>LR738711.1:741715846-741750097 GCA_902687465.1 Secale cereale
GCACGAGGCAGGGGGGCGCGCCCCCCACCCTCGTGGGATGGCCCAAGGCCTCCTGGTGTGGATCTTCGTGCAGGTATTTTTTATATTTTCCATAATAATTCTCCGTTGATTTTCAGGCGATTCCGAGAACTTTTTATTCTGCAGAAAAACAACATCATGGCAATTCTATTGAAAACAACGTCAGTCCGGCTTAGTTCCATTCAAATCATGCAAGTTAGAGTCCAAAACAAGGGCAAAAGGGTTTGGAAAAGTAGATACGTTGGAGACTTA
The DNA here is from genome assembly GCA_902687465.1 of Secale cereale. Lineage (NCBI taxonomy): Eukaryota > Viridiplantae > Streptophyta > Magnoliopsida > Poales > Poaceae > Secale > Secale cereale. Next base: position 741,716,117 of record LR738711.1, read on the forward strand.
TCAACTCCCCCAAGCTTAAACCTTTGCTTGTCCTCAAGCAATTCAGTTGATAAACTAAAAGTGATAAAGAAAAAGTTTGACAAACTCTGTTTGCTCTTGTTGTTGTAAATATGTAAGCTAGCATTCAGGTTTTCAACAAGATCATAAACTAACCACATTCACAATAACTTTCAGGTCTCAAAACTACTCACATCAATGGCATTATCAACTAGCGAGCAATAATAATAAACCTCAGATGACAACACTTCACAAAACAATCATGATATGATATAACAAGATGGTATCTCGCTAGCCCTTTCTGAAACCGCAAAACATAAATGCAGAGCACCTTTAAAGATCAAGGACCGACTAGACATTGTAATTCATGTAAAAGAGATCCAGTCATGATCATACTCAATGCAAATTAATAGTAATACATGCAACGACTGAGGTGCTCTCCAACTGGTGCTCTTTGATAAGAGGACGATGACTCTGCATAAAAGTAAATAGATAGGTCCTTCGCAGAGGGAAGCAAGGATTTGTAGAGGTGCCAGAGCTCGATTTTTAAATAGAGATTGAATAACATTTTGAGCGGTATACTTTCATTGTCAACATAACAACCAAGAATCTCGATATCTCCCATACTACGCACATTATAGGCGGTTCCCAAACAGAATGGTAAAGTTTATACTCCCCCAACTACCAACAAGCACACTCCACGGCTAGCCCGAAACAACGTGTACCGTCCAAACCAGCAACAGCCCTGGGGGAGTTTTGTTTAATTATTATGATTTTGAGCATGGGACTGGGTATCCCGGTTACCAGCCATTTTCTCAAGAATGATGAGCGGATTCCACTCATCGTGAGAATAACCCACCTAGCATGGAAGATATAGACAACCCTAGTTGATACATGAGCCGTTCGAGCACACAAAACACAATTTCATTTGAAGGTTTAGAGTTTGGCACATACAAATTTACTTGGAATGGCAGGTAAATACCACATATAGGAAGGTATGGTGGACTCATATGGCATAACTTTGGGGTTTATGGAAGTGGATGCACAAGCAGTATTCCCTCTTAGTACAGGTGAAGGCTAGAAAGAGACTGGGAAGCGACCAGCTGGAGAGCAACAACGGTCATGAACATGCATTAAAATTAATCAACAATGAATGCAAGCATGAGTAGGATATAAATCACCATGAACATAAATACCGTGGAGGCTATGTTGATTTGTTTCAACTACATGCGTGAACATGTGCCAAGTCAGTTCACTTAAATCGTTCAAAGGATGATACCACCCATCATACCACATCACAACCATTTTAATATCATGTTGACATGCAAGATAAACCATTATAAACTCTCAGCTAATTAAGCATGGCATAAGCAGCTATGATCTCTAGTTATCATTGCAAACATGTTTCATTCATAACAAGCTGAATCAAGAACGATGAGCAATCATATTTACAAAAACAAGAGAGGTCGAGTTCATACCAGCTTTTCTTATCTCAATTAGTTCATCATATATCATCCTTATTGCCTTTCACTCGCACGACCGAACGGTGTAGATAATAATAATAGTGCACGTGCATTGGACTTAGGCTGGAATCTGCAGGCATTTAATACAAGAGAGAGGACAAGGTAATATGGCTCAAGGCTAATTCAACAACAAAGCATATGAGAGCCACTAAGCATTTTAATCATGGTCTTCTACTCTCAAACCCTAAATAAAAGAAACTATTTACACGGGAAAGCTCCCAACAAGCAAAAATAAGAACGGGAGATCTTTTTGGGTTTTCATTTTTAGTTACTACTACAGGCAAACAAAGTAAACTAGCTAGAAGCTACAACTAATATTTTTTTGTTTTTTCTGGGTTTTTCTAGCACACAAGAAAAAGACTAAGAAAAAGAAATTGAAACTAAGCATGGATGGTACAATGAAAGAGTGTGAGCACCGACAGCTAGAATAAGTGTGTGAACATGAACGTAAGTCGGTGAGAAACACGTACTCCCCCAAGCTTAGGCTTTTGGCCTAAGTTGGTTTATGGCCACGATTGGCCTGATGGATATCCAAAGTTGTAGTTGGGGTCATACTGAGATGCAGTAGATGCTGCATGCTGAGCTGCAACTCGAAGGCGGGTTGCCTCTGTCATGTTATAATAGGCATTTGCCTCCTCCATAGTTATAGTGTATCTTCATTTCTCCTGAAAGTTAAACAAAGTAGGGGCAAGAAGAACAATAAGGATGGCATGCTGGCTGTTAAAGATTAGTCGATATTTGAGGGTTTGATTATCCCACTCTATAAACCGGTGACTAGCCATAGCATGAAAGTCCAAATAAGCAAGAGCTAAAGGTTCATCATTCGTGTGCACAGACACACCAAGATAGCGGGCTATGCGGGTAGCATAGATCCCACCAAATAAATCTCTGTGCAAACCATTATGGTGTAGCCTACATGCAACAATAGCTCCCAGATTATATTGCCTATCACCTAGTACAGCACTCATGAGAACACTAAGATCAGGGACACACATGTGACAAGCCTCAAATTTACCGTTTATGCATCTATCGATAAAGAGAGCAAAGTAATGAATAGAAGGAAAATGTATGCTCCCCGTGGTAGCTTGTGTGACGTCCCTGGATTCCCCCACAGTAATACTACCTAGGAATTCTCTAAATTCAGATTTGCGAGGATCACTCATACTACCCCACGGTGGGAGTTTGTAGGCAACATTAAAATCCTCTAAGTCCATGGTATAAGATTTATCATAAAGGTCAAACATGACAGTGTGAGAATTACGTGAAGATGAAAATTTAGACCTTCTCACAAAGCTATCAGTTAAGCCACGGTATTGAGGACACTTATCTTGTATGAAGTCCTCGAGGTCAGCGTTACGCACATATGCGTAAAATTTATCTTTGATGCCAGCTTGACCCATAAATTCATCTGACTGCCATTCACAAGGCCGCACATCAGCATCCCTTGGTGGTTCATCGTCCGGCTCACGGAACGCAAGCCTCGATTCTTGCTTCCTTGAAGGACCACCTTGGAAGTTTCTCCTAGACATTTTTCTGAAATTTTTAGTAACTTCAAAATAAAAGTTAACCAAACTCAACAAGATTGATAGCAACAACCCCTATAAGTGCCTAGAGACTATATCATGCATTAGAACTACTTGGGACCAAGAAAATTTGACATGCAAGCTCAAGAACAAGGTCACCACAGAAGCATAAATTTTCAACAAATAAAGCACTAGAACAAAAACTAATTGGACCATTGGGGGAGTCACATACCAATGAACAATCTCCCCAAACAGTTTGGTGAATGGTGCTTTGAGCAAGGAGATCAAAAATGGCAGCAAGATGAGCTAGAACTCGGTTTTGAGCTGGTTGGGGATTTTTTTGGGAGGAAGAAGAAGAGAATGGGTGCAAGGATAAGTGGAGGGGTGCCACATGGGGCCCACGAGGCAGGGGCGCACCCTGGGCAGGGGGCGCGCCCTGCACCCTCGTGGCCACGTGCTGGCTCCCCTCGCTGTGTGTTCAGTTCCATATTTTCTTAAATATTCTAGAAAAAATCATATTTCATTTTCATGGCATTTGGAGAACTTCTATTTTTGGGATATTTTTTTATTGCACGGATAAGTCTGGAAACAGACAGACAATGCTATTTTTCTTTTTATTTAACCTAATTAACAGAAAGTAAAAGGAGGGTACAGAAGGTTTGTGCTATCTAGATTCACCTATCCCATGCTCATCAAAAGGAATCCATTAACATGGTTGATCAGGTCTTGTTAATGTACTCTTTCCGAGTAACATGAAACCGGAGAATTTTCGAATAACACTAGGTTACCTCAATGGGGATATGTATGTCCCCAATAATAAGAATGTCATATGCCTTCTTTATAGTAGGACTGGGAAACTCAAAACCTCCAATAGTGATAGTTGAAGTTTTTCCAATATAATTGATACTATGAACGTGAGGTTGTTTCCTCGGAAAGTGTACTGTATGCTCATTACCATTGACATGAAAAGTGACATTGCCTTTGTTGCAATCAATAACAGCCCCTGCAGTATTCAAAAATGGTCTTCCAAGAATAATAGACATACTATCGTCCTAGGGAATATCAAGTATAACAAAGTCCGTTAGAATATTAACATTTGCAACTACAACAGGGACATCCTCACAAATACCAACAGGTATAGTAGTTGATTTATCATCCATTTGCAAAGATATTTCAGTAGGTGTCAACTTACTCAAATCAAGTCTACGATATAAAGAGAGAGGCATAACACTAACACCGGCTCCAAGATCACACAAAGCAGTTTTAACATAGTTTCTCTTAATGGAGCAAGGTATAGTAGGTACTCCTGGATCTCCTAATTTCTTAGGCATTCCACCCTCAAAAGTGTAATTGGCAAGCATGGTGGAAATTTCTACTTCAGGTATCTTTCTTTTGTTGGTAATAATGTCTTTCATATACTTAGCATAAGGATTTGTTTTAAGCACATCAGTCAAACGCATACGTAAAAAGATAGGTCTAATCATTTCAGCAAAGCGCTCAAAATCCTCATCATCCTTTTTCTTGGATGGTTTCAGAGGAAAAGGCATGGGTTTCTGAACCCATTGTTCTCTTGCCCTACCATGCTTCCTAGCAACAAAGTCTTTCTTGTCATAACATTGATTCTTTGATTGTGGGTTATCAAGATCAACAACAGGTTCAATCTCTACATCATTATCATAGCCAGGTTGAGCATCATCATGAACATCATTATTAATATTATCACTAGGTTCATGTTCATTACCAGGTTGTGTCTCAGCATCAGAAATAGATATATCATTGGGATTCTCATGTGGGCGAGCTACAGGTTCACGAGAAGCATGCAAGGTTCTATCATTTTTCTTTTTCTTCTTCTTAGAAGAACTAGGTGCATCTAAATTGGCTCTTTGAGAATCTTGCTCAATTCTCTTAGGGTGGCCCTTAGGATACAGAGGTTCCTGAGTCAGTTTACCACCTCTAGTCACAACCCTAATGGCATTATCATTGTTCTTACTATTTAATTCATTGAGCAAATCGTTCTGAGCCTTAAGTACTTGTTCTACTTGAGTAGTGACCATAGAAGCATGTTTACTAATGAGTTTTAGTTCACCTTTAGCTCTAGACAGATAATCACTCAAGCGTTCAATCATATAAGCATTGTGTTGTAATTGTCTACCAACATAAGCATTGAAGTTTTCTTGTTTCACAATAAAATTGTCAAACTCATCTAAGCATTGGCTAGCAGACTTATAACAAGGAATATCACCTTCATCAAATCTATAAAGAGAATTTACCTTTACTACCTGTGTCGGGTTATCAAGACCATGTATTTCTTCAATAGGTGGTAAATTCTTAACATCTTCAGCCTTAATACCTTTTTCTTTCATATATTTCTTTGCCTCTTGCATGTCTTCGGGACTGAGAAATAGAACACCTCTTTCTTCGGAGTTGGCTTAGGGGCTGGTTCAGGAAGTGTCCAATTATTTTCATTGGCCAACCTATTATTCAATAGTAGTTCAGCTTGTTCAACTGTTCTTTCCCTAAAAACACAACCAGCACAACTATCCAAGTGGTCTCTGGAAGCATCGGTTAGTCCATTATAAAAGACATCAAGTATATCATGCATCTCAAGAGGATGATCAAGCAAAGCATTAAGTAACTGGAGAAGCCTCCCCCAAGCTTGTGGGAGACTCTCTTCTTTAGTTTGAGCAAAGTTATATATTTCCCGTAAGGCAGCTTGTTTCTTATGAGCGGCAAAATTTTTAGCAGAGAAGTAATACATCATATCCTGGGGACTACGCACACAACCAGGATCAAGAGAATTAAACCAAGTCTTAGCATCACCCTTTAACGAGAACGGAAATAACTTAAGGATATAATAGTAGCGGATCTTTTCATCATTGGTAAATAGGGTGGCTATATCATTCAACTTAGTAAGATGTGCCACAACAGTTTCAGACTCATAGCCATGGAAAGGATCAGATTCAACCAAAGTAATTAACTCAGGATCAACAGAGAATTCATAATCCTTATTAGTGACACAGATAGGTGAAGTAGCAAAAGCAGGGTTGTCAGGGATATTACTACCAGGTATAAACCGGCCAGGAGGGTCCAGTTTAAGTTATCAAGGTTGTATTATCAGAGAGGCCCAGCGAAGTATGAAGTAGAAGATTGTAGCCCAACTGGCTTAAGAGCCCATATGTTAGGGCCCATGGTTTGTAAACCGTCATATTAGGTATCTTGGGATGTAAGATAGAAACGGCAGAGACCGAGGCGGACACGTTTATGAGCCGGCCTCGGGACTCTGTAAACTGGACCGGGCGTCACCTCTTATATAAAGGGACAACCCGGCGACGGTTCAGGACAAGAAACAACAGCTCGAGACACAGGCAAAGCGGATTCGCTCCCTGGTCATCGAAGCCCAAGCAATACCACACCAAACTAGACGTAGGCTTTTACCTTCATCGAAGGGGCCAAACTAGTATAAAATCCCTGTGTCCTTCGTCCACTTTAACCCCTTTAAGCTAACCCATAGCGATGGCCTCACGACTAAGTCCTTTTGCTAGGACATCTGCCGTGCTAAATCCACGACAGTTGGCGCTTACCGTGGGGCTATCGCATGATAGTTTCGAGTTCTTAAAGGGCAGCTTTGAAGGACTCAAGGGCTATGCAGTGGGCCGGATGACTAAGAGTCGTCACGGCCGGATCTACATCGACGATGCAGGCTGGGGCCTCGAGGCCAATTCAATTGAATACGGATACCGGGTCCCCTTCGGCGGCATCCACGTCTTCATCGGTAAGATTGGCGAACCGGGCCTTGAGCCGGACACCTTCCCCAACCTCATCGAGTCGGCTCAGCGTGCGAGATCTGCCCGGATTCAGCCCGTCGTGAAACACGTTTTCGTCGGAGCAGTGCATGGAGTACAAGCCGAGGACGGATCGGGCTCTGGCGGCGAGACTGTTGTTTATTCTGGCGATGAATCTTCGTCCGGAGAGACCAAATCTTTGTATCTGTTGCAGGACGACCGGTCTGAGGGTTGTTTTGATGGTGACAGTATTCCGGACCCCCTCGATCCGCCAAGCAGGGTTGTTGTTTTCATGGCCGGATCACAATCCATGCTGCAGCCCTCAACGATAGGGGCGTTAACATCAGAGGCAATGGGAGCTAGAGCTGGAGATCCTCCCCCGTCGCCCTCTGACGCTCTATCCATCTTGGTCGACACTTTGACAGCGCTTGTAACAACAGAAGCAGCCCAGGCCGACAAGGAGCAGCATGATGCAGAGGTCGCTCAGGTGAAGAGCCGGATTGAGCAAGCCAAGTTGGATCTGGCTACTGAGAAAGCTAGGATGGCTACAAGGCAGGTAGAGCTGGATGCTCAAGCTTATCAGCTCAGGTTAGGTCAGAACGCTTCACAAGAGGTAATGATGAGAAGACAACGATCTCTCTTGCCGTCGGTTTATGAGGCGAGGAATCTCTTTAGCACGCCAGGCGCAGGAACCAGTAACCATCCAGAGGTAAACCGGGGAGAAGCACCAGGAACAGGCGCGTCGGTTCAGCCACCGGCCGCAGAGCCGAATCGCCAAGTTGTGCCGACCCAGCACGTGCCCACCCCTCCTGGTCATTATTCTAATTCAATGGATAACATAGTTGCGGCCGCTTCACGACTGGCCACCCTTCCCATTGAAGGAACGTCCCCCATAGCAGTGGAGGCATGGCGGGCCAAGGAGTTGTTGGACACGGCGCTAACTCAACAGCAAGCTTATTCCTATAGCCGGGAGAGGATCCACTCTACCCCCCGCCCGAGCCGGAGTTATACGAGGCGTTTGGATGAACCGGCCGTATCAAGCAGCACACGGAGACGACATCAGCATAGACGGGATCATCTGGCAGGAGAGGAAGCACATGCTCAAGAGGTGGTGGATCAGGCCAGACAGCACCGGGAGGCCGGGCTAACAGCGCAATACGACGTCCGTCAGGCGACGCCGGTTCATCCCACCACCACGGTTGAACTGGGGGTCATGTCCAGTTCCCTGGGCGTACAATGTCTCATCCCCACTTTGCGGAATGTGAAACTACCCAAAGATTTTAAAGGTCCGCGCAAGGTGCCCAACTACACGGCGGATCTTGCCCCAGAGGCATGGGTTGAGAGTTATGAGATGGCAATGGAGATGCTCGATGAGGACGAGGCAGCATGCGCTAAGTACTTCACAATGATGCTCTAGGGCACGACCCGAACATGGCTGAAGGGTTTACCACCCAATTCCATCAGATCATGGGGGGAATTGCGGCGACGGTTTATCAATAATTTCAAGGACACGTGCAAGCACCCGATGTCGGTTGTCGATTTAGCTACCTACGCTCAAGGAGAGCAAGAGTCTACAAGCAGTTGGGTGCGTCGAGTGTCCGAAATCTTGCACTCCTCCAATAGCATCAACCCAAGTACATCAATAATAACCTTGGAAGGCAATTGCCGGTTTGAACCTTTGAGGCAGAAGTTGGGACGGCTGAAACGTGATTGCAACGACATGGGAACACTCATGGGTGCTTTGGTGAAATACAGAGATTCTGATAACACCAAATATCCAGACGCGGATGGAGACAAGTCAGGGAAGGCGAGCAAGAACGGTAAACTGCCGCAGGCCAATCCGGCGAATCAAGGATACAATGGCAAGCGTAAAGCGGAAGATAGCTCAGACTTTGTGGCCAATACCAACGCTCAGGACAATGGGCAGCGCCGCAAGGGTAGACCACCCCCACGCAACGGGAGGCCGCCTATTAATCTAGAGCGCCAGTTGAACGTGCCCTGCCCAAAGCACGGTACAGCGAAAAACCCGGCTACGCATCTTTGGAAAGACTGTTTCATTATGCAAGAATTCATGAAACAGACTAGGTATGACCACGGGCCCTCAGGCGGATCAGGCCCCGGTTTTCAAGGTCCGGGTTATCAAGGTGGCAGATCCGGTTCAGGATACCACGGCGGTAACGGTAACCACAATGGCAACAATCAGCATCAGCATAACCAGCAGCATGGTCAGGGTGGATACAACAGCCAAGGGAACCAACAGCGTCAGCAGCAACAACAATCCGGATATCAGAATAATCCGAAGGAGCTGAGCAGCGGGCAGTATCACGTCTTCACCACGAGCTTATGCAAACGGGATCAGAAGGTTCTGAAAAGGGCAGTGCATTCTGTTGAACTGGCGATACTACATTTTTTGCATTGGTCTGAGCAATCCATTGTGTGGAGCAGAGAAGATCATCCACCCCGGGTTGATAATCGGGGCCAGTTAGCTCTGGTGGTGGCACCACAGGTGGGTGGTTACAAGTTCACCAAGGTGCTTATGGATGGAGGCAGCAGCATCAACATCCTATATCATGAGACTTTACGACGTATGGGGTTGCCGGATAAGAAGCTCCGACAGTCCAACACAGTGTTCCATGGGGTGGTACCCGATAAGTTGGCCTATCCAGTTGGCAAGATCAATCTGGAGGTTACCTTTGGAGATGAGCATGATTCTAGGTCGGAGACTATGACCTTTGAGGTAGTCAAAATCAGAAGCCCATACCATGCCTTGTTTGGGCGGTCGGTTTATGCCAAATTCATGGCTAGACCGTGTTATGTCTATCTACAGCTCAAGATGGCAGGCCATAAAGGAACTATTATGGTTCATGGGAGCCACAAAATTGCATTGGAGTGCGAGGAAGGAGATGCGGCTTATGCTGTGGCGGTTTGTGCTACGGAGGAGCTGAAGTTCTATAAGGACAATGTTGGTCCGGCGGATATGTCCCCGCTAAAGAAGCCAACCACAGAGCATGATCCGGCATTGAAATCCAAATCGGCTGAGGAGACTAAGCAGGTGGACTTTGTTCCTGGCGATTCATCCAAGCAGTTCACTATCAGCGGTAACTTAGATCCGAAATAGGAAAGCGCGCTCATCGAGTTCATCCATGAGAACCGGGATATCTTTGCGTGGAAACCTTCTGACATGCCAGGTATACCGAGGAACTCACTGAGCACAATCTTAATATTGATCCTAAGTTTAAACCGGTCAAGCAATATCTGCGCCGCTTCAATGAAGAGAGGCGCAAGGCTATTGGAGAATAAGTGTCTAGGCTCTTGGCAGCAGGCTTTATAGTTGAAGTGCTTCATCCAGAATGGTTGGCTAATCCGGTGCTAGTGCTTAAGAAAAATGGAACTTGGAGAATGTGTGTTGATTACATAGATGTGAACAAGGCTTGCCCAACTGATCCTTTTGCTCTCCCCCGTATTGATCAGATCATTGATGCTACGACAGGATGTGAGCGGCTAAGTTTTTTGGATGCATATTCAGGTTATCATCAGATCAAGATGGCAGTTAAGGACCAGGAGAAGACAGCCTTTATAACTCCCTTTGGAGCCTTCTGTTATGTATCTATGCCATTTGGGCTTAAGAGTGCCCAGGCGACCTACCAGCGTTGTGTGCAGAACTGCCTACAAGGGCAGATTGAATGGAATGTCCATGCATATTTGATGACATTGTGGTAAAATCTAGGAAGGAGGAGACATTGATAGAGGATCTGAAGGAAACCTTTGACAACCTCCGAGTTTACAAAATGATGCTTAATCCGGAGAAGTGCGTTTTTGGTGTTCCGGCAAGCAAGCTCCTGGGGTTCTTAGTGTCAAACAGAGGGATTGAAGCTAATCCGGAGAAGATCAAGGCGGTCACGTCCTTGGCTAAACCGGCGTGCATCAATGATGTCCAACGCTTGGCGGGCCGTATTGCATCACTCAGCCAGTTTATCAGCCGTTTGGGGGAGAAGGCAATCCCGCTTTATCAGATGATGAAGAAAATAGACCGGTTCGTCTGGAGCAATGCTGCTGATGCTGCGTTCGAGGATTTGAAGAGGCAATTGGCAGAGCCGCCAGTCCTTGCTGCCCCGGTTGACAATGAGCCGCTGCTGTTATATGTGGCTGCCAATGCCCGTGCAGTAAGCGTTGCCATTGTGGTAGAGCGCAAGGAGGAAGGCAAAGGATATCCGGTTCAACGGCCAGTTTACTACATCAGTGAGGTGCTAATTGATTCAAAACAGAGATATCCACATTGGCAGAAACTAGTGTATGGAGTGTTCATGGCAAACCGAAAGCTGAAACACTATTTTCAGGGCCACCCAATCACCATTGTCAGTTCAGCTCCATTAGGGGATATAATCCAGAACAGAGAAGCCACTAGTAGGGTTGCAAAGTGGGCCATTGAGCTTAGCCCGCACGGATTAAAGTATGTGCCCCGTACTGCTATAAAATCCCAAGCGCTGGTGGATTTCATTAACGATTGGACAGAGTTGCAAGCACCTGAGGAGAAGCCGGATCATACATACTGGACTATTCACTTTGACGGTTCAAGGCAGTTGGAGGGCTCGGTGGCTGGAGTCGTGTTAACTTCCCCACGAGGTGATAAGTTCTGCTATGTCCTCCGTTTAATGTTCCCTTGTACTAACAATGCTGCTGAGTATGAAGCTCTCCTCCATGGTCTGCGGATGGCCAAGGAGATGAACTTGAGCCGGGTTATGTGCTTTGGCGATTCAGATCTAGTGGCACAGCAAGTATCTGGCAAGTGGGACTCCAAGGATCCGCTTATGGCAGCATATCGACGAGAGGTGGACGTTGTCGCTGGACACTTCAAGGGATATCAGGTGGATCATATAGACCGGCGAAAGAATGAAGCAGCCGATGCGTTAAGCCGGCTGGGTTCCCAGCGTAAACCGGTTCCACCTAATACTTTCTTGGATGAATTGCATAATCCGTCGGTGCAGATACCTTCAGAGGAGGACTTGGTTGTTCCTGATCCAGAAGCACAATTAGTTGCAGCACTTCATGTCATTCCGAATTGGACACTCCCTTACTTGGCATACATGAACCGAGGTGAGTTACCAGAGGACGAAGTCGAAGCCCGGCAGATAATCCGGCGGGCTAAATCTATGACTATTGTCAATGGAGAACTTCATCATCGCAGCGTTTCTGGAGCGTTTCAACGGTGTGTATCATCAGAAGAAGGCTGTGACATCCTTAGAGAGATTCATGAAGGCGCTTGCGGTCATCACGCCGGTTCAAAATCTTTGGTGGCTAAAGCTTTTCGTCATGGGTTCTACTGGTTGACGGATCATGTCGACGCAGAGGACTTGGTCAGAAAATGTGATGCTCGCCAGAAATTCGCACGACGTGCTCATGTACCGGCGCAGGAGCTGAGGATGATCGCAATTACTTTGCCATTTGCGACTTGGGGGCTTGATATGGCTGGACCCTTTAAAAGATCCCAAGACAAGAAAACCCACCTGTTGGTAGCAGTGGACAAGTTTAGAAAATGGGTTGAAGCAGAGCCTGTCAGTAAGTGTGATGCAGCAAAAGCGGTTCAGTTCATCAAAAAGGTGATTTTCCGGTTTGGCTTTCCACACAGTATTATAACTGATAATGGCACCAATCTATCCAAGGGGGCTATGGAGGAGTTCTGTCAACGAGAGCATATTTGTCTTGATGTATCATCTGTAGCTCACCCTCAGTCTAATGGCCAAGCTGAAAGAGCCAATCAAGAGATCTTGAGAGGCATCAAACCCCGGCTTATGGTTCCTTTGCAAAGAACACCGGGTTGTTGGGTGGAGGAGTTGCCTTCTGTCTTATGGAGCATCAACACTACACCTAACAGATCTACAGGGTACACGCCTTTCTTCATGGTATATGGAGCTGAAGCGGTCCTCCCTAGTGATATCCGGCATGACTCGCTGCGAGTGGCGGCTTATGTTGAGGCGGATAATGAACAAGCAAGACAAGATGCCTTGGACCGGTTGGACGAGGAACGGGACACGACAGCAGCATGATCGGCGATTTATCAACAAGACCTGCGCCAGTACCACAGTCGCCGGGTTAAGACCAGGACATTTCAGGAAGGAGATCTGGTGCTCCGGCTCATCCATGACCAGACAGATATGCACAAGCTATCCCCACCTTGGGAAGGACCCTTTGTGGTCAGCAAGAATCTGCACAACGGATCATACTACCTCATCGACGTTCGAGAACATAAGGACTCACGCACGGCGGAGGAAGAGACCAAGCGCCCGTGGAACATCGCTCTTCTTCGACCATACTATACTTGAGCCATCAGGCTCCGCTTTATGTACAATGTATATATTATGATTAATAAAATAAACCGGCGCCCCCGGTAAACCGGTGAATCAGCCATTCTTTTCATAAGAGTGTCACATGGGGGCTTCCGCGGGCAAGGGAGTTTCCCATGGCCTCTTAAACCGGCGCCCTTGATAAATCAAGGAATCAGCCATCCTTTCTGTACAAAAAAGAATCACATGGCGACTTCCACGGGCAAGGGAGTTTCCCATGGCCTCTTAAACCGACGGCCATACGAAGACCATCATAAGAGCACTGCTCTGGTTGCTTCGGCAATTTCCACATGATGATGAGGGGCAAAAGAGGGTTTGATGCCTAGCACAACTCAAACATATGCCCCGACGAGCAATGCTCACACATTACTTGGAGGCTCCTGATGCAAGTTCATCAGCGAGTTGAAAACTCTTGTAGTGAACACGGCTTGGAAGCCCGGTGTATACACCTAAAACCCCGGATTAACCTGCCTGCATCAAGTAAATCGCGCCGTCCAGGTAAACCTGGTATGACCCGTCGAACGTATCACAAGTCAATCCTTCGGGACCCTGAACTTGGTCACGTTAAATTGGCGATCATCAAATGATTACACAAGCCAAAATCTTTATGAGATTTTGAACATTGGTAGCATTTGACATTGATGATTTGGTTAAAGATTGCGGATCATCTTATCAGGCTTTGCTAAAATGGTTAATGACAGTAGCCTGGCAGCTCATAAAAAGCCTCGAATTTGGAGCCTGGCAGCTCGTAAAAAGCCTCGACAACATGGTCTTATTTGCCCCAAAACTTTATTTTTCATTTTTTATGTTTTCACAAATCTTTATCTTCAAGGTCATTGGTTTTTCAACCAAGTCCATTGATTCAAGACCGGACAACTGCAAAATGGTCACTACATCTGTATTTACAGAGCTATAGTCTGGGTCATGAACACCAGTACTAGTTTACAATTAAACCGGCGTTCATTGTAACCCGGATCGGCCTTCGTAATGAGCCGACAAAGAGCCAAGGGAGTCATCAACACTCACGCCTTGGATTGTTCCTACCGGGTTAAGGTTTACAGATACACTTAATCACGGGTATGATACATGTTTATATTTCCTATACGGTTCAAGTTATTAACTTAGATCACATGTTTGGCCAGTATGACTCGTCCGGCGATAAACCGCCAGGATACTTTGAGCATTGTTTATGCAGGCACATGTGATATAAACTGTCCAAGCATTGCAAACAGGAGATAATTTAGGAGTTGCCAAACAGAATAATGCCATGACACAAAGTGCAGGGAAAAGACAGTATTTGAACTATTCTATTACAAGGCACTGGCAGGCCCAAAAGAGTTATCAGTTTTTTGCACCAAGTGTTCAAAATATGAAGATAAACTGGACCGACTTAAGGCTCTGCTTCGGCTCGCTATGAAGACTGAGGGTCAGCTTGTTCCGGGTTTTCGACGACTTCTGGCAGCTGCTGGAAATCAGGGGTGCTCCAGTCAATCTTGGCAAGGGCGCGGGAATATACTTCATGGTTTATAAGTTCTGACGGTTCAATGTCATGAGCGAAGGTATGCTTACGAACAGGTGGAATCAGATTTTCGATGTCATAAGACGACCGCTCCACCCGCACATTCTCTAGATCATACCCCGGATGATACCTTGTTAAGTCCGCCTCATCAGCAAGCTTACTGGCAAGAGGGCGCATGTCTTTGGTCAAGGCGCGAAGATCTTCAGCGGAGAAGGTTGATCTGTCTTCTTTCATACTGGGATAACCATTCATGGCCTCCGCCGGATCAAAATCGGGAACCCATGTCTTGGCCCGGGTTAACGCCATGAGGGAACCAGCTCTTGCAGAAGATTTCTTCACTTCAACGATTCGGGTAGGCAAGATGGATAATTTCTCTAGAGTACCTTGGATGGTGGTCGGCGCCGGTTTATTGTGCGAAATAGCACTGATGGCCCTCTGAGCACCGGCATAGAGTTGTTCCACCAAGGTATAAGCAGCCTTCAGTTTCCTCCGTACATCATCCCCAAGATGAGTCACGCGCCTCCCTGTATACAAGTGATGAGTTAAGCCGGAGCAGTATAAGATACCAAGGATAAAGCGTATGAAAACAAGTACTTACCGAAGATGGCAAATGTCATATCGTCTATATGCTTCCTTAACATGGATAACTCCTTCGTCACCGGGTTAAGAGCAGCCTCAACATCCTTGGCTATTTTCTCTAAAGCAACCTTCTGTACTTCCCAAGTGGACCGCTCCGCTTCAAAGTCTTTCTTGAGCTCCTCCATACTAGCTAAAGCAAGGGTAAGTTCCTCCTTGGCTTTAGTCGAAGCAGTCTCTTGGAAGGCCAGGTTATTCCGGAGCTCAGTTATCTCCGAAGCCCTCCGGTTCAAGTCAGTCTGCAGAGGATAAAAAATATATCACATATTCATGAAGACAGTTCAATCAAAAGTTTCAAGCACATAACAAGTTATGCACTCGACTCTTGGGGGCTAATGTACTATTGAAGTAAAAGAAAGCGAGTTTTTCAGACAAGTCCCAAGCACATAACAAGTTATGTCCTTGACACTTGGGGGCTAATGTAATGTCATTCTCAAACATAGAAGAAGTCCTGATTCACCCGCAGTGGAGTAAACCGGCCCTTGGGGGCTATACGTGCAAATCAAGCTATTCTAGTTAACCTACCAAAGTCCCGGTTCACCCTAAAGGCTAAACAGGCACTTGGGGGCTACAATGGCCTAATGGTACAGTTACAAGATACAAGCAGAAATGAAAGGCAAAGGGAAAGAAGTTACCTCATATTTTTCCTTCATTAAGTTTACCAAACCGGCCTCGTGGTCGCAGCTGGTGAAGAGCCGGTTTAGATACCCAGAGTGGAGCTCCTGGGCACTAAGCTAGGCATAGCTAGACAGGTCAGTGCTCCACTTGTCTTTTTTTGTGAAGAACTTCCTCCTTGGCAGTGTGTCTGGCCAAGATAACAGGTTCTGCAGGAGCAGTAAAACCTATCCCAGTAATCTCGACATCTTTTGTCAAGGCAGCAGTTGGCCTGGGGGGATCATCAGTGGCAGCGGGATCGGTGCATACCGGACTAACAGGAGCCGGACTAGCCCGGGGAGGACTAACCCGGACAGGGCTGGCCGGTTCAGCAACGTTCTCCATAGCATCACCCCCCGGAGCAGCAAGATCTTCTTGATCCATAGGGGAAGGATCATTGAGCGGAACTTCAACGTTCTCTTCCAGAGGATTGGCAGCTTCAAGATCCTCTGCCGGTTCAGAAGCATTTCCGGCGACCGGTTTATTCAACTTTGCCTTCTTGCTAGGCTTGGGCATACTGAAAAGATTAAAGGAATAATGAAAATCACAAGTCAAAAAGGAAAGATAAACCGGACATACTAAAAGACGGCTTACCCAGGAACGGTCTTGAGCACCGGGACTTGGGTGGCAGTTGACTCGCCGGAAGAAGATAGACGAGTTTCCTGATAGTTTGGATCAGACGGTTTAAGAGGTTTGCGAATAAGACCTGCTTTTGGATGAAGAATGGTTGGAGTAAGCAAAACCTCTGAGGGGCGTCTTCGAGCCGGCGTGTGGGATAATCCGATTGATTCAACCACGTGACCACTATGGCGTGTGGTCTGGCCAGCCTCATGCTGCTGTTTCTTCAAAAGAAAATTGGGATCCAATTGAGCATAAGGGTGAGAAAATGGATATTTCCGGGCTACCCGATGAATTTTGGGTGGCAACGGTTCTGAATCAGAGGAGAGAAAGGTCACCTCGACTTCATCTGCTTTACTCCCTTCCGCCGGATCCTGGGAAAGGATATTGTTACTATGAATATAGACAAAGGAAAGTTAAGAGACATGAGAACCAAGCAGTACCTCAGAAGCCGGATCATCTTCTTCGGCGTTTGAACCGGAAGCAGCGGCAGGTCTTTTCTTGTGTTTCTTTACGGCTAAACTCTTCTTGCGAGTTGGCTTCGCCGGTTTTTCCTGGGCCTTCCTCTTCCAGAAGGGGTCATTATCCTATATAAAGGAATAAAGCATGCTTAAGATAAGCAATATGGACGGATTAAAAACAAAGGGAAGGGACAGAAGAATCTTACTGATGGTGGTTTGTTGTTCACGCAGAAAGGTGCTAAGCCGGTCCGGCAGCACTCCTCCAGAGGTATATTTAGCATTTTCTTAGCGGATTCGGTAACTTCATTGTCTGGAAGTACTATATCCGTATGGCGTTGAGGGTCCTTCAGATTGCCGGTATACTCGCACATTAAACCGGAGCGCCGACTTAACGGGAGGATTCTCCAGGAGAGCCAGCAGCGAACAAAGTCAACACTAGTTAACCCGTTGGCCACAAAAGCCCCGAGTTTGGAAAGTTGGGGGCATATCTGGACTGGTCTTGGGCACTCAGACGCTGCGGGAAGGGATGATTCGTTGTCAGCCGATAAGAGCGGTAACCCGGCAGTGGATTCTCTCCTTCTGGTGAAGTGTCGATGCAGTAAAACCAGGTCTGGTTCCACTCCTTGGGATGGCTATGAAGAGTGGCGTGAGGAAAGCTAACATCTTTTCTCTTTTGGATGCTCATTCCACCAAGTTCAGTATTGGGCCCATCAAGGAATTCAGTCCGACGATTCAGATGAAAGAAGTCCCAGAATAACTCCACAGATGGCTCCTCTTGCAGATAGGCTTCTGAGAAGACTTGGAAATTGCAGATGTTTGATATGGAATTGGGACCTATGTCTTGTGGATGGAGTTGAAAATCGGCTAAAACGTCGCGGAAAAACTTTGAACCGGGAGGGCTAAAGCCCCGAGCCAGGTGATCGAAAAAGACGATGGTCTCTCCCTCCTTAGGTTGAGGAGGACACTCTTTCCCAGGGGCCCGCCAGTGCAGAACCTCCTTCGGACCCAGAACGGCAATTGAACCCGCCTTTTCTAAGTCGTCCTCAGTAATCCGGAACGGGACCCAGTTGCAGGCAACAAACTGCTTCGCCGTGGAAGTCATCTTTTTCAAAGGGGAAATGCTGAAGAATACAATACAAGATCGGGTTTACGATCCACTAGATATAAACCGGCATGATCTATGAAGGCATTGATCTGATTGGCGGTTTAAGCAGGGGACTAATGGTACCTACTGGTCCGGGATACTTATGAACATAACAACTACCGGATTATGAAGCTTAGAGGGAATAAGTTAAACCGCCTAATACCAGCAGGTGAGATGCAGATCTAAAAAATTGAACCGGTGACATAAGCAGATAAGTTACAGATCTAAAGTGTGAGAAACAACTTTCACATGAGCAGTGGTGAAATATGGATCTACAACGTATGGAAAACTCAGGATAATTCAAGTCATATTCATCGAAGGCAGTGGAGATTTTCTACAAATCCAGTCTAACTAGCAGTATTGGGGGAACTAAGATTATAAAGGCAGAGCGGAGTCATGCGCATGAGAATTGGTCTAAAAAGTCTAAACGTCTATGGCTAAGAACTACTTATGGTGATGAGCTATGATGAACAGAGGTCCATCCGCGAGGTTCCATGAAACTCTAGAACTAAGATCTATGAGGAGTGAGTAACGCACCTGAGGAAACAGAAGCGGAAGGACGGCGACGAAACTCTCGACACGCTCAGGTTGATGCAGTGACTGGGCTTGGTGAAGATGACGAGCTCGGAAGGACGGCGGCGGAGCTTGAGCACTAGAGGACAGAGGAAGACGAAGCAGAGTGGATAAAGAGATGGCCCTCGGCCCTATTTATAGGCTGAGGAGATAAAACGGCAGGCGCGAGAATCGAGGAGACCAGAAATCGGATATGGATTGAGTTGTCGCCTCGATCTTCGGAGTTGTCGCCTCTTATATAAAGGGATGACCCGGTGACGGTTTAGGACAAGAAACAACAGCTCGAGACACAGGCAAAGCGGATTCGCCCCCTGGTCATCGAAGCCCAAGCAATACCACACCAAACTAGATGTAGGCTCTTACCTTCATCGAAGGGGCCGAACTAGTATAAAATCCCTGTGTCCTTTGTCTACTTTAACCCCTTTAAGCTAACCCGTAGTGATGGCCTCACGACTAAGTCCTTTTGCTAGGACATCTGCCGTGCTAAATCCACGACAAGGGTCATGTTTCATTCTAGCATTCAAGGACTTTTCTTTCAGCTTAGCTAATAACTTCTTAAGATCATATCTATCATTGCAAGGAAGAAAGTCTCTAGTAGTTTCTTCATCCATAACATAACCCTCAGGAACAACAGGCAATTCATATCTATTGGGAGTAGTTTCATCATCACTTTCATAAATATCATCAACATTTGCACTCTCCCTAACCTTAGCAATTTGTTCATCTAGAAATTCACATAGTGGCACAGTATCAGGCATAGAGGTAGTTTCATCATACATAGCAGAAGTAGCATCATCAAGAACATATGACATATCAGATTCAATAGCTGGAGTAGGTGTCGCAAGTTTACTCATAACAGAAGGAGAATCAAGTGCAGAGCTAGATGGCAGTTCCTTACCTCCCCTCGTAGTTGAGGGTAAGATCTTGGTTTTTGAGTCCTTCAGAATCTTCATAGTGATAAACAGATATAAATCCCAAGTGACTTAAAGAATAGAGCTATGCTCCCCGGCAATGGCGCCAGAAAATAGTCTTGATAACCCACAAGTGTAGGGGATCGCAAAAGTTTTCGAGGGTAAAGTATTCAACCCAAATTTGTTGATTCGACACAAGGGGAGCCAAAGAATACTCTTAAGTATTAGCAGCTGAGTTGTCAATTCAACCACACCTGGAAACTTAGTATCTGCAGCAAGATAGTTTAGTAGCAAAGTAATATGATAGTGGCGGTAGCAGCAATAAAAGTAACGACAGTGTTTTTGTAGTTTTTGTGATAGTAGCAACGGAAAAGTAAATAAGCAGCGAGCAATATAGGTAAAGCTCGTAGGCAATGGATCGGTGATGGAAAATTACGTCGGATGCAATTCATCATGTAGAAGTTATAACCTAGGGTGACACAGAACTAGCTCTAGTTCATCAATGCAATGTAGTCATGTATTCCGAATATAGTCATACGTGCTTATGGAAAAGAACTTGCATGACATCTTTTGTCCTACCCTCCCGTGGCAGCGGGGTCCTATTGGAAACTAAGGGATATTAAGGCCTCCTTTTAATAGAGTACGGGACCAAAGCATTAACACATAGTGAATACATGAACTCCTCAAACTATGGTCATCACCGGGAGTGGTCCCGATTATTGTCACTTCGGGGTTGCCGGATCATAACACATAGTAGGTGTCTATAGACTTGCAAGATAGGATCAAGAACACACATATATTCGTGAAAACATAATAGGTTCAGATCTGAAATCATGGAACTTGGGCTCTAGTGACAAGCATTAAGCATAGCAAAGTCATAGCAACATCAATCTCAGAACATAGTGGATACTAGGGATCAAACCCTAACAAAACTAACTCGATTACATGATAGATCCCATCCAACCCATCACCGTCCAGCAAGCCTATGATGGAATTACTCACGCACAGCGGTGAGAATCATGGAATTGGTGATGGAGGAAGGTTGATGATGACGATGGCGACGATCTCCACTCTCCTGAGCCCCGAACGGACTACAAATCAGCCCTCCCGAGAGAGATTAGGGCTTGGCGGTGGCTCCATCTCGTGAAACGTGATAATTCCTTCTCTCTGATTTTTTTCTCCCCGAAATGGAAGATATAGGATCTGGGAATACGTCGGTGGAGCATCGGGGCGCCCACGAGGCAGGGAGCGCGCCCTGGGTAGGGGGGGCGCCCCCCACCCTCATGGGCTGGCCCAAGGCCCCCTGGTGTGGATCTTCGTGTAGGTAGTTTTTTTTATTTTCCAAAATAATTCTCCGTTGATTTTCAGGCGATTCCGAGAACTTTTTATTCTGCACAAAAACAACATCATGGCAATTCTGCTGAAAACAGCGTCAGTCCGGGTTAGTTCCATTCAAATCATGCAAGTTAGAGTCCAAAACAAGGGCAAAAGGGTTTGGAAAAGTAGATACATTGGAGACGTATTAGGTACCCACACATAGTGTTTGGATAAATGATCAAGAAATATTTAGCATTGTGCTTCAAATGTTCCTTGTGAGATTCGGGATACCACGGACATGCTTCGAGATAGCATTGACATGGTCTGCAAGCAAAGATTAGACTTTGGATACACCAGGATCCATCGGAAATAACTTATATAATAAGTCATACAATTTCAGCCAGGGAAGATGAGGATGAGGCCGACGGGCTCAGAAACAATTCCTCGAGATTTCCCTAGACATGAATTTTCACAATTAAAAATGAAATGCACCTGGAAATACGTACCAAGTAGCAAGATCGATGTTAGCATGGAGGTTTAATAACCAGAAGGGTTGGAATGAAACTATCGACCATTCAGTTCAAAGCATTCGGTTTGCTAGAAGTTTTGAATTCGCACGTCATACTTCAATTGCTGTGTTTCCGGTTATAAACAACACGTGGACCAGGGAACGAACAAGAATGGCGAGAAGTATTACTTGTATCAAGAATTCATAAGGGGTGGTGAAATTCTCACGACATTCTTGACATGAAAGATGGTAGTACTCCAAGGTAGAGCATATCATAAGTCGGATAACAAGGAACTCAATGTATAACACAAAACAAGAACAAGTTTGTGTTGAAGGGAATGCAAGAATGTTGTCGATGTTAATACACATCATCGATGCGAAAGAATGGTATTTCCCATCATGAATTCGATTCACAACTTGGAAGAAGGCAAATCATTGTTGATGATGATCACGACACATTTGTCGAGAGATTTCATTAAAATGTAATCAATCGGCGATGACATCAAGTCAAATGAATGATGGAGCGAATGGTTATTGAAACCACTAGTACAATACAAACTTGAAATCAAGCTAGTTGTCCAAGGCGAAATGATATGCCGAGGAAGATCGGCATAAACTTAGCTCATTGCCGAAATTGTGCTCCGGGAAAAAGGACCGTGTAGCACAGTTAAATAGATGCACGATAATGATATAGTCGATCTGGCTAGGTATGACTTGAAGAATTAATAAACTCATAAGCAATGGAGATTACTTAGAGTTATTGAATCAGAGTGCGGAATTGATTCACTTATCGGTGTCCTTGAGTGTCTAACAACTTAGAACCCGGGGAAAATTGGAATCGATGAGAAGTAATACTGGAAGAAGAACTCATAAGCAGTAATATGGTTCTGTGACATTATCGAGATACCACGGGGTAATACTCGAGGATAGATCATAATAGAGGTTGGACAGGTGCATTGACCTGTAGAGGACAAGTGGTTTACTTGTCCAAGAAATGGTATTTAAAGGAGAGCATGGTCGGAACCACGATTGCAAAAGGCCAGATCTCTGATATAAGATGAATTTATATCAAGGGTATAATTCATTTTAAGAGAAGTCTTAATGACAAGATCTTCACCGTGTCCATGGGCATGAACTGAAAGTTCAAGGTTGACTCCCACTTCTTCAATGTATAACCTTTCATTCACTTTTCGTTTCAAAAATGGCATTAGTGTTGAAATTTTATCTGGCGTAACACCGGTAGAGTAAGACACATAGGATTTTCCCGATTCACACCGATTAGGGAAGGCATAGATTCAACCCATCGGGACATCCTAGGCAAATACTACGCAAACTTCAGGAGCAAAAACATAGCTTGAAAGCAGAGCATGGTTGAGAAAGCATATGATATAATTTACCCTAGGCATTATATATCATGGCAGAACTCACAAGGTGTTTGAATATGAAGGACGTTGTCGGATAAAATCCAACAAAGGATCCAGTGGTCTACCAGGGATTTGATGTGAGCATCGGTACTCAACCAGAAGAAGAAAGAATGCAAGGATATCAATTTATAGAAACAACTGACTAATTCAAAACTCAAATGCAAAGGAATTAAGATTTACAAATCAAGCGATCAGAAGAAAACACTCTGATTAAGGATGGGTAAGTTGAAATGACTTAGGGGTGCAATCGACGACAATTTGGTTGGTCGAGAACCAACTCATATTCGGAATGATGTCTAAGCTGGAAGAATGAATTCTAGGTTGACTGATGATTGCGAGTATTTGCAACCTACTGAATCAATAAGATCAAAAGTCAATCACAAAGTATTTTAACAAATATTGCCATACATATGGAATTAACCATAATGAAAGCAGGTAAAACTTTCCAGAGCAATAGGTTGCTGAGGATTTTGGAAGATTGAATAGCGTTTCGAAGACCTTGGTGAAACGCATGAACAACTGGGGATGAACGAATCCCTAGTGAGTGTGAGGAATTATTCATACATGTATTCGTGGGGGAAAAGGAGCTGCGCGGGCACAAAGGATTCTCGAAATATCCGAAGTATTTCAGGGTATCTTGTAAAAACAAGATCAATTAAAATGAAGGTATGGAAGACAAGGGTATGCGGCTATCCATAGGGATTTATCGGTGATAGGAATTGCAATGGCGAAGGGCACAAGGGTCTCAGAAAAACATCGAATATTATCTCCAGAATCTTCTGATGAAGCGGGCGACCATCTTGACTGAAGGGGCTCTCCGGGAGGAAGTATTTTCAAGAACCTAAAGTTAGATATTAGCAAAATCATTTAACCCGAATAGAAGAGAGATCAGAATCCCAGAGTAAAGACGGGGAATAAAAGATCCTAATACCACCCAATTGGCGACGTGGGCCCGTAAGCCACACAACCATGTTAGTAAAAGTTTTGCAATGACTAGACTCGACTTCGGCCAAGGAGTTGGAAAGGGGGATTCCTACAGGCAGTCGACTCTGATACCAACTTGTGACACCCTCGATTTGACCGTACACTAATCATGCACGCAAACATGTACGACCAAGATCAGGGACTCACTAGAAGATATCACAACACAACTCTAGACACAAATAAAATAGTACAAGCCTTATATTACAAGCCATGGGCCTCGAAGGCTCGAATACATAAGCTCGAATACACTAGAGTCAGCAGAGGCAATAATATCTGAGTACAGACATAAGTTAAACAAGTTTGCCTTGAGAAGGCTAACACAAAACTTCAACGATCGAAAAGGCAAGGCCTCCTGCCTGGGCCCTCCTAACTACTCCTGGTCATCGGCGGTCAGCACGTAGTAGTAGCCTCCATCGGGGTAGTAGCAGTCGTCAAAGGTGGCTTCTGGCTCCTGGACTCCACCATCTGGTTGCACAAACCAGAAAGAAGAAATAAGGGGGAAAAGGTGGAGAAAAACAACCGTGAGTGCTCATCCAAAGTACTCGCAAGCAAGGATATACACTACATATGCATCGGTATCAATGAAAAGGGTAATATCTATGGACTAGGCTGCAGAATGCCAGAAAAAGAGGGGGAGAAGCTAGTCCTATCGAAGACTAGCATCTTCTGGAAACCACCAATTTAGCAGCAAGAGGGGGAAGTAGAGTAGTATAACATAAGTCATATTTATGTTGTTGTTTCAATGCTCCGGGATCCTTTCTCGACTCCCGAAGCAACGTATACAAAACATGCCTCATCATCCAGTTCTAGTTGTAGCGATCTGGATACAACTCCAAGTGTCCTTTACCGTAGGACAGGCTATTGATAGATGTTTTCTTCCCTGCAGGGGTGCACCAACTTAGCCACCATGCTCGCTTAACTCCGACCGGACACACTGTCATGGAATTAACACGTCAGATGTCCGGTTCAGCGGACTTAGTGGTGAAGCCGCGCATCTACGTAGTAGCTTTAGAGGGGTTGAGCGGAATCGAGGGACGCGATGTAGACACAGATTTAGACAGCTTCGGGCCCCGGGAAACATGATCCGGTAATAACCCTACGTGCTGTTTGAGGCTAGGTCTCATTATGATCCTCATGGTGTCGCCGGTAAACCGGCTCTTTGTGTCTAACCCTAGAAACTTGTCTGCTTGTCTAAACTTCTCCTCTAAAACTCCTCCTCTTTGGGGAGCCCTGCCCCTCCTTATATATGTTGAAGGGCGGGTTACATGACTAGTCCTAGTAGGATTAGGATTACAAGTGGAGTCCTAGTCTTACTTCCTTTGTATGAGAATATTCCTTATGCTTTCTTCATAAACTGGCCCACTATTAATATGAACCGACCTTCTGGGCCTTGGGCCTTGTCATCCATGATCCGCTTGCCGGGTCACCAGTAACTTGCCAAATATAAACCGTCTTAAGTAGAATGCCAAGTCCGGCCGGGTCATAATTCCGGCCGGTTCATACCGCGGGGTATATCCCCGACATTAGCCCCCAAGTTTAGCTTGGATTTATCCATGGTAAACTTATGCTGCAAAATAAACACAAGAACAAATCTGACAGGTTGTGCTCCGGGTTAAGAATTTTCTTATAAACCGGCATCTGATCCTCCTTAAGTCCTTGTCCTTTTCTTCTTCTAGAAAATCCGGGTCAACAGACCAGCTTCATAATTAACTTGTTTGTAGAAAAAATATTGTAAATCCATAATCCATTCGTATCAGCCTTCAATGCTCTGACTTAATAAAAATATTGGTCTTTGAAATATTCAACTGATATCCAGCCGGCTTGAGGATGCCGGTTTATGATTACCACCATTGCCGGTTTATAAAAACTGATGATCCCAGGTCATGACTATTTATGGACGCCGGGTTATGATTGTTGCCAACGCCGGGTCACACAATTAATCTTCTTGATTTGCCAGAACTGAGAATTTGAAGATATTCTTCGTTTATATGCATATTACATGTAGCCCCCAAATCTTAAGAGGAGAACATAGTGATAGCTTAAGACTTGTTTCAATATAAATCTTGCAGTCTTGAAGAAATCCGGATTGTTCATACCAATCGCTATGAAACTGAATATTCCATATCAAGTAGCCCCCAAGTGCCGGGTCAATATGCAATAATGAGCAGGGACTTTGAAAATATGATCATGTAAATTTGAATAGCAACATATAGCCCCCAAATGCCGGGTTATTATGCAATAATGAGCAGGGACCTTGAAAATATGATCATGTAAATTTGAACAGCAACATGTAGCCCCCAAGTGCCGGGTTATTATGCAATAATGAGCAGGGACTTTGTAGATATAATCATTGAAAATAACATTATATAATGTAACTTCCATCGTGGGGTTTGAATCCACGTCCACAAGGTTAAGAGCTTTGTGCTTTACCAACTGAGCAGTGAACCCTTCAATATAATGGATTAATACTTGTGTACCTTGATTTGTTGACAGGATCGATTGGTAGCCCCCAAGGGCCGTCTCATTATGATATGATGAGTCGGGTCTTCAATAAGGTGAGCAAAAAATGACTTTGCATTAGCCCCCAAGTGTCATGGTGCATGCTTGCAGCGACATGAGACTTGTGTATTTGATGTAATCTCAATTTGAATAATGTAGCCCCCAAGTGCCGGGTTGTAAGCCTGCAGCAACTCGGGACTATTCCTTTGTAAAATAAATCATACCATTGACAATATGATGTCCATTGCGGTGCAGCGACTTTGAAAACCTCAACCATAAGATTGGTTATTGATAACCATAATAAACATCCAGCCATGTTGGCTATCTAAAGATCTGAAGAATATAATCCGGTTGGAAAACCGGTTCCAGTGATATTTGATCACAACTAGGCCGGGTTAATAAACACTGGTCATTATTTTATCTCATACTGGCGACGTATAGTCAAAGCCAGGACGGTTTAATTAACACCGGTCATTATCTTACCTGCGATTAAGTGTACCTGACGTCCTTAATCCGGTAGGAATAATTGAATGTGTAGATTCTGATGAGGCCCTTGGCTCTCTTGACGTTTGCCCAATGATTGTTCCGGGTTATGATAAACGCCGGTTTAAATAATGCTGGAGCGTTGTGTCCAGACTTTGAAGATATGTGATCAACTGTGAAGTTGTCCCACTCTGGATCAAAGAACCATAAAACACAAATACCAGAAATGCAAGTTTGCACATAAAACCATGTAGTCGAGGCTTTTTACGAGCTGCCAGGCTAAAAGCAAGGTTCAGCCAATCAATGGAATGAGCTTACCATTCAGAGGGCCGGTCGATGGATGCGGGTACCATCCATAGGAACCATAAGAATTTTTTTAGCCAATCACTGGATGGCTGCCGCCTGTCCAGAGGGCCTCCATGGTTCCATGGAACCATAGGTAAAACTTTAGCCAATCACTGGATGGTTGTTGCCTGTCCAGAGGGCCTCCATGGTTCCATAGAACCATAGGTAAATCTTTAGCCAATAACTGGATGGCTGTCGCCTGTCCAGAGGGCCTCCATGGTTCCATAGAACCATAGGTAAAACTTTAGCCAATCACTGGATGGCTGTCGCCTGTCCAGAGGGCCTCCATGGTTCCATAGAACCATAGGTAAATCTTTAGCCAATCACTGGATGGCTGTCGCTTGTCCAGAGGGCCTCCATGGTTCCATAGAACCATAGGTAAAACTTTAGCCAATCACTGGATGGTTGTCACCTATCCAGAGGGCCTCCATGGTTCCTGTAGAACCATGGGAAAACTTTAGCCAATCACTGGATGGTTGTCACCTATCCAGAGGGCCTCCATGAAGTGTCCTCTTTGGTCCTGATACGATCTTAGGCTTGAAAAAAGCTCGTCAGTGAGTTATTGCTCCTGAGTACATATGTGGGAGTTGCCCTGCACAACCAGATAGAATGATCAAAGCATCTTATTTTCTTAATGAAAAATGATATATAACAAGAGAAATAATACTGTAGATGGATATCACCTGAGTAAATTTGAACAGGTATGTTGAATAGACCGGATCACAGGTTGAACAGTAAAACGATCGCAGTATCAGAGGCGGCTCAAACAGTTAAACCGGCTGTGGGGTTGTAAACCGGCGGAGACGAGTAAGTTGTCCTCCGTGTTGTAAACCGGTGCGGACGCGTGAACCGGCCACGGCGTTGTAAACCAGCGTGATCACGAGAGATGGCCACAGCATTGTAAACCGGCGCGGTCGCGAGAGACGGCTCCGGCGTTGTAAACCGGCGCAGGAGTCCGTTGAGTAACGACGTCCACTTGTGCCGAATGATGTTAGCGGGTCTCCATCTCCGCGGTATAATATCACTTTGTAATGAATGATTTTTCCTGCGTATAAAATACAGCAAGGCGAGGTATTTTCGCTCAGACGAATTAATATGTATGAAAAATAAATAAGATAGATGTCACCTGATTTGCCTGGAGAACAG
This sequence comes from Secale cereale, assembly GCA_902687465.1. Classification (NCBI taxonomy): domain Eukaryota; kingdom Viridiplantae; phylum Streptophyta; class Magnoliopsida; order Poales; family Poaceae; genus Secale; species Secale cereale. The sequence continues at coordinate 741,744,505 of LR738711.1, forward strand.
ATGAGCCGGCCGCGTATTGATGTAAACGCAGTAACGGGGGTAACGACTCGCATGTGTATCCGCCGGGCCGGTTTGTGAGGACGGGTGCGGCACCGGTGTGTTAATGTAGACCGGACCGCAATACGCATGCTTGTGGATCCACGTAACACAGCTGAACGTGCGTCCGCGGCATCCCCAGATGATGATCTGGCTGTTGCTTTTAATAGTCGTCCGATATCATACGAAGACGCCAGTGCTGAATAATGCACCGTAGTGCCTTTTGACTATTCCACAAAAGAATTGATCTGATGTATACTGTTGAAAAGGAGACAATCCCCTTCTCAGTAGTAGACGCCAGCCTGAGTTGGTAAGAAGAGTGCCTCCCGAGCTAGATGAGATCGATTCCCTCCTCAGTAATTGATACGTCCAAAACTTATCTATAATTTCTTCTTGCTCCACGCTTCTTTTGTGTGATATTGCTATGATATTTATGCACTTCCATACACTTTTGATCATATTTGGACTAACCTATTAACTCAGTGCACCCCAGTGCCAGTTTCTGTTTTCTGCTGTTTTTGTATTTCAGGTTTTCCCATTACGTAAACTGCCAGAAAAATTCCGGGAAAAATATATAAAAAATCAGCGTTCCGGAAGCTTCCATGCGGACAAAGTAGGGCCGGAGGGGGGCCACCAGGGCTCCAGGCGCCCTGGCCACGCGGCACCCCTCTAGGCCGCGCCGGGGGGGCGCCTGGGCCCCCCTTAGCTCCCCTGGCGACCCCCTTTGGCATATATTTACACCGCGTCGCAGAAACCCTGATTCTGGACCCCTTTTCTCCAGACGCAATTCCGATCTCCGCCGCCATCGCCATCAAGCTTCGGGGGACAAAAATTCCTATGCCGGCACCCTGCCTGGACGGGGAAGTGCCCCCGGATTCATCTCCATCGACATTGCTTCCTCCCTCAGTTCCTCCTCGGGGCTGAGGTTTCTACCAGTAGCTATGTGGTCAATTCTCTCTCCCATGATGTGATCTTCGTTGTGATCATAGGCTATGTTAATCTAGGGTGATCCCATGATATTTCCCCTTCCTCTATGTATTGGATTGATGTACTCACTTATCTTTATCTAGTATAATCCCCGAGACCAAGGTGACAGCGGTCTATTGGACATGGATTAGAAAAATATTTTCATGAGTGATTTCCTCTCTTGTGTGTTGATTGAAGATTGAGAGTCTCTTGGTGCTTGTCTTTGACTATCCTTTAGATATGTTGTGGTGATTGTGGGACTCTCTTTGGATGGCCGCGGTGACATTGGGAAATCCTTAGATTGAGAACTACGAACTTTGAGGTGTGCTTTTGTAGCCCTACATAATTCTCGTCCTCTCTTGACCACGAAGGAATGATCTCCGAGTGTGTCCCCTTTGCATGTTTTATGGGAAATATCATGTGATTCGATTATATTAATGTTGTTGGGAGTTGCCACTAGTGAAAGTATGAACCCTAGGCCTTGTTTCCACCATTGCAATACCATTTGTGCTCACGTTTACCACTTGTTTGCTTGCTGCACTTTTTATTACAGATTTATATTACTTTGCTTTGCCATTCCTATCATCCATATTTTACCATCTCTTCGCCGAACTAGTGCACCTATACAACTCCTAGTTGTATTAGGTGTGTTGGGGACACAAGAGACTTCTTGTATCTTAGTTGCAGGGTTGCTTGAGAGAGACCATCTTCAACCTCTACTTCCCTGAGTTCAATAAACCTTAGGTCATCCACTTGAGGGAAATTGCTGCTGTCCTACAAACCTCTGTGCTTGGAGGCCCAACATAGTCTACAAGAGTAGAAGCGTGTGTAGACATCAAGCTATTTCTGGCGCCGTTGCCGGGGAAGTGAGTGCTTGAAGGTATATCTTTAGATCTTGCAATTAAATCTTTTTGTTTCTTCTATTTATTTCACTAGTTATGCTTATGGACAACCTTGCTATTGGATCGTTGCTTGTGGGAAGACGCCCCACACCTGTGGTGGTTGCTCCTCCCCCTACTGAAATTGTGCCCTATAAAATACCAGCTGGTATTATCGATTATGTCTTGGCTAATCGTTATGCAGGAGACAGACATCCCCGTGAACACTTGCTATATCTGTCACAACTATTTAAGCTTGCAGGTGTATCAAGGGAGTTTGTCATGAGGAAATTGTTCGCCGTATCACTTATAGATAAAGCTTTAGATTGGTATAAGCTTCTCGATAACTCGCACTTGCTTGATTGGCAAGAGCTTGTGTCTCTCTTTTATACTAAGTTTTATCCTCTTCATGAAATTCATCGAGACAGGAACTATATCTATCACTTTAGGTCTCATGACGGAGAGAGCATAGCTCAAGCTTGGGGGAGACTGAAAACGTTAATGCTAAAAAATCCTAACCATGGGCTCCCCAAAGATGCTTACGTGGAGAGTAAGAGTACCTTTTTGCATGTGGATCATGGTAACAATGCGTCATGTGATGCTTATATTGTTGAGTTTATTCGTGATCCCACTGAAAATTATTATGAGAAGGGAACATATGCTTATAGATATTTCAATAATATTAAGTTCCCTCTCTTTATGTTGAAGGTTTTGAAGCTGCACTTGATTTGTCTTCCTATGCTTATTGCTTTGTGCTTCAATGAATTATTCTATTGCAATATTCCTATGCATTGGAAGCATGTTAGGCTTAAAATGTGTTTGATATTTGTTTCTTGATGCTCTCTTTTTCTCTTCAACTCTTATTCCTACGAGAGCATCATTAAAGTCTTATGCCTAGCTTAAAGGCATAAAAGAAAGCGCTTTTGGGAGGCAGCCCACAATGAATAAAATTTTTATTTTGCTTTTGTTGTGTCTTGATGTTGTTACTACAGTAGCATCATCATTGTATCTTTACTTTTCAGCTTTGTGCCAAGTGTAGCCTCTGATTGCAAGAAAGTTCAAAAGTTGTGACGTGCTGTCCAGGAAACAGATTCTATCCTTGGACAGAAAAATTCGTATAAAATCACCAGATCATCTTTTTGGTCTGAATTTTTTCGACAGCATGCTCTATACAATTGTATTTCGGGCGTCTGTTCTGAGTTTTTTGATTGGAGTTGCAGAAGTGCCCCGACAAAATCATTTACTACCTGCTGGTCTGTTTTTTCACAGATTCTGTCCTGTTTTGCCTTTTCTTCATTTTGCAAACCTTGAGCTTGCTTTTTCTTTGCAAAAACCTTTTGGCAATCTTGAGAAACAGTAGACCTTCAAGAATATCCTTATTTCTAGCAAGGAACAATTATTTTATTATGGGTACTAACCTCGCTAATCAGATTATGATGAGTTATGTATGAAGGGAGTTTTCAAGTGTGCGAGGGAAGATGATAAAAAGATTCAGGAGTGTCAAACGCTCAAGCTTGGGGATGCCCCCATGCACCCCCAAGAAATATTAAAGAAGACTCAAGCGTCTAAGCTTGGGGATGCCCCCGTGCATCCCCTTCTCCATCAACAATTATCAGTTCGTCTTTCATTCCACTATATTTTTATCACTTCATGTGTTATGTGCTATGCTTGGAGCGTCTTGCTTTTAGTTTCCTTTTTAGTTTTCTTTAGCTTTGCTTGCTTTTCATAACGAGTTGGAACTCAGCTTTCTTTGTGTGGGAGACAAACACGCTCCACTTCAACCTAGAACATAACATAGAATTTTCATGTCTACCTTTGCTGTGTGTGTTCTTGGTCTTTCAATAGCTACTGTCATGCTTAGCTCTTAGTTTTCATGCTTATCTTTTTAAAGAGCTTTTGTTTAGTTGGTCGTTGGAACTCTCTTTAGTTATCATGCTTATCTTATTAAGAGGGTTGGCTTCTGTTGCATTGGTTGATATGTCTATGATAATATGCTATGTGCATAATGATGCTTAGTAGTTCATGTTTTCTTATGGTTAGTCTCAAATAGCTGGGGGGTTCTCAATGTGTTAATGGAGTACCAACATGATTTGTTTGCCTATGATGTGGTATGGTTTAGTGATATCTTCCTTCGAGAATTTATTTTGATTGACTTGGCGTATGCTCACGCATGTTTAAGACTGTAAAGAAAGTCTATCAAGCCTTGATGATCTTTAATTTCTGAGTAGTGATATAACTTCCATGCCTGATTCAATGTTGCTTTGTCGCTCTGCATGATTATGACCATCATTGCTCTTTTAGTTGGTCGCTCCCAGTCTTTTGCTAACCTTCGCCTGTACTAAGCGGACTGACTACTTGTGCATCCAAAATCCTTTAAACCAGTTATGCCATATGAGTCCACCATACCTTCCTATACATGGTATTTACCTGCCATTCCTAACGAAGACTTTCATGTACCATCTCGAAATTATTCAAAAAAACATTTCTCTTTAGTGCCTCTGTTTTAGCTCATGAGGAAGTAGTAGTTAATTCATGATCTTTTTAAGTTGGACAAGCTTCACCCCGGGATTGCATGTCTAATGTGCAAACCCATAGTACGAGAAGGAACTGGCATAGAGTGCGCCCGGCTCATTAAAAAAATAATACAACAAACAAACCCTCCTTCACGCTTTGTTCATGAGAAATCAGAAAACCTTGGCAGTGATAAACAAAGGAGAATAAGAGGATGTGATCGTCCTCATTCGGGAGCCGTTCCTCGAAACTTGTCCATCTCAAGAAGTGATTGAGTTATCTACTAGCATTCGTTGACGAAACATGCATATCTAAAAATAATAATTATTACCTCTGTTTTTAAAACCAAGAGCTCTGGTACATGTTTAGTTTTTGTTTCGGACCACGGGTTTTCAACCTTGCCAACAAAAGCCACGGCTCGAGAGTCTCCACCTTTTTTAAAGCACCAACTATTTAGAGCATGATTGTCATTCTGAGTGTAATGTGCATTGTCCCAAAGTACCATTGTCTTTTGCATGATTATGATATCATTTATTCTGAAATCATTGTATCTAGTCATCACTTAAACCTTGGAGGTGCCCCTGCATTTATGTTTTGCTTCACTAAAGGGGGCAAGCGAGGTACCACTTTGTCATATTTGCACACCATGCTCATGACAAATCTTTTGAGTATTTCAGTATCATATTGTAAAACTTTCAGTTCTTTGTGATTTTCTCATGAGGCAACTTAATTACTACAGATCCATTGTCTCAGTAAGCACTTGTCATGTGACTGTAAAAAGTCCTTATATGGTTAATAGCATGTCACCACAGAAATTATGCTTGTTATCATTTACCTACTCGAGGACGAGCGGGAATTAAGCTTGGGGATGTTGATACGTCCAAAACGTATCTATAATTTCTGATTGCTCCATGCCTCTTTTGTGTGATATTGCTATGATATTTATGCACTTCCATACACTTTTGATCATATTTGTACTAACCTATAAACTCAGCGCACCCCAGTGCCAGTTTCTGTTTTCTGCTGTTTTTGTATTTCAGGTTTTCCCATTACGTAAACTGCCAGAAAAATTCCGGGAAAAATATATAAAAAATCAGCGTTCCGGAAGCTTCCATGCGGCCAAAGTAGGGCCGGAGGGGGGCCACCAGGGCTCCAGGCGCCCTGGCCACGCGGCCCCCCTCCAGGCCGCGCCGGGGGGGGGG
>LR738711.1:741750151-741786610 GCA_902687465.1 Secale cereale
GGGGGGGGGGGGGGGGCGCCTGGGCCCCCCTTAGCTCCCCTGGCGACCCCCTTTGGCATATATTTACACCGCGTCGCAAAAACCCTGATTCCGGACCCCTTTTCTCGAGACGCAATTCCGATCTCCGCCGCCATCGCCATCAAGCTTCGGGGGACCAGAATTCCTGTGCCGCCACCCTACCGGGACGGGGAAGTGCCCCCGGATTCATCTCCATCGACGTTGCTTCCTCCCTCCATGATGCGGGAGTAGTTCCTCCTCGGGGCTGAGGTTTCTACCAGTAGCTATGTGGTCAATTCTCTCTCCCATGATGTGATCTTCGTTGTGATCATAGGCTATGTTAATCTAGGGTGATCCCATGATATTTCCCCTTCCTCTATGTATTGGATTGATGTACTCACTTGTCTTTATCTAGTATAATCCCCGAGACCAAGGTGACAGCGGTCTATTGGACATGGATTAGAAAAATATTTTCATGAGTGATTTCCTGTCTTGTGTGTTGATTGAAGATTGAGAGTCTCTTGGTGCTTGTCTTTGACTATCCTTTAGATATGTTGTGGTGATTGTGGGACTCTCTTTGGATGGCCGCGGTGACATTGGGAAATCCTTAGATTGAGAACTACGAACTTTGAGGTGTGCTTTTGTAGCCCTACATAATTCTCGTCCTCTCTTGACCACGAAGGAATGACCTCCGAGTGTGTCCCCTTTGCATATTTTATGGGAAATATCATGTGATTCGATTATGTGAATGTTGTTGGGAGTTGCCACTAGTGAAAGTATGAACCCTAGGCCTTGTTTCCACCATTGCAATACCATTTGTGCTCACGTTTACCACTTGTTTGCTTGCTGCACTTTTTATTACAGATTTATATTACTTTGCTTTGCCATTCCTATCATCCATATTTTACCATCTCTTCGCCGAACTAGTGCACCTATACAACTCCTAGTTGTATTAGGTGTGTTGGGGACACAAGAGACTTCTTGTATCTTAGTTGCAGGGTTGCTTGAGAGAGACCATCTTCAACCTCTACTTCCCTGAGTTCGATAAACCTTAGGTCATCCACTTGAGGGAAATTGCTGCTGTCCTACAAACCTCTGCGCTTGGAGGCCTTGAATATTGAGACGTAATACAGTGTCTCTCCCACTTGCACTGATTTAATTAGGAATTGGATTTGTCTTGGTTTTGTCTTGAAGTGCCAGCTTCCATCAACAGAACTTTGACAGATCACATAAGGCGGCAGCTTCATCTTGGCGAGTCCGATTCCGGCGGCTAACCTTCCTGATGTCAAGCGCATCTTTCACCGCCGCTGGACCCTTCTTCAATCTCGACTGATGATTTTACAGTTAATGCGAACTATTCTACGCCGGTTCTTGTTCATCCGGAGAATTACAAACTTCTCGAACCCTGCGAAAGATCCCTCCAAGAACTCAACACCACCGTGCGCAGGCCCCACGGTGGGCGCCAACTGTCGTGGAATTAACACGTCAGATGTCCGGTTTAGCGGACTTAGTGGTGAAGCCGCGCATCTATGTAGTAGCTTGAGAGGGGTTGAGCGGAATCAAGAGATGCGATGTAGACACGGATTTAGACAGCTTCGGGCCCCGGGAAACATCATCCGGTAATAACCCTACGTGCTGTTTGAGGCTAGGTCTCATTATGATCCTCATGGTGTTGCCGGTAAACCGGCTCTTTGTGTCTAACCCTAGAAACTTGTCTGCTTGTCTAAACTTCTCCTCTAAAACTCCTTCTCTTTGGGGAGCCCTACCCCTCCTTATATATGTTGAAGGGGCGGGTTACATGACTAGTCCTAGTAGGATTAGGATTACAAGTGGAGTCCTAGTCTTACTTCCTTTGTATGAGAATATTCCTTATGCTTTCTTCATAAACCGGCCCACTATTAATATGAACCGGCCTTCTGGGCCTTGGGCCTTGTCATCCATGATCCGCCTGCCGGGTCACCAGTAACTTGCCAAATATAAACTGTCTTAAGTAGAATGCCAAGTCCGGCCAGGTCATAATTCTGGCCGGTTCATACCGCGGGGTATATCCCCGACAATCAGGTCATGCCCGGCCTCGGCAAAACAATACGCCGCAACCCGACCTAGGCTTAATAGAGAGGTCATGCACGCGGGACTAAACCTATGCCCCCACGGGTCATGGGCCATCTCCCCAGGAATTCCTGCATGTTCCGTACGCAGCCGGTGAGCAGACCTAGCTACCTCCTTAAAAAGGCAGGTGCATAACCAGTCCAACCCGACGCGCGCCGCTCAGTCGCATGACGTCAGTTAAGCTTCGGCTGATGCATACGACGCAGAACGCCCATACTATGCCCATGTGATGGTTAGCGCTATCAGGCCATAGGCCCCTTGGATCAAATATCCAAACCGTTTAGTGTCTTGGGAACGCGCGGTAACGAGCACAGACTCACGATCATGTGACCCCATCGACCCGTCTCGAGGACTTACAGCAAGGGCTAAGAATGCCTGGCCACGCCTCGTAATTATCTCGCGGGCACCCTTCAGGTCAACCCGACTACACATCACTTGCAATTAAGCTCGCGCGGGTACCCCTCAGGGCCGACCCATCTTTAGTAACAGGGTTCAGTGTAAAGTCGTAGTAACCATAGTAATTGTGTGTCTAACACCAAAGGGAAACCTGAGGAATCAACCCTGATGGAATTCCACCTGACGTGTATCGTCAAGGTGATCGACGGAGGAGTCACCCTCGAGGTCCACTCTTGAGGAGTTGGACGACAGTGTCATTATCAGGAGTGGAGAAGGAGGAAATCACCCTCGATGACCATAATCGATGAACTAACCTACAAGGTTAACATCAGAAGTGCTAATGAGGTCTCACCCACGGAACTCGATACTAACCTAGTAGTGTCGAGCAACTAAGGGGAAAGTGATGTGCGGTGTCGAGGCCAGGTCTTCGATCTTATTGGTCGGGTCTTCTGATAATTCAGCGTGGCAGCCGGGACAAAGTGGGGGTCTTTGATGGATCTTTAACCAGCCTATACTAAGCAGTTTAGTATAAACATGTAAGGTATGAATGCATGTATCAACAACAGGCTATGCATCAGAAGAGGATCATACAAAAAGCAGTAACAGATCTAATGCAAGCATACGAGAGAAGGGAATGGGCGATATCGGAATGATCAAGGGGGGTTGGCTTGCATGGTTGCTCAGACAAGAAGGAGGGGTTGTCGCCGATGCAGTCGATCACCGAGGTAGCATCAGTCTCGCGGTATACTGGACCGAAGAGGGGGAAGAAACAATAAATACAAGGCATACAAATGCAACAAAGAAGCATGACAAGTCAACACACAGTGCTAGGGTGCTCTAATGCGGTACTAGGCGATACTGGCAAATGGGGGTAACATCCGGGAAAGTATCCCCAGTGTTTCGTGTTTTGGGGCAGATGAATCGAAGAGGGAAAGTTGCATGTTAGCTATGCTAGGGATGTGTGGCGGATGAACGGACTGCGTATTCGGATTCGTCTCATCGTTTTGAGTAACTTTCATATATAAATTATTTTCATCGGAGTTACGGTTTATTTTCTATTAAATTTCAAAGTTTTAAACATTTTGTAGAATTTAAATTAAATCGAAAATAAAAGGCTAAATGCTAGATACAACAAAAAGTGTACCCAAGTAGTGGCTGTGTGGGACTAAAGTGGGGCCATGGTGTGCGGGGTCAGCAGGTCAAAGGTCAAAGTTGACCAGTCAACGGGGCTGGTCGGGTCTACATGTCAATGACCGGGCCAACCTAGTCAGCAGTTTGACTGGTCAAACTGGACATAGGGGCCCACATGTCATTGACTCAGCGACTAACAACGTTTACAAAGATTATTTTAATTAACTTAATAAACTGTTGGGCCCACATGTCAGTGTCACAGGGGTTATTTAATTACTCTAATCCTAAATTAAGCCTAATGGCCTTGGGCCCACGGGTCAGTGGCTCTCACGGTGGTGGTTAGGGGTTAACGATGCCCATGTCACTCAATTAATGGCGCGATGCGCTGGGCACGCCGGCGGCCATTTCCCGCGGCGTAGGAGCACTGGACTTGCATTGCGGCCATCGATTTGGCGCGCTCAGGGCACCATACGGTAGCCCTCACTCAAGCGCATCCAGCGGAGGATGCAGGGTGGCCGGAGGTGGACCGCACCGCCGTCAGCGGCGACCGGAGGCATGACCCATACGAGCGCGAGCCTGCGGATCCTATCGAGCAGCCAAAAGGGCTCGTCGGCATCGACTAATGTCGGCTACGGCCATGGTGATGACGCGATGCGGCGACGGCGGAGCCGGAGCTCCGCGAAACATAGCTAGGGGCACGCGCAGCGACGAGGAAAGGGGGGGAAGGGACTCGGAGCTCATAGCGAACGCATGGTGGGGTCGAGGTAGCCGGAAAGGGATGAGGTCGAGCGAATCGACGGGGAGGATCTTCGGTGGCCAGCAGCATGAACCGGGTTGATGACGACGATTCGAGGCGGCTCCGGTCGAGCGAGGCCCCGCAGTGGATGTAGGCGACGACGGGGAAGCCGGTGGACACCAGGCTATTCGACAGGGAGGACGGGGAGCGAGAGGTTTACAACGGAGAGGCGACGGCGTCATCGGGTGTTGCGGGAGAGAGGGAGAGAGCGGGCAAGTGGGTGAGTAAGGGGGAGACTGGGCCTGGTAGGGTTGCGGGAGGCCATTGGGGTCCTTATCCACCCCGGGGAGACGACGGGGAGGTGCAGGTTGGCCGGCACGTGGCCATCGCGGCCACGGGCGGCTGGCCGGCATCCACCTCCCCTCTATGAACAGAGTAGGAAGGAGAGGGGTAGGTGGGCTGGGCCATTGTGGGCCATTGTGCACTGTAGCACTTGGGCTACATTGCACAGTAGTTAGCTTTTCCCCTCTCGAGTTTTCCTTTCTTTTATTTATTTTACTTTTCTGCTTTATTTATTTTAGAGTGTTTAGGCACTTTAAAAAAAAGTGTTTTCTGCACCATAATTACCTATGTAATTTTTGGCACTCACCGAACATTTTTGTTTTATCTTTTGAAAACTTTAGTTGTTTGTCATTAATCCAGTTTTGAATTTGGAACATTTTGAACTAACACGAGATTATCAACAGTAATCATGGTGACGTGGCATCATTACCAGAGGGTCACTGTAGCTTGATTACCCGGGCATCACAGCCCACAAGACAGGGGGCATCCCCCACCCTCGTGCGCAGGGTGTGGCCCCCCTGGTCTTGATTCTTTCGCCAGTATTTTTTATATATTCGGAAAATATTCTCCGTGGATTTTCAGGTCATTCCGAGAAATTTTATTTCTACACAAAAATAACACCATGGCAATTCTGCTGAAAACAACGTCAGCCCGGGTTAGTTCCATTCAAATCATGCAAGTTAGAGTCCAAACCAAGGGCAAAAGTGTTTGTAAAAGTAGACACGTTGGAGATGTATCAACTCCCCCAAGCTTAAACCTTTTGTTGTCCTCAAGCGATTCAGTTGATAAACTGAAAGTGATAAAGAAATTTTTTTACAAAATCTGTTTGCTCTTGCTGTTGCAAATATGTAAAGCCAGCATTCAAGTTTTCAGCAAAGATTATGAACTAACCACATTCACAATAACTTTTATGTCTCATGTTTACTCATATCAATGGCATAATCAACTAGCGAGCAATAATAATGGACCACGGATGACAACACTTTCGCAAAACAATCATAATATGATATAACAAGATGGTATCTCTCTAGCCCTTTCTGAGACCGCAAAACATAAATGCAGAGCCCCTCTGAAGATCAAGGATTGACTAGACATTGTAATTCATGGTAAAAGAGATCCAGTCACAGTCATACTCAATGTAAATTAATAGCAATGCATGCAAATGACAGCGGTGCTCTCCAACTGGTGCTTTTTAATAAGAGGATGATGACTCCACATAAATGTAAATAGATAGGCCCTTCGCAGAGGGAAGCAGGGATTTGTAGAGGTGACAGAGCTCAAGTTTTGAAATAGAGATGAATAATATCTTGAGCGGCATACTTTCATTGTCAACATAACGACCAAGAGTTCTCGATATCTTCCATGCTACACACATTATAGGCGGTTCCCAAACAGAATGGTAAAGTTTATACTCCCCCACCACCAATAAGCACACTCCACGGCTGGCCCGAAACAACGGGTACCGGCCATAGCAACAACAGTCCTGGGGGAGTTTTGTGTAATTATTTTGATTTGATTTGAGCATGGGACTGGGCATCCCGGTTACCGGCCATTTTCTCGTGAATGATGAGCGGAGTCCACTCATCGTGAGAATAACCCACCTAGCATGGAAGATATAGACAGCCCTATAGTTGATACATGAGTTGTTCGAGCATACAAAACAGAATTTCATTTGAAGGTTTAGAGTTTGGCACATACAAATTTACTTGGAACAGCAGGTAAATACCGCATATAGGAAGGTATGGTGGACTCATATGGAATAACTTTGCGGTTTATGGAAGTGGATGCACAAGCAGTATTCCCGCTTAGTACAAGTGAAGGCTATAAAGAGACTGGGAAGCGACCAGCTAGAGAGCGACAACAGTCATGAACATGCATTAAAATTAATCAACAATGGGAGCAAGCATGAGTAGGATATAAATCACCATGAACATAAATATCGTGGAGGCTATGTTGATTTTGTTTCAACTACATGCGTGAACATGTGCCAAGTCAAACCACTCGAATCGTTCAAAGGAGGATACCACCCTATCATACCACATCACAACCATTTTAGTATCATGTTGGCACGCAAGGCAGACCATTATAAACTCCTAGCTAATTAAGCTTGGCATGAGCAACTATAATCTCTAATTGTCATTGCAAGCATGTTCCATTCATAATAGGCTGAATCAGGAATGATGAACTAATCATATTTACAAAGGCAAGGTAGGCCGAGTCCATACCAGCTTCTCCAATCTCAATCAGTCCATCATATTTCATCATTATTGCCTTTCACTCGCACGACCGAACGGTGTGGATTATAATAATAGTGCACGTGCATTGGACTAAGCTGGAATCTGCGAGCATTTAATACAAGGGAGAAGACAAGGTAATATGGCTCGTGGTTAAATCAACAATAATGCATATTAGAGCCACTAAACATTTTCATTATGGTCTTCTCCTCTTGACCCCAAAGAAAAGAAGTAAAACTATTTACACGGGACAGCTCCCAACAAGCAAAAGAAGAACGAGAAATCTTTTTGGGGGTTCTATTAATTACTATTACTACAGGCATGGAAAGTAAACTAGCTAAAAGCTATAACTGAAATTTCCTTGTTTTTCTTAAGGTTTTTCTAACACACAAGAAGAAGGCTTGGAAAAGAAAATAAACTAGCATGGCTAGTACAATGAAAAAGTATGAGCACCGAATACTGGAGTGAGTGTGTGAACATGAATGTAATGTCTGTGAGAAATACGTAATCCCCCAAGCTTAGGCTTTTGGCCTAAGTTGGTCTATGGCCATGGATCAAAGCTACTCTCTCCGGTGTATGGAGGAGTGTCCTCTGGGTGGCACTGGCTGGCGAACTCCTCCGGATTCCACTGATAAACAGACTGCCAATAAGGGTCAAGTGGAGGCTCAGGCTCAGGCTCTGGAGCTTGTGCCAGGCTCCAATACGCATAAACGGCTTCTGGCAAGACGAGGTACGTGCCTGAAAGTAGGTCAAACAAAGAGGGTGGAGGCAAGGTAACAATCTCACAGTACTTTTTATCAAATATCAATTTATACTTAAGCAACTTCTTCTTATCGTTAACAATAAAATCATGTGCTATCATACTCTTATAACTTAGAAAAGCAGGGGCCAGCAACTTCTCCTCCTTCTCATGATGCCTGCCTGGACCATAAACTCCTCTGACGGCCATTCACAAGGCCGCACTTGAGCTTCCCTTGGTGGTTCATCGTCCAGCTCACGTATCGCGAGCCTTGGTACTTGCTTCCTTGAGGAACCACCTTGGTAGATTTTCCTATGCATTTTTCTCTGAAAAATTTCTGAAATTTTTAGTGACTCAAAATAGAAGTGAACCAAACTCAACAAGGTTGATACCAACTACTCCCACAAGTGCCTAGAGACTATATCATGCATTAGAACTACTTTTGACCACATAAATCTGACATGCAAGCTCAAGAACAGGGTCACCTAAGAAGCAAAAATTTGCAATAAATAAAGCACTAGAACAAAAACTAATTAGAACATTGGAGGAGTTACATACCGAAGAACAATCTCCGCAAATAGTTTTGTGAATGAAGCTTTGAGCAAGGAGATCGAAAATGGCTACAAGATGAGCTAGAACATGGATTTCAGCTGTGGGAGGATTTTTTCTGGAGGAATTTGAAGTGTGTGGGTGCTGGAATAAGTGGAGGGGGTCCACGTGGGGCCCACGAGGCCGGGGGCACGCCCTGTACCCTCGTGGCTAGGTGGTGGCTCCCCCTGATGTATTCTGAGTGCCATATATTCTTAAATATTCTAGAAAAAAAATCATATTTCATTTTCGGGACATTTGGAGAACTTTTATTTTCGGTGTATTTTTTATTGCAAGGATAATTAAAAAACAAAAAAACAATACTATTTTTGTTTTATTTAATCTAAATAATAAGAACGTAAAAAGAGGGTACAAAGAGTTGTGCTTTCTAACTTCATCCATCTCATGCTCATCAAAAGGAATCCATTAACAAGGTTGATCAAGTCTTGTTAATAAACTCTTTCCGAATAACATGAAACCGGAGAATTTTCGAATAACACTAGGTTACGTCAATGGGGATATGTATGTCCCCAACAATAAGAATATCATATTTCTTCTTGACAGTAGGAAGAGGAAATTCAAAACCTCCAATAGTAATCGCTGAAATTTTTCCAATAGAAATTATACTGTGGACCTGAGGTTGTTTCCTCGGGAAGTGTACTGTATGCTCATTACCATTAACATAAAAAGTGACATTGCCTTTGTTGCAATCAATAACATCCCCTACAATATTCAAAAAGGGTCTACCAAGGATAATAGACATACTATCGTCCTCGAGAATATCAAGGATAACAAAGTCTATTAAAATAGTAACATTTGCAACCACAACAGGCACATCCTCACAAATACCGACATGTATAGCAGTTGATTTATTGGCTATTTGCAAATATATTTCAGTAGGTGTCAACTTATTCAAATCAATTCTACGGTATAAAGAGAGGGGCATAACACTAACACCAGCTGCAAGATCACATAAAGCAGTTTTAACATAGTTTCTTTGAATGGACCAAGGTATAATTGGTACTCCTAGATCTCCTAGTTTATTTGGTATTCCACCTTTAAAAGTATAATTGGCAAGCATGGTGGAAATTTCAACTTCTAGTATCTTTTTTTATTTGTCACAATATCTTTCATATATTTAGCATAAGGAATTTTTTTAAGCATATCAGGCAAACGCATACGTAAAAAGATAGGTCTAATCATTTAAGCAAAGCGCTCAAAATCCTCATCATCTTTTTTCTTGGATGGTTTAGGAGGAAAAGGCATGGGTTTCTGAACCCATGTTTCTCTTTCTTTACCATGCTTCCTAGCAATGAACTCTCTTTTATCATATTGTTGATTCTTTGATTGTGGTTTATCAAGATCAACATCAGATTCAATCTCTACATCATCATTATTGCTAGGTTGAGCATCATCATGAACATCATCATTAATATTATCACTAGGTGCATGTTCATTACCAGACTATGTTTTAGCATCAGAAATAGAAATATCATTGGGATTCTCACGTGTGTCAACAACAGGTTCACTAGAATCATGCAAAGTCCTATCATTTTTCTTTTTCTTCTTCTTAGAAGAACTAGGTGCATCAACATTAGTTCTCTGAGAATATTGCTCAATTCTCTTAGGGTGTCCCTCAGGATACAAAGGTTCCTGAGTCATTCAACCCCCTCTAGTCATAACTCTAACAACATTATCATTTTTACTAGTTAATTCATTGATCAAATCATTTTGTGCTTTAAGTACTTGTTCTACTTGAGTGGTAACCAGAGAAGCATGTTTACTACTGAGTTTAAGTTCACCTTTAACTCTAGACATATAATCACTCAAGTGTTCAATCATATAAGCATTACGTTTCAATTGTCTACCAACATAAGCATTGAAGTTTTCTTGTTTAACAATAAAATTATCAAACTCATCTAAGCATTGGTTAGCAGACTTATAACGAGGAATATCACCATCATCAAATCTATAGAGAGAATTACCTTTACTACCTGTGTCGGGTTATCAAGACCATGTATTTCTTCAATAGGTGGTAAATTCTTAACATCTTCAGATTTAATACCTTCTTCTTTCATAATTTCTTTGCCTCTTGCATATCTTCCGGACTGAGAAATAGAATACCCCTTTTCTTCAGAGTTGGCTTAGGAGTTGGCTCAGGAAGCGTCCAATTATTTTCATTACTCAACATATTATTCAATAGCAATTTAGCTTGATCAACAGTTCTTTCCCTGAAAACACAACCAGCACAACTATCTAGGTGGTCTCTGGAAGCATCGATTAGTCCATTATAAATGATATGAGTATTTCATTTGTCTTAAGAGGATGGTCAGGAAAAGTATTAAGTAATTGGAGAAGCCTCCCCCAAGCTTGTGGGAGACTCTCTTCTTTAATTTGCACAAAATTATATATTTCCCTTAAAGCAGCTTGTTTCTTATGAGCGGGAAGATATTTAGCAGAGAAGTAATAAATTATATCCTGGGGACTACGCACACAACCAGGATCAAGAGAATTAAACCATGTTTTAGCATCACCCTTTAAGGAGAACGGAAATACTTAAGGATATAATAGTAACGATTTTTTCCTCGTTGGTGAATAGGGTGGCTATATCATTGAGCTTAGTAAGATGTGCCACAACAGTTTCAGATTCATAACCATGGAAAGTATCGGATTGAACCAAAGTAATTAACTCAAGATCGACAGATAAATCATAATCCTTATAAAAAATACAGATAGGTGAAGTAGCAAAAGCAGGGTCATATTTCATTCTAGCATTCAAGGACTTTTCTTTTAGCTTAGGTAACAGTTTCTTAAGATCATATCTATCATTGCAAGCTAACACATCTCTAGCAGTTTCTTCATCCATAACATAACCCTCAGGCACAACAGGCAATTCATATCTAGGGGGAGAATCTTCATCATCACTTTCATCAATATTATCAGTTTCAATAATTTCATTCTCTCTAGCCCTAGCAATTTGTTCATCAAGAAATTCACCAAGTGGCGCAGTATTATCAAGCATAGAAATAGTTTCATCATAAGTATCATGCATAGCAGAAGTGGCATCATCAAGAACATGCGACATATCAGATTCAATAGTGGGTGTAGGAGTCGCAAATTTACTCATAAGAGAAGGTGAATCAAGTGCAGAGCTAGATGGCAGTTCCTTACCTCCCCTCGTAGTTGAGGGATAAATCTTGGCTTTTTTGTCTCTCAAGTTCTTCATAGTGATCGACAGATACAAATCCCAAGTGACTCAAAGAATATAACTATGCTCCCCGGCAACGGCGCCTGAAAATAGTCTTGATAACCCACAAGTATAGGGGATCACAACTGTAATGCCCCGGATGTAATACTTTCCCTTTTGGGCTTATAATATATCTCCGGCTTCATCTATTTCCATTTCGGGTTCTTTGTCTTTCGGGCTTTCGTCGTTTTGTTGTGTGAGTGTGTGGCATTCATTCATATCATGTAGACATGTGCATTGCATTGCATTTGTGTTGTGGGTTGCATCCGGTTCCGTGTGTTCCTTCCCGTTGTCCGTTTCGTGTTCCGGAGCTCCCTCACGTGTCCGTGACGTCCCGTAGGCCTTCTTTGTTGTTCGGGCGTTTTTCGTTACCGGTGTGCCGCGAGGTTGTGTTGTGTGTTGTTGTTTTGTTGTGTGCAACCCGCCTCTCAAATCTCGTCTCGTTTGGACTCCATTGACTTTTCCCTCCGTTGTCCGTGTGGGTCCGAAGTGCCCTTACTTCGTGTCCCGGAGATACCCCTACTGCTTTCTTTTATCTCCGTTTAGACCCTTTTATTTTTGTCCCCGCGATCGGATCCGTTGGATCCAGATCGGAGGGCTCCTGGCGCCCTAAAACTCCTCCTAAACCTAAATCACTGCTATATATAGACCCCTAGGTCTATTTGGAGCAACCCCTCCTTCTTCCTCCTCTCTCCCCTTTTCTTTTTTTTTCTTTTCTACCTCAGATCCACTAAATCCTCCCAGATCCCGAGGGGATCCAGGTTTCCTTCGTCCAGCCGCAGACCGCATCCTCTCGATCTCGTCGCCGACCAGATCACCTCGAGGAGCGAGGTCAACGCCAGGCGCGCCCCTCCGCTCGGTCGCTCGACCGCGCTGGATCGGATCGTCGACCGCGCCAGCCCACTGCTCCGCTCCACCGTGCGACCGGATCGCCCCGCGCCTGGGCCGTACCAGCCGCGCGCCAGCCCGGGGGGGACCAGATCGCCGGCCTCTCCGCGCCGCGTCACCTGGGCCTCGGGTTCCCCGGCCCGTTCCTCCACCGCACAGCGCTCACACCCCCCTCCTTCGCTTCGTCCGGCTGGGCCGGCCCGAGCGCGCCACCGCCGCCGCCAGCCGTCGCCTCGGCTGGGCCGCGGCCCGTCCGTTCGCCGCCGTCCGCTCCTTCAGCCGCCGAGCCGGGCCGCGTCAGCCAGGACCAGCTGCGCCCGAGCGGGCCTCCTCCAACCCAGCCCGCTCGCCGGGCCAGATCCGCAGCCAGGTCCCGGGCCGCCTCCTTCCGGCTTGTTACTGTAGACACCAGGCCGCCGACACTGTTCACCGGGCCGGATCCGTTACTGTAGCTGCAGATCTGGATCTGGAGAGGTTGACCTAATCTCTTTGTTTTCTCTGTTCTGATATGCCTACTTTGACCTGCTGTATCTTTTTACCTGTTGCTCCGTTTTGAGCGTGTGATATGTCCAGATGTTCGTGGAGATGCCCTCTACGTTTTACCTGTTGTAGTCATGCATGTTAGATGTCATCTTGACACATGTTTTGCTGTTACAAGAGTGCATGATGATATAAACTGCTGTTATGTGTTATTTTCATGCCACCTTTGACTTGTGATATCTTCTAGCTCGTTTGTCCAAACGATGCAAATGACATGTCCACGTGTTCGTCTTGCCACGAACTACGTGTTGTGTGAGATAGGTTGCATGGTAGATTTATTGTTTCCTTGTTATCATCGTTGCAAAGTGCCATGTTCACATGTTGTGTTTTCACTTGTTATGAAATGCCATCTTGTTGAGCTCGTTGCAATCGTTGTGTTCACCACAATGATGCATGCTTGTGTGTTTCGGGATCACCGTCATATGTATTTTGATGAGGTGCTTACCCTTTGCCATGTTTAGTTTCGAGGTGTCTTAAACATGCTCTTTTTGTTGCTATGATAATGTTGCTGTTTTGGGACTTAGTGAAATTTCACTAAGTCTGAAATCTGTAACGTTCCGATGCCATGTTCGTGTGATGTTGTAGGACAAAGCATGATAGTTTTGGGGTGGATTTTGATTGTTCCATGAAGTATATATTGTTGTCTTTCCATCCATGTCCTCACATGTCCATTTGAGTGGCTGTAGCATGCTTATCTTTTGCTCCGAACTTTCAATAAAATTCTGCTGCCAGAATTTTATTTCAAAGTTCAATATGTCCAAGATCATTGCTATTGATCCGTGACTCCGTTTGGGGTGCACTTTGGACCTAGTTGCTGTACATTATATCTAGTTTATGTTCAAGTCCTTTGCCATGCCTTTTGGGTGCTGTAGATTATTTATTTTGAGCTCCCAAGATGCTATGTTGCTGTAATTTGCAGTTTTCGCTCAAATCTTGTTTCGGGCATAACTTTTAGCCCGTAACTCCGATTTCAGCGATTCGTATATCAAACTTGGGTGTTTTTCTGTGTAGATTAATAATATCAGGTTGTTATCTTGTTTTGAGGTGTTTTGCTTGAGTGATGTTTTACGTGCTCCATGTGCATCTTTAGTGCATCCATCATGCATACATGTTTTTCGAGTGCGCATTGCATCGTGTTGATTGGTGCTTGGTGTGTTTGTTGTGTTTAGAGCCGGAAGCTGAGAACGAGTTTTCCAACGAGGTTGAGCACGAGGTTTCCAACGAGTTTGAGCACGAGGACCCTTCTTTCGATCCGAACGTCTTCTCTTCAGGCAAGATGACCGAACCCCGATAACTTTACTATCTTCGCCTATTGCTAGTAGTCTCGATCTATAGTTTTCCCTCGATGCCCATGTTCTTCTTGTCAGCCTCCTACTTGTAACCAATTGCCATGTTTAACCAACCCTACCTATGCAAACCGTTGCTTGGCTAAGTACGCTTCGCTCAGCCCTTCTTATAGCATTGCTAGTTGCAGGTGAAGTGAAGATGCTTGCTCCATGTTGAAGTTTGGTTGGGTTATATCACACTATATAAATGCTTTAATTGAAATCACATATATATTGGCAAGGGTGGAAGGCTAAGCCTTTTGCTTGGTGTTTTGTTCCACTCATGCCGTTAGGATCCGTATAAGCCGGTTTTATGTTCCTTGATTATGCGTTCCTAACACGGTTGGGGTGTATGGGACCCCCTCGATAAACCGCTATGTGCTAAGTCTTTTCCAGCAAGTCCCAACATTGGTACTATTTGCCTAATAACAAACTAAACTTGCATAGGGAGTAATTAACCCTCTTTCTTAATCAACAACCCCGGGCCAGTGCTCCACATGAGTGTTGGTCCGAAACGGGGGTTCTGCGGGGCCGCCTTGGGGCAACCCGAGGTATTTGGTATCCACCCGTAGAATCGCCCATCTGGTCGTGGCCTGAGACGAGATACGCGCGGCTACTATCAGGGTGTCGGCACGCCGGGAGGATTTGCTGGATTAGCCTTACCTTAGCTCGGTATATCTTGAGCACGGGATTCCGAGGATACTCGGGTCTTCCCACTTTGGAGTTGCGACTCCGCGGATCGTGGGCTTGTAATGGGTCAAGTTGGAACACCCCTGCAGGGTTTGAACTTTCGAAAGCCGTGCCCGCGGTTATGTGGCAGATGGGAGCTTGTTAATTCCGGTTGTAGATAACTTGACACAATGATACTAATACACTACCAACGTGAGTTCCGTGACTGTCTATTTCCGAATAGGGATTCGGAAGTTGAACACGGAGGGGTTATGTTTGTGAGCTTGTAGCTAGGATCACTTCGTGATCACTTCTCGCTTTGCCTTCTCTTCTCGCTCTCTCTGGCGTAAGTTAGTGCTAGTTGCTGCTGCAGACTCTTTGTTGTTCCTTCACCTCAATTCTTTCTTCAGCCTTTCCTCACCTAAAGGCTTTGATAGTTCTGTTACCCGGGAACGGGATTGCTGAGTCCTCTGTGGCTCACAGTTACTTCACACACCAGATGCAGGTCCAGCCGTGAGCTATCCAGGTGATGGCACCGAGCTGGTTTGGGAGTACGACGAGGAGCGTAGTCGTTACTACGTTCGCTACCCGGACGATCAGTAGTGGAGACTCTTACTAGGATTCGATCCGCCTGTGGTTGTTTTATTTATCTGAGTTTGGTACTTTGACATTTGGATTTTGCCCTTAGAGGGTTGTAGTGATCTTATTGTATGATGTTTGAGACTTGTACTGTTATTCTGTGACGTGGCGATTGTAAGCCAACTATTTTCAGTTTACTATCCCTCTTTTACATGAGTTGTGCAAAGATTACCAAACTTGAGATCATTCTAGGATGGACTTATGCCTTTAAGTCGTGCCTCGACACGTAGGAGGTATAATTCCATCCTGGGCATTACAAGTTGGTATTCAGAGCCTTCTCCGACCTAGGAGCCCCCACTGTTTTGATCGAACCGTTGACGGTTGAGTCTAGGCACACACTGAAAACTTTTTGAGTCATATATTATATCGGAGAGTAGGATTCTTTGCTTCTCATCCCCTTTCTCTCTGGTGAGGACTCCTGACGTCTACTCTTGTCTCTCCTATCTTCAAAATTTGCACAAAATTTTTTTTTAGGATTCCCGCGAGTATTCTGGGATTGTTTCGATGTTCTTGTGACAAGGATATTGTTCTCGATGCCTCCTGTTACCGAGGAGTTGAGCTTCGGGGTATCACTGTAACAAGCATATCGCGACAGTACTAAATACTTAAGACGGCCGACATCGAAAATCTCCCCTATACGGCCAGTGGCAAGATAACCCCGACATCACCCAGTACTGGGGAGGTAGTTCGGGAGTATTGCCATAGCTCGTTATAGTGGATGCTTTTCGAAGGTCCGAGGTACACAGTTTCCGAGAAAGACTGGTTATGTGTTGAAGGATGGATACACCTGGATGTAGGTTAGAGTTGATTGCGCGGTGCTTCCCGTGTATCCCCAACACCTGATTGCATAACTGGAATCTTTCGGAAAGCTATAGGTGGGTTTTATCCAGTAGATCGTAGGCATTCTTCCAACGAATGCAGGTTAGTGAGTTCGGGGTTCGACATTGAGTGAAGGAGTTATATGACCGAGGTTACTATCAGGAGTTGCATCTTAAAGGGTCCTTGGCTATGCTGATCCGGGGATTGCAAAACCTTTTCGTAACGCGTTCATATGCTTTCAGCACAAAGATGTTAGAACGAAACTCCTCTCTTGTGTTTGTTCCTTTCCGTACCTTGTTGTTTTTCTTATTTTATCCTTTTGATCCCTATGTGGCTTCTCGTGAAGACTGATGTTATCAATTAACTGAGAAATTCATTCGTTCCTCTTGTTCGGATGATTTCATTCGTTCTTAATTGTTCGAATGATTATTGTGAAGACTTGTTGCAATTCATTCCATTGATTCAGCTTATTCCTTTTGTCAATCAATTGCTGATTCGTGGTCATCTCTTACAGGATGGCTCCGAAAAAGGTTCCGAATGCCAACCCAGAGGGTGAAGAGGTTCCAGAACGTCCTCCTTCCCCGGCTTGGAGAGCAATTATGCAGACTACTGCTCAGAACACTCAGTTGATGATGCAGATGATGCAGCAAATGCAAGCTATGCAAGCTAATCAAGCTAATCAGGGTGTTCCAATGAACCAAGGCAACTTCTTCCAGCAGCACCATGCTACCCTCAACCAGTTCTTGGCCAACAATCCTAAAGCTTTCAGTTACTGTGTCGACCCTCTTGATGCTGAAGATTGGCTGACCGATATCAAGAAGCATTTTGAGTGCAGTAACGTGAAAGAAGATGACTATGTGAAGTTTGCAGCCTTCCAACTGAAAGATCAAGCAGCTGACTGGTGGCAGCAGTACAAAGACTCAAGGCCGGGTCAAGTGATCTCATGGGAGAATTTCTGCAAGGATTTCCGCTCGCATCACATTCCTACAAGTGTTATCGAGGGTATGCGTGAGCAATTCCGCAACCTCAAGCAGGGCTCCATGACAGTCTATCAGTATAATGTCAAGTTCCAAAACCTCGCTCGCTATGCAAAGCAAGACATACCTGATGCAAAGAGCAAAATCTATCAGTTCCGTGGAGGTCTCAAAGATGAACTTCAGCTTGCTCTCACTCTGTTCGAGCCAGACGAATTCGATAAGTTCTATAATATGGCTTTGAAACAAGAAGCAGCTCAGCTTAAGATGGAGGCTTCTAAGAAGAGAATTCGAGATGCTGTTCACTCTACCTCATCGTCTCAGTTGGCTGCGAAACAACAGAAATTCTGGCTTCCTCCTCCTCCAATGATTCGAGCTCCATACAACAACTCCAGCAACTTCAACAACTCCAACAACAAAAACTCTAGTGGTCGTGGTTTCTCCCACCCACCCAACCCAAGCAACCAGTCGAAGAAGCAGTTTCACTCTCAAGGCTCCAAGTCCAGTGGCTCTCATTTCCGTCCTCTCTCTGAAGTGGTGTGCAACAAGTGTGGCCAGAAGGGTCACTATGCCAACAGATGTCCGAATCCGAAGCGTCTTCCTCCTCCACCACCTGTGAGTTCAGCTATTGTCAGGCATGATCCAAAGGCTGCCAGGGTTAATCTGATGAATGCAGCACAAGCAGAGGCTTCTTCTGATGTCATTCTGGGTAACCTTCCAGTTAACTCTTTTCCAGCTAAAGTGTTATTTGATTCGGGTGCTTCACATTCTTTCATGTCATGCCCGTTTGCATCCAAGCATAGTGTGACCACAGCAGCTTTACCGAAGCAGTTGGCAGTTTCTTCTCCGGGAAAGCAGATGCACTCCAGTATATATGCTCCGGATGTTTCCATTCGCATGGGTGATTATCGATTTTTGGCTTCTCCGGTGATTCTTGGTCATTCTGACATCGACCTCATTCTCGGAATGGATTGGCTTTCTCAACACGATGCTCACATTGATTGTGCTCAAAAGGAAGTCAAGTTGACTCATTCTGATGAAGATGTGATTATCTTCGCCTCCAGGGATAATACTATTCGGCTTTTCTCTCTTAATGATAAGGGTGAAATTAATGCAATAGAGCAAATTCCAGTGGTGAATGAATATCAAGACGTCTTTCCAGAAGAACTTCCAGGCATGCCTCCACACCGTCAGGTGGAGTTTGTCATTGAACTCGAGCCGGGCACCGAACCTGTTTGCCGGCGTCCATACAAGCTCTCTTCAGAAGAATTGAAGGAATTGAAGAGACAGTTGGATGAACAGGAGCGTATGGGTCTCATACGGCCTAGTACATCTCCGTGGGGCTGTGGTGTCTTATTTGTCAAGAAGAAAGATGGCACGGAGCGTCTCTGTGTTGACTACCGGCCGCTGAACAAGAAGACGATTAAGAACAAGTATCCGCTCCCCAACATCAATGAACTCTTTGAGCAGCTCAAAGGAGCTAAAGTATTCTCTAAGCTTGACCTCCGAATGGGCTACCATCAAATTCGCATTCGCGAGGAAGACATTCCCAAGACGGCTTTCAGAACGAGCTACGGTTCATATGAGTATACCGTCATGTCCTTCGGGCTCGCCAATGCTCCTCTTACCTTCTCAAGGATGATGCATTACATCTTCAACCCCTATACAGGCGAGTTTGTGCTAGTGTATCTGGATGATATTCTGGTGTTTTCCAAGAATGAAGAAGATCACGAAAAGCACTTGCGTCTGGTTCTTGATCGACTCCGAGAACACAAATTCTATGCCAAGTTCTCCAAGTGCGAGTTTTGGCTCGATAAGGTTCTCTACCTGGGCCACATTATCTCAGCTGACGGTATTGCGGTTAATCCCGAGAAAGTTGAAGCAATTGTCAACTGGGAAGCTCCTCAGAACGTCAAGCAGCTTCGCAGTTTTCTGGGTCTTGCCAGCTATTGCAGAAGGTTTGTGGAGAACTTCTCCAAGATTGCCAAGCCTCTTTCCAACCTCCTCCAGAAGAATGTCAAATACTTTTGGTCTCCCGAGTGTGAAGTGGCTTTCAAAACCCTCAAAGAGAAGCTTGTCTCAGCTCCAGTTCTGATTCCTCCAGATGAATCCAAGCCCTATGAAGTGTTCTGTGACGCTTCTCTTCAAGGTCTTGGTGGTGTGCTTATGCAAGAGAAGAGAATTGTGGCATACACTTCACGTCAGCTCAAGCCAGCTGAGAAGAACTATCCCACACATGATCTCGAGCTAGCAGCTGTGGTACATGCTCTGATTACGTGGAGACATCTGTTGTTGGGCAGAAAGGTCGACATCTTCACTGATCACAAGAGTTTGAAGTACATCTTCACACAGCCGCATCTGAACCTCCGCCAGACTCGTTGGGTCGAGATGATCCAAGAGTACAACCCCAGCATTGAGTACACTCCAGGCAAGGCAAATGTGATTGCAGATGCTTTGAGCAGAAAGGCATATTGCAACAGCCTTCTTATCAAGCCACACCAGCCTGAGCTCTGTGAAGCTTTCAGGAAGCTCAACCTTCAGGTTGTTCCGCAGGGTTTTCTTGCTAATCTCCAAATCGCTCCTACCTTGGAAGATCAAGTCCGTGAGGCTCAGCTCAGTGATACCATGGTGAAGAAGGTGAAACATGGGATTGCAAAGGGCACTCCTAAATACAAGTGCTTCCGTGTTGATGAGAGAGATACCTTGTTCTTCGAGGACAGACTCGTTGTTCCCAAAGGTGATCTCAGGAAGCTCATAATGGAAGAAGCTCATGATTCTCTCCTTTCCATTCATCCTGGCAGTTCCAAGATGTATCAAGACCTCAAGCAATCTTACTGGTGGACACGCATGAAAAGGGAAATTGCCCAATTCGTGAATGAATGTGATGTATGCAGAAGAGTGAAAGCAGAACATCAACGTCCAGCCGGTCTTCTCCAACCTCTTCCTATTCCTGAGTGGAAGTTCGACCACATTGAAATGGACTTCGTCACTGGCTTTCCTAAATCCAAGCGAGGCAATGATGCGATCTTTGTGGTGATTGACAAGCTTACCAAAGTCGCTCACTTCCTTCCAGTCAAAGAATCAATCAATGCAGCTCAACTTGCAGAGCTGTACACTTCCAGAATTGTGTCCCTACATGGCATTCCTCAAGTGATATCCTCAGACCGTGGCAGCTTGTTCACATCAAAGTTCTGGGACTCCTTTCAGTCCGCCATGGGCACGAAGATCAGGTTCAGCACTGCCTTTCACCCTCAGACTAGTGGTCAAGTCGAGCGTGTGAATCAGATCCTTGAAGATATGCTCAGAGCCTGTGTCATCTCCTTCGGCATGAAATGGGAGGACTGTCTTCCATTTGCAGAATTCTCTTACAACAACAGCTTTCAAGCAAGTGCAGGCAAAGCACCGTTTGAAATTCTCTATGACAGAAAGTGCCGTACCCCTCTCAACTGGTCTGAAACAGGTGAACGCCAACTTCTTGGCAATGATTTGATCTCTGAAGCCGAAGAAATGTGCAAAGTCATACGTGAGAATCTCAAGGCCGCTCAGTCGCGTCAGAAGAGTTACTATGATGGAAAGCATCGTGATTTGGCTTTCGACATCGGTGATCATGTCTATCTCCGAGTTTCTCCGATGAAAGGAACTCAAAGGTTCGGTATCAAAGGAAAGCTTGCTCCTAGATACGTCGGTCCTTTCAAAATTCTTGGCAAAAGAGGCGATCTAGCCTATCAGCTCGAGCTCCCTTCCAACTTTGCAAATGTTCATGATGTCTTTCATGTGTCTCAGCTTCGCAAATGCTTCAAGGCACCTGAGCGCATGATTCCGTTTGAGGAGATTGATCTTCAACAAGACCTTTCCTACCGAGAGCATCCAGTTGCAATTCTCGAAGAAACCGAACGCAAGACTCGCAACAAGACCATCAAGTTTCTGAAAGTCAAGTGGTCACATCACACAGACCGAGAAGCTACCTGGGAACGAGAAGATCATCTTCGTTCCGAGTACCCTTCCTTTTTCCAGTCCTAGATCTCGGGACGAGATCTTTTTGTAGTAGAGGAGAGTTTGTAATGCCCCGGATGTAATACTTTCTCTTTTGGGCTTATAATATATCTCCGGCTTCATCTATTTCCATTTCGGGTTCTTTGTCTTTCGGGCTTTCGTCGTTTTGTTGTGTGAGTGTGTGGCATTCATTCATATCATGTAGACATGTGCATTGCATTGCATTTGTGTTGTGGGTTGCATCCGGTTCCATGTGTTCCTTCCCGTTGTCCGTTTCGTGTTCCGGAGCTCCCTCACGTGTCCGTGACGTCCCGTAGGCCTTCTTTGTTGTTCGGGCGTTTTTCGTTACCGGTGTGCCGCGAGGTTGTGTTGTGTGTTGTTGTTTTGTTGTGTGCAACCCGCCTCTCAAATCTCGTCTCGTTTGGACTCCGTTGACTTTTCCCTCCGTTGTCCGTGTGGGTCCGAAGTGCCCTTACTTCGTGTCCCGGAGATACCCCTACTGCTTTCTTTTATCTCCGTTTAGACCCTTTTATTTTTGTCCCCGCGATCGAATCCGTTGGATCCAGATCGGAGGGCTCCTGGCGCCCTAAAACTCCTCCTAAACCTAAATCACTGCTATATATAGACCCCTAGGTCTATTTGGAGCAACCCCTCCTTCTTCCTCCTCTCTCCCCTTTTCTTTTTTTTTCTTTTCTACCTCAGATCCACTAAATCCTCCCAGATCCCGAGGGGATCCAGGTTTCCTTCGTCCAGCCGCAGACCGCATCCTCTCGATCTCGTCGCCGACCAGATCACCTCGAGGAGCGAGGTCAACGCCAGGCGCGCCCCTCCGCTCGGTCGCTCGACCGCGCTGGATCGGATCGTCGACCGCGCCAGCCCACTGCTCCGCTCCACCGTGCGACCGGATCGCCCCGCGCCTGGGCCGTACCAGCCGCGCGCCAGCCCGGGGGGGACCAGATCGCCGGCCTCTCCGCGCCGCGTCACCTGGGCCTCGGGTTCCCCGGCCCGTTCCTCCACCGCACAGCGCTCACACCCCCCTCCTTCGCTTCGTCCGGCTGGGCCGGCCCGAGCGCGCCACCGCCGCCGCCAGCCGTCGCCTCGGCTGGGCCGCGGCCCGTCCGTTCGCCGCCGTCCGCTCCTTCAGCCGCCGAGCCGGGCCGCGTCAGCCAGGACCAGCTGCGCCCGAGCGGGCCTCCTCCAACCCAGCCCGCTCGCCGGGCCAGATCCGCAGCCAGGTCCCGGGCCGCCTCCTTCCGGCCTGTTACTGTAGACACCAGGCCGCCGACACTGTTCACCGGGCCGGATCCGTTACTGTAGCTGCAGATCTGGATCTGGAGAGGTTGACCTAATCTCTTTGTTTTCTCTGTTCTGATATGCCTACTTTGACCTGCTGTATCTTTTTACCTGTTGCTCCGTTTTGAGCGTGTGATATGTCCAGATGTTCGTGGAGATGCCCTCTACGTTTTACCTGTTGTAGTCATGCATGTTAGATGTCATCTTGACACATGTTTTGCTGTTACAAGAGTGCATGATGATATAAACTGCTGTTATGTGTTATTTTCATGCCACCTTTGACTTGTGATATCTTCTAGCTCGTTTGTCCAAACGATGCAAATGACATGTCCACGTGTTCGTCTTGCCACGAACTACGTGTTGTGTGAGATAGGTTGCATGGTAGATTTATTGTTTCCTTGTTATCATCGTTGCAAAGTGCCATGTTCACATGTTGTGTTTTCACTTGTTATGAAATGCCATCTTGTTGAGCTCGTTGCAATCGTTGTGTTCACCACAATGATGCATGCTTGTGTGTTTCGGGATCACCGTCATATGTATTTTGATGAGGTGCTTACCCTTTGCCATGTTTAGTTTCGAGGTGTCTTAAACATGCTCTTTTTGTTGCTATGATAATGTTGCTGTTTTGGGACTTAGTGAAATTTCACTAAGTCTGAAATCTGTAACGTTCCGATGCCATGTTCGTGTGATGTTGTAGGACAAAGCATGATAGTTTTGGGGTGGATTTTGATTGTTCCATGAAGTATATATTGTTGTCTTTCCATCCATGTCCTCACATGTCCATTTGAGTGGCTGTAGCATGCTTATCTTTTGCTCCGAACTTTCAATAAAATTCTGCTGCCAGAATTTTATTTCAAAGTTCAATATGTCCAAGATCATTGCTATTGATCCGTGACTCCGTTTGGGGTGCACTTTGGACCTAGTTGCTGTACATTATATCTAGTTTATGTTCAAGTCCTTTGCCATGCCTTTTGGGTGCTGTAGATTATTTATTTTGAGCTCCCAAGATGCTATGTTGCTGTAATTTGCAGTTTTCGCTCAAATCTTGTTTCGGGCATAACTTTTAGCCCGTAACTCCGATTTCAGCGATTCTTATATCAAACTTGGGTGATTTTCTGTGTAGATTAATAATATCAGGTTGTTATCTTGTTTTGAGGTGTTTTGCTTGAGTGATGTTTTCCGTGCTCCATGTGCATCTCTAGTGCATCCATCATGCATACATGTTTTTCGAGTGCGCATTGCATCGTGTTGATTGGTGCTTGGTGTGTTTGTCTTGTTTAGAGCACGAAGTTGAGCACGAGTTTTCCAACGAGGTTGAGCACGAGGTTTCCAACGAGTTTGAGCAAGAGGACCCTTCTTTTGATCCGAACTTCTTCTCTTCAGGCAAGATGACCGAACCCCGATAACATTACTATCTTTGTCTATTGCTAGTAGTCTCGATCTATAGTTTTGCCTCGATGCCCATGTTCTTCTTGTCAGCCTCCTACTTGTAACCAATTGCCATGTTTAACCAACCTACCTATGCAAACCGTTGCTTGGCTAAGTACGCTTCGCTCAGCCCTTCTTATAGCGTTGCTAGTTGCAGGTGAAGTGAAGATGCTTGCTCCATGTTGAAGTTTGGTTGGGTTATATCACACTATATAAATGCTTTAACTGAAATCACCTATATATTGGCAAGGGTGGAAGGCTAAGCCTTTTGCTTGGTGTTTTGTTCCACTCATGCCGTTAGGATCCGTATAAGCCGGTTTTATGTTCCTTGATTATGCGTTCCTAACACGGTTGGGGTGTATGGGACCCCCTCGATAAACCGCTAAGTGCTAAGTCTTTTCCAGCAAGTCCCAACTTTTGGTACTTTTTGCCTCATAATAACAACTATAAAAATAATTAATTATTTGCATAGGGGGTCATGTCCCCGAGGATTCTTAATTTCAACATAGCAGGGGGGGCCAGTGCCGATGGTGTTGGTCCCAAACGGGGAGTCTGCGGGAACCACCACGGGGAAACTCGAGGATTGGGGCCTGTAGAATCGCCCATCCGGTCGTGGCCTGAGACTAGATACGCGCGGCTACTATCAGGGTGTCGGCACGCCGGGAGGATTTGCTGGATTAGCCTTACCTTAGTTCGGTTTAACTTGAGCACGGGATTCCGAGGATACTCGGGTCTTCCCACTTTGGAGTTGCGACTCCGCGGATCGTGGGCTTGTAATGGGTCAAGTTGGAACACCCCTGCAGGGTTTGAACTTTCGAAAGCCGTGCCCGCGGTTATGTGGCAGATGGGAGCTTGTTAATTCCGGTTGTAGATAACTTGACACAATGATACTAATACACTACCAGCGTGAGTTCCGTGACTGTCAATTTCCGAATAGGGATTCGGAAGTTGAACACGGAGGGGTTATGTTTGTGAGCTTGTAGCTAGGATCACTTCGTGATCACTTCTCGCTTTGCCTTCTCTTCTCGCTCTCTCTGGCGTAAGTTAGTGCTAGTTGCTGCTGCAGACTCTTTGTTGTTCCTTCACCTCAATTCTTTCTTCAGCCTTTCCTCACCTAAAGGCTTTGATAGTTCTGTTACCCGGGAACGGGATTGCTGAGTCCTCTATGGCTCACAGTTACTTCACACACCAGATGCAGGTCCAGCCGTGAGCTATCCAGGTGATGGCACCGAGCTGGTTTGGGAGTACGACGAGGAGCGTAGTCGTTACTACGTTCGCTACCCGGACGATCAGTAGTGGAGACTCTTACTAGGATTCGATCCGCCTGTGGTTGTTTTATTTATCTGAGTTTGGTACTTTGACATTTGGATTTTGCCCTTAGAGGGTTGTAGTGATCTTATTGTATGATGTTTGAGACTTGTACTGTTATTCTGTGACGTGGCGATTGTAAGCCAACTATTTTCAGTTTACTATCCCTCTTTTACATGAGTTGTGCAAAGATTACCAAACTTGAGATCATTCTAGGATGGACTTATGCCTTTAAGTCGTGCCTCGACACGTAGGAGGTATAATTCCATCCTGGGCATTACAACAACAGTTTTCGAGGGTAGAGTATTCATCCCAAATTTATTAATTCGACACAAGGGGAGCCAAAGAATATTCTAAAGTATTAGCAGTTGAGTTGTCAATTCAACCACACCTAAAAGACTTAATATCTGTAGAAAAGTATTTAGTAGCAAAGTAGTATGGAAGTAACGGTAACGGTGGCAAAAGTAACAGTAGCAGGTTTGTAGCAATTGTAACAGTGGCAGCGGAAAAGTAACTAAGCGAAGATCAATATGTGAAATGCTCATAGGCATTGGATCACTGTTGGATAATTATGTCAGATGCGATTCCTCATGTAATAGTTATAACATAGGGTGACACAGAACTAGCTCCAGCTCATCAATGTTGTAGGATCGAAAGTAGGTCTAGAGGGGGGGTGATTAGACTACTTGACAATATAAAAAATCTGCCTTTAGATCATGCAAAGTTTTTGGCAGTTTCACAAACAAGATCAATTCAAGTAACACCCTACACATGCAATTCTAGAGTATATGCAGCGGAAAGTAAATTGCACATGTAAAAAGGAGATGGAGAAGATCAAACGCAGTTTGGTGACACGGAGATTTTTGTCGTGGTTCCGATAGGTGGTGCTATCGTACATCCACGTTGATGGAGACTTCAACCCACGGAGGGTAACGGCTGCGCGAGTCCACGGAGGGCTCCACCCACGAAGGGTCCACGAAGAAGCAACCTTGTCTATTCCATCACGGCCTACGCCCACGGAGGACTAGCCTTACTCGGGGTAGATCTTCACGAAGTAGGCGATCTCCTTGCCCTTACAAACTTCTTGGTTCAACTCCACATCATCAAGACGGAGGCTCCCAAGCGACACCTAACCAATCTAGGAGGCACCACCCCCCAAAAGGTAATAGACGGTGTTGATGATGATGAACTCCTTGCTCTTGTGCTTCAAGTGATAATCTCCCCAACACTCAACTCTCCTCACTGATATGGCTGTGGTGGAAGAAAGGTTTGAGTGGAAAGCAACTTGGGAAGGCTAGAGATCAAGTTTCATATGGTAGGAATGGAATGGCTTGATCTCAACACAAGGGTAGGTGGTTCACTTCTCAGAAAGTGTATGGTAGGAATGGTGGTACTTTCTGATGGCTCTCCTCACGAATGAGGAGGGGGTGGAGGGGTATATATAGCCTCCACACAAAATCCAACCGTTACACACACATTTGACCAATCTCGGTCAGACCGAAGTGAAAACTCGGTCAGACCGAAAGTTCAAATATAGTGAACGTTGGGATTTTCGGTGGGACCGAAAATACCATCTCGGTGAGACCGAAGTGAGTCAAAGGTTAGGGTTTGCCATTTCGGTGAGACCGAAAATATAAACTCGGATATTCCGAATTGATGTCAACTGATCACAGAAGGTTGGCAGCCCTTTTTCGGTGAGACCGAAACTCAGAATCGGTTTGACCGAGAAGCTAGGGTTTGGAGAAACAACTGAAGAGGTTCATCTCGGTGGGACTGAGTTGAAGAAATCGGTGTGACCGAGATGTTAGGGTTTGTGGAGATAACTTCATCTCGGTGAGACAGAGTTGGTTTGACCGAGATTACTTATGGGTGTGTGTTAAGTAGTGAATAGTGCTGATAGTTGAGGGAGTTAGATCACCAAGCACTTGAGCAACAAGAACATTAACACAACCTCATCCCATTTTAATAGTATTGGCTTTTCCTATGGACTCAATGTGATCTTTGATCACTAAACCAAAAATGGAGTCTTGAGCTTTTGCCAATGCTTGTCTTAGCATTTTGAGGGGTCCACTTCTTCAGACATTTCCATACCCATATCATCGAACTTCTCTGAAATGATTCTCAAGATAATATTAGTTCAATGATATATATGTTGTTATTAATTACCAAAACCACCCGGGGATTAGTTGCACTTTCAATCTCCCCCTTTTTGGTAATTGATGACAACATATAGATCAAAGCTTCGACAAAAGATATAATCAATGAATAATATCGTCGCTTTGAGAAGTATGTGATAAACAAGAGCTCCCCCTAAATTTGTGCATTATTTAAAATTTGCGTTTGAATGCAAATGCACAATCGATTAGGATTATGGGTCACTCTTCCATGTCACATACATCTTGGTGGAGCGCACAAAATGATAAGAATGAATAACATGCACTTAATCACCAAGACAAGAGTAAATAGCCATACAATAAGGAATAGCATAGGATAAGCAATAAGCACACATTAAAGCATAGTATGGCTAAGCACTCATTAAGGTAGCATCAAACATAGTAGCAAGCACACATAAAGTATCTGGAACCAAAAGAAACCAATGTATCTCAAGGAAAACCGGCAAAAGAACGAAAAGACGAAAGAGCACTCTCTCTCTCGAAGCCCTATGATCTATAACAATTTCTCCCCCTTTGGCAACAAGTTACCAAAAAGTTCGAAAAGGTATAGAACTAAACGTCACTGCGGGCTCGGCTGGCGGCTCCCGTCTGGGTCGATGTCGGTGTAGAGATAGCTGCATCTGCGAAGACCTCTGCTGATGTCTGCGGTGGAGGAGTGGATGCTGGAGCTGTAGGAACTGCTGGAGCTGTAGCTGGTGCTGAAGTGGTAGCCCTGGAGTCTGTCACTGGGATAGCTGCAGATCTGGATCCTCTGGGAACCTGAGCAGTCTGGCGATGAGAGTCCTGGACTAGATCATCCTGCATAAGCTCTGCTCTCTCCTGCCTAGTCTCCTCCATGTCTGCCTCAAGCTTGTTGACAGACACCTGAATCTCAGTTAGCTTCACGTCTAGAGCGTGGATCTTGTCCTCGACAATCCTCTCAAGGCTCTCCTGAGATTGCTCAATGCTGGCCAGGCGTTGTTCAATTCTCTAGGTTGCTTCAAGAATCTGATCTCCAAAGCTCTTTGGCTTAGCTGCTGCTGCTGCCTCTTTGTCAGCTTTGGCTTTCCTTGCAGCTTCGATCTTGGCTTGCCCTTCAACTGAGGTGGGATCCTCTTCATCCATCACAACTACGTTGTCCTCATGCTCTGGCTGCAGTGGCAAGTGCTTCCTATCCAACATGAATTTGCCCGTGCCAAACTTGGCGTTGATGAGCATCTGTATCTGCGGAGCAAACCCACACGACCTCTTCTGGTCAGCTGCAGTCCTCTTAATGGTCTCTACCATCAAGTCCATCACCTTAAAAGGTGCCTTCTCATCGAGAATGTGCAGCATGTTGATAGAATAGCCTCGTATCATCCGGTGGTCACCTGACTTAGGCATCAAAGTATGCCTCAGAATAGTGTTAGTGGTGGTCAGACCAGCCTGGAGATAATACACTGAGCCGAGCTTCCATCCTTCCAAATCAGCAGCTGGGATCTCCTTGTACATATTCTTCATAGAATCATGACTCTTCTTAGGAATCCCATAGACATCAATGTCGTCCTCTCTCTGCACAGGAGCGTTCAGAAGTTCTGCCCATTCTGCAACAGTTGAAGAAAACCGTTGACCTTCAGTCATCCAGGTGATCTTGCCATCGGGGTAGAAATGGGCTGTGGCATAGAACTGCATGATCATCTCGTCATTCCATGCTGTCAGTTCTTGACCCACAAAATCAGCAACTCCACATGCAGTAAAGCTCTCATGCACATGGGGAAAGAAGTCCCGGTGCTCTCTGCTGTCAATATACTTCCAGTCAACATACCTGGTGTCAGCAACAATGGGCTTCTTATCCATTAGCACGGTCTCATAGAAATCCTGCTGCTCTCTGGTGTGGAATCTGGGGTCCACAGCAGTCCTTCTTCTTACGGCATATGGATCAGACTGTCTCCATAGCCTGAGACCTTTGTCCTTCCTTGCCTTCATGTCCTCAGCTTGAGGATGAGCATCATTGTGGAGTGGCAACTTGGGACGGAGCTTGAGCAACACATGCTCTTCATCTGACTCAGAAGGTGGCATCTCACCTTTGTTCTTCTCAGAAGCTGGAATGCTTCTGGTTGTCCTCTTGGGCTTCGCTGGAGCTGCCTTAGCTTGAGCAGGCTTCTTGGGCTTGGAGGAGGCTTGAGCCCGAATAGCATCACCCATGAACTTAGCTTTCTGAGGAGGAGGCTGGGGTGCATCTTCTTCTTCTTCTTCAGCAGCATCAACTTGAGGTTCAGCATAAACAACCCTCTTCCTCTTGGAAGTCTTCTTCACCTTGCTTGGAGCAGGCTCTTCCAAGATGAGCTTTTTGGCAACTACAGACTGCTTTACCTTGCTTGTGCCTTTCTTTGGCTGCTGCCCTTGGTGCTCTTTGGCAACCACATTCCTCTTGGGCTTGGAGGTAACTTCCTCAGCAACAAAGTCGGAATCCTCATCATCAGAGGTTCTCTTCTTCCTGGTTCTCGTAGCTGCGGGAGGCAGACCACTAGGGGTGCTCCTCTCACCATCATCACTAGAGCTGCTTGCAGGACTTGTATCTGCCTCTGGAATTTCAGCAAATGGTGATTCAGACCTGTTCTGGCTGTCACTGACATCTGACTTGGCTGAAAGACCTGTGAAAAGATAAGGTGTAGGCAGAGTAGAAGAGTTATCACAACTGCAGAAGTTTTTGCAAAGAAAAATGAGTTAAAAACTTAGTTTTGAGTTTTCACAGAATGTATTTCGGTCAAACCGATTTCAAGTTTCGGTGTAACCGAAGTGTTCAACAGAACCTACACACCACTTTCGGTCAGACCGAAATGGGTTTCGGTCCTACCGAAAACTTAGGGTTTCACAGAAACTTCAATTCGGACATTCCGATTTCCACAACTCGGTCAGACCGAACTGTGTAGTGCAATGGTCAGAGACCAAATCGGTCAGTCCGAGTTTCAGGAATCGGCTTCACCGAGATGCATTCCGTGGAAACCTAAACCTAAGAATTTTCCTCGAAACTAGAAGATCTGAACAATGTATTGGGATCATATCAAACGTGGATTGAATCAGGGCAGTCCTATCATGCAAGAATCAGAAGTGGAGCATGAAAGGGATCGGGACACACCCTAACTTGGTGGTGTCCCTCTACGGCGGCAACGGCGGAGAAGATTACCGTTGACGGCGGCGGAGACCTGCGGCGAGGGCGCACAGGCGACGACGGCGACGATCCTTAGATCAGGGCGGCGGCAGCAGGGGTCTTGGAGGGCGAACGTTTGAAAGGAATAGATCGCGCGCAGCCCTCAGTATATATAACCCCATGCTGTCGGTGGGACCGAGTTGAAAAACTCGGTGTCACCGAGATGCATAATTGCAGTGCAGTTACGCATATCGGTCAGACCGAGATTTTGAACTCGGTTTCACCGAGATGAAACCTAGATCAATCTAAGTGTTTCGGTTGGACCGAGATTGAGAAGCCGGTCAGACCGAAATGGACTTAGAAGGTTTTGGAAGTCAGCCTTAGACGAATCGGTGGTTCCGAGTGCTCCTCACTCGGACTGTCCGAAAAAGACTTGTTCAAAGTTGTGATATAAGCATGAATAGAATTTGAGACAAGATAGCATAGATAGCTAGGGAAGGTGCTTAGGCATTCTTGTCCATCCATTTGGCCAGAAAAAGAAACCAACAATCAAAACCACAAATGGATGTCCTTGAATGAATAGAATCATGCATTCAACATGCTCACACAATAAGATAGCAACTGAAATATGTGTCAAACATGCACAACCAATCACTCTAGCTACTAGCACACAATTTGTCGATGACTAGGTCATCTATATATGAGTATATTGACTTAGGAGCCAAATGAGAACATTTGATCATAGGTCATACTCATCGTTTAAGCACAAGTGGGGTTACCACTTTTACATAAAGCATTTATGTGTTCACATCATTTGGAGATGCTTTAGCTCAATTTTTAGAGCAAGGCTCCCCCTAGATGTGAGAACCCCTTTTAAAGGGTCAAACTAACCTTGGGTTGTCGTAGAAGACTTCATGTAGATGTTGAAGATGTAGATGCTCAATGTTGATGTAGATCATCAAGAGTTGAGAGCTATCCTTGGATTAGGGCACTTTCAATACCTACATGGGTTAGTCCCACAAGGAACAAACAAGAATATCCATGGACATAGAGTGAAGTACACAAGAGATGATGTCCATGAAAGCAATGATTACCTTGTCCCTTGACTTACCAACAAGAGGGTTTGTGACTCCATGAACTAGTGCATGATGTGGAAGTTGATTGCACAAGTTCTTGCCAAAATGAATATGAGTGAAGTTTGTTGGCGGAGTCACCCTCAAGAACCTACTAGTTCTTCTTCTTTGGGATCCACATCATCTTGATGGGAATCCTTGGTGTTGTAGTTGAGCTTGACGAAGTAGAACTTGATTTGTCCTTGGGAACCCACTTGACCATGGCTTGAGGTGCTTCAATGAATGCATCAATCTCCTCTTGAAGCTTGTCCTTGGCCTTTAGCTTGTGGTCTTGTGGTGGAATGTCATCTTGAGCTTGTTCCACATTGGAAGAAGTAGGATCATACTTCTCCTTTTGTGAGACAAACTGTGGAGTAGGGTATTGACCTTCTTCCCACTCAACACCTTCGGCGTTGAACTTTCGCTCAAAACCAATCCCTTGATTCTTCCGGTGTCTTCCTTGTTTGCGAACAATCTCCTCAAAGTTCTTGCTTCCGGCAAGACTCTTGTAGACACCTTTCTCTATGATTTCCTTCAATAAGCTATTTTCTTGCTCAAGTGTAACTTGGCTTGAAACATTGTTAGTGGAATCAAGAGAACTACTAGAAGTAACAACATTTGATTTAACATTGTTATTGTTACTACTAGAGGAAGAATTTTTCTTATACTTGTCATGCTTAGTCTTAATAGGTGGCAAGAAATTAGACAAGAGAAGTCGTTTGGCAAGATATGAAGAACTCTTCTTTCGAAGATCGTCATTGATCGCTTTTAGAAACTCATGTTCTTGCTCTAGAGTGAGCTTCTCGAAGCGTAGCTTCTCATGAGATCTTAGGAGCTCTCTATGATCTTCTTGAGTTGTTTCATGAGCTAACTTAAGAGTGTTTAGTTCTTTAGTTAGACGCTCAATCTCCTTCATAGCATTGTCATTCGACTCTTCTCGACTATAAATACTACTAGCATTTTCATCATTACTAAGCTCACTAGATTTATCATGCAAGAGCTCATCTTCACCAAGCAAGTCATCCTCATCACTATCAAAGTCAATGAATTCAGGGTGTGTTACCTTGGGGCCTTTGGCCATGAAGCATCTTCCAATTCCCTCATTTGGTGAATCAAATAAGTCGTAGGAGTTGGAGTTGGAGGATACGAGTGCAAGTCCGGCAACACCTTCATCTTGACTATAGTCGGAGTCGGAGTGATAGCTTCCATCGGATTGATTGTCGGAGTCGGAGCCGGAGACCCATTCACCTACATGAGCTTGATGTCTTCTTCTTGTGTAGCTCCTTGATGACTTGTCTTTCCTCTCCGAATCCTTGCTTCTCCGAGAGGGTCTTCGTTCATAACGATCATCTCTACTCCTTCTCTCTCTCCGAGGTGACTCATCTCTTGCTCTTCTTCTTGGAGATTCTTCTCTTCTCTTGTGGGGAGCCGTACACTCATTTGAGAAGTGTCCGGGTCTTCCACAATTGTAGCAGTTTCGATCACGACTGGAAGATCTCTTTTCATCATATGATCTAGACTTTGAGCTTCTTTCTTTGCCTCTATTCTTGTAGAACTTGTTGAAGTTCTTGACCATTAGGCTTATCTCTTCATTGGAAATTAGCTTGTCACTTGAGGTAGTAGGAGCATCTCTTGTAGCTTTGTAAGCACCACTTGACTTGTTGTGAAGCTCTTCCTTATCCTTAAGTGTCATCTCATGAGCAACAATTCTTCCAATGACTTCAGTTGGCTTGAGGGTCTTGTAGTTTGGCATCATTTGGATCAAAGTGCACACGGTGTCATACTTTCCATCCAAAGCTCTGAGAATCTTCTTAATGATGAATCGGTCGGTCATTTCTTCGCTTCCTAAGCCGGCAATCTCATTTGTGATGAGAGCAAGCCTAGAGTACATTTCAGCGACTCCTTCACCATCCTTCATCTTGAACTTGTCAAGTTGACCTTGAAGAATATCTAGCTTTGATTCCTTCACAGATTCAGTACCTTCGTGCATTTCAACCAAAGTATCCCAAATCTCTTTAGCATTCTCAAGACGGCTGATTTTGTTGAACTCTTCGGGACACAAAGCATTGAAGAGAATGTCACAAGCTTGAGCATTGTTTTGCAACATCCGCAACTCTTCGGGTGTAGCTTCGCGATCCGGAACTTTTCCTTCTTCAAAGAAATCACCTTGCATACCAACACAGATAATGCCCCATGTGGCTGGGTTATGACCAAGAATATGCATTTTCATTTTATGCTTCCAACTAGCAAAATTTGTACCATCAAAGTAAGGACCTCTACGATAATTACCCTCACTAGACGCCATACTCTCCTAGGTTGTGAAACCAAGCTTATGGAGTCCAATGCAATGGAAACCAAGGCAATGGAGACCAAAGCTCTGATACCACTTGTAGGATCGAAAGTAGGTCTAGAGGGGGGGGTGATTAGACTACTTGACAATATAAAAAATCTGCCTTTAGATCATGCAATGTTTTTGGCAGTTTCACAAACAAGATCAGTTCAAGTAACACCCTACACATGCAATTCTAGAGTTTATGCAGCGGAAAGTAAATTGCACATGTAAAAGAGAGGTGGAGAAGATCAAACGCAGTTTGGAGATTTTTGTCGTGGTTCCGATAGGTGGTGCTATCGTACATCCACGTTGATGGAGACTTCAACCCACGGAGGGTAACGGCTGCGCGAGTCCACGGAGGGCTCCACCCACGAAGGGTCCACGAAGAAGCAACCTTGTCTATTCCATCACGGCCTACGCCCACGGAGGACTAGCCTTACTCGGGGTAGATCTTCACGAAGTAGGCGATCTCCTTGCCCTTACAAACATCTTGGTTCAACTCCACATCATCAAGACGGAGGCTCCCAAGCGACACCTAACCAATCTAGGAGGCACCACCCCCAAAAGGTAATAGACGGTGTTGATGATGATGAACTCCTTGCTCTTGTGCTTCAAGTGATAAACTCCCCAACACTCAACTCTCCTCACTGATATGGCTGTGGTGGAAGAAAGATTTGAGTGGAAAGCAACTTGGGAAGGCTAGAGATCAAGTTTCATATGGTAGGAATGGAATGGCTTGATCTCAACACAAGGGTAGGTGGTTCACTTCTCAGAAAGTGTATGGTAGGAATGGTGGTACTTTCTGATGGCTCTCCTCACGAATGAGGAGGGGTGGAGGGGTATATATAGCCTCCACACAAAATCCAACCGTTACACACACATTTGACCAATCTCGGTCAGACCGAAGTGAAAACTCGGTCAGACCGAAAGTTCAAATATAGTGAACGTTGGGATTTTCGGTGGGACCGAAAATACCATCTCGGTGAGACCGAAGTGAGTCAAAGGTTAGGGTTTGCCATTTCGGTGAGACCGAAGATATAAACTCGGATATTCCGAATTGATGTCAACTGATCACAGAAGGTTGGCAGCCCTTTTTCGGTGAGACCGAAACTCAGAATCGGTTTGACCGAGAAGCTATGGTTTGGAGAAACAACTGAAGAGGTTCATCTCGGTGGGACTGAGTTGAAGAAATCGGTGTGACCGAGATGTTAGGGTTTGTGGAGATAACTTCATCTCGGTGAGACAGAGTTGGTTTGACCGAGATTACTTATGGGTGTGTGTTAAGTAGTGAATAGTGCTGATAGTTGAGGGAGTTAGATCACCAAGCACTTGAGCAACAAGAACATTAACACAACCTCATCCCCTTTTAATAGTATTGGCTTTTCCTATGGACTCAATGTGATCTTTGATCACTAAACCAAAAATGGAGTCTTGAGCTTTTGCCAATGCTTGTCTTAGCATTTTGAGGGGTCCACTTCTTCAGACATTTCCATACCCATATCATCGAACTTCTCTGAAATGATTCTCAAGATAATATTAGTTCAATGATATATATGTTGTTATTAATTACCAAAACCACCCGGGGATTAGTTGCACTTTCAAATGTAATGTAGCCAAGTATCCCGAATATAGTCATACGTGCTTATGGAAAAAAACTTGCATGACATCTTTCGTCCTACCCTCCCATGGCAGTGGGGTCCTATTGGAAGCTAAGAGATAATAAGGCCTCCTTTTAATAGAGTACCAGACCAAGGCATTAACACTTAGTGAATACATGAACTCCTCAAACTACGGTCATCACCGGGACTGGTCCCAATTGTTGTCACTTCAGGGTTGCCGGATCATAACACATAGTAGGTGACTATTGACTTGCAAGATAGGATCAAGAACTCACATATATTCATGAAAACATAATAGGTTCAGATCTGACATCATGGCACTCGGGCCCTAGTGACAAGCATTAAGCATAGCAAAGTCATAGCAACATCAATCTTAGAACATAATGGATACTAGGGATCAAACCCTAACAAAACTAACCCGATTACATGGTAAATCTCATCCAACCCATCACCGTCCAGCAAGCCTACGATGGAATTACTCACACACGGCGGTGAGCATCATGAAATTGGTGATGGGGGAAGGTTGATGATGACGACGGCGATGATCTCCACTCTCCGAAGCCCCGAACGGACTCCAGATTAGCCCTCCCAAGAGATATTAGGGCTTGGCGGCGGCTCCGTATCGTAAAACGCGATGAATCCTTCTCTCTGATTTTTTTCTCCCCGAACATGAATACATGGAGTTGGAGTCGAGGTCGGTGGAGCCTCGGGGGGGGGG
>LR738711.1:741786674-741796958 GCA_902687465.1 Secale cereale
GGCGCGCCTAGGGGGGTTGGCGCGCCCCCACCCTCGTGGGCAGGGTGTGGGCCCCCTGGTCTTGATTCTTTCGCCAATATTTTTTATATATTCCAAGAATATTCTCTATGGATTTTCAGGTCATTCCGAGAAATTTTATTTCTGCAAAAAATAACATCATGGCAATTCTGCTTAAAACAGTGTCAGTCCGGGTTAGTTCCATTCAAATCATGCAAGTTAGAGTCCAAAACAAGGGCAAAAGTGTTTGGATAAGTAGATACGTTGGAGACGTATCACCCTCTCAGAGGGAAGTTTCCCTGGCAGAATAGCTCCGCCGGAGTCCTAGATTGGTTTCACCTAGGTTCCGCCTCGAGACAACGGTGCTTTGTCCCGGAATCCTCCTTATGATTTTTTCTAGGTCAAAACACGTGATATAGAAGTAGATGGGAATCGGGGGCCTGTCAGGCTGCCCACAATGCAAGGGGGTGCGCCCAGGGGCTAGGGCACGCCCC
Organism: Secale cereale; assembly: GCA_902687465.1. NCBI lineage: Eukaryota > Viridiplantae > Streptophyta > Magnoliopsida > Poales > Poaceae > Secale > Secale cereale. The sequence continues at coordinate 741,787,166 of LR738711.1, forward strand.
CACCCTTGTGGATGGCAAATGGCCCCCCTCTAGTGTTTTCTTTGCCCAATATTTTTTATATTTTCCAAAACTGCTCCCCATGAAGTTTGATGACTTTTGGAGTTGTGCGGAATAGGTCTATAATATTTTCTCCTTTTCAAGTCTAGAACTCCAGTTGTTGGCATTCTCCCTCTTTATGTAAACCTTGTAAAATAAGAGAGGAAAGGCATAAGTATTGTGTCATAATGTGTAATAACGGCCCGTAATGCAATAAATATTGATATAAAAGCGTGATGCCAAATGGACGTATCAACTCCCCCAAGCTTAGACCTCGCTTGTCCTGAAGCGAAAGCCAAAATCAAAAAATGTCCACATGTTTAGAGATAGAGGTGTCGATAAAAAGAAAATACGGACATGAGGGCATCATGATCATATTTAGAACAACAACACATATTGCCATATAAATTATTATGCCAAAGTAACAATTCATTCACAAGGTAATGTATGAATCAAAAACTTCATTGAAAACTAACAAACTATGATCTCAATTATTGAGACAATTGCAATTTATCGTAACCGGGAAGAGACAATATAAGAGCTTTTTAGCAAGTGCACATACTCAACTATCATTTAATCTTTCACAATTGCTAACAATCATGCAATACTTATGTGTTCAAAGTTTCAATTAGACAGAGAGAAAGATAGGGGCTTATAGTTTCGCCTCCCAACGATTTACCTCAAGGGTAATGTCAACAATAATGGTTCATGGCGCTCTACATCCGCGTAGATATATATATATCTAGAACTAGCTCCAACATATTATGTTTGCCAAAGGATAAAAGTAAAAAGGAAAGGTGAAGGTCACCTTGACTCTTGTATCATGGTAGAAGATAAAAGTAAAAGATAGGCCCTTTGAAGAGGGAAGTAGAGGTTCTCATGCGCTTTTATGGTTGGATGCACAAAATGTTAATGCAAAAGAATGTCACTTTATATTGCCTCTTGGGATAAGGAGCTTTATTATGCAGTCCATCGCTTTTATTTCTTCCATCACGAGTTCGTATAAAGCTTATTTTCTTCACACTAATAGATCATACACATTTAGAGAGTAATTTGTATTGCTTGCACCGATGACAGCTTACTTGAAGGATCTTACTCAATCCATAGGTAGGTATGGTGGACTCACATGGCAAAACTAGGTTCAGGGATATTTGGATTCACAAGTAGTATCTCTACTTAGTACAAAGGATTTGTCTAGCATGAGAGGGAGCAAGCTCATCATGTTGGAGGATCCATGACAATAGAACTTCTACTCGGATGTAAGAAGACATAACCCATTATGTTGTCTTCCTTGTCCAACCTCAACTTTTTAGCATGTCATATTTTAATGAGTACTCACAATAACAAAAGATGTCCAAGATAGTATATTTATATGTGAAACCTCCCTTTCTTTATTACTTCCTATTAATTGCAACAATGACCGGAACTATGTTTTTCAGCTCAACAACTTTTATTCATCATACTCTTTATATGTGAAGTCATTACTTTCCATAAGATTAACATATGATCTTTTTACATATTTTTATTCCCTTAAGATCATAGCAAGAAAGTAAAGCCCTCACTCAAAACTATTCTTTTTTTATATAACTCACAGACTCGATTACATAGATAGATCTCGATGAAAAACTCAAAGCTAAATCATACTAAAACTTTATTCTACTAGATCAACATATAACCAAAAGGATCGAACTAGGAAAAATGATAAAGATAAAGGAGTGATGGTGATACGATACCGGGGCACCTCCCCCAAGCTTGGCGTTTGCCAAGGGGAGTGTCCATACCCATGTATTTACGTCTCTTTCTTCGGATGTGGTATTGCAATGCTTTTCTCCAGCCTCTGCCTCAAATTAAATTTTTCCTACCTTAGATCTTCGTTCTCCAACTCAAGCTTTAATATCTTCTTGCATAACGCTGCCTTACTGTCCTGCAAAAAATGAGGAGGGATAGAACGGATTTTGTTGGGGAGACTTGACTTCTTGAATTCCACGTGCATATCTCCAGGTTGTGGTAGTGGATCCTCTTCTTCCTCAGAGCTATCTTCCATTGTTTCATTTATGTCATCGTCGTCCTCTTCTTATGTCGTTCAACCATAATGATCCACCTCCCCATAGACTTTAGGGTTTGCAATATAATCAGCAACATAGCTTTCTCCCTCTAAATCTTGAGAAGACATCTTGCTCTAAATCTGCTGCAAAAACAACTCAAAAAGAAAACAGGGGATTTTGTCATGGTACGGTGGTCAAAACCTTTGGAAGATTATATAATAAATTTTTATCAACCGAAAGAAGTATCATACAAGAAAACGGAGTCCGGAGGGAACACGGGGTGGCCATAAGGCAGGGGGCACGCCCAGGGGGGTAGGGCGCGTGTCATGGTACTAAGCCTGACAATAAGAGTAGGGGGTACGTAGGAGGAGGCAAGGTCCTAGCTACGGCAATATTGTACACACAATTTTTACGAGTTCAGGCCCCTCTCGAAGGAGGTAAAATCCCTACGTCTCGATGCCCGGAGGCTGTCGACTGGAATATGGGTGTGTGTGTGTTACAGGGGGTGTGAACCCTTGTACTAGAGGAGGGGTGGCTTATATAGAGTGCGCCAGGGCCCCACCCATCCCCAGTTACAAAGGGTTCAATGTACATAAAGGTAGGAGTTACTGATAACGCCTGCTATAAAGAGCTATAAATGGCCTTTAAGACTATGGAGTGAATGCCCGACCGTTATCATCTTGAGTGACCTTAGATCTTCTATACTCCGAAGGTCGAGTGACTTCATCTTGGTCGAATGGAATTGGGGTATCCGAGTGAGATATTGGGTTGAGTGGATTGCACTCTTCGGTTACTTCAGCCGGTATCTTTTGTCATCCTTTGAATGTCCTTGACTCTAGGGTAGTAACCTTGGGTAGGGTGTTTAGGTCAGGCCTATGACACCACCCTAGGACTATGGTATCGTCAGTAGCCCCCGAATGGATTGAGGTCCGTGTGAGAAGAGAGTTGAAGTTGATCCCGAACCGATTCTTATGCTTCGGAGGCATTTTTCTTGAACCTGTGAATCAAGCTGATCCTTCAACCTTATTTCAGTCGCCTTGATCGATTCAAAAATCGTCGACTGAACTATACTGGTAATCTTCAAGTGTTGATGAGGCACGAGATCTTCGGCGCGATTGGTTGCTCTGTGGTTCCCGGATTTCGCAGGACTTGAAATTTCGGGGAAGCGTGGGGGACGGAGCACGCCGTGATGTCTACTACGCAACCTTCTTCTTGTAGACGTTGTTGGGCCTCCAAGTGCAGAGGTTTGTAGGATAGTAGCAAATTTCCCTCAAGTGGATGACCTAAGGTTTATCAATCCATGGGAGGCGTAGGATGAAGATGGTCTCTCTCAAACAACCCTGCAACCAAATAACAAAGAGTCTCTTGTGTCCCCAACACACCCAATACAATGGCAAATTGTACAGGTGCACTAGTTCAGCGAAGAGATGATGATACAAGTGCAATATGGATGGTAGATATAGGTTTTTGTAAACTGAAAATATAAAAACAGCAAGGTAACTAATGATAAAAGTGAGCACAAATGGTATTGCAATGCTTCGAAACAAGGCCTAGGGTTCATACTTTCACTAGTGCAAGTTCTCTCAACAATAATAACATAACTGGATCATATAACTATCCCTCAACATGCAACAAAGAGTCAGTCCGAAGTCACTAATAGTGGAGAACAAACGAAGAGATTATTGTAGGGTACGAAACCACCTCAAGGTTATTCTTTCTGATCGATATATTCAAGAGTCCGTAGTAAAATAACACGAAGCTATTATTTCCGTTCGATCTATCCTAGAGTTCATACTAGAATAACACCTTAAGACACAAATCAACCAAACCCTAATGTCACCTAGATACTCCAATGTCACCTGAAGTATCTGTGGGTATGATTATACGATATGCATCACACAATCTCAGATTCATATATTCAACCAACACAAAGAACTTCAAAGAGTGCCCCAAAGTGTCTATCGGAGAGTCAAGACGAAAACGCGTGCCTACCCCTATGCATAAGTTCACAAGGTCACTGAACCCGCAAGTTGATCACCAAAACATACATCAAGTAGATCACGTGAATATCCCATTTTCACCACAGATAAGCATATGCAAGACATACATCAAGTATTCTCAAATCCTTAAAGACTCAATCCTATAAGATAACTTCAAAGGGAAAACTGAATCCATTACAAGAAGGTAGAGGGGGAGAAACATCATAAGATCCAACTATAGTAGATAAGCTCGCGGTACATCAAGATCGTGCCAAATCAAGAACACGAGAGAGAGAGAGAGAGAGAGAGAGAGAGAGAGAGAGAGAGAGAGAGAGAGAGAGAGAGATCAAACACATAGCTACTGGTACATACCCTCAGCCCCGAGGGTGAACTACTCCATCCTCGTCATTGAGAGCACCAAGATGATGAAGATGGCCATCGGTGAGGGATCCCCCCTCCGGCAGGGTGCCGGAACAGGGTCCCGATTGGTTTTTGGTGGCTACAGAGGCTTGCGGCGGCAGAACTCCCGATCTAGGTTATGTTCTGGAAGTTTGAGTATATATAAGAGGTGTTGGAGTCAGGAACAAGTCAGGGGGTCCCCGAAGCGACCACGAGATAGGGGGCACACCCCCACCCTCGTGGTGGCCTCGGGACTCTTTTGGTCCATCTCCGGTATTTCGTGGGCTTCTTCTGGTCTAAAAACAATCTCCATGCAATTTCAGGTCAATTGGAATCCGGTTGGTATTCCTTTTCTGCGATACTAAAAAAGAAGGAAAAAACAGAAACTAGAACTGGGCTCTGGGTTAATAGGTTACTTCCAAAAATCATATAAAATAGCATATAAAACATCCTAGATGGATAATATAATAGCATGGAACAATCTAAAATTATAGATACGTTGGAGACGTATCACGCTGCAGTAAACGGACTAGATAGACTGGGGCGCCTCGATTCTCATGCCACCTTTTCCGCCACGTACCGGGCGTGCGACTATTGCAGGATTTGATAGGATCGCTTGGGCCCACAAGTCAGCCATTGGGAAGCGGGCCCATAAAAGGGCGTCAAGGCCGATGCATGTGCACTGTGTGCTCTGTTCTTCTTCTTCTTCCTCTGCTTCTCCACTGCATCCTCCGCCACTCTCGACGCCGCCGTTCCACCCGTGCGTAGTCTGCCACCATGGGAAAAGACAAGACGCTGGCTCTGGAGTGCGTGAAGAAGGCACCGACGTCGGGGAAAGGTAAGAAGATGAGTCAGGGGTCGACATCGAGATCTGGTCTGCCGCTTGGTTGGATCTAGTAAGACTGGATTCGGTCCGCGATGTGGCAAGAAGGCATGGAGGAGCTGGTCGACGGGGGCTTGGTTGCCCACGAGTCTTGGAAGCTGCCGGGGAACGAGACCGAGCCTCAGCCGCGGGAGGGTGAGTGCGTCCTCCTCGCAACCCATGTTGATCGCAGTTTCGCTCTGCCTCCGCATCCCTTTTTCTGGGGTTTCTTGAACTTCTATGGTGCTCAACTTCAAAATTTCTCTCCCAACACAATCACATACCTCGCTGCATTTGTCTCTCCGTGTGAAAATTTCTTGGGTTGTCGACCGCATTGGGGTCTGATTAAGCACATCTTTACTTGCCGCTCTCAAGCTGTGAAGAAGTCATATCCGACTAATGAGAAAATGCACGTCATCCAAATGTGCGGGGGTTTACGGATTCAGACGAGGGGTACGAGCACTTTTCCCACTATGACCCTTCATGAGTCAGTCAGAGGGTGGCAGTCGACCTGGTTCTACTGCAAAGACGTTTTGACTCGGGGACAATGTACCGGTCTTCCCCCTGTCACCTTGGATCGGGTCAGTCAGCCGTCCTTGTTAACCATGACTCTGGTAGAGAAAGTAGAGGTGGACATGTTAGTCGACCGAGTAGTCCAGCTGGTCCACGAAGGTGTGACTGGCATGGATTTGCTGGAGGTGTTCCTCAGTCCGTGCATCCAGCCTCTCCAGGCACGTGATCATCCAATGTGGATGTACTCGGGTACCAATGACACCGCTTGGGTCCACCCGGAGGAGGTCACCGAGAAGATGGTGGAACAGTGGCTGCGGAGCATCACCGGAAATAAGGACAACCCCAGGGGGACCAGGAGAATTCTTTCATTCGACGCAACCAATGAGCCATACAAGGTTTGACCTTTGTTTCCGAGCGATTTTTCTGTTCTGATTTGTAGCTGTCGTTGAATCTGATTGATGTTTGTTCAACTCTTTGCCTTGCAGATTTATTCTGAGATGTACTCAATGCCCAATGGAGAGAAGCCCAGGAGGGAGTGGAAAGCGGCGGCGAGGTTACCGATTGGAGATCTGATGATGAAAGCGAGGAAGAAAGTGAGGACTCCAGCTGTGGCGAGGAGGTCGAATCACTGCCTCATTCCGAGAGGCATTCCATGATGACACATGATCCAGAAGGTGGACGTGGCAAAGCGGCTCCGCCAAGTACGCATGTAGCAAAGTGCACTCCGACATCTTCCCCTGATCTGACTGAGAAGGCCCTTAAGCAGCTCAAGGTCGCACATGTGAAGCCTCGGAAGGCTGTGCCAGAGATCAAGGTGGACGTTCCGATTGCCTCCACGTAACTGTTCCTCTTCTCTGCTCTTCTTTTGTTCGATAAATTCTACGCATGTTGCCGATTCGTCTGCATGTTTGACCGAGTTAATTCTAAAAATTCTGGTGCTGTTGCCTCTGGGACCTCCATGGAAATTGACAAGGGTCGCAATGACGAGGAGACTGAAGATGCAGCCACTTCCAGCATAGGTATAACTCCACAGCCATGCCCTTACTTCGCTGATTGCTCTGTCGGTCGACTGAATGTTCTTTCGTTCGAATGTTTTGTAGCACCACCCAATGTCATCAAACTACCGGATGATGATGATGAGTATGAAGAAGTACCCCGAAGGAGTACAGGAAGGAGGGGCAGGAAGGTGCCTGCTGCTTCAGACGTCTAGCAACAGGGTGACCCAGTTCGGGCTTATGTTTCCTTCATTGTTCATGTGTCGACTAATCATCCTTCGGCGTGGACTGCTCAAGTCCTTGCCTCGTTCGGGCAACTCCAAGCTTCAGATCCTCTGGCTGCTTCGACTATTCCACCAACTTCGCTCTTCGCTACCCACCATGTCCTAGAGGACCCAGTGAGTGCGGCTAAGGAGGCTATACGACAAGCAGGTCTGATGATGGAATAAATGAAGGTGGTGCACGAGGCTAGCATGGCTGCCTACAATGCCAGCTCTGCCCTTCGAATCAATGTCCAGGTGAGTTCTTTTCCGACTAATCGTTGCTCTGATAGGATATTCTACCTGAAAACTGCTACTTTGTTCGTAAAATGATGTCCGTGGATGAGCGTTTGAAACCTTTATTGTGCATCTATCATGAGTCTGCTCTTTGCTCCATTCACCCACCGGGTGATTTAGCTTTTGATGTACAGTTCTTGTACTTGAGTCGACCAGGTCGTGTCGGATGTATCCTTGAATCAGTGGGGGCACGCAGAGTGCACCTACTGGGTGTAGTCCCCGAGACCATGGTCAACTACGGGCAGTTGACTGTGGTCTAAAAACGAATGCTGCTGTTGTTGTTTCTTGAACCAGTGGGGGCACGCTAAGTGCACCCAGTGGGTGTAGTCCCCGAGATCATGGTCGACTGCGGGCAGTCGGCTATGGTCTAAGAATAGGGCCAATTTCAAAAAAAAAATTGCTCCTTCCACTCGTACGGGACGGATCGCGTCGAGTGGGAACCAGTGGGGGCACGCCAAGTGCACCCACTGCGTGTAGTCCCGAAGACTACTGTTGAATGTTTGATTCGGTAGTAGTCTTAGAACTCTTTTGGCGTAATAATTCAATTTCTGCACCTTATCACTCGGAAGTGATTGTCTCTTGCTCTTGTCGACTGACTTGTCTTATTTGTTGACTTCAAAAATCTTGTGAGTTCAGAGCTCAGTTTGCTGAATGTGAGAAGAAGCAGATCCAACTCAATCTCCACCTGGATTTGGCCAAGGAGAATTTGCAGAAGGCCAAGGATGAAGCATTTGGTATGAAAGGTACAGAACTTGTCGACTATCTTTGAATAGATGTGCATAGTGAAAACCGACAACTCCAAGCTCGTCTGACGAGCGTTATTTCTTGTAGATCAAATGAAGCAAGCTCTGGAGCAGAAGGACCTCGACTTGGCAGCGGCGCAACAGAAGGCGCAGGAGAAAATAGAACTTGCCGACCAAAAGCTGGCTTCAGTCGGCAAGTTAGAAAAATAAAACGTTAAGCTGAAGACTGCCCTCGACGAAGCCAACAAAGAAGTGACGCGGCTGAAGAAGGACAAGTTGGCTCTGGACGACAAAGTTGGAGATCTCACCCAGAAGAGGGACGAGCTGGAAACTTATCTGGGAGGACTCACCAAGAAGATATTCCTAATGCTTGAAGGTACTTTCCTTTGTCCGACTAATTTGTAGTTGTCGATTCGCCATCCAACTGTTGACTCACTATCTCTCTGTATGTGCAGAATTCTGTCAAAACTTGAAGGAAGAGACTGGGCGGATTGAGACAGGTCTGGATCCCATCATTTCCCCTGTCAAGGACGAAGTTGCGATGAACATGCTGTGACTGGAATCTTGCCTCGCCAGTGTTATGGGCTACCTTGCACGACTGAAGGTGGCGGTGTCGTGGATTGACATGGCGCTTTGGCAGGGAGCGGTACTCCAAAATATCCTCGAGTCTCTGATGACTCGACTTAATGAGATCCCCGGTCGAGTGCAGGAATGGAAGAAGTCGTCTGCTTGGTGTGGTGCTGACGTGGCTCTATCTCTGGTCCGTGTTCATTGCAAGGAGGCTAAGGAAGAGAAGCTAGCAACTCTCAAGGTCGCCAACACCAAGAAGCTTCAATTTCAGTCATTCATGGAGACCTTCATCGATGCTGCCACCTGCATTGCTGACAGAATCGACCTAGACAAATTTGTTGAGCCTAAGCCCTCCTCCCACGGAGTGAACAAACTTTATGCATTGATTCAATTTGCCTCGGAATGTCGAGTGATTTTGTAACTGTCAAACTCTTTCGGGCATGATGCCCGAGTACTTTCGCCCGAACCTTTCGGGGTTTATCTGAACTTGGTTTTCCTTGGAATATGATTGCTTTCTTTTCACCACTTCTAGATCTTTTAATTCCGAGTAGATCTTGGTTCTTCACTCGAAAAAGACATTGTACTTGTGGTGCAGCTCGGAGTGCAACCATACTTTGTACTTGTGGCGCAGCTTGGAGTACAACCGTACGTTGCACTTGTGGTGTAGCTCGGAGCACAACCGTACGTTGTAGTTCTGGCGTAGCTTGGAGTGCAACCATACATTGTACTTGTGTCATAGCTCAGAGTGCGACCAAGTCCTTGAGTGAGAGGGTTGCTCTTCACTCGGAGTGTTTTTGAAGCTTAGGCGAGTGCGGGGTCGCAGCTAAGCCCCCGAGTGAGAGGGTTGCTCTACACTCGGAGTATTTTTGAAACTAAGGCGAGTACGAGATCACAGCTAAGCCCCCGAGTGAGAGGGTTGCTCTTCACTTGGAGTGTTTTTTGAAACTTAGGCGAGTACGGGGTCGTAGCTAAGCCCCCGAGTGAGAGGATTGCTCTTCACTTGGAGTATTTTTGAAACTTAGACGAGTACGAGATCGCAGCTATGCCCCTGAGTGAGAGGGTTGCTCTTCACTCGTAGTGTTTTTGAAACTTAG
>LR738711.1:741797101-741840648 GCA_902687465.1 Secale cereale
TGAAACTTAGGCGAGTACGAGATCGCAGCTAAGCCCCCGAGTGAGAGGATTGATCTTCACTCGGAGTGTTTTTGAAACTTAGGCGAGTACGAGGTCGCAGCTAAGCCCCCGAGTGAGAGGGGTTTCTTCACTCCGAGTGTTTTTGAAACTTAGGCGAGTACATGGTCGCAGCTAAGCCCCCGAGTGAGAGGGTTGCTCTTCACTCGGAGTGTTTTTGAAACTTAGGCGAGTACAGGGTCGCAGCTAAGCCACCGAGTGAGAGGGTTGCTCTTCACTCGGAGTGTTTTTGAAACTTAGGCGAGTATAGGGTTGCAGCTAAGCCCCCAAGTGAGAGGGTTGCTCTTCACTTGGAGTGTTTTTGAAACTTAGGTGAATCGGATTCGCAGCTAAGCCACCCACTTGGGTTTTGAACACATGTGTTTTCGAAACAACAATCATTAAGATACTGCCAAAAACTTGTCTTTGGTAAGAAAACTGAAGGATTCTTATTACAACTCGTCTATTCGAGTGTTTTAGGTATAGAAACGGCGGATCAGATCCGCATTCCATGAGCATGGCTCATCTATTTTCTTGGCCACACTGTAGAGGTGATACACCCCGCTGTGGAGCACCTTGGTGATGATAAAGGGGCCTTCCCAGGACGAAGCGAGCTTGTGAGGTCATTTCTGATGCACTTGGAGTACAAGGTTTCTTTCTTAGAATGCTCGACCTCTGATATTACGTGCATGGAATCAACGCAGATTGTGTTGATAGATCGTCGACCGGATCAGATCCATCTCACGTTCTTCCTCCAGGAGATCAACAGCATCTTGGCGTGCTTGTTCTGCCTCAGCTTCTAAGGAGAGTTCCACTCAGGGAGCATTGTGTAGCAAGTCAGTCGGAAGTACAGCCTCAGCGCCATACACCATAAAGAAAGGAGTTCGGTTAGTTGACCGGTTTGGAGTTGTTCTTAGTCCCCACAAGACAGATGGCAATTCAGTCACCCAAGCTCCAGCAGCATGCTTGAGATCGCACATCAGTCGTGGTTTCAGTCCTTGAAGGATCAAGCCATTCGCCCTTTCTACCTGCCCATTCGACTACGGGTGCGCAACAGATGCGTAGTCGATCCAAGTGCCTTGGGAAGTAGTGAATGCCCTGAATTCGTCAGAATCAAAGTTGGAGCCATTATCTGTGATAATACTATGAGGGACTCCGTATCTGAATATCAGCTCTGTGACGAAACTGATGGCAGTGCTTGAATCAAGATTCTTTATAGGCTTGGCTTCGATCCATTTGGTGAACTTGTTGACTGCCAGAAGCAAATAAGTGAAACCGCTTCTGCCAGTCCTGGAGGATCCAACCATGTCCAACCCCCAAACAGCAAATGGCCAGACCAGCAGAATAGTCTTCAAGGTAGATGCAGGCTTGTGAGACATGTTTGAATAGAACTGACAGCCTTCACACCTGTTGACTATATCTTTTGCCATCTCATTTGCTCGCCGCCAGTAGAATCTGGCTCGGTATGCTTTGGCCACGACCGTCCGAGAGGACGCATGGTGACCGCAGGTCCCCGAGTGGATCTCATGTAGGATCATTCGACCTTCTTTTGGGGAGATGCAACGCTGCGCTGCTCCAGTAACGCTCTCTCTGTAAAGTTGTCCAACTATCACCGTGAAGGCCTTGGATCGACGAAAATTTGGAGGGCCTCATCTTCGTCTTCTGGGAGTTCCTGCCTAAGCAGGTATGCGATATACGTCACTGTCCAGTCGGGGGTGATCACCAAAACCTCCATGACCGAGTCGACTACAACTGGAACCTCAACTTCAGTCGGGTTGGTTGAACTTATCGGTTGCGGGGGCTCTTCTGCGAAAGGATCTTCCTTAACTGATGGGGTGTGGAGATGCTCCAAGAACACATTACTGGGGATAGGCTTCCGAGTGGAACCTATCATCGCCAGATCATCAACAGCTTGATTCTTGATTCTAGGTACGTGGTGGAGCTCTAACCCCTCAAACTTCTTCTCCAATTTTCTTACTGCGTTGCAATAACCAGACATTGCTGGGCTCATGATATCCCATTTCGTCGATGTCAAAACCGGCGGATCTCGGGTAGGGGATCCCAAACTATGTGTTTGAGGATCGATGGTAACAGGAGACGGGGGACACGATGTTTACCCAGATTCAGGCCCTCTCGATCGAGGTAATACCCCACTTCCTTCTATATTAATCTTGATGAATATGATTACAAGAGTTGATCTACCTTGAGATCATAATGGCTAAACCCTAAAAGTCTAGCCTATGATTCTGTTGTTCTCTCTAGCCTCTACGGACTAAACCCTCCAATTTATATATGCGACCGGAGGGGCCTACGGTTTGTACATAACCAGCTTGCAGAGGAAGGAAAGATTACACCCAAACCTAAAACCTGCCATTATACGAATATAGGAGTCCTATCCGGATACGAGAGACGATCTTCAACAATGATCTTCACAGCCCACCAGTCCGGCCCACCACGAGTTATCCGGCCACATGAGGACCCCTCAATCCAGGACTCCCTCAGTAGCCCCTGAACCTGTCTTTGAGGACCCCTCAATCCAGGACTCCCTCAGTAGCCCCTGAACCTGTCTTTGATGACGATGAGTTCGGCTTCCGTATTGTGTCCGATATTGCAAGGCGGGTTCCTTCTGCATGGTTAGTACAACCCTTAGCCTCAAAGGTAAGGCATCGAAAGAAAATGAATAATGCGTTTTTACGGACTACTTTTTGGTGAAGCGTCGCATCGATCCCACTAATATACCAGACTGTTTTATTTGGTCCTAGTTTCGCGTTTCGAGGCATAACCCCCTTTGGCACATCCTATCAATGCAGAGGTCGTGCCCGCTTATTAGGGGATCCTTATAAATGTGACGCGAGCATCCAAACTGCGCATTACGCACGACCGCTTTGGGAACCGTCGAGATTTACAGCTAAAGTAGGGAGACGCTCTCTATTCACAGCGTTATAAAAGGATACCAATCCCTTTTATCAGCCCCACGCTTTCCTCAAGCTCGAGCTCTCCAATCTTCCTAGCCCCATCACCCCATCTCTTGCGCCCGCTGTTCTCTATTCCTCAAGCACTACTTCCTTCCCCAGCAATGGATGGATTCGGTGCCAAGGGCAAGTGGGAGGCCTCTACGGTTACTGAGAAAGTCATGGAGGATCTTCGGAGCGCGGGCCATCTTGCTGCTGACATTGCGCACCGAGTCCCTGCCAAGGGCTAGGTGGTTCCTGTCCCAGAGGCGGGCGAGAGAATCATGTTTCTCTCGCACTTTGTTAGGGGGCTAGGGTTTCCGCTTCACCCCTTTGTTCGGGGTTTGCTGTTTTTCTATGGGTTAGATTTCCACGGTCTAGCCCCGTACTCAATCCTCCTCATCTCCGCTTTTATAGTGGTGTGTGAAGCTTACCTCCGCGGTCCCCCACTCTTCGGCCTATGGCTCAAAACCTTCAACGTGAAGCTGAAGGTGGTGGACGGGTGATACGTCTCTAATGTATCTATAATTTTTGATTGTTCCATGCTATTATATTATCTGTTTTGGATGTTTAATAGGCTTTAATATGCACTTTTATATTATTTTGGGGACTAACCTACCAACCAAAGGCCCAATGCAAATTGTTGTTTTTTTGCCTATTTCAATGTTTCGCAGAAAAAGAATATCAAACGAGGTCCAAACGGAATGTAACCTTCGCGAGGATCGTTTTTGGAACAAACGCAATCCAGGATACTTGGAGTACAAGTCTGGGAAGCCACGAGGTGGCCACGAGGCAGGAGGGGGCGCCTAGGAGGGTAGGCGCGCCCCCACCCTCGTGGGCCCCTTGTAGCTCCACCCACGTACCTCTTCCTCCTATATATACTCATATACCCTGAAAACATCCGAGAGCACCACGAAACCCTATTTCCACAGCCGCAACCTTCTGTTCCAGCGAGATTCCATCTTGGGGCCTTTTCCGGTGTGTTTGTCGAGATCCGATGAATTGTGGGTTTATGATCAAGATTATCTATGAACAATATTTGGTTCTTATCTGAATTCTTATATGCACGATTTAATATCTTTGCAAGTCTCTTCGAATTATTAGTTTGATTTGGCCTACTAGAGTGATCTTTCTTGCAATGGGAGAAGTGCTTAGCTGTGGGTTAAATCTTGTGGTGTCCTTTCCCAGTGACAGCAGGGGCAGCAAGGCATGTATTGTATTGTTTCCATCGAGGATAAAAAGATGGGGTTTATGTCATATTGCGTGAGTTTATCCCTCTACATCATGTCATCTTGCTTAATGTGTTACTCTGTTCTTATGAACTTAATACTCTAGATGCATGCTGGATAGCGGTCGATGTGTGGAGTAATAGTAGTAGATCCAGAATCGTTTCGATCTACTTGTCACGGACGTGATGCCTATATACATGATCATGCCTAAATATTCTCAAAACTATGCGCTTTTCTATCAATTGCTCGACAGTAATTTGTTCACCCACCATAAGATTTGCTATCTTGAGAGAAGCCACTAGTGAAACCTATGGCCCCGGGTCTATTTTCCATCATATTAATCTAGCTATCTTTGTCGTTCTTTTATTTTGCAATCTTTATTTTTCAATCTATACAACAAAATAGCAAAAATATTTATCTTATTATCTCTATCAGATCTCACTTCCGCAAGCGGCCATGAAGGGATTGACAACCCCTTTTTCGCGTTGGTTGCAAGGTTCTTAATTGTTTGTGCAGGTACTAGGGATTTGCGTGTAGTCTCCTACTGGATTGATACCTTGGTTCTAAAAAACTGAGGGAAATACTTACGCTACTTTGCTGCATCACCCTTTCCACTTCAAGGGAAAAACAACGCATGCTCAAGAGGTAGCAAGAAGAATTTTTGGCGCCGTTGCCGGGGAGACCTATGCACAAAGTCACGTACCAAGTACCCATCACAAACTCTTATCCCTCGCATTACATTATTTGCCATTTTCCTCTCATTTTCCTCTGCCCCACTTCACCTTTGTCGTTTTATTCGCATTTTTTCGTTCGCTTGCCTCTTGTGTGTTCGTCCTTAGTGCAGTTTGTTGCTATCATGTCTGAAACGGGGGAGGTTATCGTTGAAAAAGATATTAGTAACGACGGGGGAAACTTTGATGCTTTTAATTATCCTCATGGGGAACCTACTACTCCACACACTAAAATGTTCCGGATTGGTAGTGGTAAATATTATTGGAAAAGGAGTTATTCAAGATTTCTTTACTTGTGTTGGTGCTTTGCCCACTATGGGTGGATCTATTCTTCATAGAACCAGTAGTCTTGCGGATGCTATATCTTTGCTTGTAGTTGAACTTGAAAGACAGTTTATCCACATGCATCCTTGCATTCAGAGATTTTTTCTAGAATTTTCCAATATTAAGCATTCTTCTGCTAAGAGAGCAGCTACTATCTTTTTGGCACATGAGTTCAGATTTATAATGAGAGAGGCCAAAGAAATTTTTACACATTATAGGATGGACGCTGGTCGCCCTCCCATAGAAGCTATCCTTTTTAATGAAGAAGACATAATGCGTTTACAAACTTTAGATCCTGTTGCTTTTAATGAAAACCTTAGAAAAAATGTTCCTACTGATGTTCTAGTTGATAGAATCTCTGAACTAAATGGTGACTTTGCTATTCAAAACAATGGGTTAGGTTTTTCTCTTGAGCAAAGGCTCATGACCTTTTGCCAAAAGAATACTTATAATGATGAATTTGTTGTGCAATATGAGGGGCCAAAGGAGGAACCCATACTTCCCGAGCTTGATCTTGGGGACTTTTGTCCCATTAAATTTAGCCCTTTCGATTACTTTTGCCTGCCACAAAGAAAACTTGCTGCTGAATGTAGGGAATAAGAGATGAGTTTTCGCGATTTACCTTATCATTACGGCAATACCTAGATCTATTCTTGTTTTATGCCTAGCTAGGGGCGTTAAACGATAGCGCTTGTTGGGAGGCAACCCAATTTTATTGTCTTTTCTTTTACTTCTGTTTAGTAATAAATAATTCATCTACCCCCTGGTTAGGTTTTGTTTTGTGTTTTAATTAGTGTTTGTGCCAAGTAGAACTTTTGGGAAGACTTGGGTGAAGTCTTTGAGATCTTGCTGTAAAAAAATAGAAACTTTTGCACTCACGAGATGAGCTGCCATTTTTTTACTGGAGAGTGCTTTTAAGTTGATTCTTTTTGCAGATGATTAATAGACAAATTCCTCACTTCCACCAATTTATTTATGAATTTTTAGAGTTACAGAAGTATTTGAAAGTTACAGATTGCTACACACTGTTCTGTTTTTGACAGATTCTGTTTTTCGTGTTTTGTTTGCTTATTTTGATGAATCTATGGCTAGTAGGTTTAACACCAATATAAATAAAGAATGAGTTCAATACAGTACCTTAAAGTGGTGGCCTGTTTTCTTATACTAACGGAGCTCACGAGATTTTCTGTTAAGTTTTGCGTTGTGAATTTTCAAGTTTTTGGGCAAGGATTTGATGGCCTATGGAATAAAGAGTGGCAAGAGCCTAAGCTGGGGGATGACCAAGGCAACCCAAGGTAAAATTTAAGGACAACCAAAAGCCTAATCTTTGGGATGCCCCGGGAAGGCATCCCCTCTTTCGTCTTCGTCTATCGGTAACTTTACGTGAGACTATATTTTTATTCACCACATGATATGTGTTTTTCTTGGAGCGTCTTGTATGATTTGAGTCTTTGCTTTTTAGTTTACCACAATCATTCTTGTTGTACACACCTTTTGGGAGAGACACACATGAATCAGAATTTATTAGCATCCTCTATGTGCTTCACTTATATCTTTTGAGCTAGATAATTTTGCTCTAGTGCTTCACTTATATCTTTTAGAGCACGGTAGTGCTTCACTTGATGATTGTTTTGAGATATGAGGATGGTGATATTAGAGTCATGCCAGTGGAGTAATTATGAATTTGAGGAATACTTGTGTTAAAATTTGTGAATCCCATAGAATGCACGTATGGCGAACCATTATGTGATGAAGTTGGAGCAAGATTTATTTATTGAATGTCTTCCTTTCTGTGGAGGTCGGGATCGCGCGATGGTTAACTCCTACCAACCCTTCCCCTAGGAGCAAGCGTGTAGTGCTTTGTTTTGATAACTTGTAGATTTTTGCAATAAGTATATGAGTTCTTTATGACTAATGCTGAGTCCATGGATTATACGCACTCTCACCCTTCCACATTGCTAGCCTCTCTAGAATTGCGCAACTTTCGCCGGTACCATACACTCACCATATACCTTCCTCAAAACATCCACCATACCTACCTATTATGGCATTTCCATAGCCATCCCGAGATATATTGCCATGCAACTTTCCACTATTCTGTTTATTATGACACACTTCATCATTGTCATATTGCCTTGCATGATCATGTAGTTGACATCGTATTTGTGGCAAAGCCACCATGCATAATTTTTCATACATGTCACTCTTGATTCATTGCACATCTCGGTACACCGCCGGAGGCATTCACATAGAGTCATATTTTGTTCTAGCATCGAGTTGTAATTCTTGAGTTGTAAGTAAATAAAAGTGTGATGATCTTCATTATTAGAGCATTGTCCCAGTGAGGAAAGGATGACGGAGACTATGATTCCCCCACAAGTTGGGATGAGACTCCGGACAAAAAAAGAGATAAAAAGAGGCCATAAAAAGAAAAAAAAAAGAAAAGGCCCAAAATAAAAAAATGAAATGAGAGAAAAAGAGAGAAGGGGCAATGCTACTATCCTTTTTCCACACTTGTGCTTCAAAGTAGCACCATGATTTTCATGATAGAGACTCTCTTGTTTTGTCATCTTCATATACTAGTGGGAATTTTCATTATAGAACTTGGCTTGTACATTCCAATGATGGGCTTCCTTAAAATTCCCTAGGTCTTCGTGATCAAGCGAGTTCGATGCACACCCACTTAGTTTCTTTAGTTGAGCTTTCATACACTTATAGCTCTAGTGCATCCGTTGCATGGCAATCCCTACTCACTCACATTGATATCTATTGATGGGCATCTCCATAGCCCATTGATACGCCGAGTTGATGTGAGACTATCTTCTTCCTTTTGTCTTCTCCACAACCATCACTCTATTCCACCTATAGTGCTATAACCATGGCTCACGCTCATGTATTGCGTGAAAGTTGAAAATGTATGAAAAAATTAAAGTATGAAACAATTGCTTGGCTGAAACCGAAGTTGTGCATGATTTAAATATTTTGTGTGATGAAGATAGAGCATAACTAGACTATATGATTTTGTAGGGATGAACTTTCTTTGGCCATGTTATTTTGAGAAGACATAATTGCTTTGTTAGTATGCTTGAAGTATTATCATTTTTATGTCAATATTAAACTTTTGTCTTGAATCTTTCGGAACTGAACATTCATGCCGCAATAAAGAGAATTACATTGAAAATTATGTTAGGTAGCATTCCACATCAAAAATTCTGTTTTTCTCATTTACCTACTCGCGGACGAGCAGGAATTAAGCTTGGGGATGCTTGATACGTCTCCAATGTATCTATAATTTTTGATTGTTCCATGCTATTATATTATCTGTTTTGGATGTTTAATGGGCTTTAATATGTACTTTTATTTTATTTTTGGGACTAACCTACTAACCTAAGGCCCAGTGCAAATTGTTGTTTTTTTTTGCCTATTTCAGTGTTTCGCAGAAAAGGAATATCAAACGGAGTCCAAATGGAATGAAACCTTCGCGAGGATCATTTTTGGAACAAACGCAATGTAGGAGACTTGGAGTACTAGTCTAGGAAGCCACGAGGTGCCTGTTAGGGAACGTAGCATAATTTAAAAAAATCTACGCTTCACCAAGATCAATCTAAGGAGTTCATCTAGCAACGAGCATAAAGGAGTGCATCTACATACCCTTTGTAGATCGCGAGCGGAAGCATTCAAGGGAACGTGGATGATGGAGTCGTACTCGTCGTGATCCTCGTCACCGATGATCCCAGCGCCGAACGAACGGCACCTCCGCGTTCAACACACATACAGTACAGCGACGTCTCCTCCTTCTTGATCCAGCAAGGGGGGAGGAGAGGTTGATGGAGATCCAGCAGCACGACGGCGTGGTGGTGGATGCAACGGGAAAAGCTGCAGGGCTTCGCCGAGACCCTGTGGGAGGAGTTGGAGATGTAACGAGGGGAGAGGCGCCAAGGGTTGAGGTGCGGCTGCCCTCTCTCCCCCCACTATATATTGGGGGCCAGGGGGGCGCCGGCCCTAGGAGATCCAATCTCCTAGGGGGCGGCAGCCAAGGGAGGTATCTTGCCCCCCAAGCCAAAGGGGGCGCCCCCACCCCTAGGGTTTCAAGCCTAGGCGCATGGGGGGAGGCCCATAGGGGGTGCGCCAGCCCACTAGGGGCTGGTCCCCCTCCCCCTACGGTCCACGGGGCCCTCCGGGATGGGTGGCCCCACCCGGTGGACCCCCGGGACCCTTCCGGTGGTCCCGGTACCCTACCGGTACCCTACCGGTGACCCCCGGAACTCTTCCGATGGCCGAAACTGGACTTCCTACATATCATTCTTTACCTCCGGACCATTCCGGAACTCCTCGTGACGTCCGGGATCTCATCCGGGACTCCGAACAACATTCGGGTTTCCGTGTGCATATATCTCTATAACCCTAGCATCACCGAACCTTAAGTGTGTAGACTCTACGGGTTCGGGAGACACGCAGACATGACCGAGACGACTCTCCGGTCAATAACCAACAGCGGGATCTGGATACCCATGTTGGTTCCCACGTGTTCCTTGATGATCTCATCGGATGAACCACGATGTCAAGGATTCACTTAATCTCGTATGTAATTCCCTTTGTCTATCGGTATGGTACTTGCCCGAGATTCGATCGTCGGTATACCGATACCTTATTCAATCTCGTCATGGCAAGTCTCTTTACTTGTTCCGTAATCCATCATCCCGTGACTAACTCCTTAGTCACTTTGAGCTCATGATGATGATGTCTTACCGAGTGGGCCCAGAGATACCTCTGCGTCATACGGAGTGACAAATCCCAGTCTCGGTTCGTGCCAACCCAACAGACACTTTCGGAGATACCCGTTGCGAACCTTTATAGCCACCCAGTTATGTTGTGACGTTTGGTACACCCAAAGTATTCCTATGGTGTCCGGGAGTTGCACAAGCTCATGGTCTAGGGAACAGATACTTGACACTGGAAAAGCTAAAGCATTACGAACAACACGATCTTATGGCAGGCTTAGGATTGGGTCTTGTCCATCACATCATTCCCCTAATGATGTGATCCTGTTATCAATGACATCCAATGTCCATGGTCAGGAAACCGTGACCATCTGTTCATCAACGAGCTAGTAACTAGAGGCTTACCAGGGACACGTTGTGGTCTATGTATTCACACATGTATCGTTGTTTCCGTACAATACAATTCAAGCATGAATAACAGACAATTATCATGAACAAGGAAATATAATAATAATGCTTTTATTATTGCCTCTAGGTCATATTTCCAACAGTCTCCCACTTGCACTAGAGTCAATAATCTAGTTACATTGTGATGAATCGAAGACCCATAGAGTTCTGGTGTTGATCATGTTTTGCCCGTGGAAGAGGTTTAGTCAACGGATCTGCGACATTCAGATCCGTATGCACTTTGCAAATATCTATGTCTCCATCTTGAAAATAATTCCTAATGGAGTTGAAACAGCGCTTGATGTGCTTGGTCTTCTTGTGAAACGTGGGCTCCATGGCAATGGCAATAGCTCTAGTGTTGTCACAGAAGAGAGTCATCGGGCTTGACGCGCTTGGAATGACTCCTAGGGCGGTGATGAACTCCTTCATCCAGACTCCTTCCTGGGCTGCTTCGCAAGCAACTATGTACTCTGCTTCACATGTAGAATGCGCCACGACGCTCTGCTTGCAACTGCACCAGCTGACTGCTCCTCCATTCAAAATATACACGTATCCGGTTTGTGACTTGGAGTCATCCAGATCTGTGTCGAAGCTAGCATCGACGTAACCCTTTACGACGAGCTCTTCGTCACCTCCATAAACGAGAAACATATCCTTAGTCCTTTTCAGGTACTTCAGGATGTTCTTGACCGCTGTCCAGTGTTCCATACCGGGATCACTTTGGTACCTCCCTACCAAACTTATGGCAAGGTTCACATCAGGTCTGGTACACAACATGGCATACATAATAGAACCTGTGGCTGAGGCATAGGGGATGACACTCATCTTTTCTCTATCTTCTGCCGTGGTCGGCGACTGAGCCGTGCTCAATCTCATACCTTGTAAAACAGGCAACAACCCCTTCTTGGACTGATCTATATTGAACTTCTTCAATATCTTGTCAAGGTATGTGCTTTGTGAAAGACCAATGTGACGTCTCGATCTATCTCTATAGATCTGGATGCCTAATATATAAGCAGCTTCTCCAAGGTCCTTCATTGAAAAACTCTTATTCAAGTAGGCCTTTATGCTTTCCAAGAATTCTATATCATTTCCCATCAGTAGTATATCATCCACATATAATATGAGAAATGCTACAGAGCTCCCACTCACTTTCTTGTAAATACAGGCTTCTCCCCAAGTCTGTATAAAGCCAAACGCTTTGATCACATCATTAAAGCGAATATTCAAACTCTGAGATGCTTGCACGAGCCCGTAGATCGAGCGCTGGAGCCTGCATACCTTGTCAGCATTCTCTGGATCGACAAAACCTTCCGGCTGCATCATATACAATTCTTCCTTGAGGAAGCCATTAAGGAATGTTGTTTTGACGTCCATTTGCCATATCTCAAAATCATAGAATGTGGCTATTGCTAACATGATTCGGACAGACTTTAGCATTGCTACGGGAGAGAAAGTCTCGTCGTAGTCAATCCCTTGAACTTGTCGATAACCCTTAGCGACAAGACATGCCTTATAGATGGTCACATTACCATCTGCGTCTGTCTTCTTCTTGAATATCCATTTATTTTCTATGGTGTGCCGATCATCGGGCAAGTCCACCAAAGTCCATACTTTGTTTTCATACATGGATTCTATCTCGGATTCCATGGCTTCAAGCCGTTTATTGGAATCCGGGCCCGCCATCGCTTCTTCATAGTTCGAAGGTTCACCGTTGTCTAACAACATGATTTCCAAGACACGGTTGCCGTACCACTCTGGTGCGGAACGTGTCCTTGTTGACCTTTGAAGTTCAGTAGTAACTTGATATGTATCTTCATGATCATCATCATTAACCTCCTCCCTTGTCGGTGCAGGCACCTCGGGAACAATTTCCCGCGCTGCGCTACTTTCCGGTTCGGGAAGGGTGACTGTCACCTCATCAAGTTCTACTTTCCTCCCACTTACTTCTTTCGAGAGAAACTCTTTCTCCAGAAAGGATCCATTCTTGGCAACAAAAATCTTGCCTTCAGATCTTAGGTAGAAGGTGTACCCAATTGTTTCCTTTGTGTATCCTATGAAGACGCATTTTTCCGATTTGGGTTCGAGCTTTTCAGGTTGAAGTTTCTTGACATAAGCATCGCAACCCCAAACTTTCAGAAACGAAAGCTTAGGTTTCTTGCCAAACCAAAGTTCATGCGGTGTCATCTCAACGGATTTTGAGGGAGCCCTATTTAAAGTGAATGCGGCAGTCTCTAAAGCAAATCCCGAAAAGGATAGCGATAAGTCGGTGAGAGACATCATAGATCGCACCATGTCCAACAAAGTACGATTTCGACATTCGGACACACCATAGCGCTGAGGTGTTCTTGGCGGTGTCAATTGTGAAACAATTCCACAGTTCCTTAGGTGCGTGCCAAATTCATGACTCAAATATTCACCCCCACGATCTGATCGTAAGAACTTTATTTTTCTGTCACATTGATTCTCAACCTCATTCTGAAATTCCTTGAACTTTTCAAAGGTCTCAGACTTGTGCTTCATCAAGTAGACATACCCATATCTACTCAAGTCATCTGTGAGGGTGAGAACATAACGGTAGCCTCCGCGAGCTTCAACACTCATTGGACCGCACACATCGGTATGTATGATTTCCAATAAGTTGGTTGCTCGCTCTATTGCTCCGGAGAACGGAGTCTTGGTCATCTTGCCCAAAAGGCATGGTTCGCACGTGTCAAATGATTCATAATCAAGAGACTCTAGAAGCCCATCTGCATGGAGCTTCTTCATACGCTTGACACCAATATGACCAAGGCGGCAATGCCACAAGTATGTGGGACATTATGAATATGTGTATCATCACGTTCGAGATTCATTAAAAATAAACCATTGACCAGCGGGGCATGACCATAAAACATATCTCTCATATAAATAGAACAACCATTATTCTCGGATTTAAATGAGTAGCCATCTCGTATGGAACGAGATCCAGATACAATGTTCATGCTCAAAGCTGGTACTAAATAAGAATTATTAAGGTTTAAAACTAATCCCGAGGGTAGATGTAGAGGCAGCGTGCCGACGGCGATCACATCGACCTTGGAACCATTCCCGACGCGCATCATCACCTCGTCCTTCGCTAGTCTCCGCTTATTCCGCAGCTCCAGCTTTGAGTTACAAATGTGAGCAACTGCACCGGTATCAAATACCCAGGAGCTACTACGAGCGCTGGTAAGGTACACATCAATAACATGTATATCATATATACCTTTGATGTTGCCGGCCTTCTTATCTTCTAAGTATTTGGGGCAGTTCCGCTTCCAGTGACCCGTTCCCTTGCAATGAAAGCACTCAGTTTCAGGCTTGGGTCCATTCTTTGGCTTCTTCCCGGCAACTGGCCTACCGGGCGCGACAACTCCTTTGCCGTCCTTCTTGAAGTTCTTCTTACCCTTGCCTTTCTTGAACTTAGTGGTTTTATTGACCATCAACACTTGATGTTCTTTCTTGATATCCACCTCCGCTGATTTCAGCATTGAATACACCTCGGGAATGGACCTCTCCATCCCCTGCATATTGAAGTTCAACATGAAGCTCTTGTAGCTAGGTGGGAGCGACTGAAGGATTCTGTCAACGACCGCTTCGTCCGGGAGATTCATTCCCAACTGAGACAAGCGGTTGTGCAACCTAGACAACTTGAGTATATGCTCGCTGACAGAACTATTCTCCTCCATCTTACAACTGTAGAATGCGTCGGAGATGTCATATCTCTTGACTCGGGCATGAGCTTGGAAAACCATTTTCAGCTCTTGGAACATCTCATATGCTCCGTGGTGCTCAAAATGCTTTTGGAGGCCCGATTCTAAGCTGTAAAGCATGCCGCACTGAACCAGGGAGTAATCATCACAGCGCGACTGCCAGGCGTTCATAACGTCTTGGGTCGCTGGGAGAACGGGTGCATCACCTAGCGGTGCTTCAAGGACATATGATCTCTTGGCATCTATGAGGATAATCCTCAGGTTACGGACCCAATCCGTATAGTTGCTACCATCGTCTTTCAGCTTGGTTTTCTCTAGGAACGCGCTGAAGTTGAGGGCAACTTGAGCGTGGGCCATTTGATCTACAAGACATATTGTAAAGATTTTAGACTAAGTTCATGACAATTAAGTTCATCTAATCAAATTTAATAAACTCCCACTCAGATTGACATCTCTCTAGTCATCTAAGTGATACATGATCCGAATCGACTAGCCCGTGTCCGATCATCACGTGAGACGGACTAGTCATCAACGGTGAACATCTTCATGTTGATCGTATCTTCTATACGGCTCATGTTCGACCTTTTGGTCTTCCGTGTTCCGAGGCCATGTCTGTACAAGCTAGGCTCGTCAAGTGAACCCTAAGTGTATTGCATGTGTAAATCTGGCTTACACCCGTTGTATGCGAATGTTAGAGCCTATCACACCCGATCATCACGTGGTGCTTCGGAACAACGATCCTTAGCAACGGTGCACAGTTAGGGGGAACACAATTCTTGAAATTTTCAGTGAGAGATCATCTTATTTACTACCATTGTTCTAAGTAAACAAGATGTATAAACATGATAAACATCACATGCAATCAAATAAAGTGACATGATATGGCCAATATCATTTTGCTCCTTTGATCTCCATCTTCGGGGCACCATGATCATCTTTGTCACCGCCATGAAACCATGATCCCCATCATCATGATCTCCATCATCGTGTCTTCATGAAGTTGTCTCGCCAAATATTACTTCTACCACTGTGGCTAACGTTTAGCAATGAAGCAAAGTAATTACATGGCGTTATTCATTGACACGCATGTCATACAATAAATAAGACAACTCCTATGGCTCCTGCCGGTTGTCATTTTCATCGACATGCAAGTCGTGATTCCCTATTACAAGAACATGATCAATCTCATACATCACATATATCATTCATCACATCTTCTTGGCCATATCACATCACATAGCACATGCTGCAAGAACAAGTTAGACGTCCTCTAATTGTTGTTGCAAGTTTTTACGTGGCTTCTATAGGTTTCTAGCAAGAAAGTTTCTTACCTATGCCAAAACCACAACGTGATATGTCAATTTCTATTTACCCTTCATAAGGACCCTTTTCATCGAATCCGATCTGACTAAAGTGGGAGAGACAGACACCCGCCAGCCATCTTATGCAATTAGTGCATGTTAGTCGGTGGAACAGTCTCACGTAAGCGTACGTGTAAGGTCGGTCCGGGCCGCTTCATCCCACGATGCCGCCAAATCAAGATTGGACTAGTAGCGGCAAGAGAATTGAACAAAATCAAACGTCCACAACTTGTTTGTGTTCTACTCGTAAGATGCTACGCAAAGACCTAGCTCAGATGCCACTGTTGGGGAACGTAGCATAATTAAAAAAAATTCTACGCTTCACCAAGATCAATCTAAGGAGTTCATCTAGCAACGAGCATAAAGGAGTGCATCTACATACCCTTTGTAGATCGCGAGCGGAAGCGTTCAAGGGAACGTGGATGATGGAGTCGTACTCGTCGTGATCCTCGTCACCGATGATCCCAGCGCCGAACGGACGGCACCTCCGCGTTCAACACATGTACGGTACAGCGACATCTCCTCCTTCTTGATCCAGCAAGGGGGGAGGAGAGGTCGATGGAGATCCAGCAGCACGACGACGTGGTGGTGGATGCAACGGGAAAAGCTGCAGGGCTTCGCCGAGACCCTGCGGGAGGAGTTGGAGATGTAACGGGGGGAGAGGCGCCAGGGGCTGAGGTGCGGCTGCCCTCTCTCCCCCCACTATATATACGGGGCCAGGGGGGCGCCGACCCTCGGAGATCCAATCTCCTAGGGGGGCGGCGGCCAAGGGGGGTATCTTGCCCCCAAGCCAAAGGGGGGGCGCCCCCATCCCTAGGGTTTCAACCTTAGGCGCATGGGGGAAGGCCCATGGGGGGTGCGCCAGCCCACTAGGGGCTGGTCCCCCTCCCCCTACGGCCCACGGGGCCCTCCGGGATGGGTGGCCCCACTCGGTGGACCCCAGGGACCCTTCCGGTGGTCCAGGTACCCTACTGGTGACCCCCGGAACGCTCCCGATGGCCGAAACTGGACTTCCTATATATCATTCTTTACCTCCGGACCATTCCGGAACTCCTCGTGACGTCCGAGATCTCATCCAAGACTCCGAACAACATTCGGGTTTCCGTGTGCATATATCTCTATAACCCTAGCGTCACCGAACCTTAAGTGTGTAGACCCTACGGGTTCGGGAGACACGCAGACATGACCGAGATGACTCTCCGGTCAATAACCAACAGCGGGATCTGGATACCCATGTTGGTTCCCACGTGTTCCTCGATGATCTCATCGGATGAACCACGATGTCAAGGATTCACTTAATCCCGTATGTAATTCCCTTTGTCTATCGGTATGGTACTTGCCCGAGATTCGATCGTCGGTATACCGATACCTTATTCAATCTCTTCATGGCAAGTCTCTTTACTCGTTCCGTAATCCATCATCCCGTGACTAACTCCTTAGTCACTTTGAGCTCATGATGATGATGTCTTACCGAGTGGGCCCAGAGATACCTCTCCGTCATACGGAGTGACAAATCCCAGTCTCGGTTCGTGCCAACCCAACAGACACTTTCGGAGATACCCGTTGCAAACCTTTATAGCCACCCAGTTACGTTGTGACGTTTGGTACACCCAAAGTATTCCTACGGTGTCCGGGAGTTGCACAACCTCATGGTCTAGGGAACAGATACTTGACACTGGAAAAGCTAAAGCATTACGAACTACACGATCTTATGCCAGGCTTAGGATTGGGTCTTGTCCATCACATCATTACCCTAATGATGTGATCTCGTTATCAATGACATCTAATGTCCATGGTCAGGAAACCGTGACCATCTGTTGATCAACGAGCTTGTAGCTAGAGGCTTACCAGGGACACGTTGTGGACTATGTATTCACACATGTATCGCTGTTTTCGTACAATACAATTCAAGCATGAATAACAGACAATTATCATGAACAAGGAAATATAATAATAATGCTTTTATTATTGCCTCTAGGGCATATTTCCAACAGTGGCCACGACGTAGGAGGGCACGCCCAGGGGGTAGGCGCGCCCCCACCCTCATGGGCCCCTCGTAGCTCCACCAACATACCTCTTCCTCCTATATATACTCATATACCTTGAAAACATTCGAGAGCACCACGAAACCCTATTTCCACCACCGCAACCTTCTGTACCCATGAGATCGCATCTTGGGGCCTTTTCCGGAGCTCTGTCGGAGGGGGAATCGATCATGGAGAGCTTCTACATCAACACCATAGCCTCTTCGATGATGTGTGAGTAGTTTGCCACAGACCTTCGGGGCCATAGTTATTAGCTAGATGGCTTCTTCTCTCTCTTTGGATATCAATACAAAGTTCTCCTCGATCTTCTTGGAGATCTATTCGATGTAATACAATTCGTGGTATGATTGTAGAGATCCGATGAATTGTGGGTTTATGACCAAGATTATCTATGAACAATATTTGGTTCTTCTATGAATTCTTATATGTATGATTTAATATCTTTGCAAGTATCTTCGAATTATCAGTTTGGTTTGGCCTACTAGATTGATCTTTCTTGCAATTGGAGAAGTGGGTTTAATCTTGTGGTGTCCTTTCACAGTGACTGCAGGGGCAGCAAGGCAAGTATTGTATTGTTGCCATCGAGGATAAAAATATGGGTTTTATGTGATATTGCGTGAGTTTATCCCTCTACATCATGTCATCTTGCTTAATGCATTACTCTGTTCTTATGAACTTAATACTCTAGATGCATGCTGGATAGCGGTCGATGTGTGGAGTAATAGTAGTAGATGCGGAATCATTTCGGTCTACTTGTCACGGACGTGATACCTATATACATGATCATGCCTAGATATTCTCATAACCATGCGCTTTTCTATCAATTGCTCGACAGTAATTTGTTCACCCGCTGTAAGATTTGCTATCTTGAGAGAAGCCATTAGTGAAACCTATGGCCCCCGGGTCTATTTTCCATCATATTAATCTAGCTATCTTTATCATTCTTTTATTTTGCAATCTTTACTTTTCAATCTATACAACAAAATACCAAAAATATGTATCTTATTATCTCTATCAGATCTCACTTTTGCAAGTGGCCGTGAAGGGATTGACAACCCCTTTTTCGCGTTGGTTGCAAGGTTCTTAATTGTTTGTGCAGGTACTAGGGAGTTCTGTGTAGTCTCCTACTGGATTGATACCTTGGTTCTCAAAAACTAAAGGAAATACTTATGCTACTTTGCTGCATCACCCTTTCCTCTTCAAGAGAAAAACAACACGTGCTCAAGAGGTAGCAACGGGCAACACGCGGAGTGCAGGGGCGCTATGATAAGCAAGCTCCCGAATGAAACTTGGCCAGAGGGGTCATTCGTGGAGACAAATAGGGTGTGGCAGCAGGAGTGGTTCTATATCACTGAACCCCGCAACGCCAAATTGGCGGCGGAACCTGCTTTCTGATCTGGACCCCCGGAGAGGTTAACCTCCTGGACCGATAAGAGTCCGAACTCGGGGTCTCAGGTTGAGGTGACGGCACTCCAAAGCCATTTATCTGGCATGATTTCTAAGGGCTATCAGCTCTCGACCGTGGTCCAGGTAATGCTGGCCCGCCTTGTCCTTCCTTGCCAAAGCCAGGACTCCTACCTATGGGAGTTCGATCCGACAGGAGATCGGCCGTTGACGCATCTCTTCGGCTTTACGCACAAAGAGATCTAGAAGCATCTCTTCAAGAGCCAGAAGGAGTGGCTGAAGGAAACCGAAGACACGAGCTATAGTACCACGTTCACCGCACAAGAGGTAATCAAAAATTCTGCCAAACATATATCCCCTTCTTATTTAATGATAATGGGAATTGGAGTTTTTGCGTGATATACAGGGCTGGACAAAGAAGGCAATCCAGATTAAGTGTCCGGCGCCTTTGCCAAAAGACCCAGAGACACCTCGACTGACGGTGATGCTAGTCCCGGCGTCGTACAAAGCGTCGGACAAGACGTCCAAGAAGAAGAACAAGGAGGCCGAGGGCGGCCTCTGCCCTACGGACGAAAAGTCTGAGGAGATCAACATCCTCTCCTTCGAAGAGGAGGAGGATGACGAGGAAGAAGAAGAGGAGCCCCCTGCACAATTCAGGGGAAAGAAGAGGGTGGCCGCCGCTAATGCAAGCAGGGTTGCACCCCGGAGGAGGCTGAACCTCCCTGTTCGTTCGGACTCATCGTCCGAATATAGCTTTGTGGGGAAGCTTAGGGAGAAGCCCCAACTGAAACATAAGTTTGTTCGGATATATTAATTGTTGCACCTTGTTTGTTTAGCATTTTAATGCTTACTTAGTATTTCTCACCTGCTGACCTACAGCCCTCCCCGAGCACACCCCGACGCCTCCTTATCGGAGGGGAACTCTCTAGCGCCTGGAGAGACGGAGAGTGACCCGCTGGTCCGAGCTCCATCGCCCGTGACCGGCGGGGACACCGAAGTGTCCTCCCAGCGTTTGTCCTCTGCTCAAGGAGATGGGGCAGGGCAAGTGACAGGGCGACCAAGGGTAACACCTCGGCTGCCACTAACCATGGGGAAACAATCCCCATGGAGACCGAAGACGGGGGGCCCAGATAGTCTAGGGCCTTGCCGAATATTGATCCGGAGGCTAGCGCGGCTCCGGGGTCCGAAGACCAGACCCCCAAGGCGAGGGAGAACACGACGGCGCCCGGGGTCCATCCGGAGGCGCCGGACCCTCTGGAGGGAGCACTACATAGTGCTTCCGTCGTGGAGGAGCACCGCACCATGATGGGTGCGGTGATGAAGAAGATTCAGTCCGTCAAAGGCGGACTGAATGAAGCCTTTAACAGCCTGTTAACATGCTTTGAGGTAAGCAATGTAATGTTCTTTATGGAACTTTATTTGTTTTATATGCACATATATAGCCAGTAGCCCCTGATGCTTTGTGTGATTCTGAACAGAATCGGACGAAGTATCCATAGTATAGCATGTTATAGAGCTGAACTGTATGCTTCCGTATTTGAACATGCTTCATTAGTTGCGGCAACTGCACAAGATGCAGAAGTAGCCGGACTAAATTGGAAGCTTTTGTTGGCCAACGCGGACCTCGACCGCGTCAACCAGCGTTTAGATGAGACGCAAGGTCTGCGTATTTAAAAAATTAAGATGTCAAGAAGACTAAGTAATTGGGTATGAGTATAAAATCTTTATCATATTCTGTATTACACAGCTAGCGCCACTGAGCTCGAGGCCCTCAAGGGCAAGCTTGCGAAGGCCAAGAAGGAAGCCGAGGCGAGTAGGGCAATCGCTGACAAAACGGTTGCCGATCTAGAGGCCGAAAAGGGCGCGTCCCAACAACACGTGGCTCGGGTGTCCGAAGTCGAGGACGAACTCAAAGATGCTCTTCGCAACTATGAGGCATTGGACTTCAATGCTTCGGAACAAGCATCCGAGCTTAATGCGGCAGTTAAGGCTGCCCAGGATGCGCGAAGCGAGTCGCGCAGCGCCTGTGAAGAAATCAAGCAGGCGCGGGAGATAGCTTCTGGTAAGACCTTTCTCTTGCAGAGCATCTTCAAAGGGCGGAAGTATCTTGGGCTAACACGGTTATGGAGTTCTCCAGGCGTGTTTGTCGATCTTCCGAGTAGCAGTGCTGACGCCGCCCAATACTTCCGAGCCTAGGAGGGGAACGACACGGAGAAGTTGTTTTGCTCGCAGTTTTATGCGTCAAAACATCCGGTGCCCCTCAATGACCAGATGAAGCAGTTGGTCGAGCTGCACAATATGGCGGGTTTGGCCATGAAGGACTTGATAGTCCGGCTATGGCCCGCCGAGCCAATCCTGTCAGATTACGGGCTCCGCAAACCCAAGAAGTTCGAACAAAGGGGCGTGAACGAAGATCTCTCCCACTCACGCCTACCTAGCGTCTCGCCCTCGTCCAGTGAAGAGATTCAAGCGAACAACAAGTAAAGCACAGACAAGTTTTCCCAGGTTCAGGCCACCTTGCGGTGTAAAACCCTACTTCCTGCTTTGGTGGATTGGCCTCAGGAGGGCTTGAGTATGAATGAGTATAGTGGTTCATGAGCTCAGGAGGGGCGCTTAGGAGGGTCAGGAGGCAAGAGTTCTTGCTCCTTTATGCGAGGGCAGAGTTTCTGGATCTGATCGACTTGCCTCCCCCATAGTGGGGATCCTAGCTACTTGTATAGGCGGCCAGGGTCCTCTTCCCCCAAAATGTTTAGGCGGAAAGGGATCCCACTACAGCCATTTTGAGCGGGAACACAAGGACGTTAGTGTCCTAACAAAAGCGTTCTTCACCTGCAATATGATGAGGCGGTGACGCGGTGGTGGGCTCGGTGGTGACATCCTCCCTGTCATCCTTGCGGTCTTCGGTCTTGTTGCACCGAAGGGGAAACCTTTGTCCCGCTCCTCGGGAACCTGCGCCACGGTGTCTTCTTTGCACCAAAATGGCAACTGCACCGCTGGCACACGCTGGCACCCGCTGGCGCGGTGCGTCACTGCTTGTGTCACTGCCTCCTCCTGAGGCAGGCTTGGCCTTGGATTCTCCGCCCCTCCGGAGCAACCTAGCCAAGGCCGCTCCTGAGGGGGTCTCGATGTCGTTCTCCTCGTGAGGCCTAGCCCCCTCGTGAGGGTCTTGGGCAGTTGGTCGATCAGCTGGGCCGTACCAGGCCATGATAGGAGCGCACTGCGGCCCGCAAACAGGCAAGTCTGGGTACCCTGGTTCCCAGGACGCCGACAGTAGCCCCCGGACCCAAGGCGCGCGTGCAGTTGGCTTCGGAGCGAAGTCTTAGTCGAGGACGAAGCGCCGCGGGCCCCAAAAAGGCTGCGGGCTAGGCTGGCGCGTGGCGGTTGGATGGGACGTGGGCGACTCTGCTTCCCACGCAGTCTCGGCAACCGTGTATCTTGACAAAAGGGGGTTGCCTTTGCTGCAGAGGAGTTATCGCCTCCCTTCCTTCCTTCTTAGATCCCCTTCTCCCTCGTCTCCGGCGTTCGTAAATCGCCTGCATCCGCCAGCACCTCAGCAATGCCGAAGAAAAGCAAGGGTGCCGCGCAGGCGACCGGATCTGCTTCTTCCCTTGAGGCAGCACTCGAGGAGTCCACCATCACCGAGGAGGGGGACTACTCGGAGGTCGAGTCTTTCTTGTCGAGCATCCACAACGAGCATGGCCCGACGAAAATTTCGGTCGGATCCACCACGGTGCGGATCTTGCCGAAGTCCTGCTACCCCTTCTTCCTCCACAGCAACTCCGTTGGGCTCGTGCCGCCCTTCTCGGAGTTCTTCTACGCCATCCTGGACCATTACCAGGTGCACACTCTCCACATCCAGCCTCGCTCCATCTTCGTCCTGTCGCTCTTCGCTTATTATTGCGAGGCGCTTGTGGGGGTGAAACCGACTGTCGCACTCTTCCACCACTTCTTCTCCATGTAGCGGTACAACGAGGGTCCGTGCTCGGGATGTGTCTCCTTCGTCTTCCAGCGCCAGGGCTGCCGGCTGATGACAGTCGGGAAGAAGATAGACTCTCACCAGAAGAGGTGGGTCTATTTGGATGCCCAACGCGTTCATCCGCTACTAGCACTGCCTACCACCCGTCCGGCGAAACGAGTCGGCTGGAGCTACGCGAAGCTCACCAACCCCCTTGCCGAGCCTGTCTTGGCAAGGATCGAAGCCGACCTGGGCTCGAGGCTTGAAGGGGCCCAGATCGTGAAGGAGTTCCCGAGGCAGCGTCTGGCGCCGCTCGAGGCACACTCGCGCCCCATGTGGGAGCTGATGGGGAATGATGATAGGCTCCGGCTGCGCTCGAGGACGCTGGCCGAGGCCGAACTGGACCTTGCCTCGGTCACTCTCCTGGGGATGGTTCCTGATGACCTCTCGGGGGCCCACCTACCGCTGTACAGCCGTCCTGACAAGGCCGAGCCGCTGAATGCCGTGTTAGGTTTCGGGGTGCCCATGGCTGCTCCGCCCACGGTTGACATGTCCTCTAGTGCCGACGATGGGAGCGACGAGGAGGACTTGGAGGAGACCCTGGGCGACGAGGACCGGGTTGACGAGGGGGACTCCACCGAGGCGTCAGCTGAAGAAGTGGCGTTAGGCGCAGGTGCTGTCGGACGGCCCCAAGCGACCACTCCGCGTCGATTCGGACGCGCTGCGTCCGGGGGAAGCAATGCGACAACCCCGTCGAGGAGCGTCGTGCCAGCAAAACTGGTGACCACGGCTGCGCCCAAGTCTGTGGCCTCGCACCTTGCCAAGATCCGGACTGTCGACACGCCCGTAGCGCCAGCGGCCACGGCCGACCTGCTGCTGAAGAGGAGGGTGCGCCTCGCCTCCGATGAGTAAGTTTGCAATCTCCTATTATCCCTCGGTCGCTGGGTTCGTGACGTACTTCTCTTGGCGCAGCAGCCTGGGTGGCATGATGAACAAGGTGAAGGGGCGGTCACGTCGCGGTACCCCGCTCCACCTGCCGCTGCTGTGGCCGCGGAGAAGGGTGCCACAACTTTGCGCGCCTCAGCCAGCTGGGCCACCGAGCACGGGGCGGCGGCGTCGCTTGAGGGCGTCGTTGTTGTTTGTGAGGCCGCGGTGGCTCCCGCTCCGGCTGCTCCGGCGAGGGGAGCCGGAGCCCCCGAGCCCCTGGTCGTGCAGTCGGTCTCGTTGGCGCCCATCCGCCAGCCGACGCAGCCTGGCCCTAAGACCTTGGAGGCCACCTCCGCTGCGCTGGGTCGGCTCCGTGCCGAACTTCAGGGTGGTGATGACCGCGCGATGGAAGGACGCATGGGCCTGATTTCTGGGTGGCTCCTGGCAGACGACTCTGCGCGGGCCTCCTGGAGCCAGGCCTCAGCGGTTGCTGCCAAGGGTCAAGAGGAAGCCACGGCAGCCACGCAGGCACGCGACGCCGTGCGAGCCGACGCTGTGTCCTTCGAGAAGCGCTGCAACAAAGCGGAGAGCGAGCTGGAGGCCCTTCGCGAGGAAGGCGCCAGGCGCACCCTGGAGCTTGAAAGGTTGGAGAAGGAGCTCAAGGAACAGAAGGCTGAGACGTCCCTGCTGCAGCATGAGTAGCTCGCTGATCGCGCGAGCATGGAGAAGCTGAAGGCCGAGGCCGAGCAGGCCAGGGTGACCCAGGCTGCGCGCGAGAAGGAAGACACCCTTGCAGCCTCGGCGACGGTGAGTTGCGAGGCCCTCGCCGCCTTCGAGCTCGAGGCTCGTATGGCGTTGCGGGCTGCTTATGGGTAAGGGTTCAAGAAGCCACAGGCCACCCCGGAGGGTGGCCCCGCCAGGCTCCTTGTCGTGCTTGTGAAGTCCCTGCGCGAGGTTGCGGCCGCAATTGGCCAGTTAGCAAACGTCGAAAGCCGCACGCTCCTTGCTACCTCTTGAGCTTGTGTTGTATTCCCTCGAAGAGGAAAGGGAGATGCAGCACAGTTTTTGAGAACCAAGGTATCAATCCAGTAGGAGACCACGCGCGAGTCCCTCGCACCTGCACAAACAAATAAGAACTTCATAGCCAACGCGATAAGGGGTTGTCAATCCCTTTACGGTCACTTACGAAAGTGAGATCTGATAGAGATGATAATTTATATTTTTGGTATTTTTGGTTTAATAAAACAGCAAATAAAAGCGGTAAAAGTAAAGTAGATGTAGATTGATATGTTGAGAATAGACCCGGGGGCCATAGTTTTCTCTAGTGGCTTCTCACATGATAGTGATATTCTACGGCGGGTAAACAAATTATTGTCGAGCAATTGATAGAAAAGCGTATAATTATGAGACTATCTAGGCATGATCATTGTATGTAGGCATCAAGTCCGAGACAAGTAGACCGACTCCTGCATGCATCTACTACTATTACTCCACACATCGACCGCTATCCAGCATGCATCTAGTGTATTGAGTTCATAAGAATAGAGTAACGCCTTAAGCAAGATGACATGATGTAGAGGGATAAACTCAAGCAATATGATGTAAACCCCATATTTTATCCTCGATGGCAACAATACAATACGTGCCTTGCTGCCCCTACTGTCACTGGGAAAGGACACCGCAAGATTGAACCCAAAGCCAAGCACTTCTCCCATTTCAAGAACTATAGATCTAGTAGGCCAAACCAAACCAATAATTCGAAGAGACTTGCAAGGATGTTATGAGCACACATAAAAAGTTCTGAGAAGAACCAAATATCTTTCATAGATAACCTAGATCATAAACTCGCAATTCATCGGATCTCGACAAACACACCGCAAAAAGAGATTACATCGAATAGATATCCTCGAAGACCGAGAAGAACTTTGTATTGAGATCCAGAGAGAGAGAAGAAGCCATCTAGATACTAGCTATGGACCCGAAGGTCTGTGGTAAACTACTCACAACTCATGGTGAGGGCGATGATGATGATGATGATGAAGGCCTCCGTGATGGATCCCCCTCCGGTGAAGCTCCGGAACAGGCTCCAAGATGGGATCTCCACGGGTTCTCTCTACCTATGGAGTTTCTGGGGTACGTGGACTTATATAGGACGAAGGAAGGCACCGGGGGACGCTCGAGTGGGCCTCGAGGCAGCGGGGCGCGCCCTCGGAAGGGGGGCACGCCCCCCACCCTCGAGGGCCACTCGAGGCTCCCCTGACGTGGTTCTCAAGTTTCTCTAGCGTGATTTTCTCCAAAAATATCTCTCGCGAAGGTTTCCTTCCGTTTGGACTCCGTTTGATATTCCTTTTCTGCAAAACCCTGAAATAGGCAAAAAAACAGCAATCTGGACTAGGCCTTTGGGATAGTAGGTTAGCCCCAAAAATGATGTAAAAGTGAATGATAAAGCCCATTAAAGATCCAAGACTTCATAAATAATAGCATGGAACAACAAAAAATTATAGATACGTTGGAGACGTATCAACCATCCCCAAGCTTAATTCCTTCTCGTCCTCGAGTAGGTAAATGATAAAGAAAGAATTTTTGATGTGGAATGCTAATCAATATAGTTTTTCAATGTAATTCTCTTAATTGTGGCATGAATGTTCAGATCTGAAAGATTCAAGATAAAAGTCTATATTGACATAAGAAATAACAATACTTCAAGCAATACTAATAAAGCAATCATGTCTTCTCAAAATACTATGGCTAAAGAAAGTTATCCCTAAAAAATCATATAGTCTGGCTATGCTCCCTCTTCATCATGCAAAGTGTTCATATCATCCACAACCCCGATTTCAGCCAAGCATTTGTTTTCATACTCTATCTTTCCAAACCTTTCAACTTTCACGCAATACATGAGCGTGAGCCATGGATATAACACTATGGGTAGAATAGAGGTGGTTGTGGAGAAGAAAAAAAGGAGGGAGATAGTCTCACATCGACTAGGTGTATCAACGGGCTATGCAGATGCCCATCAATATATATCAATGTGAGTGAGTAGGGATTGCCATGCAACGGATGCACAAGAGCTAAATATGAATAAAACCTCAATAAAGGAAACTAGTGGGTGTGCATCCAACTTGCTTGCTCACGAAGATCTAGGGCATTTGAGGAAGCCCATCGTTGGAATATACAAGCCAAGTTCTATAATGAAAATTCCCACTAGTATATGAAAATGACTAAGCATGAGACTCTCTACAATGAAGAACATGGTGCTACTTTGAAGCATAAGTGTGGAAAAAGATAGTAGCAATTGTCCCTTCTCTCCTTTCTCTCATTTTTTTGGAGGGGCTTTCTCCTCTCTTTTTTTATTAGCCTCTCTCTATTTTTATGGGCCATCTCCGTTTTTTATTGGCCTTTGTCTCTTTTTTTTTGTTTCCTCACACGGGACAATGCTCTAATAATGATGATCATCACACTTTTTATTGCAACTCGAAATTACAACTTGATACTACAACAAGTATGACTCTACATGAATGCCTCCGGCGGTGTACCGGGATATGCAATGAATCAAGAGTGACATATATGAAAAATTATGCATGGTGGCTTTGCAAAAACTACGATGTCAACTACATGATCATGCATGGCAATATGATAATATGAAGCGTGTCATATAAATGGAACGATGAAAAGTTGCATGGCAATATATCTCGGAATGGCTATGGAAATGCCATGATAGGTAGGTATGGTGGCTGTTTTGAGGAACAATATGGTGGCTGTTTTGAGGAAGGATATATAGTGGGTTTATGGCACCAGCGAAAGTTGCGCGGTACAAGAGAGGCTAGCAATGGTGGAAGGGTGAGAGTGCGTATTTTCATGGAGTCAACATTAGTCATAAGAACTCATATACTTATTGCAAAAATTTACGAGTCATCAAAACAAAGCAATCAACGCATGCTCCTAGGGGGGAGGTTGGTAGGAGTTTACCATCGCGCGCCCCCAACCTCCACACAAATGTTGGCACTCTATAAATACCTCATGCTCTAACTTCGTCACATAGCAGTTCACCATACGTGCATGATACGGGAATCACTAACCTTAACACAAGTATTTCTCAATTTCATAATAACTCAACTATCATGACTCTAATATCACTATCCTCGTGTCTCAAAACAATTATCAAGCATCCAACATCTCATTCTATTCAATGCACTTGGTGTGAATTTTTTTACTACATTGACATTGGATGTTTATCATGTGAAGTTTAGTTTCTTTAGCCTAAACACTTTACCATGCTGTTTTAATAGACTCTCAAATAGATATAAGTGAAGCATGAGAGTTCAACAATTTCTACAAAATATTACCACCACCGTGCTCTAAAAGATATAAGTGGAGCGCTAGAGCAAAAACTATTCAACTCAAAAGATATAAGCGAAGCACATAGAGTGTTCTAATAATTTCTAGGCCATATTTAACTCTCTCAAATAGGTGTGTCCAGAAAGGATGATTGTGGCAAACTAACAAGCAAAGACTCAAATTATACAAGACGCTCCAAGCAAAACACATACCATGTTGCGAATAAAAATATAGCTCCAAGTATAGTTACCGATGAATGAAGACGAAAGAGGGGATGCCTTCCCGGGGCATCCCCAAGCTTAGGCTTTTGATTTTCTTGAATTTACTTGGGGTGCCATGGGCATCCACAAGCTTAGGCCTTTGCTACTCCTTGTTCCGTAGTCCATCAAAGCAATACTCAAAACTTGAAAACTTCACAACACCAAACTTAGACAAAAATTCTCGTGAGCTCCGTTAGTAAAAGAAAACAAACCACTACTCAAATGTACAGAAATTAGTTTATTCTTTGTTTATATTGGTGTTAAAACTACTGTAATACAACTTCTCTATGGTTCATATCCTCCAATACTACTCATAGATGCATCGGAATAAGCAAACTACACACGAAAAACAGAATCTGTCAAAGACAGAACAGTCTGTAGTAATCTGCAGGGTTCGCCTACTTCTGGAACTCCAAAAAATTCAAACTAAATTGGTAAATTTGCGCAATTTGTCTACCAATCATCTTCAAAAGGAATCAACTAAAAATCATGCTCTAGTAAAATCCTACGACTACTTTAGCGAGCTCTAACGATTCTATTTTTCACAGCAATATCATATAAACTTCACACAGGTCTTCCCAAAGGTTCTACTTGGCACAAACACTAAAAAAACATGAAACCACATCTAATCAGAGGCTAGATGCAATATTTATTCCCTAACAGCAACAAAAACAAAAAACATAAAATTGGGTTGCCTCCCAACAAGCGCTATCGTTTTACGCCCCTAGCTAGGTACGATACAAGATAGATCTAGGGATAGCCATAGTGGTACGATATGTCGCGAAAGCTCATCTCATATTCCCTACGTTCAGCAGCAAGCTTCCTTTGTGGCAAGCAAAATTAATCAAAAGGGCTAAATTTAATGGGACAAAAGTCCCCTACATTGATGGCTTCTCGCCCCTCGTTGGTTACCCCAAGTGGAAGGTTGAGATGTAGCGTAGCGGCAAATTTCCCTTGGCAAAGGTACCAAGGATCGAATCCCGTAAGACTCCAAGGGTCGACAAGTAGGTGTCAACGGCGCCAGAAACTTAGCAGTTGACGGGACCTGCACACAGATACAGATAACTTTGCTCCCAATGAGTACAGAGAGGTTGTCAATCCCTCCGGCCTTGTTGTTTACAAAGGATCAAACACAAGAGATAATAATGATAGCTATGACTACAACTAGGAAATAAAAATAGGAAGTAAATAGAAGGTGTGATCAGTGGTGGTAATATGGACCGGGGTCCCATGATGTTCACTAGTGATGTCTCTCTACCAAAAGACAATAAAACATCAAAGCGAGGTAAACAAATTACACCTGGGCAATTGACAGGATTATGTGTGCAAACCAATCCTAACTATGCTGCAAAGAAAGGTAGAGGCTCAAAAGCATGGGCGGTACGCCAAGGCAAGTAGACCGAAATCCATCTGCATCTACTACTATCATCCACCTTGAGATATCTATCCAGAACATCTCGCTGGTATTAAGTTGCGAATCCCACCCAAAGTGTAAACTCAAAGCAACAGACAACTGCATTAAAAGAACTTTGCGTAAAGTAAACAATTAAGCATAACGCTCCCTCTTGGAGTTACTACCTACTACTTGGCCAAAGCAATAAACAGCAATGGAGAACATGCAAGAATTACTCAAGTACAAAGATATAAAAGAGGTGAATCAAATATATTACTCAAACACAATCTGAACATAGTCTCATAATCCATCAGTTCCCAGCAAACTCAGCAAAGCAACAGCAGAAAGATTACATATGTGCCTCGATCATGTAGGGCAGCTCACGAGGTCTAAACCATGAAGAGCAAAGAGGGGAGGAGAACATCACATAGCTACTGATCATGGACCCATGGTCCAAGGTGGACTACTCACGACTCATCCGGGAAGCGTCCATGGTGGTGGAGAAGCTCCTGGTGGTGGTTCTCCCCTCCGGCAGGGTGCTGGGAAGAGTTCTCCTGATGCTCCCGATCTTGGAAGCGCTGCGAAGGCGGAACAGAGGCGAGATCGCGAAAAAGGGTTCTGTCCTCGAGGGTTTCAGGACAAGAGGGATATATATGCGAAGGGGGGCAGCCAGAGGCGGACCAGGGGCCCCAGGCGCCCCCCTGGCGCGGCCAGGGGTGGGGCCGCGCCAGGTGGCCGTCTGGGCCTCCCCTGGCTCCCCTCTGGCCCATCTTTGGTTCTTCGCGAAGCTTCCTGTACGCTGATTTTTCCTATATTTTTCCTGGAATTTTTGGAGCACTTTTAATATGGGGGAAACCTGAAATAGAAAAACAGCAGAAAACAGGAACTGGCACTGTGGTGCACTGAGTTAATAGGTTAGTCCAAATATGATCAAAAGTGCATGGAAGTGCATCAATATCATAGCAATATCACACAAAAGGAGCATGGAGCAAGCAGAAATTATAGATACGTTTTGGACGTATCAACATCCCCAAGCTTAATTCCTGCTCGTCCTCGAGTAGGTAAATGATAACAAGCATAATTTCTGTGGTGACATGCTATCAACCATATAAGAACTTTTTAAGTAAAGCAATCAAGGCATGTAATTCAATTCAAGTCATAACAAGCAAGAGTCTATATTAGCATTGTAACAAGCAACATAAGAACATAAAGGTGCAAGAGCTCTCGCTGTCCGTGACTCGAATTTCTCCAAATGGTGTTTGCGTGCAAGAAAGGGGATAGGGATATACGAGAGAGTAAAACATAGTTTTTGTATTGTTGAGAACTTAATCTACTAAAGTTTCACACTTGGTCTTCTTTGGAATCTTATCTTGACTCATCCCCAGACCACTAGCCAGGTACAAGTCAAAATGATCCACTCCCTTTCGATATTTTGAGCACTCATGCAATGGATGAGCGTAAGCAAGAAAGATGACACTTAGGATGGCAAAGAGAGAAAAATGATGGAGGGGGAGGACAAAAAAGGTGTGAGAGGCTCAAATCAATGAGGACAATCATAGGCGAGAGAAAGCCAAATGATAGATATGATGTGAGGAGTAGGGATTGCCATGCAATGGATGCACATTATGAGCTAAGGTAAGCTCTCTAATGGAACTAGTGGGGGTGCATCCAACTTGCTCGCTCAAGAAGACCTAGAGCTCTTTTGAGGAGGCTCATCATTGGAATATACAAGCCAAGTTCTATAGTGTGAAGGTCCCCACATAGCTATATGCATGAATGATAATCTCTATGGAGTACAAGGTATAAGATGGAGTACGAGTGTGGATCTCTCACAAGGAATAGTAGTGTGCCCCCTTCTCTCTTTTTATTTCTTTTTCTCTTTTTTCTCTTTTTTTATTTTTTTGTGGCCTCAATGGCTCTTTCTATTTAACTCTCATTTGTCCTCTTTGGGATCTTTTGATATTGTCCTCTTTGAGATCTTTTCCTCACTTTAGGGGCAACACTCTATATATTACAAGAAGTATAGAAGATCTTTCATACTTTACAAAAGTACTCAACATAAAGAAGATGAAACTATCATGATGTATGCAAATGTATGCCTCTGCCAGTGTAGCAGGATATGCAATGATACTAGCGCGTCATGTAGCAATGATTAGGGCAAGGCCCAACTAGCATGCGGCTCATCGATCAAGCAAAAGCATGTATGACATGAAGATCAAGTCATGAGAAGATGGATGTTGCATGGCAATGTAACTCGGAAAGGCTATGGAAATGCCTTGATAGGTAGGTATGGTGGCTGTTTTGAGGAAGGATATAATGAGGCTTATGATGACAGAGCGTATCGTGCCAAGGATTTGGATGCACCGGCGAAGTATGCGCCAACTCTCGAGGTGAGAGAAGTCATTGCACGGTACCGAAGAGGCTAGAAAAATATGGCTAGGTGGAAGTGTCAACTTTCGAATACTCACATTAGTCCGAAGAACTCATGCACTTATTATCGATAACTCTCAATCTTATTAGGAGGTTCACAAAGAGACAAGTACCCCGAGGAGGAGTGTATGGGGGTTTGGTTATCCTTGCGCATCCTCGACTCATGGTACGTGAGTGTACTCTAATATTCGATCCCTCCAAAGATTAGTGATCCATCTAGTAGCTAAAGTTCTCAACTATTTTGTAGGTTTTCGAAAATAAACACGGATTGCCCAAAATACGACATCTATCACTAATAGGCTAAAGCTCTTGACACCAAAAGTTCAGACATTACTCATGGCAATACCTCAAAACTATTGCAAGTTACTACTAAAATTAAATAGCAACCTCAATTACCTACTTTAAGTTAAGACACACAACTCAGTGCAACAGGCAAGCTCTCTTAACAAGATAAACATGAAAACTCAAGAGAGTTCAGCAACCAACTAAACAAAAGCTCTTTAAAAAGAAAAGCATGAAAACTAAGAGCTAAACATGACAGCAGCTATGGAAAGACAAAGAACACACACAACAAAGATAAGCATGAAAATCCTATGTTGTGTTCTAGGTTGAAGTGGAGCGTGTTTCTCTCCCACACAAAGAAAGCTGGGTTCTAACTTGTTATGAACAGCAAGCAAATCTAAAGAAAACTAAAAAAAGGAAACTAAGAGCAAGACGCTCCAAGCATAGCACATAACGCATGAAGTGATAAGAATATAGTGGAACGAAAGACGAACTGATAATTGTTGATGGAGAAGGGGATGCATGGGGGCATCCCCAAGCTTAGACGCTTGAGTCTTCTTGAATATTTCTTGGGGGTGCACGGGGGCATCCCCAAGCTTGAGTGTTTGACCCTCCTGAATCTTCTTTTATCATCTTCCCTCGCACACTTGAAAACTCCCTTCATACATAACTCATCATAATCTGATTAGCGAGGTTAGTACCCACAATAAAATAATTTTTCCCTACTGGAAATAAAAATAATCTTGAAGAGCTACTGTTCCTCAAGATTGCCAAAAGGTTTTTGCAAAGAAAAAGCAAGCTCAAGGTTTGCAAAACGAAGAAAAGGCAAAACAGGACAGAATCTCTGAAAAAACAGACCAGCAGGTAGTAAATAATTTTTTCAGGGCACTTCTGCAACTCAAATCAAAAAACTCAGAACAGACGCTCGAAAGCCAATTGTATAGAGCATGCTGTCAAAAAAATTCAGATCAAAAAGATGATCTGGTGATTTTATTCGAATTTTTCTGTCCAAGGACAGAATCTGTTTTCTGGACAGCACGTCACAACTTTTGAACTTTCTTGCAATCGGAGGCTAAACTTGGCACAAAGCTGAAAAGAAAAGATACAATGATGATGCTACTGTAGTAACAAACATCAAGACACAACAAAAGCAAAATAAAACCTAATTCATTGTGGGCTGCCTCCCAAAAGCGCTTTCTTTTATGCCTTTAAGCTAGGCATGATGCAAAAAGAGAAGATCAAGTTTTATCAAGAGTAAGAG
This sequence comes from Secale cereale, assembly GCA_902687465.1. NCBI lineage: Eukaryota > Viridiplantae > Streptophyta > Magnoliopsida > Poales > Poaceae > Secale > Secale cereale. The sequence continues at coordinate 741,830,931 of LR738711.1, forward strand.
AATAGCTAGCCCGTGTAACGGACTCAAAAGGAAACTTAATCTTCTTTCTAGGGAAGTGTTCCATCCCTTTCTTGAGAGGGAATTGGAATTTTATATTCCCATCTTTCATGTCAATGATAGCACCAACGGTGCGAAGAAAAGGACGTCCCAAAATAATTGGACATGAAGGTTCACATTCAATATCCATAATAGTAAAATCAATGGGAACATAATTGTCATTGACAATGATAAGAACATCGTCGATCTTCCCCAAAGGTTTCTCGTCCGTTGTGGTCTTTCTTTTCCCACCCTCCCACCCTTTTGTTTCTCGGAGCCGGAGTCCTTAATCGAGTATCCATACTACTCGGTTGAATCCTTTGCATTCTTTCCTCAGTTATTTCAACCGGTGAATTCTCGTCTAGCTCGTCATCATTCTTCTCTTTTCTTCTCCGATGAGTTCTTCTCTCGTTTCATATTCTTCACCTCTTCTTCTTTTCCGGTGGATTCAATTCAAGTATTCGGTGTTCATCATATTCTTTTTCCTCGGCTCAGATGTTTCCTCTTGCTCTTTTGCCTCTCGCCATTTAATTATTCTGGAGTTCCGAAGACATCTCAGAATATTCATCTGTCTTCCAATTAATTCGAGGTTGTCACCTCATTCGAGTTTTTCATTCAGTCCGGTGCATCATCTTCTTTCGATTCCTACCAACGGTGTTTTCTCTTCGGTGGGCTCCTAACCCACAGGTTTTTTCCCAGGATCTTACCTGACTCTTTTAATTTTCCCGTAGTCTTCACAGATTCTTTCAAGTGTGACGTAAGTATGAATTTCATCAGTCATATGCCTTCTCTAAGATCGCTTCCAATTCTTTTCAGCAGTGGTTCAACCTTTCTTCTCGTCATTCATTTGGAGTAGTTCATGAATTATTTTCTTGTGTTCCTCCGAAGGCCATCATTTCAGAAGATTTCTTCGTTCTCAGTTTTCAACTTCATCCTCCAAATATTCTTCATTGATGCCTCTTCGTTCGTCTCATATTCTTTCCGGTGCTTCCTTCAAGTATTCTTTAATCAGTTCACAATCTCTTCGTTCTCGTCATTCTAATTGTCCTCAAGTGCTTTATTCTTCCCGGAGATTCATTCTCTTGTATTCACTCGATTCATTTTCTTCACGGTGGCTTGCCCTCTTGCATCGTTCAATCTCATTCCTTACGGTGGTCATTCTCGTCTTCACTCGATTTTAATTCTTACGGTGGTTCGCTCTTTTCTTCACTCGGTTTCAATTCTTTCCGATGATTCGCTCAACAGTTCTTTCCGGGGTGATCATATCAATCCATTCTTTTATTCCAATCTTACCGGTGGTTCATGAAGATTTTTCCAAGTTCGCGAGATATCCCTCTTTAATCATTTCCAACGAGAATAAGTAGTATGCGAATCCATTGCTTCTCATCAATTTAATTGATGGAGGATAAACATAACGTAATTCTTATTCTTCAAGTTGTTTAAATCCCTTCCTTCGGAGTTTATTCTTGATGAATAAATTCTAGTTCCAAGTGCTTAAATCTTTTCTTTCCGGAGTTCTTGGTTTTTCTCGGCTATCTCGTCGAAACCCGTCTAATCATCGCAAGGCTTTAATCTTGTTCTTTTCATCCGTCATTCTAAATCATTATCCTTTCGTTACCGGAGTTCTTCATGGTGGATCTTCATCATTTAATTCATTCTTTCAAATATTCATCTAATTCTTCTAGAGCAGCTCAAGCATTCTTATTCTTGCCTCTCGAGCGCAAATAATTCTCCGTATTCTTTTGAAGGGAGTTTTGCATTTCTTCATTCTCAGCTAATCCATCTTTTGGTTGCGGCATAATTCACCTCAAGTTTTGAGATGTTTAAATAAGTCCACGACAAGCTTATTCTTTTGTTGTTGATTTTCTCAACAACTCCGTTTAAGTCTTCTCTTGAAGATGCTCTTTCAAATTCATTCGTGATGGAAGGTGTCATCTTCTTTTCCGTTCTTTTCTTTCCGTTCTTTCAATTCTTCTAGAGGCATTGTCTTGTTCATTTCGTCATGTTTTCGTTTCATCTTTTCAAGTTCTGGTTCTATTCCATTCTTGTTCAACCGGTGTACTATTTCTTTCATTTTCAACCAGTGTGCTATCTCTTCCATTTTCAGCCGGAGTGCTGCCCGAATACCTTCGTTCGGATTCCTTCTATCTTTGTTAACCGGAGTGGTTTTGAGTTCATTCTTATTCCTTCAACTCGTGCTTCATATCCTTCAACCTTTTGGTTCTCGTGTGTTCCTTGTTCCTCTTTCGTAATGGAGCTTCTCTTTCTCGTTCATCTCCATTATATTCTTTCTTTCGTAGTTGTTCATCCTCTCAAGGTTCTTTGGTTTTACTCTTTTGACCTCGTAGAACCTTGTTCTTCCTTTTCATTCCCGTCTCGTTCCTAAGATCTCGGGACGAGATCTCTTGTTAGTAGGGGAGTGTTGTGACAACCCGAGACCGGTGCGCCAGGTGTCAGCCAGTTATTCGTTGTCAGTGCCATGTCATTTGCTTGTGTGTGCATCCTTGTCTTGTCATCTTGTGTGTTGCATCAACATGTTTTCAAAACTTGCATCCGTATGAGGTCCCTCTCGTTCCTTCCCGTTGTCCGTTTCGAGTTCCGACGCTCTCACACGTGCCTGAGGCTTCCCGGAGTCCTTCTTTTGTGTTTGGCCGTGTAACGTTTCCGGTTTGGCGTGAGTCTTGCCGTGCTTTGTTGTTTTGATATGTGTAACCCGCTTGTCAAGTTTTGTCGCATTTGGAGTTCGTTTGATACCCCAACAGTTATCCTCGTGGGCTAAAAGTACCTCCTATTTGAGGCCCAAGAAACCCCTCCAACAGCCCACCAACCCAACTCAAACCCTTCCCTTCATCTAGGTCGTTCAATTGTGATCTCGTGGCCGAAAACCTCTCCTCATTTGGACAACCCTAGCTCCTTGTGCATATATAAACATCCACCCCCCCATCAATTTTGCGTCCAAAACCCTAGGGTTTCCACCTCTGTCGCGCCGTGCTTTCACCGTTGCCGAGCCGTGCTTCCACCGTTGCCGCTCGGTGCTTCCAACCTCGCCGCACTTGTGCTTCCGACGTCGCCGCGCCGTGCTTCCGACGTCGCCGCGCCGTGCTTCCGAGCCCTCCGCCGCGCCCATCGTCTTCTTCGTCTCCGGCCCGGCACCGCCGCCGCCCGAGGTTGCCGCCGCCGCTCCTCCCTCCGACCCTCCGCCGCCGCGCCCGGCCCCCAGCTCGTCGCCGGCCTCCTCCGCCGCCGCGCCCGGCCTTCCCTCGGCCACCTCGCCGCCGCCGGCATCACAGGCCGCCCCGCCGCCTCCCGGCCCCCTCGCGCCGGCCGCCTCGCCCGAAGACCGCCGCCCGAGCCCCCCTCGAAGGAGCAGCCACCAGCCGCTCGAGGAGGAGCTCCTCGATCCTGGCCGGATCGCCAGATCCGATCGGATCCCCCGCTCCAACCCTAACGGGCGCCGGGTGTGCCCCGTTGACCATGATCCGTGAACCCGCACCCGGACCCGGTTGAACGCCCGTTGACCAGAGGTTGCTTCGTTTTTCCTAAGTCCCTAGTTTTTTGGTTCCTGATGCATTTTTGTGATGTTGATAACTTTTACTGTGCATGTCCGTTTTGTGTGTATGATATGTCAAAATGATCGTGGTGACTTGTACTATGTTTTGTTCCATTGTGCCATGCATGTTTGAGGTCATCTAGATGTCTTAATCTTCATGAGAAGAGTGCTACTTGTTATAAACTGCTGCTATTAGTTGTTTTCATGCCATGTTTGCAATGTGATAACTTGTTGCGTGTTTATCCAAATGAAGCAAATGATATGTCCACATGTTCATCATGAGATGCTCTACATGTTGGTTGCTTTAGCTTGCATGATAGAATTCATATTGCCATGTTTTTCTCCTTTGCAAAAGTGCATGTGGCTGTTAGCTTTTGTAACTTGTTACGAGATGCCTAGTTGAGGAGCTCGTTGCTATTGTTGTGTTTGTCCCCTTGTCACATGCCTAGGTGTTTTAGAATCTCCATGATGTGTACTTTGCTGTGGTGCATTTAACTTTCCATGATATGCCTTGTGTTGACTTAAACTTGCTCACAAACATGCCATGTTGTTATTGCTGTTTTAACACTTAGTGAAATTTCACTAAGTCTGGAATCTGTAATTTCCAGATGCCATGTTTGCTTGTTGTTCTAGGAAAATCCATGATAGTTTTGGGGTGACTATTGATGATTCCTTGTTGTATATATTGTTGGCTATCCATTCATGCTCTCACATGCTCATTTGGGTGGCTGTAGCATATTTAACTCTTGCTCCCAAGTTGCTATAAAATGCTGCTGTCAGGTTTTTGTTGTCATGTTCAGAATGTTGTTGCTTGTTGCTATTGATCCATGCCTCCTATGGAGATGCTCCAATGGACTTGTTTGCTGTAGGATATGTCTACTTCATGTTCATGCTTCTTATCACCATGTTTGAGTGTTGTAGCTTGTATTTATCATGCTCCAAAGTTGCTATGTGGCTGTTATTTTTCAGCTTGTTGTTATATCTTGTTTCATGTGTATCTTTTAGCCCGTTGCTCCGTTTGGGGTGTTCCTTATATGAAACTTGAGTGATTTTGCATGTAGATTCATAATGTCATCTTATTTTCATGTTTGGTGTGAGTTTAGTTGATGTTTAGGTGCATCTTGCACCGTTGCCATGTTGTGCTTCCTACCTTGTCTTGATGTGCTTCATGTATAGACTTGTTATGCTTCCTGTATAGACTTGTTGCGCTTCCTGTTTAGATTTGTCATGCATCGTACCTTGCCATGTTATGCTTCATAGACTTGCTGTGCTTCCTGTATAGACTTTTTATGCTTCCAGTATAGACTTTCTGTGCTTCCTGTATAGATTTGTCATGCATCATACCTTGCCATGTATTGCATCATATAAACTTGTGTTGTTTTCTATGCTTCCTACCTTGCCATGCTATGCTTCATAGACTTGTTGTGCTTCCTGTATAGACATGTCATGCATCCTACCTTGCCATGCATTGCTTCCTGTATATATTTGTCATGCATCATACCTTGCCATGTATTGCATCATATATAAACTTGTGCTGTTTTGCTGTGCTTCCTACCTTGCCATGTTATGCTTCCTGTTTAGTTTTGTCATGCATCATACCTTGCCATGTATTGCATCATATATAAACTTGTGCTGTTTGATGTGCTTCCTACCTTGCCATGTTTTGCTTCCTGTGTAGACTTTCTGTGCATCATAAGTAGACTTGTTTTGCATCATACTTGGTAGTGCCTATTGTCATGTTCTTGAGTGGTTTGTTTACCGTGTTGCTTGCTTCTTCTCGTTAGTGCTTGTTCCATTGTGTTCGTGAGGATTCGTTCGTCTACCCGTGGTTCTTCTTCAAGGCTTCTTCTTCGTCTTCTTCATGGATCCGTTCTTCTTCCTTGTGGAATCCCAGGCAAGATGATCATACCCTTGGATACCTTTACTATCATTGCCATGCTTAGTAGTCTCGATGCTATCGTTACATGTCGCGCTACCCATCTTTTATGTCAGCCTCTCCTTGTTGCCATGAAACCTCTAACCTTTGAAACCTTCCTAGCAAAACCATTGTTTGGCTATGTTACGCGCTTGCTCAGCCCCTCTTATAGCGTTGTTAGTTGCAGGTGAAGATGAAGTTCGTTCCAGGCAGGAACTTGTTGTTGGTATATCACAATATCTATAATTATTATTAACACACCTATATACTGGGCATGGGTGGAAGGCTTGGCCTTTTGCTCGGTGTTTTGTTCCACTCATGCCACCTTAGGCGCCGATAAACCGTCATTATGTTCCTTGATTTTGCGTTCCTTACACGATGGGTATATGGGGACCCCTTGACACTTCGACTTTGAATAAAACTCCTCCAGCAAGGCCCAACATTGGTTTTAATTTGCCTCATAATAACAACTTAATTAATTAATTAAAATTGCATAGGGGGTCGCGTCCCCGGGGATTCTTTCTACATAGCAGGGGGGCCAGTGCTGATGGTGTTGGTCCCAAACGGGCAACCTGCGAGGCCACCTTGGGGAAACCCGAGGGCTGGTTTTACTCGTAGCTTGTCCCATCCGGACGTGGCCTGAGACGAGATACGCGCGGCTACTATCAGGGTGTCGGCACGCCGGGAGGTCTTGCTGGACTTGTTTTACCATTGTCAAAATGTCTTGTGCACCGGGATGCCGAGCCTGATCGGATTTCCCTAAGGTAAGGGGTGATGATATTATATTTATCACTTCAGCTAATCGTGAGAGCTTGTGATGGGCTAAGTTGGGACACCCCTGCAGGGTTATGATCTTTCGAAAGCCGTGCCCGCGGTTATGTGGCAGATTGGAATTTGTTAATGTCCGGTTGTAGAAAACTTGACAGAGGATCCGAAGTAAAACACACAACTATGTGAGTAACCGTGACTGTCTCTTTTCACTTTGAGAAGAGAACACGGTGGGGTTATGTTTGACTCGTAGGTAGTTCAGGATCTTTAGCGATCACTACTAGTTCCGACCGTTTGCGTAGATGCTCATCTTATTCTTGTACTCGTAAGTTAGCCACCATATATTGCTTAGTCGCTACTGCAACCTCACCACTTTACCTCTTCCTACCTATTAAGCTTTGATAGTCTTGTTACCCATGGTTATGGGATTGCTGAGTCCTCGTGGCTCATAGATACTACAACAACAGTTGCAGGTGCAGGTTTCTGATGTCTTGACGTGAGAGCGTTGATCGTTGTGTTGGAGTTCTTCTTCTTTCTTCTTCAGTCTTGGGTTAGGTTCCGGGTCGGCAACCTGGGATAGCAGATGGATGTCTTTGTGCTTTTATTGTTTGTATCCGTAGTCGGATACTTGTATTGATGTTGTTGTATTCATGTGAATTTTATGTATTGTTGTATCCCCCATGTATGTATGTAATGGTACAATGTAATGATATCCATCTTGCTAAGCGCCCGAAATGCGGTTGTGCCCCAATCACGTAAGTGTCACGTGATCGGGATAGAATCGCATCTTGGGCCTGACATAGGTACTTGGTATATGACTTTTGCGTAAGCCTCCCCGACAACGGCGCCAGAAATTCTTCTTGCTACCTCTTGAGCTTGCGTCGTAGTCCCTCGAAGAGGAAAGGGAGATGCAACACAATAGCGTAAGTATTTCCCTCAGTTTTTGAGACCCAAGGTATCAATCTAGTAGGAGACCATGCGCGAGTCCCTCGCACCTGCACAAACAAATAGGAACTTCGCAGCCAACGCGATAAGGGGTTGTCAATCCCTTTACGGTCACTTACGAAAGTGAGATTTGATAGAGATGATAGTTTATATTTTTGGTATTTTTGGTTTAATAAAACAGCAAATAAAAGCGGTTAAAGTAAAGTAGATGTAGATTGATATGTTGAGAATAGACCTGGGGGCCATAGTTTTCTCTAGTGGCTTCTCTCATGATAGCGATATTCTACAGCGGGTAAACAAATTACTATCAAGCAATTGATAGAAAAGCGATTAATTATGAGACTATCTAGGCATGATCATTGTATATAGGCATCACGTCCGAGACAAGTAGACCGACTCCTGCCTGCATCTAATGCTATTACTCCACACATCGACCGCTATCCAGCATGCATCTAGTGTATTGAGTTCATAAGAACATAGTAACGCCTTAAGCAAGATGACATGATGTAGAGGGATAAACTCAAGCAATATGATGTAAACCCCATATTTTTATCCTCGATGGCAACAATACAATACGTGCCTTGCTGCCCCTACAACCATGGGGAAAGGACACCGCAAGATTGAACCCAAAGCCAAGCACTTCTCCCATTGCAAGAACTATAGATCTAGTAGGCCAAACCAAACCAATAATTCGAATAGACTTGCAAGGATATTTTGAGCACACATAAAAAGTTCAGACAAGAACCAAATATCTTTCATAGATAACCTTGATCATAAACTCACAGTTCATCGGATCTCGACAAACGCACCGCAAAAAGAGATTACATCGAATAGATCTCCTCGAAGACCGAGAAGAGCTTTGTATTGAGATCCAGAGAGAGAGAGAAGCCATGTAGATACTAGCTATGGACCCGAAGGTCTGTGGTAAACTACTCACAACTCATGGTGAGGGCGATGATGATGATGATGAAGGCCTCCGTGATGGATCCCCCTCCGGTGGAGCTCCGGAACAGGCTCAAAGATGGGATCTCCACGAGAACAGAAGCTACGGCGGTGGAATTAGGGTTTTCTCTCTGCCTACGGAGTTTCTGGGCTACGTGGACTTACATAGGAAGAAGGAGGGCACCGGGGGATGCTCGAGTGGGCCTCGAGGCAGGGGGTGCTAGGTGGCTTCTCACCCCTCGTTGGTTACCCCAGGTGGAAGGTTTGAGATGCAGTGTAGCAGAAGTTTTTCCTTGGCAATACCAAGGATCGATTTCCCAGAGACTCCCAGTTTCAACAAGAAGGTGTCAACTGCTAACGGCGCCAGATATTAGCAATCAACGTGTACCTGCACACAGATACAAATAACTTTTCTCCCAACGAGTATAGAGAGGTTGTCAATCCCTCCGGCCTTGTAGTTTACAAAGGATCAAACGCAAGTGATAATAGTGATAGATATAATTGCAATAGTAAATAAAAGCGGAAAAGTAAATAGTGGATGTGATCAATGATGGTAATATGGACCGGAGTCTCATGATGTTCACTAGTGATGTCTCTCTCCCAAAAGACGATAAAAGAACTATGTGAGGTAAACGAATTACAGCTGGGCAATTGACACGAACATGTGCGCAAACCAATGCTGACTACATTGCAAGAAAGGTTGAGGTTCAAAGCATGGGCGATACGCCGAAGTAAGTAGACCGAAATCCATCAATATCTACTACTAATCATCCACCTTGAGATATCTATCCAGAACATCTCGCTGGTATTAAGTTGCGAGTCCCATCCATAGTGTAAACTCAAAGCAACAGACAACTGCATTAAAAGAACTTTGCGTAAAGTAAACAATCCTTGCACCCGCGGGCACAAGCACCGTTGTTTTCCCGCTTGTGGCAACAGCACATCCCCTAGACTCATGTTTCTGTCACTCAAACTAGTCATCGAGGGGCATGAACCCACAATCAAGCATAACGTTCCCTCTTGGAGTCACTACCTACTACTTGGCCAAAGCAATAAATAACAACGGAGAACATGCAAGAATTACTTACGAACATAAATATAAAAGAGGTGAATCAAATATATTACTCAAGCACAATCTGAACATAATCTCATAATCCATCGGATCCCAGCAAACTCATCATAGCAACAGCATAAGGATTACATATGTGCCTCGATCATGTAGGGCAGCTCACGAGGACTAATTAGTGAAGCACAAGAACGGGAGGAGAACATCACATAGCTACTGGTCATGGACCCATGGTCCAAGGGAGACTACTCACAACTCATCCGGGAGGCGTCCATGGTGGTGGAGAAGCTCCCGGTGGTGATCCTCCCCTCCGGCAGGGTGCCGGGAAGAGTTCTCCTGCTGCTCCCGATCTTGGAAGCGCCGGCGGCGGCGGAACAGAGATGAGATCGCGAAAAAGAGTTCTCGTCTCGAGGGTTTCGGGAGACGCTTAAATATATCAAAGGGGGGCATCGGAGGGGGCGCCGCCAGGGCGCCTGGAGCCCTGGTGCCCCCCCCC
>LR738711.1:741845927-741997491 GCA_902687465.1 Secale cereale
CCCCCCCCCCCCCCGGCTGTCCTTCGGGCGCAAGGTAGTTTCTGGAACGCTGATTTTTTATATAATTTTTCTGGATTTTTCCAGGCAGTTCTCGTAATGTAAAAACCTGAAATACAAAAACAGCCGAAAACAGAAACTGGCACTGGGGTGCACTGAGTTAATAGGTTAGTCCAAATATGATCAAAAGTGTATGGAAGTGTATAAATAACATAGCAACATCACCCAAAAGAGGCATGGAGCAAGTAGAAATTATAGATACGTTTTGGACGTATCAGGGGGCGTGCCCCCCACCCTCGAGGGCCACTCGAGGCTCCCCTGACGTGGTTTTCTCAAGTTCCTCTGGCATGATTTTCTCCAAAAATATCTCTTGAGAAGGTTTCATTCCCTTTGGACTCCGTTTGATATTCCTTTTATGCAAAACCCTGAATTAGGCAAAAAAACAGCAATCTGGATTGGGCCTTTGGATTAGTAGGTTAGTCCCAAAAATGATGTAAAGTGGATGAAAAAGCCCATTAAACATCCAAGACTTCATAAATAATAGCATGGAACAATCAAAAGTTATAGATACGTTGGAGACGTATCACTCCTTACCTTGGCCCTGGCGCAGGTGTGCGGCCACCTAAGTCTCCGCGATCCCACTCTTGACCTAGTCTCGCTATCCGAGCCCGCGACCGCGAGCATAGAGAGTGCGGCTGCTAAGGCCCTGGAGGCGAAGGTCTAGGAGCTAGTGGAGGCGTTCCTCCAGGTTGCTGCTACCACGGCTGAGGAGGCGGAGACCGGTGATGACACGCTTGGTGATGCCTGGCATGTTCCTGTCCAGATGAAGGAGATGCAAGTGCCCTGGGGGGGCGTGAGAACTCGCTTGAATTTGAAGGACCTTGTATTATTGTAATAACTAGACTGAACTTGATGATTTCCATGCTTGCTTCCTTTCATGTTTGCTTAGGTGCTCTGCGTCGGCAGGGCCCAACCCCGCGCATACCTTGATCTCCATTGAGCCCTCCGGGTGACCGGGGTTATCGTCATAACTAGACTCAAGGAATGACGGGCTACGTGGCTAGTGAGGCCCGTGGGTCGCGATGCCCAGAGGTCCCCCTTGACGTTCAAGCGATCCCGTTTGCGTTCTACGTCGGCAGGGCCTAGCCCCGCGCATACCTCGACCGCCGTTGAGCACCGGGCTCAAGGAGTGAGGGGCTACGTGACTAGTGAGGCCCCTGAGTCGCGATGCCCAGGGGTCCTCCTTGACGTACAAACGGCTCTCATGAGGGAGAACGAGCACCATACCTTGCTCACGAGCCTTCGCCTAGGATGGGGACGCGAGAAAGCCAGGTGTCTGGGCACCTGGTAGGGTGGCGTCTGCCATGCGTGACCTGAGCATAGCCTCCGTGCCTAGCCCCCCTCGCAACACCTATCCAAGGAGAGGCTGTGAGCGTCGTGAGCTGAAAAGCTCCCTCGGGTTGGTGCGACCGCTGGGGGCCGCCCTGAGTTGTCTATAACTAGCGTGAAGCATAGAGCTACCACACTTGCGCGGAGTGTGGGCATAACCGCGCCTCGGTCGTAGCGGCCAGCACGGAGCTTGGTGCTTCCACTAGTTCGTGGGCATAACCGCTCCTCGGTTGGTTCTGCCAGCACGGAGCATGGCACTTCCACTGGACCGTGGGAGGGAGCCTCCCACCGGGAGAGACTTCGGGGCGTGTATAGCCCCGTCCTAACACGGGGCTTGCACGGCAGGACAGCCAAGGTGTATATGGGCCCTCCTCAGGACAAGATGAACAACTCTGAGGAAGTTCTTGTGAGCTTACGCATCAGTCACGAGACCCTACCCTGAGGCGGGTTGCGCCTGAGTCTTCTTATGCAAAATGTGAAAAGAGAGGTGTTGTGTCGACCTGCGCCGAGTGCATTTCTAGAGGGCATCGCATGAGAAGGCCGCAGCATCAATGACCCCAGGAGGTGACGTTAGCGGAACCATCCCTAAGATAGAGCTCAGCCGATGGATTTATCGACGCTACAGGGACGGACCCAAGCACAGACGCCGTGCCCAGTCTTCTCATGCAACAGTCCAAAAGAAAAAAAACCGGCGCGCGGTTCCCGCGTGAGCGAGGCACCTGCCACGGGCCCCTACTTACCCATCCACGATTATCCCATGCGAGAACAAGGCATCAAGGTCCACGGGAGGTGACGTCACGGGAATGGCTCGCGAGACAGAGCTCGGCCCTTGGATTTAGCGACGCTGCAGGGACGGACCCGAGCACAGACGGCGTGCCAGTCCTTAATCATGGGGCGGTTGCGAGTGGGCTCGCAAGGGCTCATGACCTTAGTGGCGGTGAGAATGCCAAGCATATAGATAATGCAAATAGGAAGAAGCAACTAGCCTTGATTCATGCGCAAAAAGAGACAACTACAGGGGGATAGCCCCCAGCAGCTCGAGGATGATGCAGCCCGGGGGGCACCCTCGATTGAATACCTGAAACGTCACCTGGCACTTGTCGAAGAAGAGTTGGGGTGGCAGAAGACACATGTTGTGCAGGTCGCTCCTGAGGATCGTCGGGCTCCTAAGGCCCAGGGGCTCCGGAGGCCCTCAGTGGTCGCGGGGGTCCGGCTCTCGCTCCGTCTGGACCGCCTGCCACTGAGCCTCCCGAGCCCCCAAAGCCTGCCGCACGAGGCGCTGGAATGTGGTAGCTGCGTTGCGAAAGCCGAAGAGCGTGCAGGCATAGCTGCAGGGGAGAGCCCTCCTCCGGCCGACCGCCGTCGGCCAGAAGGGCTCCAAAGAAGCGGCTCGGTTTGAGACCCGCGACGTCGATGCAAACACGGAAGTGGTTGCTCGGGTTGCGGGTAGGTGAGCTTGGCATCGTGAAGTTATGCCCACCATGTATGAGCCTTGCATACTGAAGTTCCTCGATAACCTGGTCGATGAAGTCCTGAGCCCCCAGCGCTGTACAGCTCACGCTGGGCTCACAAAAACGCGCGTCGAGACACGCCTGCAGGTGGTGCCCGAACACCTCCCTCGAGACGTTGGTCAGGCTGGAGAAACTCCAGAGGAGAGCCCCCGAGCCCGTCCTGAGAGGGGCATCGGGCGCGCCTCCCTATGCGAGGGTGGAGGGTGCCTCGTCGGCAGGCGCGAGTCCTGAGGCGGAACCGTCAGGAGCCCCTGCGTCCTGAGGTCCGTTGGCGGGCAGGTTCTTCTTCTTCTTGGGGGCGGTCTGCTGGGCGAAGACGGCTCCATCCTCGTCGGAGCTCGACCGCCGCGGTCTGGTTGGCGCGCTCCAGGGAACGCACTGCTTCCTTCTCATCGGAGGTGATCATGATGACTCCGCCGCTCCTGGGCATCTTGAGGACGTTGTAGCCGTGATGGGTCGCTTCCATGAACTTGGCAAGGGCAGGATACCCAAGGATGGCGTTGTACGGGAGGTTGATGTTGGCGACGTCAAAGTCGATGAGCTCGGTGTGATAGTTGTCATGGTCACCAAAGTTGACGGGGAGGCGGACCTGCCCCATCGGGAGTGTGGAGCCATCCGTGACTCCGTAGAATGGCTTGGTCGGGTGGAGCTAATCATAGGGGACCTGGAGCGTCTCGAAGGTCTGGATGGAGAGGACGTTGAGCCCCGCTCCACCGCCAATGAGGGTCTTGGTCACGAGGACGTTGCTGATGGTCGGAGTGCAGAGCATCGGGAGAGCGCCTGGGGCTGCGGTGCACTTGAGCTGGTCCTTGGGGTCGAAGGCGATGACCTGCTTGGTCCACCTGAGGTTGCGCGCGGCGTACGGCCTGGGAAGCGCCGCGTTCACCTCGCGAGCGAACTGCTTGAAGATGCGATTGGAAGCCGGAGCATGGGCTCCTCCCAAGATGCATGCAACCGCACGCGGCTCTTGAAAGCCCCCTGCTCCATCTCCCTGGCGGTCATCGTCATTCTTTCTTGGCGGTGGTGGCAGCGGAGGCAGACCTGCATTGCCCTGAGGGCGACCCTCATGAGGCTGGTCGCTCTAGGGGGCGTCACGAGGCTGCTCCTGCCAGTGGTCTTCACGAGGCTGGTCACGCCATCTTTGGCACGAGTTCCTGCCATCCCAGCATCCTCCACCACGGCCTCCTCTGCGGCTGTAGCCGCGGTTGTCGCGCTCAGGGCGCTGCCCGCCGTGCCCGCCGTGCATCGCCCTAAGCTCCTGGCAGTCGTTGGTGTTGTGGTTGTGGACATCATGGAAGACGCAGTACGGACGGTTGTCTCTGGGGGGTCGTTGTAGCCGCACCCACACTTCACTTCTGGCTCTGCAGCCAGCACGGTGGGTCCCTTGCACTTTGCATCTTTGGCCTTGGCCTTCTTGTCTTCTGCCTCCACTTCAGGCAGCTCCTGGAGGGAGAGGCGTCCTTCCTCCGCCTTGGTGCACTTTGCCGCGAGCTTGAACATATTGAGGGCTATGCATAGGTCCTCGTGGATGGCGAGCTCCTCCCTCATCCTGACATCGCGGACACCGTCGGAGAACGCCGAGATGATGGCCTCGTCCGAGACCCTGGGGATCCGGAGGCGCATGGTGTTGAAACATTGGATGTACTTTTGCAGGGTCTCCCCAGGCTGTAGCCTCACGCGGCGCAGATCCGCGGCCGCTGGGGCTTGGTCGCAGGTGCCCTGGAAGTTGGCGACGAAATGCTCATGAATCTCCTGCCAGGAGGAGATGGATCCCACGGGGAGGTTCAGGAGCCACGAGCGTGCGCCATCCTTGAGGGCCATGGGGAACCAGTTCGTCATGACCTGCTCGGTGCCGTTGGATGCCTCGATGCTCAGCTCGTAGAGTTGGAGGAACTCCGTGGGGTCGGTGGTGCCATTGTAGCACGGAGGCAGATCTGGCTTGAACTTGCCGGGCCAAACGAGGCTGTCGGATTTAGGGCTTCGCAAAACCCAAGTTCGAACACAGGGGTGTGAACGAAGATCTCTCCCACTCACATCTACCTAGTGCCTCGCCCTCGTCGGTGAAGAGATTCAAGCAAACAACAGATAGAGCACACAAGAGTTTATCCAGGTTCGTTTCACCGTGTGGTGTAAGACCCTACTTCCTGCTTTGGTGGATTAGTCTCGGGCGAGCTGGAATATGAGCTAGTACAATGGTTCCCGAGCTCAGGAGGAGAGCTTGGGAGGGTCAGGAGAAAAGTGTTGTTGCTCCTTGTGTGGTGGCAGAGATTATCAGTCGATCCCCCTTCACAGCGGGAATCCTAACTACTTATATAGGCAGCCATGGTCCTCTTTCCCCCGAAATGTTTAGGCGGGAATTGATCCCACAACGGCCATTTTTGAGCGGGAACACAAGGACATTCCTACCCTGACAAAAGCAGTCTTCGCCTGCAAAAGGACCAGGCGGTGACGCAGTGGTGGGCTCGACGGTGAAATCCTCCTTGTCGTCCTTGCGGTCTTCGGTCTTGTTGCACCAATGAGGAAACTTTTGCCCCGCTACTCGGGAACCTGCGGCTGCACTGTCCCCCATGCAATGAAATGGTAACTGCGCCGCTGGCGAGCACTCGCACCCGCTAGCACGGTGCGTCACTGCTGACATCACTGCCTCCTCGTGAGGCAGGCTTGGCCTTCGATTCTCTGCCCCTCCGAAGCATCTTGCTGAGGCCGTTCCTGAGGGGGTCTTGACGCCATTCTCCTCGCAAGGTTTAGCTCCGTCGCGAGGGTCTTGGGGAGCTTGTTGATCAGCTGGGCCGTACCAGGCCGTAGTAGGAGCGCGTTGTGGCCCGTAGACAGGCAAGTCTGGGTACCCTGGTTCCCAGTATGCCGACAGTAGCCCCCGGGCCCAAGGCGCGCGCGGAGTTGGCTTCGGGGCGAAGCCTTAGTCGAGGACGAAGCGTCGCGGGCCCTAAAAGGCTGCGGGCCAGGCCGGCGTGCGACTGTTGGATGGGACATGGCGGCTCCACTTCCCATGTAGTCTCGGTGATCATGCGACTTGACAACTCCTTGGCACAGGCGACGGGGGCGTAATGGCTGTGACGCCAGTGGCTGGCGGTTGGGCTCCTCCACCCTATAAATGGGACTAGGGGGAGCCCCCAAGCCGTTTCCAAGCCAGCGTCGTCTTCCCCTTACTTGTTCTTCGCTCTCTCTCTTGTCGCGAGATCTCCATGGCGCCGTCGAGGAAGTCGTCCACCGCGGAGAAGGGGAAGGCCCCGAAGGATCCAGTCCCGCTGCCGCCGAAGAGGGTCCGCGGTCGCCCCCACAAGCATGCCGCTGTGCTTGCAGCGACTTCTCGAGGAGGCGGGCGCGGCCTTATGAGTTCTGCCACAGCCGCTGGTGAAAGGCGCGGAGCGTCCTCCCGTGGTGAAGGCGGTCGCGGCTGCGGAGGGAGAGGAGGGGCACAATGGTGCCTGTTGGTCGCGCGTCCTCCGCGTCCGTAGCTTCATTCCTTAGACATGTCGTCGGAGTTCATGGTGTGGGCGGAGAAGCCTGGTGGCCCGTGGCTGCGGCTTCCCCGCTCGTTCGGCGACATGTTACCAGCCGGAGGCCTCGGCGGCGTCTGGCTGCAAGCTGAAGGTTGCTGCAGTGCCGCGTCCTGGGTGGAGGTCGATGTGGCTCCCTCGGGCGATGTGTTCCTGGATCGCGGCTGGCAACCGTTTGCTCGCGCACGCTGGCTGCAGGGGAGGTGTGTGCTCCACTTCAAGTACGATGGCGTCTCCACACTATTCGTCATGGTCTTCTCGGAGGAAGGGAGGCGCCTTGGGTGCTGTCCCGAGGTTGATGATGAAGAGGACGACGGGGACGGCGTCCGGAGGAGTAGCTCCTCCTCCGAATACGATCTCAGTCCTGGGGGGCGCCGTGGGTCCCCCCTCTGTGGCAGCAGCAGCTCCTCCAGCAGTGGCGGCCGCGACGAACCACCACGCCGCCGAGCTCGGCCCGGCGAGGGGAGGGGGTTGCCGCGTCGTTGTGGCTCGGTGAAGCTGGAGGAACTGGAAGACTCCGACTGAGCGGGAGCGGCTTCTGCTTCTTCTCCTTTCTTTTCCTTTATGTCCTTTCTGCATCATCAAAATTGCAAGTTTCCTCGAGGAGACGTGTAATGGGCTGTGATATATGTAAGAAACGAGAACTCTATGTCATGTTTTGGTTGCCTGGGTGAGATCACTTAGCTTTTATGCATCGTGTCGTCCTAAGGCGGAGTCCTCCCGACCCCGGCATCATGAGCCCCATCGGGTCGTGACGGGGTGGCCGAACCTGAAGGGCTCGTGTAGCCCCCGAGCGGGGTGAGCCATCGAGATCTGCTGAGAGCGCCGAGGGCGGGTTAGAGCACCAAAGCCTGAGCCGGCTCGGTAGGATAGATTGCGCGGGCTAATAATCCCGACACCAGAGCCTTAGCAGGCTTAGCCAGGCGAGGTCACGGGGCCACGGCAGACGAGGGCCGGTGACTGACCGTGCCCCAGCCCCCACGCGCGAGGCGCGCGAAGGAGAGCGAGTGGCGCAGCTGAACTTAAAACTGGCAAGAAAGATCCCAAACGAACTTTCAACCAAATGCAGGAAGCGCGAGAAACACAAGAACTTCATAGAATGGGGTAGAGGAAGGGCTGATATCCAAGGAAGTAGAAAATGCTGACAACCAAACACCAAGCAAAAAAGGAAAAAAGGTCGCGTCCGACCCCTACACTACATCTTCTTCCCAGTGTGGAGCTAAGGACTGCCACAGGGGCGTGGGTGGGAGCCCCGTCTGAGGGCCCGTAGGCAACGCACAGGAGACTCCGAGGCGTGTACAACCCCAACTCATTATTACATGAGAGTGTCACGGGCGGAGACCTTCACGGGCACGGAGCCTTGATTACGGATAGAACCTCCTAAGGTGTTTGATGTTCCAGGAATTCTGGATAGGTATCCCATCCTGCGTCTCCAGGTGCACAGCACGAGGCCTAAAGACACGGGCGATTCTGAACGGGCCCTCCCACATGGGCGAGAGCTTGTGTAGCCCCTCACGGGAGAGGACCCGCCTCAGGACCAAGTCACAAACTTTAAGTGTTTTTGCGCGGACGCCGCGGCAGTGGTACCGCCGCAGGGCCTGCTGATAACATGCCGCCCTGAGGGCAGCTCGGCGGCGGCCCTCCTCGCCGAGCACGAGGTCCATCCGCCAGGCGGCGTCCTGGCATTCCTCATTGAAGGCCAAGACCTGTGGGGAGCGATGCTTGACCTCGTGAGGGAGGACCTCCTCCGCCCCATAGATGAGAAAGAATGGAGTTTCCCCCATTGGTTTGGTGGCAGTGGTTCGGATTGACCACAGTACGGACTGGAGTACGTCAATCCAGCCCCTGCCGCAAGCCTCAAGCTTCTTCTTAAAGTTGCGCATCTTGAGGCCACGCAAGACCTCCGCGTTGGCGCGTTCGGCCTGGCCGTTGCTCCTGGGGTGAGCTACCGAAGCGTAGCACATCTGTGTTCCAAGGTTAGCATAATATGACCTGAAGAGATTACTTGTGAACTGCGAACTGTTATCCGTGATGATGCGGCTGGGGACCCCGAATCGCCTCACGAGGCCATGGATGAACTTGACAGCCGACCTGGCTGGGATCTCACGAACAGGCTCCACCTCTGCCCACTTGGTGAATTTGTCGATGGCGACGTACAGGAAGCGGTAGCCCCCTGCTGCCCGAGGAAATGTACCCAACATGTCCAATCCCCAGACTGCGAAGGGCCAGGAGAGCGCAATCGTCTGGAGGCCTTACGCCGGCTGGTGGATCTTCTTGGCGTGAAACTGGCACGCCTCGCAAGCCCACACGGGCTCCGTGGCGTCGTTGAGCGTCGTGGGCTAGTAGAAGCCGCAGCGCAAGGCCTTGCCCACGAGGGTACGGGACGACGAGTGATGGCCACAGTCTCCACCGTGGATATCAGCCAGCAGCTCGCGCCCTTGCTTCCTCGAGATGCATTTTAGCGAGACGTAGTTGGGGCACCTCCTGTAGAGTTAACCTTCTTGGATGCAGTAAGCTGAGGCCTGTCGGACCACCTGCTCTGCGTCTTCTTCTTTGTCCAGCAAGGTATCGTGTTGCACGTACATCTTGAGTTCTTGTGTCTAGAAACCCTCCTCGGGCTCTGCGGCAAGAAGCAGGCGGGCTCCGGAGGGTGGCCCGCAGGGTGGGGCGCCATCGGGAGGCACCGCTGGTAACCCCAGTTGAGGGGAGGCCGGCTCAGGGGCTGGCGGTGCTGCCGACGGCTTGAGTAGCCGCTCCTCGAAGACGCCCGGCCTTTGAGGCTCTCGTCTGGAGGCTCGTTTGGCGATGTCGTCCGCTTCTTTGTTGGTGCCTCTTGGTACGTGCTGCACCTCCAGCCCATGGAATCGCTTCTCCATCCTACGCACCTCCTCCAGATATGCCCACATGTGCTCGTCCTTAGGCTTGTATTTCTTATTGGAGAAGTCGACGAGGAGTTGTGAATCGCCCCTGATGGTGAGACGCTTGACCCCCAGCGCAGCGGCGGCCTTGAGCCCGGCAATTAGGCCCTTGTATTCGGCGATGTTGTTGGAGACTTTTTCTCCTTGCTGGAAGTAGAGCTGCACAGCGTAGTACAACTTATCCTGGGTGGGAGATACCAACACGGCGCCAGCCCCCGCGCCGAGGTGTGAGAAGGCACCATCGAAGTATACTACCCATCTGTCTGGGGCTTCATCGCCGGAGGCCAGCGAGCGGTCTTTGCTAGCCCCCCGCTCCGGCGCGTCAGTCCACTCCGCCACAAAGTCTGCCAGAGCTGCTCCCTTGATCACCCACGTGGTGCTGAACTCCAACTGGAACGCTTGAAGCTCGATGTTCCACTCGGCGACTCCCCGACGACATTCGGGCCCCGTAGTACCTTTTCGAGAGGATATGACGAAACAACCTTGATGTGATGGCCTTGGAAGTAGTGGCGCAGCTCCCTGGAGGAAACGAGGAGCGCCAGGAGCAACTTCTGGGGCATTGGGTAGCGCGAGCGCGCGTTGCACAGTACTGTGCTGACGAAGTACACCGGGTGCTCCACGAGGGTCGGCGCAACAGGGTCCTCGGGCGCCTCAGGAGCCTTAGGAGCTTCTTGCTGAGTGGTGGGGCCGTCAGTGCCCATGGTTGAATATGCCCCTAAGGCCGCGTCAGGGGGCGGCCTGGGTCCTGAAGGTGCCGAGCCGCCCGGTGGCTTTGGGCTTCGGGGCCTTTCCTCGCGCTCCACGACTAGTGCCGCCCTGGCGGAATAAGGCGTTGCGGCGAGGTAGAGTGTCATGGGTTCCAGGGGTCGTGGTGCAACCATAACCAGCGAGCTGGTGAGATATTCCTTGAGATCCCGGAAGGCGGCATCGGCCTCCGGAGTCCACTCAAAGGGCCCTTTCTTCTTCATGAGCTCGAAGAACGGGAGGGCGCGTTCCCCAAGCTTAGAGATGAAGCTCCCCAGGGATGTCACACACCCGGCGAGCTTCTGCATTTCCTTCAGGTTTGTGGGCGGCCTCATTCTCTCGATGGCCTTGATCTTCTCCGGATTAGCCTCGATGCCCCGGTGCGAAACCAGGAAACCTAGCAACTTATCGGAGGGTACGCCGAACACGCACTTCTCCGGGTTGAGGCACAGCTTCACCTTGTGAAGGTTGGCGAATGTTTCTTCTAGGTCCTGGATGAGGGTCGTGGCCTCCTTGGTCTTGACCACGATGTCGTCGACGTAGGCTTCTGCATTCCTCCCGAGCTGAGGGCCGAGGGTGATGTGCATCAGGCGCTGGAAGGTGGCGCCCGTGTCCCTCAGCCCAAAAGGCATGCAGGTGTAGCAGTAGACCCCACATGGGGTCAGGAACGCCGTTTTCTCCATGTCTTCCACCACCATCTTCATTTGGTGGTAGCCCGAGAAAGCGTCAAGGAAGCAGAGCAAGTCGCACTCAGCCGTCGAATCCACGATTTGGTCGATGCGCGAGAGAGGGAAGGGGTCCTGAGGGCAGAACTTGTTGAGGCTTGTGAAGTCGACGCACATGTGTTCCTTGCCTCCTATCTTCGGGACTATGACGGGGTTGGCTAGCCACTCCGGGTGCCGTACTTCCCGTACGACGCTTGCTTCCTCCAGCTTCCTAACCTCCTGAACAATGAAGTCCTGCTTCTCCGGGGCTTGTTTGTGCGCCTTCTGCTTGATGGGGCGCGCATTGGGGCATACCGTGAGGTGATGCTCGATGACATGCCTAGGCACCCCGACCAAATCTGCGGCTTTCCAGGCGGACACGTCCTTGTTGGCCTTGAGGAAGCTGACCAACGCCGCCTCTTGCTCTGGATCCATGCCCGTACCGATGGTGAAGGTGGCTCCTGAGCCTTCTTCATCGGCGGGAACTTGCTTTGTCTCGGCGGGGTCTTGGGAAAAGAGGTGCTTCTTCTTGGTAGGCGCGGCCTCTGGAGCCCCCGGTGCCCTCTTCGCCCCTGGGTGAGCTGCGGCAGCGGCCCTATAAGTGTGCCCAAGGACCTGAAGGGCGGCCTTGGGGTCCCCTTTGACGGTGATGATGCCGCTACTCGCGGGCATCTTGACGGTGTTGTAGCCCGGGTGAGTCGCCACCTTGAACTTTGCCAAGGCTGGGAAACCGAGTACGGCGTTGTAAGGCAGGTAGATGGGCGCAACATCAAAGTCGATGAGCTCAGTTCGGTAGTTAGCCGGTGTGCCGAAGGTGACCGGGAGGCGGATTTGGCCGAGCGAAACGGCCGAGCCCGTGACCCCTGAGAATGGCTTGGTGGGAAGGAGCTGCCTGTAGGACACAGGCAGATAACCGAAGGCTTCGGGAGAGAGGATGTTGAGGCCTGTGCCACCGTCGATGACGGTCCTTGTCACGGACACCACGCAGATGGTAGGCGTTCATACCGTGGGGAGAGCGCCAGTGTTGGCCGCCTCGGAGGCGAGGTCGCCGGGGCCAAAGGTGATGGCGGGCCCCAGCTCGCTCTGTGCCCGCAAGGCCTCCCGCGGCTGGGCAGCAGCCCCAATCTGCCGAAAGTGAGACTGGACGTGCCGGGTAGACGCCGGCGCTTGGGACCCACCGAGGATGCAGGCGACCCCATGGCAAGGCTGCTCCCTGCTGGCGACGCCCTGCAGCTCGCAGCTACAGGCCGTCCACGTGCCGCGATTCCCGGCAGGCGGCCGGTGCTGGGTCAGCCGTCGCGCCACCAAGAGCGTGATCGGCGAGGCCACATGAGGCGGGAGTGGCGGTGCAGGCCGTCCCCCGGTGGCCTGGCCGGCACGAGCATCATTGAGGAACGAGGAGGAGCGCCCATGGGTGGCGCGGTCCGCTAGTACTGCCCGGCCGACGGGGAGGGAGTCAGCCCCCGCGCGGATGTGGCAGGCCGCAGTCATCGTAGCGGCGATGAACCGGAGAGGGGAAGCGAGGTCGTCGGAGAGGCGAGATTTCGACTCGCCCCCTACCTGGCGCGCCAAATGTCGGATTTAGGGCTCCGCAAAACCCAAGAAGTTCGAACACATGGGCGTGAACGAAGATCTCTCCCACTCACATCTACATAGTGCCTCGCCCTCATCGGTGAAGAGATTCAAGAAAACAACAGAAAGAGCACACAAGAGTTTAGCCAGGTTCGGGCCACCGTGTGGTGTAAGACCCTACTTCCTGCTTTGGTGGATTAGCCTCGGGCGAGTTGGAATATGAGCTAGTACAATGGTTCCCGAGCTCAGGAGGTGAGCTCAGGAGGGTCATGAGGCAAGTGTTCTTGCTCCTTGTGCGGTGGCAGAGTGTATGAGTCGACCCCCCTTCACAGCGGGAATCCTAGCTACTTATATAGGCGGCCACGGTCCTCTTCCCCCAAAATGTTTAGGCGGGAAGGGATCCCACAACGGCCATTTTTGAGCGGGAACACAAGGACGTTCCTACCCTGACAAAAGCAGTCTACGCCTGCAAAAGGACCAGGCGGTGACGCGGTGGTGGGCTCGATGGTGACATCCTCATTGTCGTCCTTGTGGTCTTCGGTCTTGATGCACCAATGAGGAAACCTTTGCCCCACTCCTCGGGAACCTGCGGTTGCGCTGCCCCCCTTGCACCGAAATGGTAACTGCATCGCTGGCGAGCGCTGGCACCCGCTGGCGCGATGCGTCACTGCTGACATCACTGCCTCCTCCTGAGGCAGGCTTGGCCTTGGATTCTCCGCCCCTCCGGAGCACCTTGCTGAGGCCGTTCCTGAGGGGGCTTGACGTCGTTCTCCTCGCAAGGTTTAGCTCCCTCGCGAGGGTCTTGGGGAGCTAGTTGATCAGCTGGGCCGTACCAGGCCGTAGTAGGAGCGCGTTGCGGCCCGCAGACAGGCAAGTCTGGGTACCCTGGTTCCCAGTACGCCGACGGAGTCGCCGTAGCTCGGGAGCTAAGGCGCGACATCCAGCTACGCTCATGATTGCAGGCGCCCCCTGCGCCTGCGGTGCTGGTTCTTGGGGCGCTGGCGCCACCACCTCCTGTGGTGCGCGGTCTTGGTATTGCTGGACAGGGAGCCCGCGAGCTCCTGCCTGGGGATGCGGCATCACCTAGAGCTCTCCTCGTCGCGCGTAGGGGCTCTATGGGGCGGCTCACGCCGCGGAGCCTCGCGCCTGACCTCCTGGCCGGTGCCATAGAGTGGAGGTTGAGCCGGGACACCGTGGCCCTCGTTCCCTACCATTGGTGATGGAGGACGGGAGGAGTGAGTTGGTGCAGGTACCTCCCCGGCGGCGTTGACGAGCTCGGTGATGCGGTCGAGCCACTCGTCATAGAGGTCGTCTGCCGGGCGCTAGCACAGGAGCTCCCGTGCCATCAATAGCGCAGGCTGCTGGTAGACCGGCTCGCGGCGGATCAGCGAGGACGACGCCACGGCCGAAGAGAGTGACGGCGTCGCTGTGCGGCCATCGCGCAGCACGGATAGCGGTAGCGACGAGTCCTGCTGCTCATGCACGGCTGGGTTGGTGGCGGCGTTGGCGACCGGCGAGTTGGGGCGGAGCGGCACACCGTTACTGATGTCTACACACGCTTCTACTCTTGTAGTGGGCCTCCAAGCGCAGAGGTTTGTAGGACAGCAGCAAATTTCCCTCAAGTGGATGACCTAAGGTTTATCAAACTCAGGGAAGTAGAGGTTGAAGATGGTCTCTCTCAAGCAACCATGCAACTAAGATACAAGAAGTCTCTTGTGTCCCCAACACACCTAATACACTTGTTAGATGTATAGGTGCATTAGTTCGGCGAAGAGATGTTAAATGGCAAGTGATATGGATGGCAAAACAAAGTAATATAAATCTGTAATAAAAAGTGCAGCAAGCAAACAAGTGGTAAACGTGAGCACAAATGGTATTGCAATGGTGGAAACAAGGCCTAGGCTTCATACTTTCACTAGTGGCAACTCCCAACAACATTAACATAATCGAATCACATGATATTTCCCATAAAACATGCAAAGGGGACACACTCGGAGGTCATTCCTTCGTGGTCAAGAGAGGACGAGAATTATGTAGGGCTACAAAAGCACACCTCAAAGTTCGTAGTTCCCAATCTAAGGATTTCCCAATGTCACCGCGGCCATCCAAAGAGAGTCCCACAATCACCATAACATATCTAAAGGATAGTCAAAGACAAGCACCAAGAGACTCTCAATCTTCAATCAACACACAAGAGAGGAAATCACTCATGAAAATATTGTTCTAATCCATGTCCAATAGACCGCTGTCACCTTGGTCTCGGGGATTATACTAGATAAAGACAAGTGAGTACATCAATCCAATACATAGAGGAAGGGGAAACATCATGGGATCACCCTAGATTGACATAGCCTATGATCACAACGAAGATCACATCATGGGAGAGAGAATTGCCCACATAGCTACTGGTAAGAACCTCAGCCCCGAGGAGGAACTACTCCCGCATCATGGAGGGAGGAAGCAACATCGATGGAGATGAATCCGGGGGCACTTCCCCGTCCCGGCAGGGTGCCGGCATAGGAATTCTAGTCCCCCGAAGCTTGATGGCGATGGCGGCGGAGATCGGAATCGCGTCTGGAGAAAAGGGGTCTGGAATCAGGGTTTCCTTGACGGACCTTAAATATATGCCAAAGGGGGTCACTAGAGGGGGTCAGGGGTGCCCAGGCGCCCCCCCGGCGCGGCCCAGGGGGGGCGCGTGGGCAGGCCGCCTGGAGCCTCTGTGGGTCCCCCGCGGCTGTACTTTGGCCGCACGGTAGCTCCTGGAATGCTGATTTTTTATATATTTTTTCTGGATTTTTCCTGGCAGTTCTCGTAACGTGAAAACCTGAAATAGAAAAACAGCCGAAAACAGAAACTGGCACTGGGGTGCACTGAGTTAATAGTTAGTCCAAATATGATCAAAAGTGTATGGAAATGTATGAATATCATAGCAATATCACCCAAAAGAGGCATGGAGCAAGCAGAAATTATAGATACGTTTTGGACGTATCAACATCCCCAAGCTTAATTCCTGCTCGTCCTCGAGTAGGTAAATGATAACAAGAATAATTTCTGTGGTGACATGCTATTAACCATATAAGTACTTTTTCATATTCATATGACAAAAGCTTACTGAGACAATGGATCTATAGTAATTAAGTTGCCCCATGAGAAAATCACAAAGGACTGAAAGTTTTACAATATGATACTGAAACATCAAATAGATTTGCAATGAACATGATGTGCAAATATGATAAAGTAATATCTAGCTTGCCCCCTTTAGTGAAGCAAAACATAAATGCAGGGGCACCTCCAAGGTTTAAGTGATGACTAGATACAATGATTTCAGAATAAACGATATCACAATCATGCAAAAGACAATGCTACTTTGGGACAATGCACATTACACTCAGAATGACAATCATGCTCTCAGTAGTTGGTGCTTTAATAAGAAGGTGGAGACTCTCGAACTGTGGCTTTTGTTGGCAAGGTTGAAAACCCGTAGTCGGAAGCAAAGACAAAACATGTACCAGAGCTCTTGGTTTTAAAACAGAGGTAATAATTTATTTATTTAGATCGTGCATGTTTCATCAACGAATGCTAGCAGATAACTCAATCACTTCTTGAGATGGACAAGTTTCGAGGAACGGCTCCCGAATGAGGACGATCACATCCTCTTAATCTCCTATGTTTATCACTGCCAAAGTTTTCTGATTTCTCATGAACAAAGCGTGAAGGAGGGTTTGTTTGTTATATTATCTTTTTGAGCCGGGCGCACTCAATGCCATTTCCTTCTCGTATTATGGGTTTGCACATTATACATGCAATCCCGGGGTGAAGCTTGTCCAACTTAAAAAGATCATGAATTAACTACTACTTCCTCATGAGCTAAAACAGAGGCACAAAACAGGAATGCTTTTTTTGAATAATTTCGAGATGGTACATGAAAGTCTCCGTTAGGAATGGCAGGTAAATACCATGTAGGAAGGTATGGTGGACTCATATGGCATAACTGGTTTAAAAGAATTTGGATGCACAAGCAGTCAGTCTGCTTAGTACAGGTGGAGGTTAGCAAAAGACTGGGAGCGACCAACTAAAAGAGCAATGACGGTCATAATCATGCAGAGCGACAAAGCAACATTGAATCAGGCATGTAAGTTATATCGCTACTCAGAAATAAAAGATCATCAAGGCTTGACAGACTTTCTTTACAGTCTTAAATATGCGTGAGCATATGCCAAGTCAATCAAAATAAATTCTTGAAGGAAGATATTACTAAACCATACCACATCATAGGCAAACAAATCATGTTGGTATTCCAATAACACATTGGGAACCCCCCAGTTATTTGAGACTAACCATAAGAAAACATGAACTAATAAGCGCCATCATGCACGTAGCATCTTTATCATAGACATATCAAACATTGCAACGGAAGCAAACTCTCTTAATAAGATAATCATGATAAATAAAGAGAGTTCAAGCAACCAACTAAACGAAAGCTCTTTAAAAAGATAAGCATGAAAACTAAAAGCTAAACATGATAGTAGCTATTGAAAGACAAAGAACACACACAGCATAGATAGACATGAAAATTCTATGTTATGTTCTAGGTAGAAGTGGAGCGTGTTTCTCTCCCACATAAAGAAAGCTGAGTTCTGACTCGTTATGAAAAGCTAAAGAAAACTAAAAAGGAAAACTAAAAGCAAGACGCTCTAAGCATAGCACATAACACATGAAGTGATAAAAATATAATGGAATGAAAGACGAACTGATAATGTTGATGGAGAAGGGGATGCACGGGGGCATCCCCAAGCTTAGATGCTTGAGTCTCCTTGAATATTTCTTGGGGGTGCATGGGGGCATCCCCAAGCTTGAGCGTTTGACACTCCTGAATCTTTTTATCATCTTCCCTCGCACACTTGAAAACTCCCTTCATACATAACTCATCATAATCTGATTAGTGAGGTTAGTACCCATAATAAAATAATTATACCTTGCTGGAAATAAAGATATTCTTGAAGGTCTACTGTTTCTCAAGATTGCCAAAAGGTTTTTGCATAGAAAAAGCAAGCTCTTGGTTTGCAAAATGAAGGAAAAGCAAAACAGGACAGAATATGTGAAAAACGGAACAGCAGGTAGTAATTGATTTGTTCGGGGCACTTCTGCAACTCAAATCAAAAAACTCAAAACAGACGCACGAAAGACAATTATATAGAGATCACTGTCGAAAAAATTCAGACCAAAAAGATGATCTGGTGATTTTATACGAATTTTTCTATCCAAGGACAGAATCTGTTTCCTGGACAGCACCTCACAACTTTTGAAATTTCTAGCAATCAGAGGCTATACTTGGCACAAATATGAAAAGCAAAGATACAATGATGATGCTACTGTAGTAAACAACATCAAGACACAACAAAATAAAAATATAAATTTATTCATGTGGGCTGCCTCCCAAAAGCGCTTTCTTTTATGCCTTTAAGCTAGGCATAGGACTTTAATGATGCTCTCGTAAGAATAAGAGCTGAAGAACAAAAGAGGCATCAAGAAGCAAATGCCAAATACATTTAAGCCTAACATGCTTCCTATGCATAGGAATATTGCAATAGAATAATTCATTGAAGCACGAAGCAACTAGCATAGGAAGGCAAAACAAGCATAACTTCAAAATATTCACCATAAAGAGAGGAAACTTCTTATTATTAAGATATTTAGAACCAAGCCTCCCTCTCTCATTATAAATTTCAGTGGCATCATGGATGAACTCAACAATATAAGCATCACATAAAGCATTGTTACCATGATCCACATGCAAAAAGGTACTCTTACTCTCCACATAAGCATCATGAAGAGGATAAAACTTAATATAAAAGAGAGACATAAGCTCTTGCCAATCAAGCAAGTGCGAGTTATCGAGAAGCTTATACCAATCTGAAGCTTTATCTATAAGAGATACGGCGAACAATTTCCTCATGAAAAACTCCCTCGATACACCTGCAAGCTTAAATAATGAACATAATTGTGACAGATATAGTAAGTGTTCACCGGGATGTCTGTCTCCTGCATAACGATTAGCCAAAACATAATTGATAATACCAGCTGGTATTTTATAGGGCACAATTTCAGTAGGGGGAGGAGCATCCACCACAGGTGTGGGGCGTCTACCCGCAAGCAACGATCCAATAGCAAGGTTTTCCATAAACATAACTAGTGAAATAAAAACAAGAAACAAAAAGATTTAATTGCAAGATCTAAAGATATACCTTCAAGCGCTCACCTCCCCGGCAACGGCGCCAGAAATAGCTTGATGTCTACACACGCTTCTACTCTTGTAGTGGGCCTCCAACCGCAGAGGTTTGTAGGACAGCAGCAAATTTCCCTCAAGTGGATGACCTAAGGTTTATCGAACTCAGGGAAGTAGAGGTTGAAGATGGTCTCTCTCAAGCAACCCTGTAACTAAGATACAAGAAGTCTCTTGTGTCCCCAACACACCTAATACACTTGTTAGATGTATAGGTGCACTAGTTCGGCGAAGAGATGTTAAATGGCAAGTGATATGGATGGCAAAACAAAGTAATATAAATCTGTAATAAAAAGTGCAACAAGCAAACAAGTGGTAAACGTGAGCAAAAATGGTATTGCAATGGTGGAAACAAGGCCTAGGCTTCATACTTTCACTAGTGGCAACTCCCAACAACATTAACATAATCGAATCACATGATATTTCCCATAAAACATGCAAAGGGGACACACTCAGAGGTCATTCCTTCGTGGTCAAGAGAGGACGAGAATTATGTAGGGCTACAAAAGCACACCTCAAAGTTCGTAGTTCCCAATCTAAGGATTTCCCAATGTCACCGCGGCCATCCAAAGAGAGTCCCACAATCACCATAACATATCTAAAGGATAGTCAAAGACAAGCACCAAGAGACTCTCAATCTTCAATCAACACACAAGAGAGAAAATCACTCATGAAAATATTGTTCTAATCCATGTCCAATAGACCGCTGTCACCTTGGTCTCGGGGATTATACTAGATAAAGACAAGTGAGTACATCAATCCAATACATAGAGGAAGGGGAAACATCATGGGATCACCCTAGATTAACATAGCCTATGATCACAAGGAAGATCACATCATGGGAGAGAGAATTGACCACATAGCTACTGGTAAGAACCTCAGCCCCGAGGAGGAACTACTCCCGCATCATGGAGGGAGGAAGCAACGTCGATGGAGACGAATCCGGGGGCACTTCCCCGTCCCGGCAGGGTGCCGGCACAGGAATTCTGGTCCCCCGAAGCTTGATGGCAATGGCGGCGGAGATTGGAATCGCGTCTGGAGAAAAGGGGTCCGGAATCAGGGTTTCCTCGACGGACCTTAAATATATGCCAAAGGGGGTCATCAGAGGGGGTCAGGGGTGCCCAGGCGGCCCCCCGGCACGGCCCAGGGGGGGCCACGTGGGCAGGCCGCCTGGATCCCCTGTGGGTCCCCCCCGGCTGTACTTTGGCCGCACGGTAGCTCCTGGAACGCTGATTTTTTATATATTTTTTCTGGATTTTTCCTGGCAGTTCTCGTAACGTGAAAACCTGAAATAGAAAAACAGCCGAAAACAGAAACTGGCACTGGGGTGCACTGAGTTAATAGGTTAGTCCAAATATGATCAAAAGTGTATGGAAGTGTATGAATATCATAGCAATATCACCCAAAAGAGGCATGGAGCAAGCAGAAATTATAGATACGTTTTGGACGTATCAGTTACCCGTGGGTGCCGTTTGAGCGACATTCGCGGCGCGGTGGGCGGCGCGTGCTCGGCATGTGTCCACCATGGCAGTCGAGCGAAGTCGACGACGAGAGCGGGACGAGGTCGTCGGAGAGGCGAGATCTCGACACGCCCCCTACCTGGCGCGCCAAATGTCGGATTACGGGCTCCGCAAACCCAAGATCTTCGAACAAAGGGGCGTGAATGAAGATCTCTCCCACTCACGCCTACCTAGCGTCTCGCCCTCGTCCATTGAAGAAATTCAAGCGAACAACAAGTAAAGCACACAAGTTTACCCAGGTTCAGGCCACCTTGCGGTGTAATACCCTACTTCCTTCTTTGGTGGATTGGCCACAGGAGGGCTTGAGTATGAATGAGTACAGTGGTTCCTGAGCTCAGGAGGGTCAGGAGGCAAGAGTTCTTGCTCCTTTATGCGAGGGCGGAGTTTCTGGATCTGATCGACTTGCCTCCCCCATAGTGGGGATCCTAGCTACTTATATAGATGGCCAGGGTCCCCTTCCCCCAAAATGTTTAGGCGGGAAGGGATCCCACAACGGCCATTTTGAGCGGGAACACAAGGACGTTCTTGTCCTGACAAAAGCGGTCTTCGCCTGCAAAAGGATCAGGCGGTGACACGGTGGTGGGCTCGGTGGTGACATCCTCCATGTCGTCCTTGCGGTCTTCGGTCTTATTGCACCAAAGGTGAAACCTTTGTCCCGCTCCTCAGGAACCTGCACCTGCGTTTTCTCCTTTGCACCAAAATGGCAACTACGCTGCTGGCACACGCTGGCACCCGCTAGCGCGGTGCGTCGCTGCTTGCATGACTGCCTCCTCCTAAGGCAGGCTTGGCCTTGGATTCTCCGCCCCTCCGGAGCAACCTAGCCGAGGCCACTCCTGAGGGGGTCTCGATGTCCTTCTCCTCGCGAGGCCTAGCCCCCTCGCGAGGGTCTTGGGCAGCTAGTCGATCAGCTGGGTCGTACCAGGCCATGATAGGAGCGCGCTGCGGCCCGCAAACAGGCGAGTCTGGGTACCCTCGTTCCCAGGACGCCGACAAATCCCAAGTAGCTACTTCGGGTTGGTGATGCGGCTCGTCGAAGCGAGTCCGCGGGTCGACGCGTTGAAGCATTCGGCCTGTATAGAGGGTGCTCGGATGGCCTTCGCCCGTGTAAAAGTGCATTGGGCGAAGATGAAGGTGCGGGATATAGCTACTGTTGGCCCACCCGCAGGCAAGGAGCACCGCAAGTCAGAGAAATACTTCGAGGACGTCATAGAAGGCGCCCGCCTTGTAGAAGGCCAGTGCTCAAAAGATGTTATCTTCGAGTAATTGTATCCGGAACCAATGTATATAACTTTTGGCTATTATGATGTGAGCGACTTTTACCTCCTGTGTGGCCATTTATTTAAATCTGAAAGTTTCTAGTCGTCGGCTTCAGCCCCCATGTAAATAGTACTCGGGTGATTGGTCATATGCTTATACACTCTTTATCCAACGTCTTGGTCCTTGTAGGAGGTGTATGCGGAGCAAACCAGGCAATCAGACTATGCGGCGTTATTGCTTTCACTTAGCCATAGGAGTTTGACAAGTGGGGCTAGGTACTAGCCCCTGGTGCGATATGGTTTTTCCGAATTAAGGTATCCATTTGCATGCGGATGGGCAGAAAAAAAACCTTCGTATAACACCGGGTATATCTCCGTCGATCGTAGTATATCACTAAGTGACCGAATCACGGACAAGGTTCTCACATATCATGACAGTCAGTTTTAGGCTTTCTCTACTGAGGTACTTGACCGGACGAGCCAGAAGTACAATCGCAGTAGTTCTCCCTTTACACCCTAGCCGAACAATCGAGAACGTAGGGGTAAGCATAGGAGCCGAGCAACCCAACAATTGACCCAAGACATGATTCGGAACTGATGCATATAGAGCAAATATCCAGG
Organism: Secale cereale; assembly: GCA_902687465.1. Classification (NCBI taxonomy): domain Eukaryota; kingdom Viridiplantae; phylum Streptophyta; class Magnoliopsida; order Poales; family Poaceae; genus Secale; species Secale cereale. Next base: position 741,867,961 of record LR738711.1, read on the forward strand.
ACGCCGAACACTCCTTATAGGTGTTCGGACTTTTCGACATATACCGGGCTGAATACATCCCCTGGTATTGGACCCTGTTAACATGGCACATGTGGCAATCTGACATGGGGAGAGAACACAGGTGGTGAGAGAATAAAACTCCAAACATAATATGAACCGAGTTGTTTCTATAATATCCCGTTATAGTACGGAGAGCCGTAAACTTACAGATAATGCCAATAACTCTCTTGGACATTTTACATGCCAGAAAAGTATAAAACAAAAAGAGAAAAAAGGTTTACACGGGGTCTTAATCTAAGAAGAAACGTTAGCGCGGGTCCCTGCTGCACGTCTGCGCTGTTTTCTCCTTTGTGATGTGTCCTTGAAGGGGGGAGTGTGATTGCCATCTGTAAAAAAGAAAAAACCTGGAAAAGAAAAGAGATCAAGTGTGGCCATAAACAACACCAGTTCATTTAGTGAACCTTGAAAGATAATTATAGAGTCCGAATAGGGTCGAGCCGAACTATGGACTATTTGTATGCAGTGTGCCCCCAGCACCGTCCAAGGGATTTTGAGGGCATAATTATGTACACGAGGCACGTATGTTATCACCTTATGAGGTAGTCGATGGGGGCGTAACTGCTAATCTAGCTCAGGTTCATCTGAGTTGTCGCACTGAGGTGCATGCCGGACACGTTTAGCTGTGTCCGCGGTTTTAACGACCGATAGGCTGTCCGGCTTGAATAGGCCATTTTGGACTTCAGCTGCTAAGGCTGTAGTGTCCTCCTCCATACGGAGAGAGCGCTCCATATTTCCATTGACCATGATGACGCCACGTGGTCCAAGCATCTTAAGCTTTAGATAAGCATAATGCGGGACTGCATTAAAGCGGGCGAAGGCCGTTCTTCCGAGTAGTGCGTGATAGCCACTTCGGAACGGAGCTATGTCGAAGATTAACTCTTCGCTTCAAAAGTTATCGGGAGAGCCGAATACGACCTCCAATGTTAAGCAGCCCGTGCAGCGGGCTTCTACGCCCAGTATCACTCCTTTAAAGGTCGTGCTGCTTGGCTTGATTCTTGACGGGTCGATCCCCATCTTGCAGACAGTGTCCTCATATATCAGATTGAGACTGATGCCGCCATCCATAAGGACTCAAGTGAGATGATATCCATCGATTATTGGGTCGAGCACTAGGGCAGCCGAACCCCCATGACGGATACTAGTCGGATGATCCCTGCGAACAAAAGTGATCGAACATGTCGACCATGGGTTGAATTTGGGGGCAACAGACTCGACGGCGTAGACATCTCGGAGTGTGCGCTTGCGCTCCCTCTTTGGGATATGAGTGGCATAGATCATGTTCACTGTTTTGATCTCCAGTGGAAATTTCTTTTGTCCCCCTGTGTTCAGCTGGCGAGGTTCATCCTCGTCTTCACTCTGAGGTCCCTTTCCCTTGTGTTCGGCGTTGAGCTTGCCGGCCTGCTTGAAGACCCAACAATTACGGTTGGTATGGTTTGCAGGTTTGTCTGGGGTGCCATGGATCTGGAAGGGCCTATCTAATATTCTGTCTATGCTAGATGGACCATCTTGGTTGCCTTTGAATGTCTTCTTTCGTTGACCGGGTCCGGAGTTGCTAAATCTGGCGTTTACCGATGTATCATCTGGGCTTCCAGCATTATTTGGACGTTTGTTTTTATTATGTCGTGGCTTTCCATTGCCATCCGTGACTTTGGATGTGCCACGGTCGCTGGTGCTGCTACGAGCTAACCAATTGTCCTCGCCCTCACAAAAGCGGGTCATGAGTGTAGTTAAGGCGGCCATTGTCCTCGGCTTTTCCTGGCCAAGGTGTCTAGCTAGCCATTCGTCCCGGACACTGTTCTTGAAGGCCGCTAAGGCTTCAGCGTTCGGACAGTCCACGATTTGGTTCTTCTTAGTGAGAAACCTATTCCAAATCTCGCGGGCTGATTTTCCGGGTTGTTGGATGATGTGACTTAGATCATCAGCATCTGGGGGCCGGAGGTCCCTTGAAAATTAGCCCGAAAGGCATCCTCAAGTTCTTCCCAACTTCCAATGGAGTTCTCTCGGAGGCTGTTTAGCCGGTGCCGAGCTGGTCCTTTCAGCTTGAGGGGTAAGTATTTAATGTCATGGAGATCATCTCCATGAGCCATGTGGATGTGAAGAATAAAGTCTTCTATCCAAATAGCAGGATCCGTCGTTCCATCATACGCCTCTATATTTACAGGTTTAAACCCTTCTGGAAAGTCGTGATCCAGCACCTCATTGGTGAAGCATAGAGGGTGTGCGGCACCCCTGTATTTTGCTATGTCATGGCGTATGTCCGACAGTTGTGATGTTTGGTATTGACCCCGAACTGGTATATGACCGGCATGATTGGCTTGATAGCCGTCGTCCCGTACGGGAGCACGGTCCCTGGATCCGTAGATGGATCTGGTCTTGCCAGCCTTTTTGTTCATCTCCTCACGCATATCGTGTTTCCGGGCCTGAGCCGCATCCTCCTTTCCTTTACAGGGTGGGGGTGCGGATTTGTGTACGCCGTTGCTAGCCGCTCTGTCCCGTTCGCGAGGTGGTCGGTCCAGCTTGTCAGCGGTGTTATTTTTCGGCAGTATAGGCGCGGTGGCCTCGTCGTCGAATTCGGGCAGCAGTTTACGCTTAGGATAGCCTTTGGTTTGGTGATTGCCATATTTTTTATCAGCGTCCAGTACTTCGTTCCATCTATCATTGAGCATAACCTGTGCGGCTCGAAACCGTATCTGCTGCTTTTTCAGGCTCCTTGCGATGGCAATAATCCTCTGATGGAAGCACTTTTGTTCTAAGGGTTCTTCTGGAACGATGTATTCATCGTCGCCCAGGCTAACATCCTCTTCGGAGAGAGGTTCATAATTACTGTCTTCAGCATCACTATCATCGGACAGCGGTTTCGGACTATGTTCGCCGTCCTCTCGCTCGTCCTTCTCCATCACTGGGTCTGCGGGGTCTTCGGCTTGCTCCGGACTATCACCATCATTAGTGATAGTGTTACTATCTTTCCCTTTATGGGATTTAGTTTAGCGCTTTGGATGCCGATGTTTGGGAGGTTCATTGATAGGCTTGTCCTTTGCGGGGTGGTTTTCGCCGTCGCCCTCCTTCTCCTTAGGTGTATCCAGCATATACAAGTCGTATGAAGACGTAACTGTCCATCGCCCGGTTACAGGCCGGTTTTGGTCGAGATCTGCCTCGGCTTCGAGGTCCATCCCTTCAAAGTCTTCAGAAGCGTAGTCCAAAAGGTTAGTTAGATCTTCAACCGTAGCTACCAAGTGGGTAGTGGGTGGGAAGCAAAATTATCCATCATTAGCCTCCAGTTCGAACCGGATATAATTCGGCTGTGTGTCCCCAGCTAAGGAGAGAGATTTTAATGAATTTAGCACATCGCCAGGAGGTGAGTGCCGGAGGATATCTGCTGCGCTGAATTCGGCGATAGACGCCTGATCAAGCTTGAAGAGCGCTGATGCGCATGGTTCGGAACCTGCAGCCAGAGACGAGTCCGGAGTTTCAGTAACACAGATCCCGCTCAGAGTTGGGTCTGTGTGCGGCTCCAGCGCCGTTGAGTCTGCGGCTTCCTCGGCGGGGTTGAGCTTCCCGTCCTCGGGTGACGCGGTCTATTTCGGATCTAGGGCCAGAACGGTTACAGGTGCTATTTCCTGGTCCGATGATAGAGTTAGGTCATGTTCATCGTGGTGGCAGGGAGAGATCATCGTGGGCTCGAATTCGTCGAAGATCAAGTCTCCGCAGATATCAGCAACGTAGTTCAAGCTTCCAAACATGACCTGATGGCCAGGGGCATAGCTCTCAACCTGCTCGAGGTGGCCTTCTGTGTTGGCACAGAGCATGAAGCCGCCGAACACAAAAAGCAGGCCGGGAGGGAAAGTTCCCTCGATGGTGCCATCGTGGTTGACATAGCGATCCATCAGTCCTTCGGTCGACGACATAGTGGAACTCTCAATGAAAGCACCAATGTCGGTGTCAAAACCGGTGGATCTCGGGTAGGGGGTCCCGAACTATGCGTCTGAGGATCGATGGTAACAGGAGACGGAGGACACGAAGTTTACCCAGATTCAGGCCCTCTCGATCGAGGTAATACCCTACTTCCTGCTATATTAATCTTGATGAATATGATTACAAGAGTTGATCTACCTCGAGATCGTAATGGCTAAACCCTAAAAGTCTAGCCTATGATTCTATTGTTCTCTCTAGCCTCTACGGACTAAACCCTCCAGTTTATATATGTCACCGGAGGGGCCTAGGGTTTGTACATAACCAGCTTGCAGAGGAAGGAAAGGTTACACCCGAACCTAAAACCTGCCATTATATGAATACAGGAGTCCTATCCGGATACGAGAGACGATCTTCAACAATGATCTTCACAGCCCACCAGTCCGGCCCACCACGAGTTATCCGGCCACATGAGGACCCTCAATTCAGGACTCCCTCACATTCCTTCATCACGTCTGAGTCGCCGTAGACCATCAGCCGACGGACGCCAAGTGAGATGGCCATACGCAACCCATACAAAAGTGCCTCGTACTCAGCTTCATTGTTTGAAGAATCAAAGTGAATTTGGAGAACGTAGCTGAGCTTTTTGCCCCTGGGGGACACCAAAACCACACTTGCACCAAACCCATTCAGTATTTTGGATCCATCAAAGAACATAGTACAATGTTTCAACTGAACTTGAGTCGGTTGCTCCTGTTAAATCCACTCGGCAACGAAATCTGCTATTACCTGAGACTTGATTGCTTTCTTTGCCTCGAACTTGATATCCAAAGGAAAGAGTTCAATCGCCCATTTGGCCACTCGACCGGTTGCGTCCCGATTGTTCAGAATTTCAGATAATGGAGCATCGCTGACGACTGAAATTGAGTGGTCTGCAAAGTAATGTGCAACTTTCTCCACGGTCCGGTAAATTCCATACACAAGCTTATGCTAATGTGGATATCTCTACTTGGATGGATTCAAGACTTCAGAAATATAGCAGACTGGGCATTGAACTTTGTAGGCTTTGCCTTCTTCCCGATCGACCATGAGCACTGTGTTGACAATTTGTCCAGTGGCTGTGATATATAATAATAGAGGCTCTTTGCTGATTGGGGCAGCAAGCACCGGCTGGGTGGAAAGCAGGGCTTTGAGCTCTTCAATCGCTGCTTCAGCTTCAGGATTGCACTCGAACTTGTCAGACTTCTTCATCAATTGGTAAAGAGGTAATGCATCTTCACCGAGACGCGAGATGAATCGACTCAATGTAGCCAAACAACCAGTAAGCTTCTAAACGTCGTGCACACGCGCGGGGCGTTTCATTAGGAGGACTGTGCTAACCTTTTCTGGGTTTGCGTCGATCCCTCGTTCGGAGACGAAGAAACCGAGTAACTTTCCACCTGGGACTCCGAATGTGCACTTTGACGGGTTAAGCTTGATATCATTACTTCTCAAGTTTGCAAATGTTTCAGCAAGATCAGTCAGTCGATCGGAACCTTTACGTGACTTGACCATGATGTCATTCATGTATGCTTCCACATTCCGACTGATCTGTTTGAGCAGACAAACTTCTGAATCATGCGCATGAATGTGGCACCAGCATTCTTGAGGCCAAAAGGCATGGTAAAATAACAAAAACACCCGAATGGGGTGATGAAGGCTGTTTTTATTTCGTCGGGCCCATACACTCGGATCTGATGGTACCCTGAATATGTGTCCAAGAAGGACAAATGCTCACACCCCGCAGTCGAGTCGACAATATGATCGATGCGGGGGAGAGGGAAGTGATCTTTCGGGCAGGCCCGATTGATATGTTTGAAATCAATGCACATGTAGAGTGACTTGTATTTCTTGTGGACCATGACAACATTGGCGAGCCACTTGGAGTGGTATATCTCGCGGATGAACTTAGCTGTCAGAAGCCGAGCCACCTCCTCGTCAATTGCCTTTCTCTTCTCTGCGGCGGACCGATGGAGATGCTCTTTAACGGGTTTTGCTTTTGGGTCGACACGCAAACGGTGCTCAGCCAGTCCCCTCGGTACACCCGGCATGTTAGATGGTTTCCATGCGAAGATGTCCCAGTTATCACGGGGGAACTGGATGAGCGCTTCTTCCTATTTGCTGTCGAGTGTTGTTGAGATGTGAGTCGGAGCAGCATTGGGATCAGTCGGATGAATATGCACAGGCTTCATCTCTCCGGTCGACTGAAACAAAGAGTCGGAAGCAGGTTTCTTGGCTCATAGCAAATCACTTGGATCTGCATTCTTCTGATACTCTTCCATTTCTACTGCTGCCATCTGCTCATCAGCAATCTTTGAGCCCTTCTGGAAGCACTCTTCTACTTTCTGCCGATCTCCAGTGACTGTGATCACGCCCTTGGGACCAGGCATCTTTAGCTTGAGGTATATGTAACATGGTTGAGCCATAAAACGGGCATATGCAGGCCTGCCCAGAATTGCATGGTAGGTACTGTGAAAATCCACCACCTCGAACGTCAACTTTTCCTTGCGGTAATTGTTTGAATCACCGAAAACCACATCAAGGATGTTCTGACGGAGTGAGTCAGCTTTCTTCCCAGGGATGACACCGTGGAATCGCATATTGGTCTCACTTTGCTTGGACATCGGAATGCCCATCCCTCAGAGGGTTTCAGCATACAAGATGTTCAAACCACTGCCACCATCCATTAAAACTTTGGTAGGTCGAGTGCCCTCAACAACTGGGTCGACCACCAACGCTTGTCGTCCGGGGGCAGCGATGCTTGCTGGATGGTCGGACTAGTCGAATGTAATGGGAGTCTTTGACCACTTCAAGTACGTCGTTGCTGCTGGACCAACCATGTTTACTTCCCTGTTGATGACTTTCAGTCGACTCTTGCTCTCGATGTCAGCAAAAATAATCAAAGTGGAATTGATATTTGGGTAGCCACCATCCTCCTCTCTGTCTTCGTCCTTTTCAGATTCCTTCTCTTTCCAATTGGGCTGACCCTCTCGGAAGCTCTGAATCAGGAGTTGACACTGTCGAGTGGTATGCTTGGGGTAGATGAAATTCCCCTCTACATCCTTCTTGGTGTGTATATGACACGATAAATCAAGCACATCATTTCCCGCTTGATCTTTCACTTTCTTGGGGATCCAATGACCCTTAGGTTTCCCTTTGTACTTCCCCTGGTTCACGACTGCGGCCTCACCAGGAGTTGCGGGTTCAGCTTTGCGCTTCTGCTTCCGACTGGAATTCCCCACTCCGTCATCCTGGGCGACTAGTTTGTTCTTGCCACTGCGGAGTCGGTCTACTTCCTCGCCATTAGCGTACCGACCGACTATTTCCATCATTCGAGCCAGAGACATGTCTCCTGTCTGACCAAATTTCAGGTTATGCTCTCTGTACCGCACGCCTTCCTTAAAGGCGCGGACTGCCTCATGTTCTGACACATTCTCCACAGTATGATGAAGAGTGGTCCACCTCTGGATGTAATCTCTCAAAGTTTCATTCGGCTTCTGGACACAATGATGCAATTCCACCAGCCCGATAGGTCATTTGCAAGTGCCTTCAAAAGTCCTGTCAAACACTCGGGTCAATTTTTCCCAACTAAATATGCTGCCAGGGGCCAACTGATTCAACCAAGCTCGGGCTGAGCCCTCCAGCATCAGGGGGAGGTGCTTCATGGCTACATCATCGTTGCCACCACCAATCTACACAGCCACTCGGTAATCATCTAGCCAAGTGTCTGGCTTTGACTCACCAGTGAACTTGCTTACTCCCGTCGCCAACCTGAAGTTGGGAGGGATCTGAGCGGCCTTGATGGCCCTGCTGAAACATTCGGGCCCAGAAATATGTACTTTGTTGCCACTCAGACGACCTATGTCTTGTCCTTCTTTGTGTGCCCGGTTTCTGTCGACCAGGCCTTGCACAAGAATCGACCTTGCATCAAATCTGGGCTCTCTGCGGTCGACTGGGATCCTTCGCTCATCACCATGCAAGCGCTTGTCATCGTACTATCGGGGCACAAATGATCTTCTTCGCGGAGGAGGCCTAGGCACTCGACGGTGGCCATCATGGCCGAGTCGACGGTCATACTGCTCGTAGTTCTAACCCAGATACTGCTCTTGGTGGTGCCCACGACCCTCACGTCATGGGGGCGATCTTGGGCTGTGAGCCAACAGAACTATGTCCGCCACCACGGACCTGCTGTGGATTCTGTTGCGCAATTGAGAAACTGCTGAGTTCTGCTCACCTGCTGCTCGGAGTAGTGCTCAAATCGGCAAAAAGCCTCTTCCAGCCTCCGATTGGGACGGCTGAACCGATTCTGCTATACGGACCGTAGATGTAAGATTTTGAATCGGAGTGCGATATACCTGTGGCTCAGGAGGAAACAACCATCGCTGTTGTCGACTGGATTCTGGGATTAGTTGGCGGGCATGCTCCTCGAGTGAACGCTGAAGGTTCTCCAGACACGCACGCTCGGCAAGGTGGCTTGGGGCGCGGCCTCCAGGGCCCGAACCTCAGAAGTATCTCCCACGATGGGGGTCTGGAGCGCTTCAATGTTATAGCGACGCAGCTCTTCCCTTTGCTCTGCAGTGAGGGCCTGAGGCACGTACTCATCGCGATCATACGACGGACCATCGCCGTTGCCGCCACCACCACGAGGGTACCCAGGCGGAGTGCGACGGGAGTCAACCATGAGGACCTCTGACGCGGGGTCACTGCTCCCGCACTCGGAAAGTGTGTCCATGGAACCAGTCGACAGATTGACCGGCCCGTAGAGGTATTCATCGGGCTCGATTGCCGTGACTTGGGGGGTGGCCGACTGGTGAGCCACCGCATGCTTCACCGATCGCTGGTGTCGGTGTCAAAACCGGCGGATCTCGGGTAGGGGGTCTCGAACTAAGCATCTGAGGATCGATGGTAATAGTAGGCTGGGACACGATGTTTACCCGAGGTTCAGGCCCTCTCGATCGAGGTAAAACCCTACTTCCTGCTATATTAGTATGGATGAATATGTACACAAGAGTTGATCTACCTCAAGATCGTAATGGCTAAACCCTAGGTCTAGCCTATGAAGATATTGTGATTCATCTCTAGCCTCTATGGACTAAACCCGCCAGTTTATATACACACCAGAGAGGCCTAGGGTTTGTACATATCATCTTGCAGAGGAAGGAAAATCTACACCCGAACCTAAAACTTGCCATTACAAGAATAGAGGAGTCCTATCCGGATATGAGAGATTATCTTCTATAATAATCTTCATGGCCCACCAGTCCGGCCCACCAGGAGTTATTCCGGCCACATGAGGACCCCTAGATCGAGGACTCCCTCAGTAGCCCCTAAACCTGTCTTCGATGATGATGAGTTCGGCTTCCGTATTGTCTTCGGCATTGCAAGGCGGGTTCCTCCTCCCAAATATATCTTCTGCAAACAGATGAATTGTGTTCGGATCTGCAAGATTAGTACAACCCTTAGCCTCGAAGGCAAGGCTCTTAAGAAAATGAATAAGGTGTCTCTACTGACAACTTTTGGGTGAAGCGTCGCGTCCAACCCACTAACATATCGAACCGTTTTATTTGGTTCTAGTTTCATGTTTCCAGTATATCCTCATTGGCACGTCCTATCAGAATAGAGATCGTGCCCGCTTATTGTGGGATTCTTATCAGTGTGACGTGAGCACCCACACCGCGCATTACGCACGACCGCTTTGGGAACCGGTGAGTTTTATGGCTAAAGTGGGGGGGGGGCGCTCTGTATTCGCAGCGTTATAAAAGGACACCACTCCCTTTCATCAGCCCCACGCCTTCCTCAAGCTCGAGCTCTCCAATCTCCCTTGCCCCCGTATTCTCATCTCATGTGCCCACAACTAGAGGTGGGCATTAGGTTTTTTAGGTTAATTCGGTTCGGTTTATTCGGTTAATTATAATTTCGGTTTCTCAAAAATAACAACCGAAAAAATCAGCTAGATAGAAAAAACCCAAACTTAATAGACAAATAAATTTCGGTTCGGTTTGTTCGGTGTTTCGGTGAACCAAACAATGGAATAATAGCTTCACGTACAAGAAAATATGGAACACACTGCTCACCTTTTTTTTCAGGGGTCGCACTGCTCACCTTTTTTTAGGAACGCACTCCTCACCTTATTAGATACAGAAAAACAAAACAACACTAGGTTGGGCTTTTGGCTAGTTAGCATTACGCCTAGTTTGATTAAGCTAGCTAGGTGCGTACACTTTGACTTTCAAGTGGGAATCTACGTGAGAATCACGAGCATAGTTGGCTGGGCTTTGCCATTTGGGCTAGCTATTTTTTTATTCGCCTTGAGCTAGCTTGTGATTACTACAGGTCTGAGAGTTTTCGGTGTATGCGGTGCGTTCGGTTTATGCCATCTCAAAACCGAAAGTGCAACCGAACACCGAATAGCAGCCATTAAAAAACTGCACCGAATATTAAAAACCAAATAAACTCATAATCTCGGTTAATTTGGTTTGGTTCAGTTCGGTGTACGGTTTTCGGTGTAAAAGTGCCCACCCCTACCCACAACTCCTCGTTCATCAACCACTACTCCTCTTCCCAGCAATGGCTGGATCCGGTGCCAGAGGCAAGTGGGAGGCTTCCACGGTCACCGAAAAGACCGTGGAGGATCTACGAAGCGCGGGGTATCTCGCTGGCGACATCGCACACTAAGTCCCCCCCCTAAGGGCCAGGTGATTCCCGTTCCTAAGGCTGGCGAGAAGGTAGTTTTTACCTCTCACTTTGTTAGGGGGCCAGGGTTTCCACTCCACCCGTTTGTTCAGGGTCTTTTGTTCTTCTACGGGCTAGATTTCCATGATCTAGCCCCGAACTCAATTCTTCACATATCCGCTTTCATAGTGATGTGTGAAGCCTTTCTTCGCATCCCCCCACACTTCGGCCTGTGGCTTAAGACCTTCAATGTGAAGCCGGAGGTGGTTGATGGGGAACACGCGGAGTGCGGGGGCGCCATGATCAGCAAGCTCCCGAATGCAACTTGGCCCAAGGTCTCGTTCGTGGAGACGAACAAGGTCTGGTAGCAGGAATGGTTCTACATCACCGAACCCCGCAACACCAAGTGGGCAGCGAAACTTGCTTTCAGATCCGGACCCCCAAAGAGGTTGACCTCCTGGACCAAAAATGGTCTGGACTGGGGGTCGCATACTGAGGTAACGACTCTCGTGGGTCGTGTGTCCGGCGTGATCTCCAAGGGGCACCTGCTCTCCTACGTGGTCCAGGTGATGCTGACCCGGCTTGTTCTCCCTTGCCAAAGCCGGGATTCCTCCCTATGGGAGTTCTATCCGGTAGGAGACAAGCCGCTGAAGCATCTCTTCGGCTCTACGCACAAAGAGATCTGGAAGCACCTCTTCAAGAGCCAGAAGGAATGGCCCGAAGAGGCCGAGGATGTGGGTTTCATCACCGAAGTCTCCGCCACAGAGGTAATAAGAATCCTTGCCGAACACTTACCCTTTCTATTATTAATGATAATAGGAGTTGGAATTTTTACGTGATATATAGGGCTGGACAAAGAAGGCGACCCGGATTAAGTGTCCGGCGCCATTGCCCGAAGAGCCAGCATTGCCTCTATTGACGGTGATGCTGGTTCCGGCGCCGTACAAGGCACCAACCAAGAAGCCCAAAAAACAACGGGCAAGGGGGCTGGAGACAGCCCCCATCCTGCGGGCAAGAAGCCTGAGGACCTCCACATCCTCTCCTTTGACGAGGCGGAGGAAGATGACGAGGAGGAAGAGGAAGAAGAAGAAACGCCCCCTGCGCAAGGTAGGGGGAGGAAGAGGGCGGCCTCTACCGAAGCAGGCACAGCCGCTCCCAAGAGGAAGATGACCCTTGCTACTAGTTCGTATTCATCCGAACATAGTTTCGTGGTGAAGCCGAGGGTGAAACCCCTGCCCGAATCATAAGTTAATCTGGATTCCAGTGTTGCACCTTTGTTTGTCTAGTATTTTTTATGCTTACTTAGAATTTCTCTCCTACTGACCTGCAGCCCTCCCGGTGTAAACCCCGATGTTACCTCATCAGAGGGGAACTCTCTGGAGCCTGGAGAGACGGAGAGTGACCCGCCAGTCCGAGCTCCATCGTACGTAATCGGCGGGGACACCGATGTGTCGTCCCAGCGGGTGCTCTCCGCCCACATGAGATGAGGGCGGGGTAGGAGACAAGGCGGACCGGGGTAAAACCTCGACGGCCGCTGACCATGGGGAGACAGCCCCCATCGAGACCGAAGACGTGGGGCCCAATAAATCCGGGGGCCCACCGAACATCATCCTGGAGCCTAGCGCGGCTCCGGGGTCCGAAGACCAGATTCCTCAAGCGGAGGAGGATACGGCGACACACGGAGTTAATCCGGAGGTGCCGGATTCTATGGAGGGAGCACTACAAAGTGCTCTCATCATTGAAGAACATCGCACCATGATGCGTGCGGTGATGAAGAAGATTCAGTCCGTCAAGGGTGGTCTGAATGAAGCCTTCAACAGCCTTTTAACAGGCTTTGAGGTAAGCAATGTAATGCTTTTAAGAAATTTTATTTGTTTTAAATACACATATATAACCAGTAGCCCCTGATGCTTTGTGTGATTCTGAAAAGAATCGGACGAAGTATCCATATAATAGCATACTTACAGAGCTGAACTGTTGTGCAGGCTTCCTTAGTTACGGCGACTGCGTGAGACGCAGAGGTTGCCGAACTAAATTGAAAGCTTGAGGTGGCCAACGCGGACCTCGACCGCATCAACCGGCATTTTGATGAAACGCAAGGTATGCGGATTTTTAAAATATCAATAAGACATAATAGATTGAGTATGTTTACAAACTCTAATATTGTATTCTGTATTACACAGTTGGCGCCGTCGAGCTCGAGGCCCTCAAGGGCGAGGTTGCCAAGGCCAAGAAGGAGGCTGAGGCGAATAAGGTAGCCGCTGACAAAGCGGCTACAAAATTGAAGGCCGAAAAGGCCAAGTGCGAGAAGCACAAATCTCGGGTGTCCGAAGTGTGAGGCATCGGAGAAGAAGGCTTCGAAGCAGGCGACCGAGCTGTCTGTGGCAGTAAAGTCTGCCCAGGACGTGCGAGGTGAGGCGCGCAACGCCTGTGAGGAAATCAAACAAGCGCGACAGATAGCATCTGGTAAGATATTTCTCTTACAGAGCATCTTCGGAGGGCGGAAGTATATTGGGCTGACACGATTGGGGAGTTCTCCAAGCATGTTTGCTGATCTTCCGAGGAGCAGCGCAGATGCCGCTCAATACTTCCGATCCCAGGAGGGAAATCACACGGAGAAATTGTTCTGGTCGCAGTTCTATGAGCCACAACATTCAGTTCCCCTCAACGACCAGATGAAGCAGCTGGTCGAGCTGCACAACATGGCGGGTTCAGCCATGAAGGACTTAATAGTCCAGCTATGGCCTGCTGAGCCAATCCCAAGTAATTACTTCAGATTGGAGAAGCAGCTCGTCAAGGCGAGTCCGCAGGTCGACGCATTAACGCATTCGGCCTGCATAGAAGGTGCTCGGATGGCCTTTCGCTCGTGTCAAAGTGCACTGGGCGAAGATGAACGCAGTGCATATAGCCACTGCTGGCCCGCCCGCAGGCAAGGAGCACTACAAGCCGGGGAAGTACTCCGAGGACGTCATCGACGGCGCCCGCCTTGTAGAAGGCCAGTGTTCGAAGGATGTTGTCTTCGAATGATTGTATCCGGATGTAAAGACTATGCTTATGAATCCAATGTATATAACTTTTGTGCAATTTATAATATCATCGTATTTTATCTCATGTATGACTGTTTATCGAAATCTGAAAGTTTCCAGTCGTCGGCTTCAGCCCCCAAGTACATAGTACTGGGGTGTTCGGTCATATTCATATACACTCTTTATCCAACGTCTTGGTCCGTATAGGAGGTGTATGCGGAGCGAACTAGGCAATCAGACTATGTGGTGTTATTGCTTTCACTTAGTCGTAGTAGTTTGACAAGTGGGGCTAGGTACTAGCCCCTGGTGCGGAATTATATTGCCGAATTAAGGTATCCTTTTGCACCTGGCTGGGCGAAAAACCAGCCCTTCGTATAACACGGGGTAGATCTCTATCGATCGTAGTATAAAACTAAGTCACCGGTTTGTTGACCAGGTTCTCGCTTATCATGACAGTCAGTTTTTGGCTTTCTCTATTGAGGTACTTGACCGGACTAGCCAGGAGTACTATCGCAGTAGTTCTCCCTTTACACCCTAGCCGAACAATTGGGAATGTAGGGGTAAGCACAGGAGCCAAGCAACCCAACTATTGACCCAAGATATGATTCGGAACTGATGCATATAATGCAAATATCCAGGACGCCGAACACTCCCTATAGGTGTTCGGTCTTTTCAACATGTACCAGGGCTGACTATAGCCCCTGGTAATAAACCCTTATTGACAAGGCACATGTGGCAATCTGATGCGGGAAAAGAACATTCTATGGTGAGTGAATAAAACTCTGGACATAATACGAATATCCCTCTATAGTACGGCCAGCCTCAAACTTTACAGATAATGTCGATGACATTTTTAGGACATTTTACATTCCAATAAGGTATATAACAAGAAAGAGAAAAAAGGTTTACATAGGGTCTTAATCTAAAAAGAAACCTTAGTGTGGGTCCCTGCTGCACGTGTGCGTCGTTTCCTCCTCTGTAATGTGTCCTTGAAGGTGTGAGTATGATGGCCATCTGTAGAAAAGGAAAAAGGTAAACCTGGAAAAGAATAAATTGATCCGGTGTGGCCATAACAAGTCTAGTTCTTTTAATGAACCTAAAGAAGGTAAGTTTAAAGTCCGAATAGGGTCTAGCCGAACTATGGACTATATGCGGGTGCCCCCGGTCGTCGCCCAAGGAATTTCTAAGGCATAATTATGTACTCGAGGCACATATGCTATCGCCTTATGGGGCAGTCGATGGGGGCGTAGCTGTCAATATTGCGCAGGTTCATCTGAGCTGCCACACTAAAACGTGTGCCGGACACGTTTAGTTGTGTCTGTTGTTGATAGATTATCTGGCTTGAGTAGGCCGCATTGGACTTCGGCTCTGTACGGAGAGAGCGCTCCATATTTCCATTGACCGTGATAATGCCACGTGGTCCAGGCATCTTGAGATTTAAATAGGCATAATGCGGGACTGCATTAAAGCGGGCGAAGGATGTTCTTCCGAGTAGAGTGTGATAGCCACTTTGGAACGGAGCTATATCGAAGAGTAGTTCTTTGCTTCGAAAGTTGTCAGGAGAACCGAATACAACCTCCAACATTAAAGAGCCTGTGCAGTGAGCTTCAACGCCTGGTATCACTCCTTTAAAGGTCGTGCTGCTTGGCTTGATTCTTGATGGGTCGATTCCCATCTTGCGGACAGTGTCCTGATATATCAGATTGAGACTATTGTCACCGTCCATAAGGACTTGGATGAGATGGTATCCATCTATTATTTGTTCGAGCACTAAGGCAGTCGAACCCCCAAGCCAAATACTAGTCGGATGATCTCTGCGATCGAAAGTGATCGGACAAGCTGACCATGGGTTGAATTTTGGGGCGACAAGCTCAACGACATAGACATCTCGGAGTGCGCGCTTGCGATCCCTCTTTGGGATATGAGTGGAATATATCATGTTCACTGTTTTGACCTCCGGTGGAAATTTCTTCTATCCCCCTATAATCAGCTGGCGAGGTTCATCCTCATCTTCGCTCAGAGGCTCCCTTCCCTTGTGTTCGGAATTTAGCTTGTCGGCCTGCTTGAAAACCCAACAGTTACGGTTGGTGTGGTTGGCAGGTTTTTCTTGGGTGCCATGGATTTGGCAGGGCCTGTCTAATATCCTGTCCAAACTTAATGGACTGTCTTTGTTGCCTTTAAATGGCTTCTTCCGTTGACCGGGTCTGGAGCCACTGAATCTGGCATTTACAGCTGTATCATCTGGGCTTCCGGAATTGTTTCGACGTTTGTTTTTGTTATGTCGTGCCTTTCCATTGCCACCCCTGACTTCGGATGTTCCAAGGTCACTAGTGCTGCTACAAGCTAACCAGCTATCCTCACCCACGCAAAGGCGAGTCATGAGTGTAGTTAGGGTTGCCATTGTCCTCGGCTTTTCCTGTGCAAGGTGTCTGGCTAGCCATTCGTCCCGGATACTGTGCTTGAATGCCGCTAAGGCTTCGGCGTCCGAACAGTCGACGATCTGGTTCTTCTTAGTGAGAAACCGGTTCCAAAGCTTGCGGGCTGACTCCCCGGGTTGTTCGATGATGTGACTTAAATCGTCAGCGTCTGGGGGCCGGACATAAGTCCCTTGAAATTTGGCCCAAAAAGCGTCCTCAAGTTCTCCCCAACTCCCAATGGAGTTTTCTGGGAGACTGTTTAGCCAGTGTCGAGCTGGTCCTTTTAGCTTGAGGGGTAAATATTTGATGGTGTGGAGATCATCTCCTAGAGCCATGTGGATGTGAAGAATAAAGTCTTCTATCCAGATGGCAGGATCCGTCGTTCCATCGTATGCTTCGATGTTCACGGGTTTAAACCGTTCTGGGAAATCATGACCCAGTACCTCGTTGGTGAAGCATAGAGGGTGTGAAGCTCCTCTGTGTCTTGCTATATCGTGGCGTATGTCCGATGGTTGTGGTGTTTGGTATTGACCCCGAACTGGTATGTCACCGGGGCGATTGGCTTGATAGCCGCCGTCCCGTGCGGGAGCTCGGTCTCTAGGTCCGAATATAGACCTGGTCTTCCTAGCTTTTTTGTTTAGGTCCTCGCACAGATTGTGTTTTCGGACTTGGGCTGCTCCCTTCTTTCCTTTATGGGTTGCGGGCTTGTTTACGCCATTGCTAGCGACTCTATCTCGTCCGCGAGGTGGTCTGTACAGATTGTTGGCGGTGTTATTTTTCGATGGGACGGGCGCAACGGCTTCGTCGTCGAATTCGGGCAGCAGCTTGCGCTTGGGATAGCCTTTGGTTTGGCTGTTAAAGCCATGTTTCTGTTCGGCGTCTAGCACCTCATTCATATATCATAGAGCGTGTCTTGTGCACGTCGAAGTTGTCTCTGCTGCTTTTTAAGCTCCGTGCAGAGACTATAAGCCGCCGATGGAAGTGTTTTTGTTCGGAGGGTTCTTCTGGGATGGTATATTCATCGTCATCCAGGCTAGCCTCTTCTTTGGAGACCGGTTCATAGTCACCGTCTGCGGCATCACTGTCATCGGACTGCGGCTTCGGATCTTGCTCGCCGTCCTCTTGCTCCTCCTGCTGTATCGCTGGATCTGCGGGGTCTTTGGCTTGTTCCGGAATATCACCGTCATTGGTCACGATGTTGTTGTGCTTTCCTTTACGGGATTTTTTTCGACGCTTTGGACGCCGATGCTTGGGAGGTTCTTCGGCGGGCTTATCCTCTATGGGATTGTTTTCACCGTCGCCTTCCGCCTCTTTGGGTGTATCCACCATATACACGTCGTATGAAGACGTAGCTTTCCACCGCCCTGTTATGGGCCGGCTTTGGTCTGTATCTGCTTCAGCTTCGAGGTCCATCCCGTCGAAGTCTTCTGAAGCATAGTCAAGTAGATCAGTTAGATCTTCAACCATGGCTACCAAGTGGGTGGTGGGTGGGGAATGAAATTCTTCCTCCCCCTGGGTATAGCGCGGTTGTTCATCAGCCTCCAGTTCAAACCGGATATAGTGCGGTTGTGTGCTCTCATCCAAGGAGAGAGATCTTAACGACCTTAACATGTCGCCAAGTGGTGAGTGCTGGAAAATCTCTGCAGCACGGAATTCGGCGATAGGCGCCTGATTGGATTTGAGGGGCGCAGTTACGCGTAGTTCGGAATCAGACACGGAGTTGAATCCGGGGTTACGGTAACACAGAACCCATCCACAGTTGGGTCCGTGTGCGGCTCCAACGCCGTAGAGTCTACTGCTCCCGTGGTGGGGTTGAGCTTCCTATCTTCGGGTGATGCAATCTATTCTGGATCTAGGGCCAGAACTGTTGTAGGTCCTATTTCCTGATCCGATGACAGAGTTAAGTCATGATCATCGTGGTGGCAGAGAGGGATTGCCGCTGGCTCGAATCCGGCGAAGATCAAGTCAACGCGGATATCAGCAACGTAGTTCAAGCTCCCGAATCTGACATGATGGCCAGTGGCGTAGCTCTCGATCTGCTCAATGATACGTCTCCAACGTATCTATAATTTTTTATTGTTCCATGCTATTATATTATCCTTCTAGGATGTTTTATGGGCTTTTATATACACTTTTATATGATTTTTGGGACTAACCTATTAACCCAGAGCCGAGTGCCAGTTTCTGTTTTTCTCCGGTTTTAGGGTTTTATAGAAAAGGAATATCAAACGGAGTCCAATTGACGAGCCAATTTTTGATGATTTTTTCTGGACCAAAAGAAGCCCCTAAAGTAAAAGAGTTAGGCCAGGAGAGCCACGGACTGCCCACGAGGGTGGGGGGCGCGCCCACCCCAAGTGGTGGCACCCCCTATCTCGTGGAC
Source organism: Secale cereale (assembly GCA_902687465.1). Taxonomy (NCBI): domain Eukaryota; kingdom Viridiplantae; phylum Streptophyta; class Magnoliopsida; order Poales; family Poaceae; genus Secale; species Secale cereale. The sequence continues at coordinate 741,886,464 of LR738711.1, forward strand.
AGCCCGGAGGCCCCCCTGACTTGTGCCCTACGCCAAAAAATCCTATAAATACTGAAACCTCCGGAAAGTAACCTAGATCGGGAGTTCCGCCGCCGAAAGCCTCTGTGGCCACCGAAAACCAATCTTGACCCATTCTGGCACCCTACCGGAGGGGAGAATCCCTCTGTGGTGGCCATCTTCATCATCCCGACGCTCTCCATGACGAGGGAGGAGTAGTTCACCCTCGGGGCTGAGGGTATGTACCAGTAGCTATGTGTTTGATATCTCTCTCTCGTGTTCTTGAGATGGCACGATCTTGATGTATCGCGAGCTTTACTATTATAGTTGGATCTTATGATGTTTCTCCCCCTCTACTCTCTTGTGACGAATTGAGTTTTCCCTTTGAAGTTATCTTAACGGATTGAGTCTTTAAGGATTTGAGAACACTTGATGTATGTCTTGCGTGGGATACATGTGGTGACAATGGGGTATTCTATTGATTCACTTGATGTATGTTTTGGAGATCAACTTGCGGGTTCCGTGACCTTGGGAATCTATGCATAGGGGTTGGCACACGATTTCATCTTGACTCTCCGGTAGAAACGTTGGGGCACTCTTTGAAGTTCTTTGTGTTGGTTGAATAGATGAATCTGAGATTGTGTGATACATATTGTATAATCATGCCCACGGATACTTGAGGTGACAATGGAGTATCTAGGTGACATTAAGATTTTGGTTGATTTGTGTCTTAAGGTGTTATTCTAGTACGAACTCTATGATAGATTGAACGGAAAGAATGACTTCGTGTTATTTTACTATGGACTCTTGAATAGATCGATCAGAAAGAATAACTTTGAGGTGGTTTCGTACCCTACCATAATCTCTTTGTTTGTTCTCTGCTATTAGTGACTTTGGAGTGACTCTTTGTTGCATGTTGAGGGATAGTTATATGATACAGTTATATTATTATTGTTGAGAGAACTTGCACTAGTGAAAGTATGAACCCTAGGCCTTGTTTCCTAACATTGCAACACTGTTTATGCTCACGTTTACCACTTGCTACCTTGCTGTTTTTATATTTTCTTATTACAAAAACCTATATCTACCATCCATATTGCACTTGTATCACCATCTCTTCGCCGAACTAGTGCACCTATACAATTTACCATTGTATTAGGTGTGTTGGGGAAACAAGAGACTCTTTGTTACTTGGTTGCAGGGTTGTTTGAGAGAGACCATCTTCATCCTACGCCTCCCACGGATTGATAAACCTTAGGTCATCCACTTGAGGGAAATTTGCTACTGTCCTACAAACCTCTGCACTTGGAGGCCCAACAACGTCTACAAGAAGAAGGTTGTGTAGTAGACATAACTCAAGGTGGCCTTCAGTGTTGGCACGAAGAACGAAGCCACCGAACATGAAAAGTTGGCCAGGAGGAAAAATCCCCTCGGTGTCGCCGTTGAAGTTGACCACGTGATCCATCAGTCCTTCCGTCGACGACATAGTGGAACTCTCAATGAAAGCACCAATGTTGGTGTCAAAATCGGCGGATCTCGGGTAGGGGGTCCCGAACTATGCGTCTGAGGATCGATGGTAGCAGAAGGCTGGGGACACGATGTTTACCCAGGTTCAGGCCCTCTCGATCAAGTTAAAACCCTACTTCGTGCTATATTAGTATGGATGAATATGTATACAAGAGTTGATCTACCTCGAGATCGTAATGGCTAAACCCTAGATCTCGCCTATGAAGATATTGTAATTCTTCTCTAGCCTCTATGGACTAAAACCTCCGGTTTATATACACACTGGAGAGGCCTAGGGTTTGTACATAACATCTTTGAGAGGAAGGAAAATCTACACCTGAACCTAAACTTGCCATTACAAGAATACAGGAGTCCTATCCGGATACGAGAGATGATCCTCTACAATAATCTTCACGGCCCACCAGTCCGGCCCACCAGGAGTTATTCCGGCCACATGAGGACCCCCCCCCCCCGATCCCGGACTCCCTCAGCTGGAGCCGCGATCGACCGGACCGCTTGCGACGGCGTGCAGCGGAGAGAGCGGATGATGAAGGAGCGGACCGATACTGCATCGATGGTAGTCGGAGAAGGATGCCACACGCACTCGCGGCCGGGAAGTGCCTCGACGTCTAGGGGGTCCTCCTGGAGCCAGGCGGAGTCGTCGGCGATGAAGACGAGCGCGCCGACTCGGATCTCGCGGCCCAGAGCTAGACCACCGCCAGAAACCATGTTGATGAAGGCTGGAAAAACTGCAACCTCACCAGAAGTTGCTAAGACACCTGCCCCACGGTGGGCGCCAACTGTCGTGGTACTAAGCCTGACAGTAAGAGTAGGGGATACTGGTACTTCTCGAGCTTGCGTTGTATTCCCTCGAAGAGGAAAGGGTGATACAGTATAGTAGCGTAAGTATTTCCCTCAGATTTTGAGAACCAAGGTATTAATCCAGTAGGGGACCACGTGCGAGTCCCTCGCAGCTGCACAAACAAAAAAGAACCTCACAGCCAACGTGATAAGGGGTTGTCAATCCCTACACGGTCACTTACGAGAGTGAGATCTGATAGATAGGATAGGATAATATTTTTGGTATTTTTGGTATAGGAACATAAAGTAAATAAAACAAATAAGCAACGGCAATAGAAATTGGCTAGTTGAAGGAAAAGTAATATGAGGAAGATAGACCCGGGGGCCATAGGTTTCACTAGTGGATTCTCTCATGATATCAGAATTCTACGATGGTGAACAAATTACTGTCGAGCAATTGATAGAAAAGCACATAGTTATGAGAATATCTAGGCATGATCATTGTATATAGGCATCACGTTCGTGACAAGTAGACCGAAATGATTATGCATCTACTACTATTACTCCACACATCAACCGCTATCTAGCATGCATCTAGAGTATTAAGTTCATAAGAACAGAGTAACGCCTTAAGCAAGATGACATGATGTAGAGGGATAAACTCAAGCAATATGATATAAACCCCATCTTTTTATCCTCGATGACAACAATACTAAGCGTGCCTTGCTACCCCTACTGTCATTGAGAAAGGACACCGCAAGATTGAACCCAAAGCCAAGCACTTCTCCCATAGCAAGAACTATAGATCTAGTAGGCCAAACCAAACCGACAATTCAAAGAGGCTTGCAAGGATATTATAATCATACATAAAAGATTTAAGAAAAGAATCCAATATTGGTCATAGATAATCTTGATCATAAACCCCCAATTCGTCGGATCTCGACAAACACACCGCAGAAAGATTACATCGAATAGATCTCCTCGGAGATCGAGGAGAACTTTGTATTGAGATACAAAGAGAGATAAGGGGCCATCTAGCTAAGAACTATCAACGCGAAAGTCTGTGGTAAACTACTCACAACTCATCGGAGGGGCTATGGTGTTGATGTAGAAGCACTCCGTGATCGATGCCCCCTCCAACGAAGCTCCGGAACAGGCCCCAAGAAGGGATCTCACGGGAATAGAAGGTTACGACGGTGGAATTAGGGTTTCTTTGTGCTCCCCGATGTTTTCAGGGTAAATGGGTATATATAGGAGGAAAAACTACGTCGGTGGAGCAACATGGGGCCCATGAGGGTGGAGGGCGCGCTTACCCCCCTGGGCGCGCCCTGCCCCCTCGTGGGCACCTCGTTTCTTCTCTGACTTGTACTCTAAGTCTCTCGTGAAGGTATCGTTTCAAAAATAACTCTTCGGAAGGTTTCATTCCGTTTGGACTCCGTTTGATATTCCTTTTCTGCGAAACACTGAAATAGGCAAAAAAAATAGCAATTTGCACTGGGCCTTGGGTTAGTAGGTTAGTCCCAAAAATAATATAAACGTGTATAATAAAACCCATTAAACATCCAAAACAGAATATATAATAGCATGGAACAATAAAAAATAATAGTTACGTTGGAGATGTATCAAGCATCCCCAAGCTTAATTCCTGCTCGTCCTCGAGTAGGTAAATGATAAAAACAGAATTTTTGATGTGGAATGCTAACCAACATAATTCTCGATGTATTCTCTTTATTGTGGCATGAATGTTCAGATCCGAAAGATTCAAGACAAAAGTCTATATTGACATAAGAATAATAATACTTCAAGCATACTAACAAAGCAATCATGTCTTCTCGAAATAACATGGCCAAAGAAAGTTCATCCCTACAAAATCATATAGTTAGGCCATGCTCCATCTTTGTCACATAAAATACTCAAATAATGCACAACCCCGGTTTCAACCAAGCACTTGTTGCATACTTAAATTTTTTCAAACTTTTTCAACTTTCACGCAATACATGAGCGTGAACCATGGACATAGCACTATGTGGAATAGAGTGGTGGTTGTGGAGAAGGAAAAGAGGAAGATGGTCTCACATCAACTAGGCGTATCAACGAGCTATGGGGATGCCCATCAATAGATATCAATGCGAGTGAGTAGGGATTGCCATGCAACGGGTGCACTAGAGCTATAAATATATGAAAGCTCAACAAAGGAAACTAAGTGTGTGTGCATCCAACTTGCTTGCTCACGAAGACCTACGGCATTTGAGGAAGCCCACGTTGGAATATACAAGCCAAGTTCTATAATGAAAATTCCCACTAGTATATGAAAGTGACTAAACAAGAGACTCTCTATCATGAAGATCATGCTGCCACTTTGAAGCACAAGTGTGGAAAAAGATAGTAGCATTGTCCCTTTTTCTTCTTTTTTTCCTTTTTTTCTTTTTTTGGGCCTTTTTTTCTTTCCTTCTTTTTTTCTTTTTTCCCTTTTTTTCTTTTTTTTTCTTTGGTACAATGCTCTAATAATGATGATCATCACACTTATATTGATTTACAACTCGATACTAGAACAAAGTATGACTCTATATGAATGCCTCCGGTGGTGTACCAGGATGTGCAATGCATCAAGAATGACATGTATGAAAAATTATGCATGGTGGCCTAGCCACGAATACGATGTCAACTACATGATCATGCATGGCAATATGACAATGATGAAGCGTGTCATAGCAAACGGAACGGTGGAAAGTTGCATGGCTATATATCTCGGAATTGCTATGTAAATGCCATGATAGGTAGGTATGGTGGCTGTTTTGAGGAAGGTATATGGTGGGTGTATGGTACCGGCGAGGGTTGCGCGGTACAAGAGAGGCTAGAAATGGTGGAAGGGTGAGAGTGCATATAACCGATGGACTCAACATTAGTCATAAAGAACTCACATACTTATTGCAAAAATCTACAAGTCATCAAAACAAAGTACTACACTCATGCTCCTAGGGGAAGGGTTGGTAGGAGTTAACCATCGCGCGAACCCGACCTCCACACAAAGGATGGCACTCAATGGAATACCTCATGCTTCAAATATGTCACACAACGGTTACCAATTGTGCATGCTACGGGACTTGCAAACCTCAACACAAGTATTTCTCAAATTCACAACTACTCTACTAGCATGACTCTAATATCGCCATCCTCATATCTCAAAACAATCATCAAGTATCAAACTTCTCATAGTATTCAATGCACTTAATGTGAAAGATTTTACTATACTCATCTTGGATGCCTATCATATTAGGACTAGTTTTTATAACCAAAGCACATTACCATGCAGTTCTAAAAGACTCTCAAAAAGATATAAGTGAAGCATGAGAGATCAATAATTTCTACAAAATAAAACCACCACCGTGCTCTAAAAGATATAAGTGAAGCACTAGAGCAAAACTATCTAGCTCAAAAGATATAAGTGAAGCACATAGAGTATTCTAACAAATTCTAAATCATATTTATCTCTCTCAAAAGGTGTGTCCAGCAAGGATGATTGTGGCAAACTAAAAAGCATAGACTCAAATCATACATGACGCTCCAAGCAAAACACATATCATGTGGTGAATAAAAATATAGTCTCAAGTAAAGTTACCGATAGACGAAGACGAAAGAGGGGATGCCTTCCCGGGGCATCCCCAAGCTTAGGATTTTGGTTGTCCTTGAATTTTACCTTGGGGTACCCTAAGCATCCCCAAGCTTAGGCTCTTGCCACTCTTTGTTTCATAGTCCATCAAATCCATACTCAAAACTTGAAAACTTCACAACACAAAACTTAGCCAAAAATCTCGTGAGCTCCGTTAGTATAAGAAAACAAACCACCACTCAAAGGTACTGTAATGAACTCATTCTTTGTTTATATTGGTGTTACACCTACTGTATTCCAACTTCTCTATGATTCATACCCCCCCCCCCCCGATACTACTCATAGATTCATCAAAATAAGCAAACAACACATGAAAAACAGAATCTGTCAAAAACAGAACATCCTATAGTAATCTGTAACTTTCGAATACTTCTGTAACTCTAAAAGAATTAATTAAATTGGTGGACGTGCGGAATTTGTCTACTAATCATCTGTAAAAAGAATCAACTAAAAAGAACTCTCTAGTAAAAAATGACAGCCAATCTCGTGAGCCCTAAAGTTTCTGTTTTTTACAGCATGATCACATAAACTTCACACAAGTCTTCCCAAAGGTTCTAATTGGCACAAACACTAATTAAAACACAAAACCACATCTAAACAGAAGCTAGATGCAATATTTTTTCCTAAACAGAATCAAAAACAAATAAAATAAAATTGGGTTGCCTCCCAACAAGCAATGTCGTTTAACGCCCCTAGCTAGGCACGATACAAGAATAGATCTAGGTATTGCCATAATGATAAGGTAGATCACGAAAAATCATCTCATATTCCCTACGTTCAGCACCAAGTTTTCTTTGTGGCAAGCAAAAGTAATCAAAAGGGCTAATTTTAATAGGACAAAAGTCCCCCATATCAAGCTCAGGAGGTATAGGTTCCTCCCTTGGCCCTTCATATTGCACAACCAATTCATCATTATAAGCATTCTTTTGGCAAAAGGTCATGAGCCTTTGATCAAGGGAAAACCTAACCCATTGTTTTGAATATCAAAACCATCATTCAATTCAGATATTCTATCAACCAAGATATCGGTAGGAACCTTTTTCCTAAGGTTTTTATTAAAAGCAACATGATCTAAAGATTGCAAACGCATTATGTCCTCTTGATTAGATAACATAGCTTCTATGGGAGGACGGCCAGCGTCTGATGTCTACTACACAGCCTTCTTCTTGTAGACATTGTTGGGCCTCCAAGTGCAGAGGTTTGTAGGATAGTAGCAAATTTCCCTCAAGTGGATGACCTAAGGTTTATTAATCCGTGGGAGGCGTAGGATGAAGATGGTCTCTCTCAAACAACCCTGCAACCAAATAACAAAGAGTCTCTTGTGTCCCCAACACACCCAATACAATGGTAAATTGTATAGGTGCACTAGTTCGGCGAAGAGATGGTGATACAAGTGCAATATGGATGGTAGATATAGGTTTTTGTAATAAGTATATATAAAAAAAGCAAGGTAGCAAGTGGTAAACGTGAGCATAAACGGTGTTGCAATGATAGTAGGCAAGGCCTAGGGTTCATACTTTCACTAGTGCAAGTTCTCTCAACAAGGATAACATAATTGGATCATATTACTATCCCTCAACATGCAACAAAGAGTCACTCGCCACGAAGGGAATCCTAAGCGGGATATGGCGACTCCCACCTCTCCACCGCCACCTTAACCCTAGCCACCACCACCACCGGCGATCTCCACATCTCTCCGTGGATTTTGTCATCTGATCGGCTCATCATCTCCGGCGCTCCTTCCTCTCTCTTTAGGTTATCATCTTCCTCATGGCGGTCCATGCGATCTCTCTGGGATTGGATTTCTCCCCGGGGATGAAGTTGGCGTCCGAGATCCAACGCGTCTTCAGGAAATCGGTGCATCCCTCGTCAGACACAGGCCATTTTACTATGGTGGCCTCCTTTGCATGGCATACTTTCCGGCTGAATGGAGAACGTGGGGCTCGCTCTAGAGGCGGCCATTGGAGGATATTGCTCATGTCTCAAGGTATCGCTCCTCCACCATGGCATTTTCTCATTCAACGTTTCTTGCAAGGATGTGGGTTTTTTCATTCTGCACCAGAGGAGTTTTGTTTGTGATCAGTTCAAGTGTTTCTTCCACCTCTGGGGTAATGGTGGCCCAGATTGGAAGAAAGAATTTTGTCTTTGGCAATCTGAATGCCAAGACGAATGGGTTTTAGTTAATCCCTCTAAGAGAAGAGCTAGCCTTGGATTACAGGCTATGCAACATGCTCCGGCAAAATCTTCTATACGAGCACGCACGGCCAAAGTTATGCCTAGCAAGCGTGCTATGTTTGCTACGTTCATGCAATATCCCGCACGTAAGGGTTATAGCTATGGCCCATCCGCCGATGAAGTGGCCACGTTCCGCGAAGCTGGTTATCCTGTATCGTCCCATGAGGATGTGCATGCGGAGGTTTCTTCTCCGGTGACGACCTCACCGCCGGCCAAGTTTCTAATTCAGTTTGGAACAGTTCCACCTTCCCCAGAGGGTTTATCTCCTTCTTGTTTAAACCCAGGATCTTCGGGTAGTCGTTTGATTTTTGCCTTGGAAGGTTTGGATTCTCCGCCTAAGTTGGGCTCGTGGGGCCAGCCCATTGAACTTGCTGATGATGACAGTAGCAGCCCTTCGCCCCTAGCTTCCAAATCTCCATCTCCTCGGGATATTATCAATGATCTGCAAAGTTTTGACGAGATGATTGAAGATATGGCTGCAAAATATTGGGATTGTCAGAACTGTTTGGCTATGCGTCACACGTCAAAGACATGCACGAATCCGGTCTGATGTCGTAATTGTTTTCATTCGGGACACGTTAAAAAAATTGCATAGGCCTGCCGCCTGACTTGTCCGTCTAGGTGCCTAAAATCCCGTCACCGGGTTTTGGGAAGTTGGACCGAAAAGAGGACCCTTCCTCCCCCGCCTCTCCAGTTTCCCGAGACCAAACGACCCCGGAGAAAACCCCATCCTTGCGGACAGTTCAACTACTTGAATATTGGGATGGTTGATGTTTATTGGGATCCCGTTTGGTACTTTTGGATAGTTCAACTACTTGAATAGCACTGACAGGCGCAAGGTTCGAGCTTTGGTCCGTGCATCTTTCCCGGATAATGCTTTAGTCCCCCGATCGGTCACCTTCAGGGAGTTTGCCAATTGGGGTGAAGTCATGGTGTCTTGGTCTGCTGCCTGTTATATCTTATCCAGCGAATTTGCTGGCGCCATGATCCCTGCGGATGAAGACCCTATGCCATTGAATGGGAATCCTCATCCATTGCCTGGAGCTGAGGTGCCGCAGCCGTTCTGGGCAATGCCGCCATACCCTGCTCTTGGATGGAATGCAATCCCTCGGGGCCAAAACCAGGGTCAGAACGCCATGGCTGGGTGGCCTGATAATGTGCAACAGGAGGAGGGATGGGGCCCATGGGAAGAACATGTGCAGCCTATGGAGCAGGAGGATGAAGTTCAACCAGCCCAGGATCAGAATTCTATGATCCTGAATCCCTCTCTGGACTCCTCTGATGATGAGAATATGATTGAAGTTCAGCAGCCTCTTCCGATAGTGCAGTTGGACCCAATTCAGCTTGGTATGGTCAAGGTTTTCTATGGACCAGTTCTACCGCCAACAATGATCTGGGAGCGATCTTTCAAGTCCTTGTTGCCTGTATTTGCCACCAAAGAGATTCACCCTTGCCTACCTGGGTTTGCTGCGTCCATGAGGCAAGTTTCTTTTGGCTCGGAGGATCTGCAAAACAAATTCTTGCTTTGGAATGCCAGTCAAGGGCCGACAGAACCTGCTAACTCTTTGGTGGTTATTGAAGAGCTGCCCTCAGATGATCCATCATGCTTCAGTCCCCAGGCTCCTTCTGTTCCTTCGCAAGACGATCCTTCTGTTACTTCACAAGACGATCCTCAGGACTTTCAGTTCATGGCTGCCACTCCAACACCGCTAGGCAAGCGGCCATGTCAGTCTGTTCGCCCCAGGCGCTCTGTCACGCTTGTTGAGCCACCTCTGGACTTCAGTAGCAGGAGAATGACGCGCAGTGCCGCCAAACGATCGGGGATGAAGCCGACCTCGGCTATCTTGCTGAAGCCCACACCTCTACGACGACCGAAGGCAAAGAAGCTTCGCCTCGAGGATGACTGTAGCCAGCTCCCTCTACCAGACCCGACGCCTATACCAACATTGCAGGCTATTGGAGTGGCGCTGGGTATTGCCCCGGAGGATCTATCGGTTGAGAAGCTTACGGCTTCTCCACGTGCTGCTGAAGACGAAGATGGCCCCCATGATGATTGACGCCCAGCGAAGTTTGATTGAGAGTCGGGCACTTTTATTTGTGTGTCCGTTTTACCATAGTACTCTGTGTCTATGCGCATGTCTGAACTTGTTGGTTACCTTCGTTGGCACTACTCTTGTTCTCTTGTCCATGCTGTTAAGCAGCTGGATTTGCTACTTCTTCGCAGTCCTTTTATTTTATGGATAATCGCAATTATCGTAATTGGAATGTGCTTTGCTGGAACGTGCGAGGACTGAATTCTGAGGCTAGGCAGTGGGATTTACATGCTAAAATTGAAGAGAGCCACTTCTCTATTATTTGTCTTCAGGAAACTAAATGCGAGAGTTTTGATATCCGAAAGATTAGATCATTTTGTCCTAGGAGGTTTGATCAATTCGCGTTCTCACCTTTTGTTGGAGCTTCGGGTGGGATCCTAGTCGTTTGGAACTCATCGATTTTTCATGGCCACCTTATTGACATACAGAGATATAGTGTCGTGGTCTCTTTCCAATCCCTGCACAATTCTGAAAAATGGACCTTAGTCTCAGTTTATGGGCCATGCGAGGGTCTGCCTAGAGATGATTTCGTTAACTGGCTATATCATCTAGTCATCCCTCCAGATGAAAATTGGCTGCTGTTGGGGGACTTCAATTTCATCGGGTCTTTGGACAATAGAAACCTTCCGGGTGGTGACCCCAATGATATTTTTCTTTTCAATGAAATAATTGGTCACCTTGGTCTTCTAGAGCTACCTTTGAAGGGCCGTAGCTACACCTGGTCAAACATGCAGCAGCAACCCTTACTTGAGCAACTTGATTGGTTCTTCATTACGGCAGATTGGATCTCTCATTATCCTAACACTGTGGTTAACCCTCTAGCTAAAACTTCCTCGGATCATGTGCCGTGTGTGGTGTCCATTGACACTACCATTCCTGCAACGAAGACTTTCCGGTTTGAAAATTACTAGATTGAAATGCCGGGGTTCATGGATTGTGTAACCAAGTCTTGGAATGCTCCAGTTTTTTCTGACCTATCAGCCTCTGCGGTCCTCACAAAGAAGTTTAAAAGGCTGCGATACGATTTGAGATCTTGGAGCAAACAGTTATCATACCTCAAAAAGCATACTGTCAATTGCTCGAGGGTCATTCTACACTTCGACCAGCTAGAGGAAGTGAGACCCTTAACCAGGCCAGAGCTCAACTTCAGACAAATTGTGAAACTTCACTATGAGAAGTTGTTGAAAATCCACTATATTTACTGGAAACAAAGATGCACCATTCGGTACATAAAAGTTGGCGAGGAGAATTCGAAATTCTTTCATGCAATGGCATCGGAGCGCATGAGAAGGAATTCCATCTCGAGTCTAATGACTAACTCCATGGCTGCTCCTGTGACGGGTCATGATCAAATGGCGGGAATTCTCTAGGCCTCATTCAAATCCAGAATGGGCCAGTCACAAGGGATCAATATGGGCTTTGATCTCAGTCGTTTAATTCAAGCCATTTCAGGACTGGAAGAGCTGTCCATACCTTTTTCTGATGATGAAATTAAAGTGGTCTTGAAAGAATTGCCGGTGGATCGGGCGCCTGGCCCGGATGGTTTTAATGGGATGTCTATTAAGCACTGTTGGCCTATAATTGAACAGGACTTTATGTGGCTGATTCAGGATTTTTATGAAGGGAAGCTTTCGTTGGAAAATATTAATGGCTCTCTCATTACACTTATACCCAAGATTGCTTCTCCGGTTGGGCCTGATGATTTTAGGCCAATATCCCTCACCAACACTTGTCTTAAATTTTTAACTAAGTTGTTGGCCAAAAGGTTGTAGAAGGTTATTCTCAAGTGCATCCACAAAAATCAGTATGGATTTCTTAAGGGTAGGTCAATTCAAGATTGTCTGGCCTGGAGCTTTGAATATATACATCAATGTAAACAATCCAAACGTCCAGTGATCATCCTTAAGTTGGATTTTGCTAAGGCCTTTGACACAGTTGAGCATGAGGTTATTATTCAAATGCTCCAGCATAAGGGGTTTGATGCCAAATGGATTTCTTGGGTGAAACAACTGCTATCCACGGGTTCTTCGTCTGTGATGTTGAATGGTATCCCTGGAAAGCAATTTATGTGCAAGTGTGGCGTTAGACAGGGTGACCCCCTATCACCTCTGTTGTTTGCCCTTGCAGCTGACTTGTTACAGTCTGTGGTTAACCAAATGCTAGAGCATGGCACTCTCTCCTTGCCTATTCAAACCCATGACAGAGATTTTCCCATCATCCAATATGCAGATGATACGATTATGTTCCTTGCGGCTAAAGACAATGAACTTGTTGCACTTAAGAACATGCTGCTGACCTTTCAACAATCCACAGGGTTGAAGGTCAACTTTGCCAAATCTTCAATGATCCCTTTGAATATGAGTGATGAGGAGGCTTCAAGGCTTGCTGCTATTTTGGGTTGCAAAATTGGCAAGCTCCCATTTACTTATCTGGGTTTGCCCTTGGGAACCACAAGGCCAAGAATCATTGATCTAATGCCCTTGGTTGACAGTCTTGAGCGGTGATTAACAGCAAGTTCTTCCATGTTGAATCAAGGCTCTCGTCTGCAATTACTTATCTCTGTTCTCACTTCTATGCGCATATATTTTCTGTGCAGCCTCAGCATTCCACCAGGGATAATCAAGCAGCTTGACAGAATATTCAGGCAATGCCTTTGGAGAGGCAACAGTGATGCTCCCAAACAGTCTCTTGCTGCATGGGAGCTCGTTTGCAGGCCAAAGGACAAAGGGGGCTTAGGAGTTTTAAACCTGAACATCCAGAACAAAGGGCTACTTATCAAACATCTTCATAAATTCTATAACAAGGTTGACATTCCCTGGGTGACCTTAATTTGGAGCAGTTACTATGATCATGGTGTTCCACATGCAACAGCTGCAGTTGGATCTTTCTGGTGGAGGGATATTTTGAAACTCCACGAGGCTTACATTCCTATTACTTTGGTGCACATCAACATGGGTGACTCTGCTTTGTTCTGGACCGACTCTTGGCACATTGGGGGCTCTGCGCGGCCACTATGCTGGAGATTGCCAAAGTTATATTCCTTTGTCAATAATGATAGGATATCCATTCAGGAATTCCTTCAATCCCAGGATCTATTCTCCATGTTCCATTTGCCAATTTCTCATGAAGGTGCTGACGAGCTGCACATTTTGGAAGACTAGATCATGCAGCTACAAAGAGACCCTCTTATACCTGATGTTTGGATATGGTCGGGCAAATCAAAGGAGTACACTGCCAAGAGATTTTATACGGTCATGCATTCACATCTACCGATAATACATCCTTGCAAATGGTTGTGGCAGAGTAGGTGCACCATAAAAATCAAGGTTTTTGGGTCGCTGCTTTTCTTTGACAGATTAAACACCAAAGACATGTTGGTTAGAAGGCACTGGCGCTCTAACCAAGATGACAATCTTTGCCTCATCTGCAGCAAGCTAGTGTATGAAGATAGATTGCACCTGTTTTTTAACTGCGTCTTCAGCTGTAGAGTATGGAATTATCTGGGTATCGATTGGTCAGGAGGCTCTGATATTCGGCAATGTATCATGCATGCAAGGTCCAGCTTCAGACACCCTTTCTTCTTTGAGGTCATGCTAACTGCTGCTTGGAATATTTGGATCTTGAGAAATGGCAGAACCTTCAGAGCTGAGAGAGCCACCTTCAGTGCTTGGAAGTGCAAACTCATCCATGATATATCTCTACTTGCTCATAGAGTGAAGGACTGTATAAAGCCAAAACTTCTGGCATGGGTTAATTCTTTGTTGTAAAGGAGGTAGGGATTTTTAGTCTTAGGTAGTTTTTACACCTTTTTTCCTGTATAGTTTGTGTACTTGTTTGTACAGTTCTATTTTCTTTTAATAAAGGGCTGTGGGGCTTTGCCTCACAGTAAATATTCAAAAAAACAAAGAGTCACTCCAAAGTAACTAATAGCGGAGAACAAACGAAGAGATTATGGTAGGGTACGAAACCACCTCAAAGTTATTCTTTCTGATCGATCTATTCAAGAGTCTGTAGTAACGTTCAATCTATCATAGAGTTCGTACTAGAATAATACCTTAAGACACAAATCAACCAAAACCCTAATGTCACCTAGATACTCCATTTTCACCTCAAGTATCCGTGGGCATGATTATACGATATGCATCACACAATCTCATAAACATCTATTCAACCAACACATAGAACTTCAAAGAGTGCCCCGAAGTTTCTACCGGAAAGTCAAGACGAAAACGTGTGCCAACCCCTATGCATAGGTTCCCAAGGTCACGGAACCCGCAAGTTGATCACCAAAATATACATCAAGTAGATCACATGATATCCCATTGTCACCACAGATAAACACGTGCAAGACATACATCAAGTGTTCTCAAATCCTTAAAGACTCAATCCGATAAGATAACTTCAAAGGGAAAACTCAATCCATTACAAGAGAGTAGAGGTGGAGAAGCATCATAAGATCCAACTATAATAGCAAAGCTCACGATACATCAAGATCGTGCCATCTCAAGAACACGCGAGAGAGAGAGAGAGAGATCAAACACATAGCTACTGGTACATACCCTCAGCCCCGAGGGTGGACTACTCCTCCCTCGTCATGAAGAGTGCAGGGATTCCCCCCTCCGACAGGGTGCCGGAACAGGGTCTAGATTGGTTTTCGGTTGCTACAGAGGCTTTCGGCGACGGAACTCCCGATCTAGGTTAATTTCTGAAGGTTTCAGCATTTATAGGATTTTTTGGTGTAGGGCACAAGTCAGGGGGCTTTTGGGTTGTCCACGAGATAGGAGGGCGCGCCCCCCACCCTCGTGGGCAGCCCGTGGCTCTTCTGGCCCAACTCTTTTACTTCGGGGGCTTCTTTTGGTCCAGAAAAATCATCAAAAATTGGCACGTCAATTGGACTCCGTTTGATATTCCTTTTCTGTAAAACCATAAAACAGGAGAAAGGCAGAAACTGGCACTGGGCTCTGGGTTAATAGGTTAGTCCCAAAAATCATATAAAAGTGTATATAAAAGCCCATAAGACATCCTAGAAGGATAAGATAATAGCATGGGACAATAAAAAATTATAGATACGTTGGAGACGTATCAAGTATCCCAAGCTTAATTCCTGCTCGTCCTCGAGTAGGTAAATGATAAAAATAGAATTTTTGATGTGGAATGCTAACCAATATAGTTTTCAATGTAATTCTCTTAATTGTGGCATGAATGTTCAGATCTGGAAGATTCAAGACAAAATTCTATATTGACATGAGAAATAATAATACTTCAAGCATACTAACAAAGCAATCATGTCTTCTCAAAATAATATGGCTAAAAAAAGTTATCCCTACAAAATCATATAGTCTGGCTATGCTCCCTCTTCATCACACAAAATATTCATATCATGCACAACCCCGATTTCAGCCAAGCACTTGTTTTCATACTCTATCTTTTCAAACCTTTCAACTTTCACGCAATACATGAGCGTGAGCCATGGACATAGCACTATGTGGAATAGAGAGGTGGTTGTGGAGAAGACAAAAAGGAGGAAGATAGTCTCACATCGACTAGGCGTATCAACGGGCTATGGAGATGCCCATCAATAGATATCAATGTGCGTGAGTAGGGATTGCCATGCAACGGATGCACTAGAGCTAAAAATGTATGAAAGCTCAACAAAAGAAACTAAGTGGGTGTGCATCCAACTTGCTTGCTCACGAAGACCTAGGGCATTTGAGGAAGCCCATCGTTGGAATATACAAGCCAAGTTCTATAATGAAAATTCCCACTAGTATATGAAAGTGACTAAACATGAGACTCTCTATCATGAAGAACATGGTGCTACTTTGAAGCACAAGTTTGGAAAAAGATAGTAGCATTGTCCCTTCTCTCTTTTCTCTGATTTTTTTGGAGGGGCTTTCCTCTTTTTTTAGCCCCTCTCTATTTTTTTTGGGCCATCTCCTTTTTTATTTGGCCTTCATCTTTTTTTCCTCACACGAGACAATGCTCTAATAATGAAGATCATCACACTTATATTGATTTACAACTCGATATTACAACTCGATACTAGAACAAATTATGACTCTACATGAATGCCTCCAGTGTTGTACCGGGATGTGCAATGAATCAAGAGTAACATTTACGAAAAATTATGCATGGTGGCTTTGCCACAAATACAATGTCAACTACATGATCATGCATGGCAATATGACAATATGAAGCGTGTCATATGAACAGAATGGTGGAAAGTTGCATGGCAATATATCTCGGAATGGCTATGGAAATGCCATGATAGGTAGGTATGGTGGCTGTTTTGAGAAAGATATATGGTGGCTGTTTTGAGGAAGGATATATAGTGGGTGTATGGTACCGGCGAAAGTTGTGCGATACAAGAGAGGCTAGCAATGGTGGAAGGGTGAGACTGCGTAATATACATGGACTCAACATTAGTCATAAGAACTCATATACTTATTGAAAACAATTACGGGTCATCAAAACAAAGCAATCAACGCATGCTCCTAGGGGGGAGGTTGGTAGTAGTTAACCATCGCGCACCCCCGACCTCCACACAAAGGTTGACACTTTACAAATACCTCATGCTCTAACTTCGTCACATAGCGGTTCACCATACGTGCATGCTACGGGAATCACTAACCTTAACACAAGCATTTCTCAATTTCATAATAACTCCACTAGCATGACTCTAATATCCCTATCCTCATATCTCAAAACAATTATCAAGCATCCAACTTCTCATCATATTCAATGCACTTAGTGTGAAAGTTTTTACTACATTGATATTGGATGTCTATCATGTGAAGACTAGTTTTATAGCCTAAGCACATTACCATGTTGTTTTAATAGACTCTCAAATGGATATATATGAAGCATGAGAGTTCAACAATTTCTACAAAATATTATCACCACCGTGCTCTAAAAGATATAAGTGAAGCACTAGAGCAATAACAAACTACTCCGAAAGATATAAGTGAAGATCAATGAGTAGTTGAATAATTATGTAACTATGTGAAGACTCTAACATTTAAGAACTTCAGATCTTGGGATATTATTCAAAAAGCAAGCAAAACAAAGTATAATAAATTGACGCTCCAAGCAAAACACATATCATGTGGTGAATAAAAATATAGCTCCGAGTATAGTTACCGATAGATGAAGACGAAAGAGTGGATGCCTTCCCGGGGCATCCCCAAGCTTAGGCTTTTGGTTATCCTTGAATTTTACCTTAGGGTGCCTTGGACATCCCCAAGCTTAGGATCTTGCCACTATTTGTTCCATGGTCCATCAAAGCAATACTCAAAACTTGAAAACTTCACAGCACAAAACTTAGACAAAAATCTCGTGAGCTCCCTTAGTATAAGAAAGCAAACCACTACTCAAAGGTACTGCAATGAATTCATTATTTGTTTATATTGGTGTTAAACCTACTGTATTCCAACTTCTCTATGGTTCATACTTCCCAATACTACTCATAGATGCATTGAAATAAGCAAACAACACACGAAAAACAGAATTTGTCAAAAACAGAACAATGTGTAGTAATCTGCAGGTTTCGCATACTTCTGTAACTCCAAAAAATTCAAACTAAATTGGTAAATGTGAGGAATTTTTCTATTAATCATCTGCAAAAATAATCAACTAAATAGAACGCTCCAGTAAAATCTGATGACCATTCTAGTGAGCGCAAACGATTCTGTTTTTCATAGCAGGATCACATAAACTTCACACACATCTTCCCAACGGTTCTACTTGGCACAAACACTAAACAAAACATGAAACCACATATAAACAGAGACTAGATGCAATATTTATTCCCTAACAGCAACAAAAACAAAAAATATAAAGTTGGGTTGCCTCCCAACAAGCGCTATCGTTTTACGCCCCTAGCTAGGCATGATGATTTCAAGGATGCTCACATAAAAGATAGAATTGAAACATAAAGAGAGCATCATGAAGAATATTACTATCAAATTTAAGTCTAACCCACTTCCTATGCATAGGGATTTTGTAAGCAAACAACTTATGGGAACGATAATCAACTAGCATAGGATGGGAAAACGAGCATAACTTCAAGATTTTAAGAACATAGAGAGGAAACTTGATATTATCGCAATATGTAGAAGCATATGATCCTCCCTCATGATAATTTTCAGTAGCATCATAAATGAATTCAACAATATAACTATCACAAAAAGCATTATTTTCATTATCTACAAGCATAGAAAATTTACTACTCCCATCATAAGCAAGATTCTTCTCATTCATAGTAGTAGGAGAAGCAAACTCAACAAAATAACTATCATGCGAAGCATAATCCAATTGAAAATTAGAATCATGATGACAAGTTTCATGGCTATCATTATTCTTAAGAGCATAACAGTCATCACAATAATCATCATAGATAGGAGGCATGATTTCATCATAATAAATTTGCTCATCAAAACTTGGGGGACTAAACATATCATCTTCATCAAACATAGCTTCCCCAAGCTTGTGGCTTTGCATATCATTAGCATCATGGGTATTCAAAGAATTCATACTAACAACATTGCAATCATGCTCATCATTCACATATTTTATGCCAAGCATTCTATGTAATTCTTCTTCTAGTACTTGAGCACAATTTTCCTTCCCATCATTTTCACGAAAGATATTAAAAAGATGAAGCATATGAGGCAACCTTAATTCCATTTTTTTGTAGTTTTCTTTTATAAACTAAACTAGTGATAAAACAAGAAACTAAAATATTCGATTGCAAGATCTAAAGATATACCTTCAAGCACTAACCTCCCCGGCAACGGCGCCAGAAAAGAGCTTGATGTCTACTACACAACCTTCTTCTTGTAGACGTTATTGGGCCTCCAAGTGCAGAGGTTTGTAGGACAATAGCAAATTTCCCTCAAGTGGATGACCTAAGGTTTATCAATCCGTGGGAGGCGTAGGATGAAGATGGTCTCTCTCAAACAACCCTGCAACCAAATAACAAAGAGTGTCTTGTGTCCCCAACACACCCAATACAATGGTAAATTGTATAGGTGCACTAGTTCGGCGAAGAGATGGTGATACAAGTGCAATATGGACGGTAGATATAGGTTTTTGTAATAGGTAAATATAAAAACAGCAAGGTAGCAAGTGGTAAACAGGAGCATAAACGGTGTTGCAATGATAGTAGGCAAGGCCTAGGGTTCATGCTTTCATTAGTGCAAGTTCTCTCAACAAGGATAACATAATTGGATCATATTACTTGCCCTCAACATGCAACAAAGAGTCACTCCAAAGTAACTAATAGCGGAGAACAAACGAAGAGATTATGGTAGGGTACGAAACCACCTCAAAGCTATTCTTTCTGATCGATCTATTCAAGAGTCCGTAATAACGTTCAATCTATCATAGGGTTCGTACTAGAATAACACCTTAAGACACAAATCAACCAAAACCCTAATGTCACCTAGATACTCCATTGTCACCTCAAGTATCCGTGGGCATGATTATACGGTATGCATCACACAATCTCAGAAACATCTATTCAACCAACACATAGAACTTCAAAGAGTGCCCCGAAGTTTCTATCGGAAAGTCAAGACGAAAACGTGTGCCAACCCCTATGCATAGGTTCCCAAGGTCACGGAACCCGCAAGTTGATCACCAAAACATACATCAAGTAGATCACATGATAACCCATTGTCACCACAGATAAACACGTGCAAGACATACATCATGTGTTCTCAAATCCTTAAAGACTCATTTCGATAAGATAACTTCAAAGGGAAAACTCAATCCATTACAAGAGAGCAGAGGGAGAGAAGCATCATAAGATCAAACTATAATAGCAAAGCTCGCGATACATCAAGATCGTGCCATCTCAAGAACAAGAGAGAGAGAGAGAGAGAGAGAGAGAGAGAGAGAGAGAGATCAAACACATAGCTACTGGTACATACCCTCAACCTCGAGGATGGACTACTCCTCCCTCGTCATGGAGACCGCCAGGATGATGAAGATGGCCACCGGAGAAGGATTCCCCCCTCCGACAGGGTGCCGGAACAGGGTCTAGATTGGTTTTCGGTGGCTACAGAGGCTTTCGGCGGCGAAACTCTCGATCTAGGTTAATTTACGAAGGTTTCAGTATTTATAGGATTTTTTGCGTAGGGCACAAGTCAGGGGGGCTTCTGGGCTATCCACGAGATAGGAGGGTGCGCCCCCCTGCCCAGGGCGTGCCCCCCACCCTCGTGGGCAGCCCGTGGCTCTCCTGGCCCAACTCTTTTACTTCGGGGGCTTCTTTTGGTCCAGAAAAAATCATCAAAAATTGGCACGTCAATTGGACTCCGTTTCATATTCCTTTTCTGTAAAACCCTAAAACAGGAGAAAAACAGAAACTCGCACTAGGCTCCGGGTTAATAGGTTAGTCCCAAAAATCATGGAAAAGTGTATATAAAAGCCCATAAGATATCCTAGAAGGATAATATAATAGCATGGAACAATCAAAAATTATAGATACGTTGGAGACGTATCAGCGTCCACCCTATAATGAGTAAAAATTTCTTTGGTCGCTTTCATTATGAATCTGAACTCATGAGCCAAAAAGATTCTCTGAATGCAAGGATGCATATGGATAAATTGCCTTTCAAATTCAACTACAAGCATAGATATGGCATCCGCAAGACTACTAGTTCTATGAAGGATAGATCCACCCATAGTGGGTAAAGCACCGGCACAAGTAAAGAAGTCATGAAGAACTCCTTTTACAATAATATTACCACTACCAACCCGGAACTTCTTGGTATGTAAAGTGGTAGTTTCATCTGAAGGATCAACAAAGGTGAAGTTGCCCTCAACATTACTACCCTTTTCGACAGCATCTTCCCCCATCTCAGACATGATAGCAACAAACCGCAATAAAGACGAACACACACGAGGCAAGCGAACGGTAAAACACACGGAAAAAGAAGGGCAAATAAAACGGCAAGGGTGAAGTGGGGGAGAGGAGAATGAGAGGCAAATAATGTAGTGCGGGGGATAAGGGTTTGTGATAAGTACTTGGTGTATGACTTTTGCATAGATCTCCCCGGGAACGGCGCTAGAAATTCTTCTTGCTACTTCTCGAGCTTGTGTTCTATTCCCTCGAAGAGGAAAGGGTGATGCAGCACAGTAGCGTAAGTATTTCCCTCAGTTTTTGAGAACCAAGGTATCAATCCAGTAGGAGACCACGCGCGAGTTCCTCGCACCTACACAAACAAATAAGAACCTCGTAGCCAACACGATAAGGGGTTGTCAATCCCTTCATGGTCACTTACGAGAGTGTGATCTGATAGATAGGATAGAATAAAAAAATTGCTATTTTTGGTATAGGAACAGAAAGTAAATAAAACAAATAAGCAATGGTGACAGAAATTGGCTAGTCGAAGGAAAAGTAATATGATGAAGATAGACCCGGGGGCCATAGGTTTCACTAGTGGCTTCTCTCATGATAGCAGAATTCTATGGTGGGTGAACAAATTACTGTCGAGCAATTGATAGAAAAGCTCATAGTTATGAGAATATCTAGGCATGATCATTGTATATAGGCATCACGTCCGTGACAAGTAGACCGAAATGATTATGCATCTACTACTATTACTCCACACATCGACTGCTATCTAGCATGCATCTAGAGTATTAAGTTCATAAGAACAGAGTAACGCCTTAAGCAAGATGACATGATGTAGAGGGATTAACTGAAGCAATATGATATACACCCCATCTTTTGATCCTTGATGGCAAAATTACTATACATGCCTTGCTGCCCCTACTGTCACTAGGAAAGGACACCGCAAGATTGAACCTAAATCCAAGCACTTCTCCCATTGCAAGAACTATAGATCTAGTAGGCCAAACCAAACTGACAATTCGAAGAGACTTGCAAGGATATTATATTCATACATAAAATATTTCAGAAAAGAATCCAATATTGTTCATACATAATCTTGATCATAAACCCACAATTCATCGGATCTCGACAAACACACCGCAAAAAGATTACATCGAGTAGATCTCCTCGAAGATCGAGGAGAACTTTGTATTGAGATCCAAAGAGAGAGAAGACGTCATCTAGCTAATAACTATGGACCCGAAGGTCTGTGGTAAACTACTCACAACTCATCGGAGGGGCTATGGTGTTGATGTAGAAGCCCTCCATGATCGATGCCCCCTTCGGCGGAGCTCCAGAACAGGCCCCAAGATGGGATCTCACGGGAACAGAAGGTTACGACGGTGGAATTAGGGTTTCTTCATGCTCCCCGATGTTTTCAGTGTATATGGGTATATATAGGAGGAAAAAGTACGTCGGTGGAGCAACGTGGGGCCCACGAGGGTCGGGGCGTGCCTACCCCCCTGGGCGCGCCCTGCCCCCTCATGGGCACCTCGTTTCTTCTCTGACTTGTACTCCAAGTCTCTCGTGAAGGTATCGTTCCAAAAATAACTCTCCCGAAGGTTTCATTCCGTTTGGACTCCGTTTGATATTCCTTTTCAGCGAAACACTGAAATAGGCAAAAAACAACAATTTGCACTGGGCCTTGGGTTACTAGGTTAGCCCCAAAAATAATATAAAAGTGTATAGTAATGCCCATTAAACATCCAAAACAGAATATATAATAGCATCGAACAATCAAAAATTATAGATATGTTGGAGACGTATCAAGTACGTAGGAGGAGGCAAGGTCCTAGCTACGACGAGATTGTACACGCGAGTTTTACGAGTTCAGGTCCCTCCCGGAGGAGGTAAAAGCCCTACGTCTCGGTGCTCGGAGGTTGTCGACTGGATATGGGTGTGTGTGTTACAGGGGGTGCGAACCCTTGTACCAGAGGAGGGGGTGGCTTATATAGAGTGCGCCAGGACCCTAGCCATCCCCCGTTACAGAGGGTTCAATGTACATAAAGGTAGGACATTACTGATAACGCCTACTATAAAGAGCTATAAATGGCCTTTAAGACTACGGTGTAAATGCCCGACCTTTGTCATCTTGAGTGACCTTAGATCTTCTATACTCCGAGTAGTTTCTTGTAAGGTCGAGTGACTTCATCCTGGTCGAGTGGAATTGGGGTATCCCAGTGAGATATTGGGTCTCGTGGATTGCACTCTTCGATTACTTCGGTCGGTATCTTTTGTCATCCTTTGAATGTCCTTGAATCTAGGGTAGTTACCTTGGGTAGGATGTCTAGGTCAGGCCTATGACCCTACCCTAGGTCTATGGTATCGTCAGTACGCCCTCCACCCTTGTGGTTGCCTCGTGCACTCTTTGGACTACTTTTAATTTTCCTATTTTTCTAAACACTCTAAAACGGAGAAAATTGCTATTGGAAATGTTTTGGAGTCGGTTTACTTACCGTACCCCATACCTATTCCTTTTCGGAGTCTGAAACGTCCTAGAAAGTGTCCCTTATGTACTCCTCCAGTGTCACGGTATTAATTATATTGGTCTCAACATTTAAGGGAGTACCTGAGATGTAATGTTTAATTCTTTGACCATTTACCACCTTCGTATGTGTGCCTTTGGCGTTGTTGGTTTTGATGGATCCAGAGCAATAAACCTCCTCGATAATGTAAGGGCCTTCCCATTTAGAGAGAAGCTTTCTTGCAAAAAAACTTAAATGAGAGTTGTATAGCAAAACATGATCACCTACATTAAACCCACGCTTTTGTATCCTTTTGTCATGCCATCTTTTAGCTTTTTCTTTAAATAGCTTGGCATTCTCATAGGCTTGGGTTCTCCATTCATCAAGTGAGCTAATGTCGAATAACCTCTTTTCACCGGAAAGTTTGAAATCATGGTTGAGCCCTTTAATTGCCCAATAAGCTTTATGTTCTAATTCAAGAGGTAAGTGACATGCTTTTCCATAAACCATTTTATATGGGGACATACCCATAGGGTCTTTATATGCAGTTCTATATGTCCATAATGCATCATCAAGTTTCTTGGACCAATTCTTTCTAGATCTATTAACAGTCTTTTGCAAAATCAATTTAATCTCTCTATTGCTCAATTCTACTCGACCACTAGACTGAGGATGATATGGAGATGCAATTCTATGGTTAATATCATATTTAGCAAGCACTTTATGAAAAGAACCATGATTAAAATGTGAACCACCATCAGTCATGAAATATCTAGGGACTCCAAACCTCGGAAAATTAACTTATTTGAGCATCTTAATAGAGGTGTTATGATCGGCACTACTAGTTGGAATAGCTTCTACCCACTTAGTAATGTAATCAACAATAACTAAAATACGTGTATACCCATTAGAGGAAGGAAATGGTCCCATATAATCAAAGCCCCAAACATCAAATGGTTAAATAACAAGTGAATAGTTCATAGGCATTTCCTGACGTCTACTAATATTACCAATTCTCTGGCATTCATCACAAGATAAGACAAACTTACGAGCATCTTTGAAGAGAGTAGCCCAATAAAAACTAGACTGCAATATCTTGTGTGCAGTTCTATCTCCAGCATGGTGTCCTCCGTAAGCCTCGGAGTGTCACTTGCATAGGATATGTTCATGTTCATGCTCGGGTACACAACATCTAATAACACCATCCAATCCTTCTTTATAAAGGTGTGGGTCATCCCAAAAGTAATGTCTTAAATCATAGAAAAACTTTTTCTTTTGCTGGTATGTGAAACTAGGTGGAATAAATTTAGCAACAATGTAATTAGCATAATTAGCATACCAAGGAGCATTACGAGAAGCATTTATGGCACCTAATTGTTCATCAGGAAAGCTATCATCAATAGGCAGTGGGTCATCAAGAACATTTTCTAACCTAGAAAAGTTGTCTGCAACGGGGTTCTCAGCTCCCTTTCTATCAATAATATGCAAATCAAATCCATGTAGCACGAGAACCCATCTAACAAGTCTAGGTATATCATCTTTCTTTTCCATAAGATATTTAATAGCATCATGATCAATGTGAACGGTTACTTTGGAATCAACAATATAAGATCAGAACTTATCACATGCAAAAACAATTGCTAAGAATTATTTTTCAGTAGTAGCATAATTTCTCTGAGCATTGTCTAGAGTTTTACTAGCATAATGAATAACATTCAATTACTTATCAACTCTTTTTCCTAGAACAGCGCCAACAGCATAATAACTCGCATCACACATAATTTCAAAAGGTAAATTCCAATCAGGTGGTTGAACAATAGGTGCAGAAATCAAGGCTTTCTTAAGTATTTCAAATGCTTCTACACAATCATCATCAAAAACAAAAGGAACATCTTTTGTAAGAGATTAGTGAGAGGCCTAGAAATTTTAGAGAAGTCTTTAGTAAACCTCCTATAGAAACCTGGATGACCAAGAAAACTTCTCATATCTTTGATATCTTTAGGACACGGCATCTTTTCAATAGCATCAACTTTAGCTTTATCAACTTCAATACCTCTTTCAGAAATCTTATGCCCCAAGACAATACCTTCATTAACCATAAAGTGGCACTTCTCCTAATTCAAGACAAGATTAGTTTCTTCACATCTCTGCAAAACTCGATCAAGGTTGCTTAAGAAATCATCAAAAGAAGTTCCATAAACGAAAAAATCATCCATGAAAACCTCAACAACCTTTTCACAAAAGTCAAAGAATATAGCAGTCATACATCTTTGAAAGGTAGCACGTGCATTGCATAATCCGAAAGGCATATATCTATAAGCAAAAGTATCAAAAGGGCAAGTAAAAGTGGACTTTTCTTGGTCCTCTTTTGACACAGGTATTTGAGAGAAACCAGAATAACCCTCTAGAAAGCAAAAATGTGTATGTTTGGATAGTATTTCTAGCATTTGATCAATAAAAGGTAGAGGATAATGATCTTTTCTAGTAGCTTTGTTCAATTTGCGAAAATCAATTACCATTATATAGCATGTGATAATTCTTTGTGGGATCAATTCATTCTTATCATTAGAAACAATTGCAATACCTCCCTTCTTAGGGACACAATGAACATGACTTACCCATCTACTATCAACAATAGGATAAATTATACATGCCACCAGAAGCTTTAGTATTTCATTTCTTACCACTTCTTTCATCTTAGGATTTAACAGACGTTGATGATCAACAACTGGTTTAGCATCAGGTTCCATATTAATTTTGTGCTGACATAGAGTGGGACTAATGCCCTTAATATCATCAAGAGTATATCCAATAACGGCACGGTGCTTCTTCAGAATTTTCAATAATCTCTTTTCTTCATGCTCTGAAAGTTTAGCACTAATAATAACAGGATATATCTTCTTTTCATCAAGATAAGCATATTTCAAAGTGTCGGGTAATTGTTTAAGATCAAACATAGGATCACCCTTAGGTGGAGGGGGGTATCTAAGGATTTCCACATGCAAATTATGTTTCATAACAGGCCATTGATTAAAGAATATTTCATCTAGTTCCCTTCTTTCATTCATAAACATATCATTTTCATGGTCTAGCAAATATTGTTATAAAGGATCAGTAGGTGGCACAACAATAAAAGCAAGACCAATTATTTCATCCTTCGGCAATTCCTTGTCATGGGGTTGTCTACGAAATTTAGAGAAATTAAAATCATGAGAATCATCCCCAAAATTGACAGTAATAATTTCTTTTTCACAGTCTATCTTAGCATTAATAGTATTCAAGAAAGGTCTGGCAAATATAATGGGACAGAAATCATCTTGTGGGGAACCAAGAACAAGGAAATCAGTAGGGTATTTTACCTTCCCACACAAGACTTCAACATCTCTAAAAATTCCCATTGGTGATATAGTATCTCTATTAGAAAGCTTAATAGTAACATCAATATCTTCTAGCTCAACAGGTGCAATATCATTCATGGTTTCTTTATATAGTGTATAAGGAATTGCACTCACACTAGCACCAACATCACATAAGCCATGATGACAATGATCTCCTATTTTAACAGAAACAACAGGCATGCCAACAACTGTTCTATGTTTATATTTATTATGGGGTTTAGCAATTCTAGCAGCTTCACCAACGAAGTAAATAACATGCCCATCAATATTGTAGACCAAGAGATCCTTAACCATAGCAACATTAGGTTCTATTTTAATTTTTTTTCAGGTGGTCTAGGTGCTCTAATATTACTTTTGTTAACCACAGTTGAAGCTTTAGCATGATTCTTTATTCTAACAAGAAAGGTGGTTTCTCAATATAAGCAGTATGAACAATAGGATCAACATTATAAGTAATAGTTTCTTCTTCGACTTTAATAGGTTCTACTACTTTTACTTCAATAGGAGGAGGATATTTAAACCACTTCTCTTCGGGGAGATCATCATGAGTAGCAAATGATTCACAAAAAGAAGCTACTATCTCAAGTCAAGTCCATATTAGTGCTAAATTCATGAAAAGCATCAGTATCCATAAATGATTTAACACAATCAAACTTAAGGTTTATACCTGACTCATTACCTTCATCGAGTTCCCAATCTTCAGAGTTGTGTTTAATTCTTTCCAATAAATCCCATTTGAATTCAATGGTCTTCTTCATAAAAGAACCAGTACAAGAAGTATCGACCATGGATTGGTCATTATGAGAAAGTTGAGCATAAAAATTCTGAATAATAATTTCTCTTGAGAGCTCATGATTGGGGCAAGAATATAACATTGACTTAAGCCTCCCCCAAGCTTGAGCGATACTTTCTACTTCAAGAGCCCAAAAATTATATATAATTCAGATCACGATGAACTAGATGCATAGGATAAAACTTGTGATGAAATTCCAATTTTCAACCGGTTGTAGTTCCATGATCTAATATCATCACATAGCCTATGCCATGTCAGTGCCTTTCCCTTCAAAGATAAAGGGAATACCTTCTTGTCGACATCATCCTCGGGCAAACCTGCAAGCTTAAATAATCCACAAACTTCATCCACAAAGATTAGGTGCATATCAGGATGTAATGTTCCATCTCCTGCATAAGGATTAGCTAGTAGTTTCTCTATCATACCCAAAGGAATTTCAAAACAAATATTTTTAGGGGGGTATAGTGGATTGAGGGGAAACTCTTTGCTCGTCTTCTTGGGGTGAAGATACCCCGAACAAACCTCTCAAAGGATTATTTTCCATAGTAACAAGTGACAGTAAATTTCAGCACACTATATAAATGTTTCCTTACCAAATTCCACTTACCAAAGGCACTTCACTCCCCGACAACGGCGCCAGAAAAGAGTCTTGATGACCCACAAGTATAGGGGATCTATCGTAGTCCTTCGATAAGTAAGAGTGTCGAACCCAACGAGGAGTAGAAGGAAATGACAAGCGGATTTCAGCAAGGTATTCTCTGCAAGACTGAAATTATCGGTAACAAATAGTTGTGTGATAAGATAATTCGTAACGGGTAACAAGTAACAAGAATAACTAAGGTGCAGCAAGGTAGCCCAATCCTTTTTGTATCAAAGGAATGATGTCTACTACGCAACCTTCTTCTTGTAGACGTTGTTGGGCCTCCAAGTGGATGACCTAAGGTTTATCAATCTGTGGGAGGCATAGG
This sequence comes from Secale cereale, assembly GCA_902687465.1. NCBI lineage: Eukaryota > Viridiplantae > Streptophyta > Magnoliopsida > Poales > Poaceae > Secale > Secale cereale. The sequence continues at coordinate 741,915,287 of LR738711.1, forward strand.
ATGAAGATGGTCTCTCTCAAACAACCCTGCAACCAAATAACAAAGAGTCTCTTGTGTCCCCAACACACCCAATACAATGGTAAATTGCATAGGTGCACTAGTTCAGCGAAGAGATGGTGATACAAGTGCAATATGGATGGTACATATAGGTTTTTGTAATATCAAAATATAAAAACAGCAAGGTAACTAATGATAAAAGTGAGCACAAACGGTATTGCAATGCTTTGAAACAAGGCCTAGGGTTCATACTTTCACTAGTGCAAGTTCTCTCAACAATAATAACATAACTGGATCATATAACTATCCCTCGGGATGCAACAAAGAGTCACTCCAAAGTCACTAATAGCGGAGAACAAACGAAGAGATTATTGTAGGGTACGAAACCACCTCAAAGTTATTCTTTCTTATCGATCTATTCAAGAGTTTGTAGTAAAATAACACGAAGCTATTCTTTCCGTTCGATCTATCATAGAGTTCGTACTAGAATAACACCTTAAGAAACATATCAAACAAAACCCTAATCTCACCTAGATACTCCATTGTCACCTCAAGTATCCGTGGGCATGATTATATGATATGCATCACACAATCTCAGATTCATCTATTCAGACAACACAAAGAACTTCAAAGAGTGCCCCAAAGTTTCTATCGGAGAGTCAAGACGAAAACATGTGTCAACCCCTATGCATAGATTCCCAAGGTCACGGAACCCGCAAGTTGATCACCAAAACATACATCAAGTGAATCGATAGAATATCCCATTGTCACCACGGGTATCCCATGCAAGACGTACATCAAGTGTTCTCAAATCCTTAAAGACTCAATCCGATAAGATAACTTCAAAGGGAAAACTCAATCCATTACAAGAGAGTAGAGGGGGAGAAACATCATAAGATCCAACTATAATAGCAAAGCTCGCGATACATCAAGATCGTGCCATCTCAAGAACACGGGAGAGAGAGAGAGAGAGAGAGAGAGAGAGAGAGAGATCAAACACATAGCTAATGGTACATACCCTCATCCCCGAGGGTGAACTACTCCCCCCTCATCATGGAGAGCGGCGGGATGATGAAGATGGCCACTGGAGAGGGATTCCCCCCTCCGACAGAGTTCTAGAACGGTTCTAGATTAGTTTTCGATGGCTACAGAGGCTTGCGGCGGTGGAACTCCCGATCTAGGATATGTTCTGGAAGTTTGGGTATATATAAGAGGTGTTGGAGTCGGGAACAAGTCAGGGGGGTCCCCGAGGCGGCCAAGAGATAGGGCCGCGCCCACGGGGGTAGGGCCCGCCCACCACCCTCGTGGTGGCCTCGGGATTCCTCTGGTCCATCTTCGGTACTCCATGGGCTTCTTCTGGTCCAAAAACAACCTCCGTGCAATTTCAGGTCAATTGGATTCCGTTTGATATTCCTTTTTTGCGAAACACTGAAATAGGCAAAAAAAACAGCAATTTGCACTGGGCCTTTGGTTAGTAGGTTAGTCCCAAAAATAATTTAAAAGTGCATATTAAAGCCCACTAAACATCCAAAACAGATAATATAATAGCATGGAACAATCAAAAATTATAGATACGTTGGAGATGTATCAAGCATCCCCAAGCTTAATTCCTGCTCATCCTCGAGTAGGTAAATGATAAAAACAGAATTTTTGATGTGGAATGCTACTTAACATAATTATCAATGAAATTTCTTTATTGTGGTATGAATGTTCAGATCCGAAAGATTCAAGATAAAAGTTTAATATTGACGTAAAAACAATAATACTTCAAGCATACTAACAAAGCAATTATGTCTTCTCAAAATAACATGGCCAAAGAAAGTTCATCCCTACAAAATCATATAGTTTGGCTATGCTCCATCTTCGTCACACAAAATATTCAAATCATGCACAACCCCGGTTTCAGCCAGGCAATTGTTTCATACTTCAATTTTTTCAAACTTTTTCAACTTTCACGCAATACATGAGCGTGAGCCATGGATATAGCACTATAGGTGGAATAGAGTGGTGGTTGTGGAGAAGACAAAAAAGAGGAAGATGGTCTCACATCAACTTGGCGTATCAATGGGCTATGGAGATGCCCGTCAATAGATATCAATCTGAGTGAGTAGGGATTGCCATGCAACGGATGCACTAGAGCTATAAATGTATGAAAGCTCAACAAAAGAAACTAAGTGGGTGTGCATCCAACTTGCTTGCTCACGAATACCTAGGGCATTTGAGGAAGCCCGTCGTTGGAATATACAAGCCAAGTTCTATAATGAAAATTTCCCACTTAGTATATGAAAGTGACAAAACAAAAGACTCTCTATCATGAAGATCATGGTGCTACTTTGAAGCACAAGTGTGGAAAAAAAGATAGTAGCATTGTGCCCCTTTTTGCTCTTTTTTTGGGCCTTCCTTTTTTTGGCCTTTCTCTTTTCTGGGACAGTGCTCTAATAATGATGAGCATCACACTTCTATTTATTTACAACTGAAGGATTACAACTCGATACTAGAACAAAATACGACTCTATATGAATGCATCCGGCGATGTACCGGGATGTGCAATGAATCAAGAGTGACAAGTATGAAAAATATGCATGGTGGCCTTGCCACAAATACGATGTCAACTACATGATCATGCATGGCAATATGACAATGATGAAGCATGTCATAATAAACGGAACGGTGGAAAGTTGCATGGCAATATATCTCGGAATGGCTATGGAAATGCCATGATAGGTACGTACGGTGGCTGTTTTGAGGAAGATATATGGTGGGTTTATGGTACCGGCGAAAGTTGTGCGGTACTAGAGAGGCTAGCAATGGTGGAAGGGTGAGAGTGTGTATAATCCATGGACTCAACATTAGTCATAAAGAACTCACATACTTATTACAAAATCTACAAGTCATCAAAACAAAGTACTACACGCATGCTCCTAGGGGAAGGGTTGGTAGGAGTTAACCATCGCGCGATCCCGACCTCCACACAAAGGATGACAATCAAAGAAATACATCATGCTTCAAATTTGTCACACTACGGTTACCATACGTGGATGCTACGGGACTTGCAAAGCTCAACACAAGTATTTCTCAAATTCACAATTACTCAACTAGCACAACTCCAATATCACTATTCTCATATCTCAAAACAATCATCAAGTATCAAACTTCTCATAGTATACAATGCACTTTATATGAAAGTTTTTGTTATATCCATCTTGGATGCCCATCATATTAGGACTAAATTCATAACCTAAGAAAATTACCATGCTGTTCTAAAAGACTCTCAAAATAATATAAGTGAAGCATGAGAGTTCATATATTTCTTCAAAATAAAACCACCATCGTGCTCTAAAATATATAAGTGAAGCACTAGAGCAAATGACAAACTACTCCAAAAGATCTAAGTGAAGATCAATGAGTAGTCAAATAATTTAACTAGCTATGAGAAGACTCTCTCTCTTTAAAATAAAATTCAGATATTAATATTTTGTTCAAACATCAAGCAAAGCAAAATGAAATGATATTACAAGGATAGCACACATCATGTGAAGAAGTAAAAAACTTAGGCTCAACCGTTACTAACCGATAATTGTCGACGAAGAAAGGTGGGATGTCAACCGGGGCATCCCCAAGCTTAGATGCTTGAGACTTCTTGAAATATTATTTTGGGATGCCTTGGGCATCCCTAAGCTTGAGCTTTTGTATCTCCTTAATTCCTCTCATATCATAGTTTCCGGAATCTGAAAAACTGCATGCACACAAAACTTCAACAAGAACTCGTGAGATAAGTTAGTATAAATAAAATCAAAACAATAACATTCTCTACTGTAGAAAATCACTAAAATTATAATTTGACATTGCATACTAAATGCCTCTATATATATTTAATACTCCTATCCTCAAATAGAATCACTAAACATACAAATAAATGCAAACAATGCAAACATAACAGCAATCTATCTAAACATGACAGTCTGTAAAGAGTGGAATTATTCTCATACTTCCCTAACTCAAAACATTCTGAAAAAATACCACGTTGCAGAGAACTTATTCATGCTCACCGTGTCAAAATTTCAAGATTTTATCATGTTCTAACTATCTAGAAGAATTTAGACAATGATAGAAAACTTTCTGTTTTCAAACAACTACACAAAGACTTGCAAAATAAGCATGGTAAAGGCTAGACTTCACATTTGATTGGAACAAAAGATAGAAAAATGCCTCTGAATAACAGCAAGCAAATATGAACAAAATAAAATGACGCTCCAAGCAAAACTCATATCATGTGGTGAATAAACATATAGCCTCAAGTAAAGTTACCGATAGACGAAGACGAAAGAGGGGATGCCTTCCCGGGGCATCCCCAAGCTTAGGATTTTGGTTGTCCTTGAATTTTACCTTGGGGTGCCTTGGGCATCCCCAATCTTAGGCTCGTGCCACTCCTTATTCCATAGTCCATCGAATCTTTACCCAAAACTTGAAAACTTCACAACACAAAACTTAACAGAAAATCTTGTGAGCTCCGTTAGTATAAGAAAACAAACTACCACTTTAAGGTACTGTAATTAACTCATTCTAAATTCATATTGGTGTAGTGTATACTGTATTCAAACTTCTATATGGTTCATACCCTCCGATACTACTCATATATTCATCAAAGTAAGCAAACAACACATAGAAAACAGAATCTCTCAAAAAACAGAACAATCTGTAGCAATCTGTAACTTTCGAATACTTCTGTAACTCAAAACATTCTGAAATAAATTGGTGGACGTGAGGAATTTGTCCATTAATCTTCTTCAAAAAGAATCAACCTAAAAGCACTCTCCAGTAATAAATGGCAGCTAATCTTGTGAGCGCAAAGTTTCTATTTTTTACAGCAAGATCACTTTAACTTTCACCCAAGTCTTCCCAAAGGTTCTACTTGGCACTTTATTGAAACAAAAGCTATAAAACATGATTACTACAGTAACTTAATCGTGTGAACACACAAAAACAGTAGGGGTAAATACTGGGTTTTCTCCCAACAAGCTCTTTTCTTTAATGCCTTTTAGCTAGGCAGGATGATGACAATGATGCTCACATAAAAGATAAGAATTGAAACCTAAAGAGAGCATCATGAAGAATATGACTAGCACATTTAAGTCTAACCCACTTCCTATGCATAGGGATTTTGTGATCAAACAACTTATGGCAAGAATCAACTAGCATAGGAAGGGAAAATGAGCATAACTTCAAGATTTTAAGCATATAGAGAGGAAACTTGATATTATTGCATATGATCCTCTCTCATAATAATTTTCAGCAGCATCATGAATGAATTCAACAATATAAACATCACATGAAGCATTCTTTTTATGATCCATAAGCATAGAAATTTTAATACTCCCATCATAAGCAAAATTCTTCTCATTCATAGTAGTGGGAGGAGCAGATTCAACAAAATAACTATCATGTGAAGCATAATCCAATTGAAAATTAAAATCATGATGACAAGTTTCATGGTTATGTTTATTATTTATAGCATACGTGTCATCACAATAATCAACATAAATAGGAGGCATGCTTTCATCATAATAAATTTGCTCATCAAAACTTGGGGGACTAAACATATCATCTTCATCAAACATAGCATCCCCAAGCTTGTGGCTTTGCATATCATTAGCATCATAGGTATTCAAAGAATTCATACTAACAACATTGCAATCATGCTCATCATTCACATGTTTTATGCCAAGCATTCTATGTAATTCTTCTTCTAGTACTTGAGCACAATTTTCATTCCCATCATTTTCACGAAAGATATTAAAAAGATGAAGCATATGAGGCAACCTCAATTCCATTTTTTTTATAGTTTTCTTTTATAAACTAAACTAGTGATAAAACAAGAAACTAAAATATTCGATTGCAAGATCTGAAAATATACCTTCGAGCACTCACCTCCCCGGCAGCGGCGCCAGAAAAGAGCTTGATGCCTACTACGCAACCTTCTTCTTGTAGACATTGTTGGGCCTCCAAATGCAGAGGTTTGTAGGACAGTAGCAAATTTCCCTCAAGTGGATGACCTAAGGTTTATCAATACGTGGGAGGCGTAGGTTGAAGATGGTCTCCCCAGCAGACCCAATACAATGGTAAATTGTATAGGTGCACTAGTTCGGCGAAGAGATGGTGATACAAGTGCAATATGGCTGGTAGATATAGGTTTTTGTAATATGAAAACATAAAAACAGCAAGGTAACAAATGATAAAAGTGAGCACAAACGGTATTGCAATGCTTTGAAACAAGGCCTGGGGTTCATACTTTCACTTGTGCAAGTTCTCTCAACAATAATAACATAACTGAATCATATAACTATCCCTCAACATGCAACAAAGAGTCACTCCAAAGTCACTAATAGCAGAGAACAAACAAAGAGATTATTGTAGGGTACGAAACCACCTCAAAGTTATTCTTTCTGATCGATCTATTCAAGAGTTCGTAGTAAAATAACACGAAGCTATTCTTTCCGTTCGATCTATCATAGAGTTCGTACTAGAATAACACCTTAAGACACATATCAAACAAAACCCTAATTTCACCTAGATACTCCATTGTCACCTAGAGTATCCGTGGGCATGATTATACTATATGCATCACAAAATCTCATATTCATCTATTCAACCAACACAAAGAACTTCAAAGAGTGCTCCAAAGTTTCTATTGGAGAGTCAAGCTGAAAACGTGTGACAACCCCTATGCATAGATTCCCAAGGTCATGGAACCCGCAAGTTGATCACCAAAACATACATCAAGTGAATCGATATAATACCCCATTGTCACCACCGGTATCCCACGCAAGACATACATCAAGTGTTCTCAAATCCTTAAAGACTCAATCCGATAAGATAACTTCAAAGGGAAAACTCAGTCCATTACAAGAGAGTAGAGGGGGAGAAACATCATAAGATCCAACTATAATAGCAAAGCTCGCGATACATCAAGATCGTGCCATCTCAAGAACACGAGAGAGAGAGAGAGAGAGATCAAACACATAGCTACTGGTACATACCCTCAGCCCCGAGGCTGAACTACTCCCCCCTCGTCACGGAGAGCGCCGGGATGATGAAGATGGCCACCGGAGAGGGATCCCCCCCCCCTCCGGCAGGGTGCCAGAACTGGTCTAGATTGGTTTTCGGTGGCTACAGAGGCTTCCAGCGGCGGAACTCCCGATATAGGTTATGTTCTGGAAGTTTAGGTATATATAAGAGGTATTGGAGTCAGGAACAAGTCAGGCAAGTCCCCGAGGCGACCACGAGATAGGGGGCGCCCAGGGGGGTAGGGCGCGCCCCCCACCCTCGTGGTGGCCTCGGGACTCTTCTGGTCCATCTCCGATACTCCGTTGGCTTCTTCTAGTCCAAAAACAACCTCCGTGCAATTTCAGGTCAATTGGACTCCGTTTGATATTCCTTTTCTGTGAAACACTGAAATAGGCAAAAAAAACTGCAATTTGCATTGGGCCTTTGGTTAGTAGGTTTGTCCCAAAAATAATATAAAAGTGCATATTAAAGCCCACTAAACATCCAAAACAGATAATATAATAGCATGGAACAATCAAAAAGTATAGATACGTTGGAGACGTATCAAGGACACGCCTGGACGAACTCTTATATAAAGCAAAGTGCTCCCGAGGACACATGGGAATTATTGTCAAGTTAGTTTTCATCATGCTCATGTGATTCACGTTCGTTACTTTGACAATTTTATATGCGGGTGGACCGGTGCTTGGGCCATGACCTTCCTTGCTCAAGCCTCCAAATTATGATTAACCCCTCTTGCAAGCATCCGGAACTACGAAATAAGAATTAAGATAACTCTAACCATAGCATGAAACATACGGATGCAAATCAGCCCCTTACGAAGCAACGCATAAACTAGGGTTTAAGATTTTGTCACTCTAGCAACCCATCATCTACTTATTACTTCCCAGTGCCTTCCCCTAGGCCCAAATCATGGTGAAGTGTCATGTAGTCGATGTTCACATAACACCACTAGAGTAAAGACAACATAACATTTGATCAAAATAACGAACGAATTCCAAATTCACATGATCACTTATAACAAGACTTCTCCCATGTCCTCAGGATCAAACGTAACTACTCTGTAACGCCCCGGACACACCCGCCGGTGGTCGTTACTCCTGGCGGGATCTAGATTGGCCCCACATATCAATACTAGTCTTTTCTACGCACTCTGTCCTCACTCGTGCGCACCCGGGAGCAACTTCCCGGTCGATCACCCATCCTGAAACTACTCCAAGCTGAGCACGCTTAACTTTGGAGTTCTATCCGAATGGGCTCCCGGAAAAGAAGGAATTCCTTATTGATATGAGTAGTCTATCATCCCTAATAAGCTAGGCCATTACATACACCCTCACTCAGAGGAACCGACGTCCTCGTCGGGCCACAGGAACGTTCCCTCTTGGCACAACCGTCTGTGCTTCCAGGATAGCACATGTGCCATGCCGTGTGCCACGACGGGTCACAAACGTCATGCACAACATGACTGCAAACTGTCCGCAAACATCCGTGTAACCGCGAGGGTCGGCTCTGATACCAACTTGTAACGCCCCGGACACACCCGCCGGTGGTCGTTACTCCTGGCGGGATCTAGATTGGCCCCACATATCAATACTAGTCTTTTCTGCGCACTGTGTCCTCACTCGTGCGCATCCGGGAGCAACTTCCCGGTCGGTCACCCATCCTGAAACTACTCCAAGCTGAGCACGCTTAACTTTGGAGTTCTATCCGAATGGGCTCCCGGAAAAGAAGGAATTCCTTATTGATATGAGTAGTCTATCATCCCTAATAAGCTAGGCCATTACATACTCACAAAGCATATTCATGATCATAATCATAAGGGTATTGAATAGCATTAAGGATCTGAACATATGATCTTACATCGAATAAACCAACTAGCATCAACTATAAGGAGTAATCAACACTACTAGCAACCCACAGGTACCAATCTGAGGTTTTGAGTCAAAGATCGGATACAAGAGATGAACTAGGGTTTGAGAAGAGATGGTGCTGGTGAAGATGGAGATTGACCCCCTCTCGATGAGAGGATCATTGGTGATGGAGATGGCTTCGATTTCCCCCTCACGAAGGGAAGTTTCCCCGGCAGAACAGCTCTGCCGGAGCCCTAGATTGGTTTTGCCCAGGTTGCGCCTCGAGACAGCGACGCTTTGTTCCGAAAGCCTCCTTGTGATTTTTCCGTGTTAAAACATGTGATATAGCAGAAGATGGGCATCGGGGGCTTGCGAGGCTGCCCACAAGACAGGGGGCGCGCCCAGGGGGTAGGACACGCCCCCACCCTTGTCGATGGCAGGTGGCCCCCCTCTGGTGTTTTCTTCACCCAATATTTTTGATTTTTCCAAAACTGCTCCCCGTGAAGTTTCAGGACTTTTGGAGTTGTGCATAGTAGGTCTGTAATATTTACTCCTTTTCCAGTCCAGAATTCCAGCTGTCGGCATTCTCCCTCTTTATGTAAACCTTGTAAAATAAGAGAGAAAAGGCATAAGTATTGTGCCATAATGTGTAATAATAGCCATAATGCAATAAATATTGATATAAAAGCATGATGCCAAATGGACGTATCAAATACCTCCTGAGGAATCCACTATGTACAAGGCTACTGAGGATATCATACCACTGAAGAACCTGCTGAAGAAGTCATTCCAGACCATGAAGAAAATCATATGGGTGCACCTGAAGAAACTATTGCTGAAGAAAATGCTCAACCAAACCAAAGTCGTCAACCTGCTAATCCTCGACTGCCAAAAGAAGTGCAGATTGAGAAAATCATCGAAGACATCAGCGCACCAGGTCCTCTCCCACGCTCAAAAGCTTCACACTTATCTAACTTTTGTGGGCACTTCGCTTTTGTATCTATCGTAGAGCCCACCAAAGTTGATGAGGCATTTCTGGAGCCTGAGTGGATTCAAGCTATGCAAGAGGAATTGCATCAATTTGAGCTCAACAATGTGTGGGAACTCATCAAGCGACCAGATCCTTGCAAGCACAATGTCATTGGTACCAAATGGACCTATTAGAACAAGCCAGATGAAAATGGCGTAGTGGTGAGGAATAAGGATCGTCTTCTAGCTCGGGGCTACACACTGGTTGAGGGAATTTACTTCGATGAAACTTTTGCACATGTTGCTAGACTTGAAGCTATTCTGTCGGTGTACTAAAGTAGGGATACCTTAGTATCCCGACTAGTGCACGGGCGGTAGCAGCGTCCCGTGGCAGGGTTTGCCACGCGCTCGCCAAGGCCCACTTTGGTTCCCTTGCAGCCATTCAAGAACAAAGTATTCAAGTCAAAGAAACAAGGCCCCGGCAAGAGGAGCTTGCCGGGAAGGCTGCTCCAGGCTCAAAACTACCCCTTTAGCACAAGACCCTGGCAAGAGGAGCTTGCCAGGAAGGCCAAAGCATGGCATTTCAGGAGACTTGCCATGGCGCATCGCGCGCCCCGGCAAGGCCCGGAGAGCGACAAGCTTCCGGGCGCGGCAAGGTAGCGACCGCGGCAAGGTGCTTGCCGCGGCAAGCTTCCACTGTGTGCCCGCGCTCCAGCTCATCCGGCCACGCGTCACCCTGGGGCCCTTACAGGGGCACGTGGCGGAAGGCTGTGCGGCATGGGGTACACGGTGGCAAGCCACGATGACGAGGCCACCGTTGTGGCGAACAGAGACGCCAGGACGGACGCTTTTTGCACTATTTGGGGCGACGGTGACGGGCATTCAATGCCCTTGTCCCCCACCGTCAGGGTTAGGTACAGAGCACTGTACATACACTGTTACAACTACCACCATTTTTACGTTTTTACCCTCACCTATGTTGCCACCTGTCGGTGACCCCTTTGACCTATAAAAGGAGGCCCATGCACAACGTAGAGAAGGTTCCGATCTTCTATCACTCTCATGCTCGGTGTAGCTAGCAACCAGTACGGTAGCTCTTCTTGCTCCCGAGCCAAGAACTCAATAACAAACCAAAGCAGGAGTAGGGTTTTACGCATACGTGCGGCCCGAACCTGGGTAAACAGCTCGCGTGCTCGCCTCGATCCGCTCTTCGTGCATCCTCCGCCCCTTGCCGTACCGAGAAGGGGCTCCGGTCCCATAGGTGTTCGTGGGCGATCAGTTTCCCCAACATCTTTGGCGTGCCAGGTAGGGGGCGTCGAGGTTGTGTGAACCTGATCCGGCGTTCACGCGGGCGCAACCTCCAGCAATTTCATCAACTTCGTTAACTTCATCGACATGCCGCCGAAGAAGAAATCTTCGGAGGTAGGAGGCCCGTCCGCGTCAATCCCGCCACCACCAGAACCAACGGTTGGTGGGGTAGACGCTGGCGGAAGGACGGACGCCGGCGAGGAAACTCACGGCGCCGCCAAGTCCAACGACAAGACGGACGACCGGGCGCACTCCAAGACCTCGGCGTCCGTGCACACACCGCGCCCCTCTCAGGAGGTGCCGGACCGGCAGCGACGTGGTACGCTGGGTACCATCCGCTTGCTGGGCCAAGGACAAGTTGGCGGGTCGCGGGATGCTCAAGGCCAACGCACTGGCACGAGCAAGGCGCGGTCGCCGGGGCGAGAACCTGCTCCTTCTAACGCGGTTAGAAGTCCGAGCGTGTCTCGCTCCTCGTACCGCTCGCCACCGCTCCCCTCCACTCCGGCAGAAGCTCTAGCTAGAGCTCAGCTACTCCTCGACTTCCCTCCAGCGGCAGACAAGGCCGAAGACTGGAGGGCCACCATCCAAAGCCTCATCGCCTTCGCCAACAACGACACGCCGCAGCAGTCGGCGACGTTGCGGCCGCGGCAAGTCAGCCAGGCGCGGGCTGATGGGGACAAGACTGCAGGGGGTGCAACTACCGTGCACTCCCCGCCCCGAAGGCCAAAATCGCCGACTCGTCGGATCAACATCGACGACGACTCCACGGCGTCGTCGGATCCGCGAGATCGCCGTGATCAACGCCAAGTCCTCGACGACAGGCGACAAGAAGACGCTCGAACTCGCATCGAGCGTCGAAGAGAAGCGCGGCGACAGTCCGACCAGCGCGCTAGGACCGCTGTCGACACGCACGCGCCCGGAGAACCGGGCGACTTGCCGTACGCGGCAGGTTGCCCTGCGTTCACCCGTGAGCTGCGGCAAGTCCAGTGGCCCAGCATGAAAAACTTCAAGCCCGACGTACCCGAGAAGTACGACGGCAAGACCCATCCCTCAGAGTTCCTCAGCATCTACACCATTGCGGTGCAGGCTGCCGGGGGACGAGACGAGAAGATATTAGCAAACTACTTCCCGCTCGTGCTCAAGCCAAACGTCAGATCTTGGCTCATGCACCTTCCGGAAAACTCCATCTCTTCTTGGGCCGACCTGTGCCACCAGTTTGTCGGCGCCTTCACGGGCGGCCACAAGCCTCATGGCCAGGAAAGTGATCTCCATATACTTGCCCAGAAGGAAGGAGAGTCCCTGCGAAAGTACATCCAGAGGTTCAGCCGCGTCCAGCACAACATCCCGGACGTCCACCCTACCGCGGTTATTAGCGCGTTCCACCAGAACGTGCGTAACCGCAGGATGAGGGAGGAAATGGCGATGTGCAAGATACGAGACGTCAGTGAGCATTATGCCCTGGCCGACAAGTGCGCGTGCGCTGAAGAGGGGAGGAGACTCCCCGGAGAGGATGCTGGAGCAGGAGGAACGGACAGTGAGGATGCCAACCCGACAAGGAAAAACAGGCGGCGGAACAACAAGAAAAAGAAGAACAAGGAAGTACTGGCCGTCGAGCAGTCCAGCAAGGAGGCTGGCGCCAAGAAAGCTCAGGCTGGTGGCTCCGGCAAGGAAGCTGCCACTGTAGCGGCCGCCGACAAGCAGGACAGCTCCGACAAGCAGTACTGCAAGATCCACCGCACCAAGGGCCACGATCTCCAGAACTGCAAAAGGGTCGAATACCTCGTCGAACAGCAGAAAGGTGAGTACGAGCGACGCGACAAGGAGAAGGCCCAGGGAGGCGGGGGAGAGTCCGGCAAGAAGCGGCCATTCAATGGCCGGGGAGGACGCCGCGGCAAGGCCAAGCAGCGGCAAGGAGATAGACCTCCCCGCGGCCGCGACAAGGACGAAGACGAAGATGACGACGAGGACATGGACGACGGAGACAACGGCGAGCAGGAGTTCCAGAAGGCCACGGAAGTTCTGTGCGTCGATGGAGGTGCCTCTCTGCATACTTCCCACCGCCAACTCAAACAATGGGTGCGGGAAGTTAATGCAGCAGAGCCACCCGTCGAGTCGCGCAAACTCCTAAAGTGGTCCAGCACGCCCATCTTCTTTGACATTGAGGATCACCCTGACCGCACAACTGCGGTCGGGTGCTTGCCGATGTTGGTTTCGCCAACCATCCGCAACCTCAAGGTCACCAAGATGCTGGTTGACGGCGGGGCCGGCCTGAACCTGATCTCCTCTGCTGTAGTCCGAAAGTTACAGATCCCCGACAGCGAGCTCGAGGAAACCGGAACTTTCCAAGGAATTAACCCGGGAAGGAGCAAGCCGAAGGGGAAGATCACACTGCCAGTAACCTTTGGCGGAGAGCTGAACTTCAGGACTGAGAGGATCACATTCGACGTTGCCGATATCCCATTGCCATACAATGGGATACTTGGCCGTCCAGCACTAGCCAAGTTCATGGCAGCCTCTCATTACGCCTACAACATGCTCAAGATGCCAGGGCCGATAAGCGTCATCTCTGTCCCCGGCGACAAGAAGGACGCGCTTATCTGCGCCGACAAGATCTACCGGGACGCAGCAGCTGCAACAGATAGCAAGACACTTGCCGCTGAAGCTCCCGGGGGGAAGAACAAGACTAAGTCCAGCAAGAGCTCTGGGGCCCACTCCGGCAAACGCACCTCTTCGGAGTGCTGCGCTGCCGTCGAGGACGCACCATCGAGCTCCACCGGCAAGTGCAAGAAGGGAATGGCAGCTCCACCTGCAACCAAGATGGTGTCCGCCAAGGAGGACGGCACTGGTGGTACTTTCACCATCAGTGCCACGCTCGACCCTAAATAGGAAAGCGCGCTCGTTGCTTTCCTGCGGGCGAATGTCGACGTGTTTGCATGGCAACCGTCTGACATCCCCGGCGTTCCCAGGAAAGTAATTGAGCACAAGCTTGCCGTTTGTCCTCATGCGCGGCCCGTCAAGGAGAAGGTCAGAAAGTAAGCGGTGGAGTGCCAAGAGTTTATCGCTGAGGAAATAAAGAAGCTGGAAGCGGCACGCCTTGTCAGAGGTGTACTTCATCCAACATGGCTGGCCAACCCTGTTGTTGTGCGCAAAGCAAATGGGAAGTGGAGGCTTTGTATAGACTTCACTGATGTAAACAAAGCTTGTCCCAAAGATCCATTTCCCTTGCCGCACATTGACCAGATCGTTGACTCCACGGCTGGATGTGAGTTTGTAATGCCCCGGATGTAATATTTTCCCTTTTGGGCATATAATATATCTCCGGCTTCATCTATTCCATTCCGGGTTCTTTGTCTTTCGGGTTTTCGTCGTTTTGTTGTGTGCTTGTGTGGCATTCATTCATATCATGTAGTCATGTGCATCGCATTGCATTTGTGTTGTCGGTTGCATCCAGTTCCACTCGTTCCTTCCCGTTGTCCGTTTCGCGTTCCGGAGCTCCCTCACGTGTCTGTGGCGTCCTGTAGGCCTACTTTGGTGTTTGGCCGTGTAACGTTACCGGTGTGGCGCGAGACTTGTCGTGTGTTGTTGTTTTGGTGTGTGTAACCCGCCTGCCAAATCTCATCGTGTTTCGAGTCCGTTTGCTACCCCAGCAGTTATTCTCGTGGGCTCAAAGTGCCTCCACTTTGAGGCCCAAGGCCCCCCTCCAACAGCCCACCAACCACTCCTAGCCACTTATATCATCTAGGCCATCCAAATCTGATCCGGTGGCCGAAAACCGCACTCCATTTGGACAACCCTAGCTACTTGTGCCTATATATTTGTCCACTCCCGCAAATTTGTGCCCCAAAACAAGGAAACCCTAGCCCCCACTTCATCCCCTTCCTCAAGCCAGCCACCTCGCCGGAGCTTCGCCGGAATATCGCCGGAGTTCGCCGGAGCACCTCCACCTCGCCGGAAAAACACCGCACCTCATCCTCCCAACCACCCTCCTCTCACCTCACCATCCCCACCGACCGGATCCCTCAAATCAGCAGCCACCCCGCCGTTTTTCTCCTTCGATCGAAGCCGCCGCCGGCTTCGAAGCTGCGCAGGATTGATCGGTCGAGGGAGGAGCCCCCGAGCCAGATCTGATCGAGCTCCCGCATTGCCCGTTGACCGGAGGACGCCTGGGCCTCTCTTCTCCCCTCCTGGGCCTTCGCTTCGATCGGCTCCGCCTGGGAGCGCCTCCTTCGCTCGCCCGCTGGGCTTCCTCCCCGCCGCCAAGGCCCAGTCGCCACCGCCCGAAGGCCCGCCTCCAGCGCCTCTCTCCGCTCCTCCCAGTCCACCATTCCCCCGCTCGCGAGGCCGCCCGAGCCTCCAGGCTCCCGCCTCGCCTGGGCCTCCCTCCGCGCGGGCCGCCCTTCGCAGACCGAGGCCCGATCCGACGCACTGTGGCGCCCGCCAGCCGACCAGGCCGGATCCCGCCGACGCGACCGCGCAGGCCCATCCACTCCTCAGCCGCGGGCCGCCGCCTCGCTGCCAGTTCCCGTCGTGCCCTGGGCCTTCTCTCGGGCCGCCGCAGCGCCAGATCCGCCCGAGGCCCGTCATTTTTTTCAGATCTGAGGTTGATTCAAAAATCCCTAAGACCCCAGTATTTTGTTCTCTGATGCTAATTTCAAACTGCAATAACTTCTTGTGTGTTGATCCGTTTCACGCAAATGAGGTGTCCAGACGTTCGTGGTGATTGCCAGCTATTGCAGAAGGTTCGTTGAGAACTTCTCCAAGATTGCCAAGCCTCTTTCCAACTTGCTTCAGAAGAATGCCAAATACTTTTGGTCCCCAGAGTGTGAAGTGGCATTCAAAACTCTCAAAGAAAAGCTCGTCTCTGCTCCAGTTCTTACTCCTCCAGATGAGTCCAGGCCCTATGAAGTATTCTGTGATGCTTCTCTTCAAGGTCTTGGTGGTGTGCTTATGCAAGATAAGAGAATTGTGGCATATACTTCTCGTCAGCTCAAGCCAAGTGAGAAGAACTATCCCACACATGATCTCGAGCTAGCAGCTGTGGTACATGCTTTGATTACGTGGAGACATCTGTTGTTGGGCAGAAAGGTCGACATCTTCACTGATCACAAGAGCTTGAAGTACATCTTCACACAGCCGCATCTGAACCTCCGTCAGACTCGTTGGGTTGAAATGATCCAAGAGTATGATCCCAGCATTGAATACACTCCTGGCAAGGCGAATGTGATTGCAGATGCTTTGAGCAGAAAGGCATATTGCAACAGCCTTCTTATCAAGCCGTTCCAGCCTGAGCTTTGTGAAGCATTCAGCAAACTCAACCTCCAAGTTGTTCCGCAGGGTTTTCTTGCAAATCTTCAAATTGCTCCTACCTTGGAAGATCAGGTCCGTGAGGCCCAACTCAGTGATGCCATGGTGCAGAAGGTGAAACATGGTATTGCAAAGGGCACTCCAAAATACAAGTGCTTTCGTGTTGATGAGAGAGATACCTTGTTCTTCGAGGACAGACTCGTTGTTCCCAAAGGTGATCTCAGGAAGCTCATAATGGAAGAAGCACATGATTCTCTCCTTTCCATTCATCCTGGCAGTTCCAAGATGTACCAAGACCTCAAGCAGTCTTACTGGTGGACACGCATGAAAAGGGAGATTGCCCAATTCGTGAACGAATGTGATGTTTGCAGAAGAGTGAAAGCAGAACATCAACGTCCAGCCGGTCTTCTCCAACCTCTTCCTATTCCCGAGTGGAAGTTCGACCACATTGAAATGGATTTCGTCACTGGCTTTCCTAAGTCCAAGAGAGGGAATGATTCTATCTTCGTGGTGATTTACAAGCTTACCAAAGTCGCTCACTTCCTTCCAGTCAAAGAATCCATCAATGCAGCTCAATTGGCAGAGTTGTACACTTCCAGAATTGTGTCCTTACATGGCATTCCTCAAGTTATGTCCTCAGACCGTGGAAGTTTGTTCACTTCAAGGTTCTGGGACTCCTTTCAGTCCGCCATGGGCACTAAGATCAGGTTCAGCACTGCTTTTCACCCTCAGACTAGTGGTCAAGTCGAGCGAGTGAATCAGATTCTAGAAGACATGCTCAGAGCCTGTGTCATATCTTTCGGCATGAAATGGGAAGACTGCCTTCCATTTGCCGAGTTCTCTTACAACAACAGCTTTCAAGCAAGTGCAGGCAAAGCTCCGTTTGAAATCCTCTATGGCAGGAAGTGCCGTACCCCTCTCAACTTGTCTGAAAGAGGCGAACGTCAACTTCTTGGCAATGACTTGATCTCAGAAGCCGAAGAAATGTGCAAAGTCATACGTGAGAATCTCAAGGCCGCTCAGTCGCGTCAGAAGAGCTACTATGACGGCAAGCATCGTGATTTGGTTTTCAACATTGGTGATCATGTCTATCTCCGTGTTTCTCCGATGAAAGGCACCCAAAGATTCGGTATCAAAGGAAAGCTTGCTCCTAGATACGTCGGGCCTTTCAAGATTCTTGGCAAAAGAGGCGACCTAGCCTATCAACTTGGGCTACCTTCAAACTTCGCCAATGTTCATGATGTGTTCCATGTGTCTCAACTTCGCAAATGCTTCAAGGCACCTGAGCGCATGATTCCGTTTGAAGAGATTGATCTTCAACAAGACTTGTCCTACCGAGAGCATCCCGTTGCTATTTTCGAAGAAACCGAACGCAAGACACGCAACAAGTCCATCAAATTCTTGAAAGTCAAGTGGTCACATCACACCGACTAAGAGGCTACGTGGGAACGAGAAGATCATCTTCGTTCCGAGTACCCTTCCTTTTTCCAGTCCTAGATCTCGGGACGAGATCTTTTTGTAGTAGAGGAGAGTTTGTAATGCCCCGGATGTAATACTTTCCCTTTTGGGCATATAATATATCTCCGGCTTCATCTATTCCATTCCGGGTTCTTTGTCTTTCGGGTTTTCGTCGTTTTGTTGTGTGCGTGTGTGGCATTCATTCATATCATGTAGTCATGTGCATCGCATTGCATTTGTGTTGTCGGTTGCATCCGGTTCCACGCGTTCCTTCCCGTTGTCCGTTTCGCGTTCCGGAGCTCCCTCACGTGTCCGTGGCGTCCCGTAGGCCTACTTTGGTGTTTGGCCGTGTAACGTTACCGGTGTGGCGCGAGACTTGTCGTGTGTTGTTGTTTTGGTGTGTGTAACCCGCCTGCCAAATCTCGTCGCGTTTCGAGTCCGTTTGCTACCCCAGCAGTTATTCTTGTGGGCTCAAAGTGCCTCCACTTTGAGGCCCAAGGCCCCCCTCCAACAGCCCACCAACCACTCCTAGCCACTTATATCATCTAGGCCATCCAAATCTGATCCGGTGGCCGAAAACCGCACTCCATTTGGACAACCCTAGCTACTTGTGCCTATATATTTGTCCACTCCCCCAAATTTGTGCCCCAAAACAAGGAAACCCTAGCCCCCACTTCATCCCCTTCCTCCAGCCAGCCACCTCGCCGGAGCATCGCCGGAATATCGCCAGAGTTCGCCGGAGCACCTCCACCTCGCCGGAAAAACACCGCACCTCATCCTCCCAACCACCCTGCTCTCACCTCACCATCCCCACCGACCGGATCCCTCAAATCAGCAGCCACCCCACCGTTTTTCTCCTTCGATCGAAGCCGCCGCCGGCTTCAAAGCTGCGCTGGATCGATCGGTCGGGGGAGGAGCCCCCGAGCCAGATCTGATCGAGCTCCCGCATCGCCCGTTGACCGGAGGACGCCTGGGCCGCTCTTCTCCCCTCCTGGGCCTTCGCTTCGATCGGCTCTGCCTGGGAGTGCCTCCTTCGCTCGCCCGCTGGGCTTCCTCCCCGCCGCCAAGGCCCAGTCGCCACCGCCCGAAGGCCCGCCTCCAGCGCCTCCCTCCGCTCCTCCCAGTCCGCCGTTCCCCGGCTCGCGAGGCCGCCCGAGCCTCCAGGCTCCCTCCTCGCCTGGGCCTCCCTCCGCGCGGGCCGCCCTTTGCAGACCGAGGCCCGATCCGACGCACTGCGGCGCCCGCCAGCCGACCAGGCCGGATCTCGCCGCCTCCTGGGCCCTACGCGACCGTGCAGGCCCATCCACTCCTCAGCCGCGGGCCGCCGCCTCGCTGCCAGTTCCCGTCGCGCCCTGGGCCTTCTCTCGGGCCGCCGCAGCGCCAGATCCGCCCGAGGCCCGTCATTTTTTTCAGATCTGAGGTTGATTCAAAAATCCCTAAGACCCCAGTATTTTGTTCTCTGATGCTAATTTCAAACTGCAATAACTTCTTGTGTGTTGATCTGTTTCGCGCAAATGAGGTGTCCAGACGTTCGTGGTGATTAGCACTACGATTCATTCCATTGTGCCATGCATGTTAGAGATCATCTAGATGCTTATTTTTCTGTTGCAAAAGTGCATCTCGGTATAAACTGCTGCTATGTGTTATTTTATGCCATCTTTGCATAGTGATATCTTTTAGCTCGTTTATCCGAATGATGAAAATGACATGCCCACGTGTTCGTCTTGCCATGCTCTACATGTTGTTTGTGTTAGGTTGCATGATAGATTTATTCTTGTCATGTATATCTTCGTTGCAAAGTGCCATGTGGCTGTGATGTTGTTTCACTTGTTATGAAATGCCATCTTGTTGAGCTCGTTTCTATCGTTGTGTTTATCTCCATGATGCATGCTTGTATGTTTCGGAATCACCATCATGTGTACTTTGATGTGGTGCTTACCACTTGCCATGTTTAGTTTCGAGGTGACTTAAACTTGCTCTTTTAGATGCCATGTTGAAACTGCTGTTTTAACACTTAGTGGATTTTCACTAAGTCTGGAATCTGTAATGTTTCGATTCCATGTTTGCGTGCTGCTCTAGGACAAACCATGATAGTTTTGGGGTGGATCTTGATGGTTCCTTGTAGTATATATTGTTGGCTTTCCATTCATGTTCTCACATGCTTATTTAAGTGGCTGTAGCATGTTTAACTTTTGCTACTAAGTTTCAATAAAATTCTGCTGTCAGAATTTTATTGTCAAGTTCAATATGTCCAAGCTTGTTGCTATTGATCTGTGGCTCCTTTGGGGGTGCACCTTCGGACTTATTTGCTGTAGGATATGTCTAGTTTATGTTCATGCTCTTTGCCATGGTGTTTGAGTGTTGTAGCTTAATAGTCTAGTGCTCCGAAGTTGCTATGTTGCTGTAATTTTCAGCTTTCGCCTATTTCTTGTTTCGGGCATAACTTTTAGCCCGTAGCTCCGATTTCAGCGAGTCTTATATGAAACTTGTTTGATTTTTCGTGTAGAATCATAATCTCCTGTTGTTATCATGTTTTGAGGTGTTTTTCTTGAGTGCTATTATCCGTGCTCCGTGTGCTCTCGTAGTGCATCCATCATACATCCATCATTTTGAGTGCGCATTGCATCTTGTTGATTCGTGCCTTGTGTGATTGTATTGTTTAGATCCGGAAGCTGAGACCGAGTACGAGTACGAGCACGAGGTTACCAATGAGGTTGAGCACGAGGACCCTTCTTACGATCCGAACGACTACTCTTCAGGCAAGATGACTGAACCCCGATAACATTACTATCTTTGCCTATTGCTAGTAGTTCCGCTCTATAGTTTTGCCTCGATGCCCATGTCTTTCATGTCAGCCTCCTACTTGTAACCATTACCATGTTTAACCACCCTACCTATGCAAACCGTTGAATGGCTAAGTACGCTTCGCTCAGCCCTTCTTATAGCATTGCTAGTTGCAGGTGAAGATTGAAGATGCTTGCTTCATGTTGAAGTTTGTTGGGTTATATCACACTATATAATTGCTAAATGAAATCATCTATATATTGGCAAGGGTGGAAGGCTAAGCCTTTTGCTTGGTGATTTGTTCCACTCATGCCGTTAGGAACCGTTTAAAACGGTGTTATGTTCCTTGATTATGCGTTCCTAACACGGTTGGGGTGTATGGGACCCCCTCGATAAACCGCTAAGTGCTAAGTCTTTTCCAGCAAGTCCCAACATTGGTACTATTCGCCTAAACAACTAAAACTTTCCGAGGGAGTAATTAACCCGAGGCTTAATTAATTCAACCCCCCTGGGCCAGTGCTCGATGTGAGTGTTGGTCCAAACTAGAGTCGTGTGCGGGGCCCCCCTTGGCAACTTGGGTATTTCGGCCACTGTACGCTGTGCTCATCCGGTCGTGGCCTGAGACTAGATACGCGCGGCTACTATCAGGGTGTCGGCACGCCGGGAGGATTTGCTGGATTAGCCTTACCTTAGTTCGGAGTATCTTGAGCATGGGATTCCGAGAATACTCGGGTCTTCCCATTTTGGAGTTGCGACTCCGCGGATCGTGGGCTTGTAATGGGCCAAGTTGGAACACCCCTGTAGGGTTATGAACTTTCAAAACCGTGCCCGCGGTTATGTGGCAGATGGGAGCTTGTTAATATCCGGTTGTAGATAACTTGACACAATGTTCCAATACACTACCAGCGTGTGTACCGTGACTGTCAATTTCCGAATAGGGATTCGGGAGTTGAACACGGTGGGGTTATGTTTGTTGAGCTTTAGCTAGGATCACTTCGTGATCATCTCTCGACCGAGGCACTTCTCTTCTCGCACTCTTTCTCGGAAGCTAGTGCTAGTTGCTGCTGCAGACACTTGTTCTTTTCTTCAGCCTTATCCTCACCCAAGGCTTAAATAGTCTTGTTACCCGGGAACGGGATTGCTGAGTCCTCTGTGGCTCACAGTTACTTCACCACACCAGATGCAGGTCTAGTGGCGAGCTATCCAGGTGATGGCACCGAGCTAGACTGGGAGTATGACGAGGAGCGTAGTCGATACTATGTTTGTTATCATGATGATCAGTAGTGGAGACTTCTACTAGGATTCGATCCGACCTGTGGATTTAAATTATGTTTGGTATCTTGTTATTTGGATTTTACCCTTTGAGGGCTGTGATGTTTTAATGTATGATGATTGAGACATGTATTGTATTTGTGTGATGTGGCGAGTGTAAGCCAACTATTTTATGTTTTCCATCCCCATCATTTACATGAGTTGTGCAAAGATACCAGACTTGTGATCATTCCAGCATGGGGTTATGTCTCTAAGTCGTGCCTCGACACGTAGGAGATATAGTCCCATCCTGGGCATTACAAGTTGGTATTCAGAGCCTTCTCCGACCTAGGAGCCCCCACTGATTGATCAAATTGTTGACGGTCGAGTCTAGGCACACACTAAAAATATTTTGAGTCCTATATATTATATCGGAGAGTAGGATTTCTTTGCTTCTCATCCCCTTTCTCTCTGGTGAGGACTCCTGACGACTACTCTTGTCTCTTCTACTTTCAAAAAATTGCACAAATTTTTTTTTAGGAATCTCGCAAGTATTCTGGGATTGTTTCGATGTTCTTGTGACGAGAATATTGTTCTCGATGCCTCCTGACATTAGGGGTTGTGGCAGTGTCCCGCGGAGTTGAGCTTCGGGGTATTGTCGTCACAAGCATATCGCGGCAGTACTAAATACTTAAGACGGCCGACATCAAAAATCTCTCCTATACGGTTAGTGGCAAGATAACCCCGACATCACCCAGTACTAGGGAGGTAGTTCGGGAGTATTGCCATAGCTTGTTATAGTGGATGCTTTTCGAAGGTCCGAGGTAGACAGTTTCGGAGAAAGACTGGTTATGTGTTGAAGGATGGATACAGCTGGATGTAGGTTTAGAGTTGATTGCGCGGTGCTTCCCCTGTATCCCCAACACCTAATTGCATAACTGGAATCTTTCGAAAATTAATAGGTGGGCTTATCCAGTAGATCGTAGGCATTCTTCCAACGAATGCAGGTTAGCGAGTTCGGGGTTCTACATTGAGTGAAGTGGTATTATGACCGATGTTCCGATCGGGAGTTGCATCTTAAAGGGTCCTTGGCTATGCTGATCCGGGGATTGCAAAACCCTTTCGTAACGCGTTCATATGCTTTCAGCACAAAGATGTTAGAACGAAGCTCCTATCTTGTGTTTGTTCCCGTCTGTACCTTGTTGTTTTTCTTATTTTACCTTTTGTCCCCTATGTGGCTTCTCGTGAAGATTGATGTTATCATTTAACTGAGAATTTCATTCGTTCCTCTTGTTCGAATGATTTCATTCGTTCCTATTGTTCGACTGATTATTGTGAAGACTTGTTGCAATTCATTCCATTGATTCAGCTTATACCTTCTGTCAATCAATTGCTGATTTGTGGTCATCTCTTTCAGGATGGCTCCGAAAAGGGTTCCCAACGCTAACCCAGAGGGTGAAGAGGTCCCAGATCGTCCTCCTTCCCCTCATCCTCCGTCTGAGGCTTGGAGAGCGATTATGCAGACTACAACTCAGAACACTCAGATGTTGCGGCAGATGATGCAGCAGATGCAAGCTAATCAAGCTAATCAGGGTGTTCCAGGGAATCAAGGCAATTTCTTCAACCAGCAGCACCATGCTACTCTCAACCAGTTCTTGGCCAATAATCCAAAAGCTTTCAGTTACTGTGTCGACCCTCTTGATGCTGAAGATTGGTTAACCGACATAAAGAAGCATTTTGAGTGCAGTAACATGAAGGAAGAGGATTATGTGAAGTTTGCAGCCTTCCAAATCAAAGACCAAGCAGCTGACTGGTGGCAGCAGTACAAAGACTCCAGACCAGGTCGTGTGATCTCTTGGGAGAATTTCTGCAAGGACTTTCGCTCTCACCACATTCCAACGAGTGTCATCAAGGGTATGCGTGAGCAATTCCGCAACCTGAAGCAGGGCTCTATGACAGTCTATCAGTATAATGTCAAGTTCCAAAACCTCGCCCGCTATGCTAAGCAAGACATTCCTGATGCCAAGAGCAAAATCTACCAGTTCCGTGCAGGTCTCAAAGATGAACTTCAACTTGCTCTCACCTTGTTCGAGCCCGATGAGTTCGACAAATTCTATAACATGGCTTTGAAAGAAGAGGCAGCTCAGCTTAAGATGGAGGCTTCTAAAAAGAGGATTCGAGATGCCGTTCACTCTTCCTCATCGTCTCAGTTGGCTGCGAAACAACAGAAATTTTGGCTTCCTCCTCCTCCAGTGATTCGAGCTCCTTACAACAACTCCAACAACTCCAACAGCAACAAGAACTCTAGTGGACGTGGTTTCTCCCACCCACCCAACCCGAGCAACCAGTCGAAGAACCAGTTTCAGTCTCAAGGCTCGAAGTCAAGTGGTTCTCATTTCCGTCCTCTCTCAGAAGTGGTGTGCAACAGATGTGGCCAGAAGGGTCACTATGCCAATAGATGTCCGAACCCAAAGCGCCTTCCACCTCCTCCGCCTGTGAGTTCAGTTATTGTCAAGCATAACCCCAAGCAAGCAAGGGTCAATCTGATGAGTGCAGCTGAAGCGGAGAATTCTTCTGATGTAATTTTGGGTAACCTCTCAGTTAACTCTTTTCCAGCTAAAGTCTTGTTCGATTCAGGTGCTTCACATTCCTTCATGTCAAGACCTTTTGCATTGTCACATGATATGCCATTGCAAGCTTTGCCGAGACCGATGTCTGTGCTTTCTCCGGGTTTGCTTATGAACTCCAACAACTTTGTTCCGAATGTGTCTATTCGCATGGGTGATTATCGATTTCTGGCTAATCCGGTGGTTCTTGGTAATTCTGATATTGACCTCATCCTCGGGATGGACTGGCTTTCTCAGCATGATGCTCACATTGATTGTGCACAGAAGGAAGTCAAGATGACTCATCCTGATGAAGATGTGATTATCTTTGCCTCCAGGGATAACACTATCAGGCTTTTCTCTCTTAATGATAAGGGCGAAATTAATGCCATATCTCAAATTCCGGTGGTGAACGAATATCAAGACGTCTTTCCTGAAGAACTTCCAGGCATGCCTCCACACCGTTAGGTGGAATTCGTTATTGAACTCGAGCCGGGTACAGAGCCAGCATGCCGGCGTCCGTACAAGCTCTCTCCGGATGAATTGAAGGAATTGAAGAAGCAGCTTGATAAACAGGAGAGTATGGGTCTCATCAGGCCTAGTACGTCTCCCTGGGGCTGTGGTGTCTTATTTGTCAAGAAGAAAGATGGCACGGAGCGTCTCTGTGTTGATTACCGGCCATTGAACAAGAAGACAATAAAGAACAAATATCCACTCCCCAACATCAACGAACTCTTCGAGCAGCTCAAAGGAGCTAAAGTGTTCTCTAAGCTCGACCTCCGAATGGGCTATCATCAAATTCGCATTCGCGAGGAAGACATCCCCAAGACGGCCTTCAGAACGAGCTACGGTTCATACGAGTATACTGTCATGTCCTTTGGTCTCGCCAATGCTCCTCCTACCTTTTCGAGAATGATGCACTACATCTTCAACCCCTATACTGGCGAGTTTGTGCTTGTGTATCTGGATGATATTCTGGTGTTTTCCAAGAATGAAGAAGATCACGAAAAGCACTTACGTCTGGTTCTTGATCGACTCCGTGAGCATAAGTTCTATGCCAAGTTCTCAAAGTGCGAGTTTTGGCTCGATAAGGTTTTGTACCTGGGCCATATCATCTCAGCTGACGGTATTGCGGTAAATCCCGAGAAAGTTGAAGCAATTGTCAACTGGGAAGCTCCTCAGAACGTCAAGCAACTCCGTAGTTTTCTGGGTCTTGCCAGCTATTGCAGAAGGTTCGTTGAGAACTTCTCCAAGATTGCCAAGCCTCTTTCCAACTTTCTTCAGAAGAATGTCAAATACTTTTGGTCCCCGGAGTGTGAAGTGGCATTCAAAACTCTCAAAGAAAAGCTCGTCTCTGCTCCAGTTCTTACTCCTCCAGATGAGTCCAAGCCCTATGAAGTATTCTGTGATGCTTCTCTTCAAGGTCTTGGTGGTGTGCTTATGCAAGATAAGAGAATTGCGGCATATACTTCTCGTCAGCTCAAGCCAAGTGAGAAGAACTATCCCACACATGATCTCGAGCTAGCAGCTGTGGTACATGCTTTGATTACATGGAGACATCTGTTGTTGGGCAGAAAGGTCGACATCTTCACTGATCACAAGAGCTTGAAGTACATCTTCACACAGCCGCATCTGAACCTCCGTCAGACTCATTGGGTTGAAATGATCCAAGAGTATGATCCCAGCATTGAATACACTCCTGGCAAGGCGAATGTGATTGCAGATGCTTTGAGCAGAAAGGCATATTGCAACAGCCTTCTTATCAAGCCGTTCCAGCCTGAGCTTTGTGAAACATTCAAGAAACTCAACCTCCAAGTTGTTCCGCAGGGTTTTCTTGCAAATCTTCAAATTGCTCCTACCTTGGAAGATCAGGTCCGTGAGGCCCAACTCAGTGATGCCATGGTGCAGAAGGTGAAACATGGTATTGCAAAGGGCACTCCAAAATACAAGTGCTTTCGTGTTGATGAGAGAGATACCTTGTTCTTCGAGGACAGACTCGTTGTTCCCAAAGGTGATCTCAGGAAGCTCATAATGGAAGAAGCACATGATTCTCTCCTTTCCATTCATCCTGGCAGTTCCAAGATGTACCAAGACCTCAAGCAGTCTTACTGGTGGACACGCATTAAAAGGGAGATTGCCCAATTCGTGAACGAATGTGATGTTTGCAGAAGAGTGAAAGCAGAACATCAACGTCCAGCCGGTCTTCTCCAACCTCTTCCTATTCCCGAGTGGAAGTTCGACCACATTGAAATGGATTTCGTCACTGGCTTTCCTAAGTCCAAGAGAGGGAATGATTCTATCTTCGTGGTGATTTACAAGCTTACCAAAGTCGCTCACTTCCTTCCAGTCAAAGAATCCATCAATGCAGCTCAATTGGCAGAGTTGTACACTTCCAGAATTGTGTCCTTACATGGCATTCCTCAAGTTATCTCCTCAGACCGTGGAAGTTTGTTCACTTCAAGGTTCTAGGAGTCCTTTCAGTCCGCCATGGGCACTAAGATCAGGTTCAGCACTGCTTTTCACCCTCAGACTAGTGGTCAAGTCGAGCGAGTGAATCAGATTCTAGAAGACATGCTCAGAGCCTGTTTTATATCTTTCGGCATGAAATGGGAAGACTGCCTTCCATTTGCCGAGTTCTCTTACAACAACAGCTTTCAATCAAGTGCAGGCAAAGCTCCGTTTGAAATCCTCTATGGCAGGAAGTGTCGTACCCCTCTCAACTGGTCTGAAACAGGCGAACGTCAACTTCTTGGCAATGACTTGATCTCAGAAGCCGAAGAAATGTGCAAAGTCAAACGTGAGAATCTCAAGGCCGCTCAGTCGCGTCAGAAGAGCTACTATGACGGCAAGCATCGTGATTTGGTTTTCAACATTGGTGATCATGTCTATCTCTGTGTTTCTCCGATGAAAGGCACCCAAAGATTTGGTATCAAAGGAAAGCTTGCTCCTAGATACGTCGGGCCTTTCAAGATTATTGGCAAAAGAGGCGACCTAGCCTATCAACTTGAGCTACCTTCAAACTTCGCCAATGTTCATGATGTGTTCCATGTGTCTCAACTTCGCAAATGCTTCAAGGCACCTGAGCGCATGATTCCGTTTGAAGAGATTGATCTTCAACAAGACTTGTCCTACCGAGAGCATCCCGTTGCTATTCTCGAAGTAACCGAATGCAAGACCCGCAACAAGTCCATCAAATTCTTGAAAGTCAAGTGGTCACATCACACCGACCGAGAGGCTACGTGGGAACGAGAAGATCATCTTCGTTCCGAGTACCCTTCCTTTTTCCAGTCCTAGATCTCGGGACGAGATCTTTTTGTAGTAGAGGAGAGTTTGTAATGCCCCGGATGTAATACTTTCCCTTTTGGGCATATAATATATCTCCGGCTTCATCTATTCCATTCCGGGTTCTTTGTCTTTCGGGTTTTCGTCGTTTTGTTGTGTGCGTGTGTGGCATTCATTCATATCATGTAGTCATGTGCATCGCATTGCATTTGTGTTGTCGATTGCATCCCGTTCCACGCGTTCCTTCCCTTTGTCCGTTTCGCGTTCCGGAGCTCCCTCACGTGTCCGTGGCGTCCCGTAGGCCTACTTTGGTGTTTGGCCGTGTAACGTTACCGGTGTGGCGCGAGACTTGTCGTGTGTTGTTGTTTTGGTGTGTGTAACCCGCCTGCCAAATCTCGTCGCGTTTCGAGTCCGTTTGCTACCCCAGCAGTTATTCTCGTGGGCTCAAAGTGCCTCCACTTTGAGGCCCAAGGCCCCCCTCCAACAGCCCACCAACCACTCCTACCCACTTATATCATCTAGGCCATCCAAATCTGATCCGGTGGCCGAAAACCGCACTCCATTTGGACAACCCTAGCTACTTGTGCCTATATATTTGTCCACTCCCCCAAATTTGTGCCCCAAAACAAGGAAACCCTAGCCCCCACTTCATCCCCTTCCTCCAGCCAGCCACCTCGCCAGAGCTTCGCCGGAATATCGCCGGAGTTCGCCGGAGCACCTCCACATCGCTGGAAAAACACCGCACCTCATCCTCCCAACCACCCTCCTCTCACCTCACCATCCCCACCGACCGGAACCCTCAAATCAGCAGCCACCCCGCCATTTTTCTCCTTCGATCGAAGCTGCCGCCGGCTTCGAAGCTGCGCTGGATCGATCGGTCGGGGGAGGAGCCCCCGAGCCAGATCTGATCGAGCTCCTGCATCGCCCGTTGACCGGAGGACGCCTGGGCCGCTCTTCTCCCCTCCTGGGCCTTCGCTTCGATCGGCTCCCCCTGGGAGCGCCTCCTTCGCTCGCCCGCTGGGCTTCCTCCCCGCCGCCAAGGCCCAGTCGCCACCGCCCGAAGGCCCGCCTCCAGCGCCTCCCTCCGCTCCTCCCAGTCCGTCGTTCCCCCGCTCGCGAGGCCGCCCGAGCCTCTAGGCTCCTGCCTCGCCTAGGCCTCCCTCCGCGCGGGCCGCCCTTCGCAGACCGAGGCCCGATCCGACGCACTGCGGCGCCCGCCAGCCGACCAGGCCGGATCCCGCCGCCTCCTGGGCCCGACGCGGCCGCGCAGGCCCATCCACTCCTCAGCCGCGGGCCGCCGCCTCGCTGCCAGTTCCCGTCGCGCCCTGGGCCTTCTCTCGGGCCGCCGCAGCGCCAGATCCGCCCGAGGCCCGTCATTTTTTTCAGATCTGAGGTTGATTCAAAAATCCCTAAGACCCCAGTATTTTGTTCTCTGATGCTAATTTCAAACTGCAATAACTTCTTGTGTGTTGATCTGTTTCGCGCAAATGAGGTGTCCAGACGTTCGTGGTGATTAGCACTACGATTCATTCCATTGTGCCATGCATGTTAGAGATCATCTGGATGCTTATTTTTCTGTTGCAAGAGTGCATCCCGGTATAAACTGCTGCTATGTGCTGTTTTTATGCCATCTTTGCATAGTGATATCTTTTAGCTCGTTTATCCGAATGATGCAAATGACATGCCCACGTGTTCGTCTTGCCATGCTCTACATGCTGTTTGTGTTAGGTTGCATGATAGATTTATTCTTGTCATGTATATCTTCGTTGCAAAGTGCCATGTGGCTGTGATGTTGTTTCACTTGTTATGAAATGCCATCTTGTTGAGCTCGTTTCTATCGTTGTGTTTATCTCCATGATGCATGCTTGTATGTTTCGGAATCACCATCATGTGTACTTTGATGTGGTGCTTACCACTTGCCATGTTTAGTTTCGAGGTGACTTAAACTTGCTCTTTTAGATGCCATGTTGAAACTGCTGTTTTAACACTTAGTGGATTTTCACCAAGTCTGGAATCTGTAATGTTCCGATGCCATGTTTGCGTGCTGCTCTAGGACAAACCATGATAGTTTTGGGGTGGATCTTGATGGTTCCTTGTAGTATATATATTGTTGGCTTTCCATTCATGTTCTCACATGCTTATTTAAGTGGCTGTAGCATGTTTAACTTTTGCTCCAAAGTTTCAATAAAATTCTGCTGTCAGAATTTTATTGTCAAGTTCAATATGTCCAAGCTTGTTGCTATTGATCCGTGGCTCCTTTGGGGGTGCACCTTTGGACTTATTTGCTGTAGGATATGTCTAGTTTATGTTCATGCTCTTTGCCATGGTGTTTGAGTGTTGTAGCTTAATAGTCTAGTGCTCCGAAGTTGCTATGTTGCTGTAATTTTCAGCTTTCGCCTATTTCTTGTTTCGGGCATAACTTTTAGCCCGTAGCTCCGATTTCAGCGAGTCTTATATGAAACTTGTTTGATTTTTCGTGTAGAATCATAATCTCCTGTTGTTATCATGTTTTGAGGTGTTTTGCTTGAGTGCTATTATCCGTGCTCCGTGTGCTCTCGTAGTGCATCCATCATGCATCCATCATTTTGAGTGCGCATTGCATCTTGTTGATTCGTGCCTTGTGTGATTGTATTGTTTAGAGCCGCAGCTGAGACCGAGTACGAGTACGAGCACGAGGTTACCAACGAGGTTGAGCACGAGGACCCTTCTTACGATCCGAACGACTACTCTTCAGGCAAGATGACCGAACCCCGATAACATTACTATCTTTGCCTATTGCTAGTAGTTCCGCTCTATAGTTTCGCCTCGATGCCCATGTCTTTCATGTCAGCCTCCTACTTGTAACCATTACCATGTTTACCCACCCTACCTATGCAAACCGTTGAATGGCTAAGTACGCTTCGCTCAGCCCTTCTTATAGCATTGCTAGTTGCAGGTGAAGATTGAAGATGCTTGCTTCATGTTGAAGTTTGTTGGGTTATATCACACTATATAATTGCTAAATGAAATCATCTATATATTGGCAAGGGTGGAAGGCTAAGCCTTTTGCTTGGTGATTTGTTCCACTCATGCCGTTAGGAACCGTTTAAACCGGTGTTATGTTCCTTGATTATGCGTTCCTAACACGGTTGGGGTGTATGGGACCCCCTCGATAAACCGCTAAGTGCTAAGTCTTTTCCAGCAAGTCCCAACATTGGTACTATTCGCCTAAACAACTAAAACTTTCCGAGGGAGTAATTAACCCAAGGCTTAATTAATTCAACCCCCCCTGGGCCAGTGCTCGATGTGAGTGTTGGTCCAAACTAGAGTCGTGTGCGGGGCCCCCCTTGGCAACTTGGGTATTTCGGCCACTGTACGCTGTGCTCATCCGATCGTGGCCTAAGACTAGATACGCGCGGCTACTATCAGGGTGTCGGCACGCCAGGAGGATTTGCTGGATTAGCCTTACCTTAGTTCGGAGTATCTTGAGCATGGGATTCCGAGAATACTCGGGTCTTCCCATTTTGGAGTTGCGACTCCGCGGATCGTGGGCTTGTAATGGGCCAAGTTGGAACACCCCTGCAGGGTTATGAACTTTCAAAAGTCATGCCCGCGGTTATGTGGCAGATGGGAGCTTGTTAATATCCGGTTGTAGATAACTTGACACAATGTTCCAATACACTACCAGCGTGTGTACCATGACTGTCAATTTCCGAATAGGGATTCGGGAGTTGAACACGGTGGGGTTATGTTTGTTGAGCTTTAGCTAGGATCACTTCGTGATCATCTCTCGACCGAGGCACTTCTCTTCTCGCACTCTTTCTCGGAAGCTAGTGCTAGTTGTTGCTGCAGACACCTGTTCTTTTCTTCAGCCTTATCCTCACCCAAGGCTTAAATAGTCTTGTTACCCGGGAACGGGATTGCTGAGTCCTCTGTGGCTCACAGTTACTTCACCACACCAGATGCATGTCCAGTGGCGAGCTATCCAGGTGATGGCACCGAGCTAGACTGGGAGTATGACGAGGAGCGTAGTCGATACTATGTTCGTTATCCTGATGATCAGTAGTGGAGACTTCTACTAGGATTCGATCCGATCTGTGGATTTAAATTATGTTTGGTATCTTGTTATTTGGATTTTACCCTTAGAGGGTTGTGATGTTTTAATGTATGATGATTGAGACATGTATTGTATTTGTGTGACGTGGCGAGTGTAAGCCAACTATTTTATGTTTTCCATCCCCATCTTTTACATGAGTTGTGCAAAGATACCAGACTTGCGATCATTCCAGCATGGGGTTATGTCTCTAAGTCGTGCCTCGACACGTAGCAGATATAGTCCCATCCTGGGCATTACAGAGTTACTTTCATTCCTTGATGCATACTCCGGATACCACCAGATATTTATGGCTGAAGAGGATGAAGAGAAGACTGCATTCATTACTCCATGTGGCACTTATTGCTTCATACGCATGCCCTTTGGATTGAAGAATGCGGGTTCAACATTTGCAAGGGTAATCCACACTGCTTTTGAGCCACAGATACACAGGAATGTAGAAGCTTACATGGATGATATTGTGGTCAAGAGCAAGGACAAAGATACCCTGATCCAAGACCTGGATGAAACTTTTTCGAATCTGCGCAAGATACAACTCAAGCTTAACCCCGAGAAGTGTGTGTTCGGAGTCCCCTCCGGCAAGCTTCTCGGGTTCTTTGTGTCCCAGAGGGGGATTGAAGCCAATCCCGACAAGATCAAAGCCATCGAGCAGATCGAAGCTCCGAAGCGCGTCAAGGATGTACGAAGGCTTGCCGGCTGCGTGGCTGCTCTCAGCAGGTTCATTTCTAAGTCTGCAGAACGCGCCCTGCCATTTTTCAAAATCTTGAAAAAGGCAGGTCCAATGAAATGGACTCCGGAAGTGGAGGCAGCGCTGCAAGATTTGAAAGGGTACCTGTCCTCCACCCCAATACTTGTCGCACCTAGACCACAAGAGAAGTTGCTGCTGTATTTAGCAGCAACCAATCAAGTGGTTAGTGCTGCGTTGGTAGCGGAAAGGGAGGCAGATGAGGAACCCACAGCCCCGGCAAGCTCATCCAACGACAAGCAGGGGGCTTCCCCGACAAGCTCTGGCCCCGACAAGGATGAGTCTGCACAAATGCAAGAAGAGGTGCGGAAGAAGATGGTGCAGCGCCCCATTTATTTTGTCAGTTCCCTCTTGCAGGGGGCAAGGTCAAGATACTCTGGGGTGCAGAAGCTGCTTTTCGGCCTCCTCATGGCCTCGAGAAAGCTGCGCCATTACTTTCAAGCACATGAGATAACGGTGGTCACTTGCTTTCCGCTGAAAAGGATACTGCAAAATCCAGAAGCAACAAGCGGGATTGTAGAGTGGGCACTGGAGCTGTCAAGCTTTGGTCTTAAGTTTGAAAGCACTTCTACTATCCAGAGCAGAGCACTGGCAGAGTTCATAGCAGAATGGACACCAACGCCAGACGAAGAGATTCCAGAGACAAACATCCCCGTCAAAGAAGCGAGCAAAGAATGGGTAATGTACTTCGATGGTGCCTTCTCGCTGCAAGGCGCCGGTGCTGGTGTGCTGCTTGTCGCACCCACCGGAGAACACCTCAAGTACATTGTCCAAATGCACTTTCCCAAGGAGCAAGCAACAAACAATACTGCAGAGTATGAGGGTTTGCTTGCCGGCCTCAGAATTGCAGCAGAACTTGGGATCAAGAAGCTGATCGTGCGGGGTGATTCGCAGTTGGTTGTCCGCCAAGTAAACAAGAGCTACCAGAGCCCATTGATGGAAGCTTACGTCGATGAAGTGAGAAAGCTTGAAGAGCACTTTGAAGGCCTACAGATGGAGCACGTTCCAAGAGCTCAAAATGACATCGCAGACAGCCTGTCAAAGTGTGCTGCACTAAAGCTACCTGTGGAACCAGGGATCTTCGTGCTCAAGCTAACTCAACCATCCGTTACACCATCAGTTGGGCAAAGCAGGAAGAGAAAGTTGGTCTCCGGTGACTACTTGCCGGCGGATCTTCCTAAAGTCGCCGCCAAGGTCCCCAAGATCAACGACCGAGTTGCTGAGGAACGGTCTGCTCCTGCGGACCCTAGGGTTCGTACAGTAGAAGCAGGCGTTCCCGACAAGTCTTGCCCCGGCAAGCTTGCCGGGGAACGTCCAGCTCCGGCCGAGCCGCAGGTTCTTGCCGTAGAAGCTGACGTTCCCGCGGCAGCACTGATGCCTTTAGTCCTTATTGTTGAGCCTCAGGCTCCAGCATGGGCGCAGCAAATTGTCCGTTTTCTTCAAACTAGAGAACTTCCCGAAGAGCCAGAAGAAGCAGAGAGAATAACCAGGCAGTCAAGTATGTACCAGTTCGTCGGCAATGAACTGTACAGAAGAAGACTCAATGGTGTTAGATTGAAGTGCATTCCCCGGGAAGATGGGCAGAAGCTATTGGCAGAGATACATGGAGGCATATGTGGCCACCACATTGGCGCAAGGGCACTTGCCGGGAAGGCATTCCGGCAAGGTTTCTTTTGGCCAGAAGCCCTCCAAGATGCAACTGCACAAGTAACCAAGTGTGAAGCGTGCCAGTTTCATGCCAAGCAAATACATCAGCCAGCTCAAGCTCTCCAAACGATCCCTTTGTCCTGGCCATTTTTGGTCTGGGGGCTCGACATCCTCGGCCCCTTTCCCCGCGCAGCCGGGGGCTTTGAGTACTTGTACGTCGCCATCGACAAGTTCACAAAGTGGCCAGAAGTGGAACCAGTGAGAAAGGTGACCGCACAGTCAGCAGTCAAGTTCTTCAGGTCAATTGTTTGCCGTTTCGGAATCCCTAACAGGATCATCACCGACAACGGCACACAATTCACAAGTCGCACCTTCATGCAATACATCCAAGACCTTGGCGCCAAGGTCTGCTTCGCTTCTGTTGCTCACCCGAGGAGCAATGGTCAAGCGGAGAGGGCAAACGCTGAAGTGCTGCGCGGGCTCAAGACAAGAACTTTCGACAGGCTGCACAAATGCGGAAGAAACTGGATTGAGGAGTTGCCGGCGGCTCTTTGGTCAATCAGGACGACACCAAATCGAGCCACTGGACAGACACCCTTTGCTCTTGTCTATGGAGCAGAGGCAGTTCTCCCCACGGAACTCGTATACGGGTCTCCTCGAGTGCTCGCTTACGATGAGCTCGAGCAAGAGCAGCTGCGGCAAGATGATGCACTGCTCCTCGAGGAGGACCGTCTTAAGGCTGCTGTA
Source organism: Secale cereale (assembly GCA_902687465.1). Classification (NCBI taxonomy): domain Eukaryota; kingdom Viridiplantae; phylum Streptophyta; class Magnoliopsida; order Poales; family Poaceae; genus Secale; species Secale cereale. Next base: position 741,950,393 of record LR738711.1, read on the forward strand.
CGAGCTGCTCGATACCAGCAAGCTTTGCGCCACTATCATAGCCGCAAAGTTAGAGCCAGAAGTCTCGAGGAAGGCGACCTTGTTCTTCGGCGCGTTCAGTCCGCCAAGAACTCCAACAAGTTGACGCCGAAGTGGGAAGGCCCTTATCGGGTGAGACAAGTCACGAGGCCCGGCGCCGTCCGCCTTGAGACCGAAGAGGGCTTACCGGTGAGCAACTCCTGGAACATTGAGCACCTTCGCAAGTTTCACCCATAAGGCACGGTTGCCGTGATCCGCTCCGGCAACCACCTTTTGTACAAGTCTTGCGGTTGTTGCATGTAAACCTTTGTACAAAGTCGGGCGCAGACCCCGTGCATCAGTAAAACTTTTGTGCCTTGCACGACTTGTCGTTTCATGCCTTTTCGTTTTTCTTGCATGTGTTATCTGACACTTTGTGCAGCACACACCTCCGGTAAGCAATAATGGGCCACAAAGCTCCATGCCTATGTTTCCTCCTTTTTCTTTCTTTTCTCAAGCAGAAGAAGTTCTTCCTCGCGCACAAGTTTGCCGGGGGGAAGGAGGCAGTGGTATGGTGCCGTTCAAAGAGAGCCTCGCCTTGCCGGGAAGCAAACCGCACACAAAAGCTAAGTTACCAAAGTTTGAGCATTCAAATTTTTAAATTTGTAAAGTTATCTTCCTTGAACGACCGCACTTTGTATGGAAAACCTGTGCGCGAAGGAACCTACCTGTAGCTAGCCGCGCCCTTACTTTGTTTCGAGCACGCTCAACGGCTTAAGTGTGCTACGACAAGTGTCGCGCCCTTACTTCGTTTTCGAGTTCGCTCAACAACCTAAGTGTGCTGCGACTAGCTGCGGCAAGGTTTCTTGCCAGTAGAGGCGTTGTCAGCAGGCTGCTGAAGTTCCGCACTCAGCGCTCGCGGCAAGGGTCCCTTGGCCGGCAAGTTCCCTAAAAGCGTAGGGTAAAAGCATACAAAGTAAAGAAGTCGAACAAAGGAAATAGCACTGCATTAACTACCCAAAATAAAGTTATATTACAAGATGATTTGTCGCTGCTCTAACAAACTACTATCCATAACGTGATTGACAGCGACAAAGGAAGCAAGAAGGAAGACAGTCTAGTCCACGCGGTCGCCGTCGACTCTCCTGATCTTGCCCACCTTGGCCACGATGGGGGCGACAAGGGCCTTCAGCGCCTCCTGGTCGGCGTCGGGCGGCAAGGTCCTGAGGACGTTCTCAAGGTTAAGCCCGGGGTTGCGGTAGACTATCTTCGTCAGCACTCTCTCCACAACTCCCGTGCTAAGCCTGCGCGCCTCGTTCGCCAGCTGCATGGGGATCCTCTCCCGGAGCTGCTCAAGGGCCAGCGCCACTCCCCCGAAGAATAAGCTCAGCTTGGCGCTGTGAGGGAGGTTCGCGTCGGGGGAGTACCCGAGGTGCTCCGTCCCCAGCCCCGCCATCTCCCTGTCGATGTCAGCGGCGGCGGCGACAAGCTCCTCGGTCCACTGCTCCACCGTCTGCCTGAAGTTGTTTTGGGTGAGGGCGGCGCTGTCTAACAGTGCCCTCTCAGCCCGGAGGTCCTCCTTCAGCTTCGTCTCCCGGTTCCTGGCGCTGTCAAGAGATGCGGTGAGGGTGGACAGCTTCAGTTCCAAGTCTGCAATAGAATCCTTGGCAATGGCGAGCTCCTAGCCCTTGTCGGAGAGACGTACTTGCAGCTCCGAGTTGCTATGGGCGTCTTTCTCCCTCTCCAATGTGAGCGCGGCAACCTTCTCCTCGCTCGTCCTCAAGTTGATCTCCAACTGTGCCACCCTCGCCTCCAAGTCTCTCTTGGCGGTCTCTGCGGCTGCAGCGGCGTCCCTCGCTTCCTCCAGAGCCCCGCCAAGGGATTGCTCACGCGTGGTAAGGTCATCCTCATGGCTATCGAGGTCGACCTTCCGCTGCCTCAGCTCACCTTCCCGCCGAGATAGATCTTCGGCGGCGAGCCGTTGCTGCTCCTCTGCTTCGGCCTTTTCAAGGATGAACGCCTGGTGCGCCTCGGCGAGCTCCTCCCGCTCCTCCGCCAAGGACCGGAGGGCCGCCTGGTTGGCGGCCCGGAGCTCTTCGGCGCGCTTCTCCAAGTCGACGCTCGCCTTGGCAGCCAGAGCCTCTCGGGACTCCAGCTTGGCCTGCCTGGCGCGGTACAAGGCCAAGAGCCTCCGCAGAAGCTGCTCCTCCTCGGGCTCGTTGCTGCTGCCGGGCGCGTCGACAAACTTCAGCCCGGCGGAGGCGAGGACTTCCCCATCAAAGACCTCCCCCTCCGCGGGCGCCCTTGACGAAGAAGCCCACGGGAGTTGGATGAAGACTCCGTTTCCCGCCTCCAAGTAGGCGCCAGTTCCGGCCACGGCAGCTGCAGAGTCGGCGGTCGGCGCAGCGTCAAACGCTCCTGCAGCCTCAGGTACGTCAGTGCGACCGCCGGTCCCCTCCTCAACTGTCGCGTCGGTGTCCCTGGTTGCCTCTTCGACGGCGGGCTCCTCGGTGCCGATTGCCTCCTCGATGCCCGCGGCACCACCAGTGTTGTCGCGCGCGCCCTCCTCGGTGGCGGCCTCCGTCTCCATAGGCTCTGGAGCGGACGAGTCTGAAGGCAAGAAAATGAAAGAATAATGGTCAAGCAAATATCCAAAAAGAAGAATTCAAGAGAAGAAAAGTACAAGGGTTACCTGCGCGGGCCTCTTCCTCTACGGGGTTCCTTGCCGGGGAGTTCTCCCTCGGCGGCGTGGTGGTGGCCCCCGCCGGCGGAGGGTCGCTGGCGCCTTCCCTTGGCGAAGTGCCCACCCTTGGCGGGGTGCTCGCCCTTGGTGAGGTACTCGCCCTTGGCGGAGTATTCTCCCTCGCCGGAGAGCTCCTCCTTGGCGGGGAGATTGAGACGCGCCGCTCGTCGGGAGCAGTCTCTTGCCGCTCCTGAGGCTGCGGCTCCGCTTCTGTACAAGCCAACAAACAAGCAAAACGTTAATAAAGATAAGAAGCCCACGCGCGCCCGACAAGTAAAGAGCGAACGGAAAACTTACGCTGGGGGCTGCTCTGCGGGGCAGCTGGCTGGTCCGGCAAGCCTGTCGCGGGCGCATCCCCTGCTGCTGCGACGGGCTCGTCCTCAAGGTCGACCACCGGGATCTTGGCCCTCTTCGCCACCCTTTTGGCCAGGGTCCTGGAAGACAGACATCAAACAGAATCAGACAAAGAAGATTCAAGACAAGAACAGCAAATTGAAGAAAACAAGAGTTGCTTTACTTACTCTTCCTCGTCGGAATTGAGGACGGAGAAGTCGAAATCCGCCTCGCGCGTCCCGGCGCGAGGAGCTGGAGGAGTGGGCTCCCTCGGGCGCTTGGCGGGCGCTGGAGCGGTGGTCTGAGAAGATCCCGCTCCGGTCGTCGCCGAGGCCCGAGGGGCAGGAAGAGCAGTGGAGCCAGTGCGAGAAGACCCTCCTCCAACCCCTGAGGAGGCGCGGGGTGCTCCCTTGGCGGCCTTGCCCGCCGCAGTGGCACGCGTCGTGCGACGCTGCGGCCGCGGGCCTGCCGGACGCTCCGCCACGACTGCAGCTTTGCGGGGGCGTTTCCTCGTTGGGGCCGGAGGACTTGCCGGTGGCGGTGAACTTCCTAAGGATGAAGAAGAGTCAAGGTTCAGAGACCCGCCCGAGTCTTCGGCAGAATCGCTCGATTCAGCTCCCTGCTCGGCGGGCTCGCTCGACTCTGTGCCTTGCCCGGTGGCCTCGCTCGTCTCGGCAGGTTGCCCGGCAGGCTGCCCGGCAGGCTTCAACAGTTTGAGGATCTCTTCCTCCTCGGCCCGACTCACCGCCTCCGCGGCATCCGCCTCATCCATGGTATACCCAAACTCGCCCGCGGCCTCGGCTGCGGCTGCCTCCTCCAATCTGGTGGCAATATAGGCCACCTCCCGGTCGGTGGTGTCGCGGGTGAGGCCTTTCTTCTCGTCGGGATCGATTGGCAGCTCCACCAAGTTATCGAAGAACGTTTGCATGGCTTCGTCAGAAGGCGCCAGCCAAGTGGGGTCAACCCCATGGGAGTCACACAATGGCATCGCCGCGCGGATAGCACTAAGCGACGAATTGTTACATAGTGGAACTACCCCCGCGGCAATGCAAACCCCTCCGGGTGTTTGGCGTCATGCTTGAATAGCTCACGGAGCATCCCTTTGAGCTCCAAGATGGTGAAATTATAGTTGAGGCCTGGGCGCAGCCTCATACAATCTGCCGCGTTACCAAACTCCCAAGCAGGCCTTTTCCTCTCCTGCAAGGGAGCAATGCGGCGACGAAGGAAATCTGCCCCGACAACCCCTACGGTGAGCTTGTCTTGCCGGAGGCGAAGGATCCTAGTGATGGCTATCTTCAGCTTGTCGTCCTCAGGAGCCAGGTCACTCCAGTCGTTGCCGCGCACTATTGCAGCTCGGCGAGGGGAAGTGAACTGCTCCGGGGCGTCCTCCATGATCCAGCACCAATTAGCCCTCCACTCCTCCCACTTGCCGCGGAGTTCCCCGGTCAAGTATGCCTCTTTCTTATGGAGCCTAAATATCCAAGAAATCCCGCCGGACAGAGGAGACCCAGACTCTACTCGAGGTGTAAAGTAATGGCGGAAGAGGGCTACGTTGGGATACACCCCGACAAAGTTCTCGCACAGATGAGCGAAAACGGCCATGGTCAAGACGGCGTTTGGGGTGAAATCAAGAAGGTGAAACCCGTAGGTGTTCATAACATCGCAGAAGAATTCGGAGTACGGAGGGCAGATTCCGCAATGGAAGAACAGAGCGAAATAGGCGTACCCTCCCGGAAACATGTCGCAGGCCTCGGCGGGGAGTACCCTGGTGCGCGGGTGCGCCTTTGTCTCCCTCGACCAGAAGAGGTAGAAGGAGTCCTTCAGCTCCCTCACGCTGAGCCTCGGCGGGAAGACCACCATCTTCTTCCGCATTGCGGCTAGTTTCAGCGCCCGGTCGGTCTTCGCAGCTTTCGCCTTGTCGCCCTTCGGGGCCATGGCGGGGACGGCGAGGGAAGTCGATGGCGCTGGAGAGACTGGCGGTGGCGGAAGAAGGGCGGAGCACTGCTCTCTTTCCACCTTCGGGGAGGAGGAGAGCGGCGGGGGTTTCTAGAGGTTGAAGAAGCAATGAGCGAATGGGAGGAACTGCCCCTGTTTCCCCTGCTTTTAAGGGGGGGAGGGGGACGTTCCGCATTTTCCCCATTAAAGAAACAGGCCACGATCTCTCCCACGACGCCGCAATCGACGCGTGCCGTTAGGAAGGGATGCGGTGGATACGGAGTGGAATGCGGCGCGCCGTGGGCCGCGTGTGCCCGTGCACTGTTTTGGGCCTGGCCCAATAGCGTTCGGCACCGTGTGTGGCCCAGGCCCGGGGGCTCCTCTCGGTGTACTAAAGTAGGGATACCTTAGTATCCCGACTAGTGCACAGGCGGTAGCAGCGTCCCGTGGCAGGGTTTGCCACGCGCTCGCCAAGGCCCACTTTGGTTCCCTTGCAGCCATTCAAGAACAAAGTATTCAAGTCAAAGAAACAAGGCCCCGGCAAGAGGAGCTTGCCGGGAAGGCCACTCCAGGCTCAAAACCACCCCTTTAGCACAAGACCCTGGCAAGAGGAGCTTGCCAGGAAGGCCAAAGCATGGCATTTCAGGAGACTTGCCGTGGCGCATCGCGCGCCCCGGCAAGGCCCGGAGAGCGACAAGCTTCCGGACGCGGCAAGGTAGCGACCGCGGCAAGGTGCTTGCCGCGGCAAGGTGCTTGCCGCGGGAAGCTTCCACTGTGTGCCCACACTCCAGCTCATCCGGCCACGCGTCGCCCTGGGGCCCTTCCAGGGGCACGTGGCGGAAGGCTGTGCAGCCTGGGGTACACGGTGGCAAGCCACGATGACGAGGCCACCGTCGTGGCGAACGGAGATGCCCGGACGGACGCTTTTTGCACTATTTGGGGCGACGGTGACGGGCATTCAATGCCCTTGTCCCCCACCGTCAGGGTTAGGTACAGAGCACTGTACATACACTGTTACAACTACCACCATTTTTATGTTTTTACCCTCACCTACGTTGCCACCTGTTGGTGACCCCTTTGACCTATAAAAGGAGGCCCATGCACAACGTAGAGGAGGTTCCGATCTTCGATCACTCTCACGCTCGGTGTAGCTAGCAACCAGTACGGTAGCTCTTCTTGCTCCCGAGCCAAGAACTCAATAACAAACCAAGGCAGGAGTAGGGTTTTACGCATACGTGCGGCCCGAACCTGGGTAAACTGCTCGCGTGCTCGCCTCGATCCGCTCTTCGTGCATCCTCCGCCCCTTGCCGTACCGAGAAGGGGCTCCGGTCCCATAGGTGTTCGTGGGCGATCAATTTCCCCGACATATTCGTATACTGGTTGCTTATGCTAACCATCATAATATCATCTTATATCAAATTGATGTGAAAAGTGCATTCCTCAATGGTAAGCTTGAGGAAGAAGTATATGTTGCTCAACCCCCAGGTTTTGAAGATCCTAAACATCTTGATAAAGTCTTCAACAAGCCCCTCTATGGCCTCAAGAAGGCCCGTCGGGCGTGGTATGACAGTATGAAGGAATTCCTCATGAAGAAAGGCTTCAAATCCAGTTCACTTGACCCAACTCTTTTCACCAAAACTTATGATGTTGAATTATTCGTGTGCCAAATATATGTGGATGATATTATCTTTGGATGTACTGACAAACATTACAGTGACGAATTTGCCTACATGATGAGTGAAGAATATCACATGTCTATGATGGGAGAATTGAAATTCTTCTTAGGTCTTCAAATTCTTCAACAACGCAATGGCATCTTCATATCTCAAGAGAAATACCTCAATGATGTACTGAGGAAATTTGGCATGCAAGATTGCAAAGGCGTCAAAATCTCTATGCCCACAAATGGCCATCTCTGCACAGACGAAAATGGTAAAGATTTCAATCAAAAGGTATATCGCTCCATGATTTGCTCTTTATTGTATCTATGTGCATCTAGGCCAGATATTATCCTTAGTGTGTGCATATGTGCCCGTTTTCAAGCTACACCAAAGGAATCACACCATAAGGTTGTGAAGCATATTCTTCGATATCTAGCTCACACACCAACACTTGGATTATGGTATCCCAAGGGCTCTGATTTTGATCTCATTGGATATTCTGACTCTGAATATGCTGGTGATCGAGTGGATCGCAAATCAACATTAGGCACATGCCATTTCCTCGGACGATCCTTAGTTTGTTGGTCCTCGAAGAAGCAAAATTGTGTATTGGTGTCTATTACACAACCTTCTTCTTGTAGACTCGTGTTGGGCCTCCAAGTGCAGAGTTTTGTAGGACAGTAGCAATTTTCCCTCAAGTGGATGAGCTAAGGTTTATCAATCCATGGGAGGCGTAAGATGAATATAGTATCTCTCAAACAACCCTACAACCAAATAATAAAAAGTCTCCTGTATCGCCAACACACCCTATACAATGGTAAATTGTATAGGTGCACTAGTTTGGTGAAGAGATGGTGATACAAGTGTAATATGGATGGTAGATATAGGTTTTTGTAATCTGAAAATATAAAAACAGCAAGGTAACTAATGATAAAAGTGAGCACACACAGTATTGCAATGCTTGGAAACAAGGCCTAGGGTTCATACTTTCACTAGCGCAAAATCTCTCAACAATGATAACATAATTGGATCATATAACAACCCCTCAATGTGCAACAAAGAATCACTCCAAAGTTCCTATCACGGAGAACGTAAGATGAAATTGCTTGTAGGGTACGAAACCACGTCAAAGTTATTATTTTTAATCAATCTATTGGGCTATTCCTATAAGTGTCACAAACAGCCCTTGAGTTCATACTAGAATAACACCACGTGACATGCATCAATCAACCCTAATGTCACCTAGATACTCCAATGTCCCCACAAGTATCTGTGGGCTAATTATACGATGTGCATCACACAATTTCAGATTCATAATATTCAATCCAACACAAAGAACTTCAAGAGCACCCCCAATATTTCTATCGGAGAAAAGAATATGAAAACGTGTTCCAACCCCTATGCATAGATTACCCAATGTCACCACGGGAATCCGCAAGTTGATAACCAAAACATAAAACAAGTGGATCAACAGAACATCCCATTTTCACCACGGATATCCCATCGTAAGACATACATCAAGTGCTCTCACATCCAAAGATTTAATCCGACATAACAAAACCTCAAAGGAAAAGACACAATTCATCACAAGGTAGAGAGGGGGAGAAACACCATATGATTCAACTATAGTAACAAAGCTCGCGGTACATCAAGATCGTGCTAAATCAAGAACACCAGAGAGATCAAACACATAGCTGCTGGTACATACCCTCAGCCCCGAGGGTGAACTACTCCCTCATCGTCATGGAGACCACCGGGATGATGAAGATGGCCACCGGTGATGATTTCCCCTTCCCGCAGGGTGCCGGAACGGGCAATTGGTTTTTCGTGGCTACAAAGGCTTGCGGCGGCGGAACTCTCGATCTAGGTTTGTTTCTGGAGGTTTCGGTATTTATAGGAATTTTTGCATCGAGAACAAGTTAGGGGGTCCACGTGTCGACGACAAGGTAGGGGGCCGCGCCCTAGGTGGGTGGGCGCATCCCCCACCTTCGCCATTGACTCGGGACTCTTCTGGCCCAACTCTTTTGCTTCGGAGGCTTCTTCTGGTCCATAAAAATCATCGTAAATTTTCAGCTCATTTGGACTCCGTTTGGTATTCCTTTTCTGTAAAACTCAAAAACAAGGAAAAAAACAGGAACACACAATGGACTCTAGGTTAATAGGTTAGTCCCAAAAATAATATAAAATAGCATATTAATGCATATAAAACATCCAAAATAGATAATATAATAGCATGGAACAATAAAAAATTATAGATATGTTGGAGACGTATCAAGCATCCCCAAGCTTAATTCTTGCTCGTCCTCGAGTAGGTAAATGAGAAAAACAAAAAATTTGATGTGGAATGCTACCTAATATATTTATCAATGCAATCTTCTTTATTGTGGCATGAATATTCATATCCATAAGATTCAAAACAAAAGTTTAATATTACATAAAAACAATAATACTTGAAGCATACTAGAAAGCAAATCATTAAGCTTCAAAGATAACATGGCTAAAGAAAGTTATCCCTACAAAATCATAGTCTTGCTATGCTCCCTCTTCTTAACACAAAGTACAAATCATGCACACCCAGGTGTCAGCCAAGCAATTTTATTTATACTTTTACATTCTTAATTTTTTAACTCTTCACGCAATACATGAGCGTGAGCCATGGACATAGCACTATGGGTGGAATAGAAGGTCGTAATAGACAAAAGTAGGGAGAAAGTCTCACATCAACTAGGCAAATCAATGGATGGATATGTCCATCAATTGATATCAATGTGAGTGAGTGAGGATTGCCATGTAACGGATGCACTAGAGCTATAAGTGTATGAAAGCTCAAAAGAAACTAGTGGGTGTGCATCAACTTGCTTGCTCATGAAGACCTAGGGTAATTTGAGGAAGCCCATCGTTGGAATGTACAAGCCAAGTTATATAATGAAAAATTCCCACTAGTATATGAATGTGACAACATAGGAGACTCTCTATCATGAAGATCATGGTGCTACTTTGAAGCACAAGTGTGGAAAAGATAATGACATTGTCCCGTCTCTCTTTTTTCTCTCATTTGTTTGGGCTGTTTAGCCTCTTTTTTTTATTTGGGCTCTTTTGCCTCTCTTTTTAATATTTGGGCTCTTTGGCCTCCCTTTTTCTTATAACCTCACATGGGACAATGCTCTAATAATGATGATCATCACACTTTTATTTACTTACAACTCGATACTAGAACAAAGATATGACTCTATATGGATACCTCCGGCGATGTACCAGGATGTGCAATGATCAAGAGTGACATGCATAAAAAATAATGAAAAGTGGCCAAGCCACAAATACTATGTCAACTACATGATCATGCAAAGCAATATGACAATGATGGTATGCGTCATAATAAACGGAGCGGTGGAGTTACATAGAAATATATCTCGGAATGGCTATGGAAATGCCATAATAGGTAGGTATGATGGTTGTTTTGAGGAAGGGTATAAGGTGGTTTGATGCACGAGCGAAAGTTGCGCAGTACTAGAGTGGCTAGCAAGGTGAAGGGTGAGAGTGCGTATAATCCATGGACTCAACATTAGTCATAAAGAACTCACATACTTATTGCGAAAAAATTATTAGCCCTCGGAGCAAAGTACTACTACGCATGCTCCTAGGGGAGGTTGGTAGGAGTTAACCATCGCACGCCCCCGACCTTCATGCAAAGATGAACAATCAAGACACAATGCGCTTCAATTTGGTTACATAGTTAGGAGACCATACGTGCATGCTACGGGAATCACAAACCTTAACACGGTTATTTCTTTAACCTCACAAATTACCACCAGCATCACTCTAATATTACCATCTTAATATGTCAAAACAATTGAAAGGAATCAAACTTCTGCTAGATTCAATGCTCTATATGAAAGTTTTTAGTATATGCTCTTTGGATGCCTATCATATTAGGACTAAATTCATAACCCAAGCAAATTACCATTGTGTTTAGACACTCTCAAAATAATATAAGTGAAGCATGATAGTTCATCAATTTCTTCAAAATAAAACCACCGCCGTGCTCTAAAAATATATAAGCGAAACACTAGAGCAACTAACAAACTACTCCAAAAAGATATAAGTGAAGATCAATGAGTAGTCAAATAATTAACTAGCTATGAGAAGACCCTCTCTCATTTAAGAATTTAAGATCTTAAGTACTTTATTCAAACAGCAAGAAAAACAAAATAAAAAGACATTGCAAGGATAGCGCATATCATGTGAAGAAGCAAAGACTTAGGCTCAACCAATACTAACCGGTAATTTTTGATGAAGAAAGGTGGGATGCCTACCGGGGCATCTCCAAGCTTAGATGCTTGAGACTTCTTGAGATATTAACATGGGATGCCTTGGGCATCCCCAAGCTTAGATGCTTGAGACTTCTTGAGATATTAACATGGGATGCCTTGGGCATCCCCAAGCTTGAGCTTTTGTGTCTCCTTAATTCCTCTCATGTCACGGTTTCCCTAAATCTCAAAAACTTCATCCACACAAAACTCAACAAGAACTTGTGAGATAAGTTAGTATAAATCAACTCAAACCTTATCATTCCATACTGTAGAAAATAGCTAAAAAAAACAATTTAACATTGCATATTAAATTCCTCTCCATATTTAATACTCCTATCCTCAAATAGAGTCATTAATCATGCAAACATATGCAAACAATGCAAACATAACAGCAATCTGTCTAAACAGGACAGTCTGTAAAGAGTGGAATTGCGCTCATACTTCCCTAGCTCTGAAAATTCTGAAAAATTACCATGTTACATAGAACTTATTCATGCTTACTATGAAAATTTTCAATATTTTATCACGTTCTGACTATCCATAAGAATTCAGACAATGATAGAAAACTTTCTGTTTTCAAACAACAACATATGTACTTGCAAAATAAGCATGGTAAAGGCTATACTTGTCTTTTTTTATTGAAATAAAAGATACAAAACCTTATTCTAAATAACATCAAGCAAATCTAAACAAAATAAAATGACGCTCCAAGCAAAACACATATCATATGACTAATAAAAATATAGCTCCAAGTGAGGTTACCGATGATGTCGAAGACGAAAGAGGGGATGCCTTTCGGGGCATCCCCAAGCTTAGTTGCTTGGATCTTCCTTGAATATTACCTTGGGGTTCCTTGGGAATCCCCAAGCTCAGGGTCTTGGCACTCCTTATTCCCCTCATATCGATGTCTCATCCAAAACTTGAAAACTTCAATCACACAAAACATAACGGAACTTCGTGAGCTGCATTAGTATAATAAAGCAAATCATTCACTTGGGTACTGTCAAAGATAAGATTCATAATTGTTCTCATACAATGCCTACTATACCTTATCATTTCCACAATTTATATCACTTCATATAAGCTATGGAAACACTAAAATAAGCAAACTATGCATTTAAAATAAAATCCGTCAAAAAACAGAACAGTGTGTAATGATCTGGACAATCACCATACTTTTGAAACTCTAAAAATTCTGAAAAATTGGGACAACGTAGGAAACTTGTATATCAATCATGTGTAATATCAGGTTCCAGTGATTTATTGAATTTCTGCACTGGATGCAAAACTTTCTATTTTTGCACATAATCAAGTCAACTATCATCCACACTATCCCAAAGGCTTTACTTGGCACTTTATTGAAACAAAAGCTATAAAACATGATTACTAGAGTACCTTAATAATGTGGACACAAGAAACAGTAGGTATAAGTATTGGGTTATCTCCCAACAAGCGCTTTTCTTTAACGCCTTTTAGTTAGGCATGAAGATTTCAATGATGCTCACGTAAAAGATATGGATTGAAACATAATGGGCGCATCATGAATTGCATGACAATCACATTTAAGTCTAACCCACTTCCTATGCATAGGGATTTTGTGTGCAAACAATTTATGGGAAAAGGAATGAACTAGCATAGGAAGTCAAAACAAGCATGACTTCAAAACGTTCAACACATAGAGAGGAAACGTGATATTATTGCAATAGGTAGAAGCATATGTTCCTCTCTCATAATAATTTTCAGTAGCATCATTGATGAATTAAACAATATAACCATCACATAAAGCATTCTTTTCATGATCCATAAGCATACAAATTTTATTACTCACCACATAAGGAAATTTATTCCCATGAATAGTAGTGGGAGCAAACTCAACAAAATAACTATCATGTGACACTTGATTGGCACAATCAATTTGAGCCTTAAAATCATGATGACAATTTTCATGATTATCACTATTTTTTATAGCATACATGTCATCACAATAATCATCATAAATAAGGGGCATGCTTTCATCATAATAAATTTGCTCATCAAAACTTGGGGACTAAAAATATCATCTTCATCAAACATAGCATCCCCAAGCTTGTGGCTTTGCATATCATTAGCATCATGGATACTCACAAAATTCATACTAACAACCTTGAAATCATGCTCATCATTCAAAAAAAATTAGTGCCAAACATTTTATTGACTTCTTCTTCTATCAATTGAGCACAATTTTCCTTTCCATCATTTTCACGAAACATATTATAGAGATGAATAATATGGGGCAACCTAAATTCTATCTTTCTTGTAGTTTTCTTTTATAAGCTAAACTAGTGAATAAACAAGAAACTAAAAGATTCAATTGCAAGATCTAAAGATATACCTTCAAGCACTCACCTCCCCGGCAACGGCGCCAGAAAAGAGCTTGATGTCTACTACACAACCTTCTTCTTGTAGACTCGTCTTGGGCCCCCAAGCGCAGAGTTTTGTAGGACAGTAGCAATTTTCCCTCAAGTGGATGACCTAAGGTTTCTCAATCTGTGGGAGGCATAGGAAGAACACAGTCTCTCTCAAACAACCCTGCAGCCAAATAATAAAAAGTCTCTTGTGTCCCCAACACACCCAATACAAAGGTAAATTGTATAGGTGCACTAGTTTGGCGAAGAGATGGTGATACAAGTGTAATATGGATGGTAGATATAGGTTTTTGTAATCTGAAAATATAAAAACAGCAAGGTAACTAATAATAAAAATGAGCACAAATGGTATTGCAATGCTTGGAAACAAGGCCTAGGGTTCATACTTTCACTAGCGCAAAATATCTCAACAATGATAACATAATTGGATCATATAACAATCCCTCAACGTGCAACAAAGAATCACTCCAAAGTTCCTATCGCGGAGAACATAAGATGAAATTGCTTTTAGGGTACGAAACCACCTCAAAGTTATTCTTTCTAATCAATCTATTGGGCTATTCCTATAAGTGTCACAAACAGCCCAAGAGTTCGTACTAGAATAACACCATGTGACACACATCAATCAACCCTAATGTCACTTAGATACTCCAATGTCACCACTAGTATCCGTGGGCTAATTATACGATGTGCATCACACAATTTCAGATTCATAATATTCAATCCAACAAAAAGAACTTCAAGAGCACCCCAAGATTTCTATCGGAGAAAAGAATATGAAAACACGTTCCAACCCCTATGCATAGATTACCCCAATGTCACCACGGGAATCCGCAAGTTGATAACCAAAACATACTTCAAGTGGATCAACATAACATCCAATTGTCACCATGGATATCCCATCACAAGACATACATCAAGTGTTCTCACATCCAAAGACTCAATCCGACATAACAAAACCTCAAAGGAAAAGACTCAATTCATCACAAGGTAGAGAGGGGGAGAAACACCATATGATTCAACTATAGTGACAAAGCTCGCGGTTCATCAAGATCGCGCCAAATCAAGAACACGAGAGAGAGAGAGAGAGAGAGAGAGAGAGAGGTCAAACACATAGATACTGGTACATACCCTCAGACCCGAGGGTGAACTACTCCCTCATCGTCATGGAGACCGACGGGATGATGAAGATGGCCACCAGTGATGATTTCCCCCTCCGGCTGGGTGCCGGAACGGGCTCCCGATTAGTTTTCCGTGGCTATAGAGGCTTGCGGTGGCGGAACTCCTGATCTAGGTTTCTTTCTGGGGGTTTCGATATTTATAGGAATCTTTGGCCTCGAGAGCAAGTTCGGAGAGTCCACGAGTCGACGACAAGGTAGGGGGACGCACCCTAGGGGGGTGGGCACACCCCTGCTACCTCTTGAGCATGCGTTGGTTTTTCCTTAAAGAGGAAAGGGTGATGCAGCAAAGTAGCGTAAGTATTTCCCTCAGTTTTTGAGAACCAAGGTACCAATCCAGTAGGATACAATGCTCTAGTCACCTAGTACCTGCACAAACAATCAAGAACCTTGCAACCAACGCGATGAAGGGGTTGTCAATCCCTTCATGGCCACTCGCAAAAGTGAGATCTGATAAAGATAATAAGATTAATATTTTTGGTATTTTTGTTGTATAGATTGGAAAGTAAAGATTGCAAAATAAAATAAATAGGAAACTATACTTGTAGATCGGATACGTATATGATAGAAAATAGACCCAGGGGCCATATGTTTCACTAGTGGCTTCTCTCAAGATAGCATAAATTACGGTGGGTGAACAAATTACTGCCGAGCAATTGATAGAAAAGCACATAGTTATGAGAATATCTAGGCAATGATCATGAATATAGGCATCACGTCCATGTCAAGTAGACCGAAACGATTCTGCATCTACTACTATTACTCCACACATCGACCGCTATCCAGCATGCATCTAGAGTATTAAGTTCATAAGAACAGAGTAACGCATTAAGCAAGATGACATGATGTAGAGGGATAAACTCGAGCAATATAATATAAACCCCATCTTTTTGTCCTCGATGGCAACAATACAATACGTGCCTTCCTGCCCCTGCTGTCACTGGGAAAGGACACCGCAAGATCGAACCCAAAGCTAAGCACTTCTCCCATTGCAAGAAAGATCAATCTAGTAGGCCAAACTAAACCGATAAATCGAAGAGACTTGCAATGATATCAAATCATGCATATAAGAATTCAGAGACGAACCAAATATTATTCATAGATAAACTTGATCATAAATCTACAATTCATCGGATCTCGGCAAACACATTGCAAAAAGTATTACATCGAATAGATCTCCAAGAACATCGAGGAGAACTTTGTATCGAGAATCTAAGATAGAGAAGAAGCCATCTAGCTAATAACTATGGACCCAAAGGTCTGTGGTAAACTACTCACACATCATTGGAGAGGCTATGGTGTTGATGTAGAAGCCCTCTGTGGTCGATTCCCCCTCCTTGTGGAGCGCCGGAAAATGCCCAAAGATGGGATCTCATGGGTACAGAAGGTTTCGGCAGTGGAAAAGTGTTTTCGTTGCTCTCCCCGATGTTTCTAGGGTATAAGGGTATATATAGTCGGAAGAAGTACGTCGGTGGAGCTACAAGGGCCCATGAGGGTGGGGGTGCGCCCTCCTGCCTCGTGGCTTCCCAGACTTCTACTCCAAATCTTCTGTATTGCTTTCGGTCCAAGAAAGATCATCATGAAGGTTTCATTCCATTTGGACTCTTTTTGGTATTCCTTTTTTGCAAAACACTGAAATAGGCACAAAAAAACTGGCACAGGGCCTTCAGTTAATAGGTCAGTCCCAAAAATAATATAAAAGAGCATATTAAAGCCCATTAAACATCCAAAACGGATAATATAATAGCATGGAGCAATCAAAAATTATAGATACGTTGGAGACATATCAAGCATCCCCAAGCTTAATTCATGATCGTCCTCGAGTAGGTAAATGATAAAAACAGAATTTTTGATGTGGAATGCTACCTAACATAATTATCAATACAATTTTCTTTATTGTGGCATGATCGTTCAGATCCAAAAGATTCAAGACAAAAGTTTAATATTGACATAAAAATAATAATACTTCAAGCATACTAACAAAGCAATTATGTCTTCTCAAAATAACATGGCCAAAGAAAGTTCATCCCTACAAAATCATATAGTTTGGCTATGCTCCATCTTTGTCACACAAAATATTCAAATCATTCACAACCCCGGTTTCAGCCAAGCAATTGTTTCATACTTTAGTATTCTCAAACTTTTTCAACTTTCACGCAATACATGAGCGTGAGCCATGGATATAGCACTATATGTGGAATGGAGTGGTGGTTGTGGAGAAGACAAAAAGGAGGGAGCTGGTCTCACATCAACTAGGCGTATTAATGGGCTATGGAGATGCCCATCAATAGATATCAATGTGAGTGAGTAGGGATTGCCATTCAACGGGTGCACTAGAGCTATAAATGTATGAAAGCTCAACAAAAGAAACTAAGTGGGTGTGCATCCAACTTTCTTGCTCACGGAGACCTAGGGCATTTTGAGGAAGCCCATCGTAGGAATATACAAGCCAAGTTCTATAATGAAAATCCCCACTAGTATATGAAAGTGACAAAACAAGAGACTCTCTATCATGAAGATCATGATGCTACTTTGGAGCACAAGTGTGGAAAAAGATAGTAGCACTGTCCCTTCTCTATTTTCTCTCTTTTTTTAGGCCCTCTCTTTTTTTGGCTTCCCTTTTCTTTTTTTCCTCACACGGGACAATGCTCTAATAATGATGATCATCACACTTCTATTTATTTTACAACTCAAGGATTACAACTCGATACTTAGAACAAAATATGACTCTATATGAATGCCTCCGGTGGTGTACCGGGATGTGCAATGAATCAAGAGTGACATGTATGGAACAATTATGAATGGTGGCTTTGCCACAAATACAATATCAACTACATGATCATGCAAGGTAATATGACAATGATGGAGCGTGTCATAATAAACGGAACACTGGAAATTTGCATGGCAATATATCTAGGAATGACTATGGAAATTCCATGGTAGGTAGGTATGGTGGCTATTTTGAGGAAGGTATATGGTGGGTGTATGGCACCGGCGAAAGTTGCGCGGCACTAGAAAGGCTAGTAATGGTGGAAGGGTGAGAGTGTGTATAATCCATGGACTCAACATTAGTCATAAAGAACTCACATACTTATTGCAAAAATCTACAAGTCATCAAAACCAAGCACTACATGCATGCTCCTAGGGGAAGGGTTGGTAGGAGTTAACCATCGTGCGATCCCGACCTCCACACAAAGGAACACAATCAAAGAAATACATGATGCTTCAAATTTGTTAAACAACGGTTACCATACGTGCATGCTACGGGACTTGCAAACCTCAACACAAGTATTTCTCACATTCACAACTACTCTACTAGCATGACTCTAATATCACCATCCTCATATATCAAAACAATCATCTAGCATCAAACTTCTCATAGTAATCAACACACATTATATGAAAGTTTTTATTATGCCCATATTGGATGACCATCATATCAGGACTAATTTTATAGCCAAAGAAAATTACCATGCTGTTCTAAAGGACTCTCAAAATTATAAGTGAAGCATGAGAGATCAACAATTTCTATAAAATAAAACCACCACCATGCTCTAAAAGATATAAGTGAAGCACTAGAGCAAAATTATCTAGCTCAAAAGATATAACTGAAGCACATAGAGTATTCTAATAAATTCTGATTCATGTGTGTCTCTCCCAAAAGGTGTGTACATCAAGGATGATTGTGGTAAACTAAAAGGCAAAGACTCATATCATACATGACGCTCCAAGCAAAACACATATCATGTGGTGAATAAAAATATAGTCTCAAGTAAAGTTACCGATAGACGAAGACGAAAGAGGGGATGCCTTCCCGGGGCATCCCCAAGCTTAGGCTTTTGGTTGTCCTTGATTTTTACCTTGGGGTGCCTTGGGCATCCCCAAGATTAGGCTCTTGCCACTCTTTATTCCATAGTCCATCAAATCTTTACCCAAAAACTTGAAAACTTCACAACACAAAACTTAACAGAAAATCTCATGAGCTCCATTACTATAAGAAAACAAACCACCACTTTAAGGTATTGTATTGAACTCATTCTTTATTTATATTGCGGTTAAACCTACTGTATTTCAACTTCTCTATGGTTCATACCCCCCCCCCACCGATACTACTCATAGATTCATCAAAATAAGCAAACAACACACACAAAACAGAATCTGTCAAAAACAGAACAGTCTGTAGCAATCTGTAACTTTAGAATACTTTTGTAACTCTAAAAATTCTGAAATAAATTGGTGGACATGAGGAATTTGTCTATTAGTCATCTGCAAAAAGAATCAACCAAAAATCACTCTCCAGTAAAAAAAATGGCAGCTAATCTCGTGAGCGC
This sequence comes from Secale cereale, assembly GCA_902687465.1. Taxonomy (NCBI): domain Eukaryota; kingdom Viridiplantae; phylum Streptophyta; class Magnoliopsida; order Poales; family Poaceae; genus Secale; species Secale cereale. Next base: position 741,969,286 of record LR738711.1, read on the forward strand.
AAAAGTTTCTGTTTTTTACAGCAAGATCGCAAAGACTTCACCCAAGTCTTCCCAAAGGTTCTACTTGGCACAAACACTAATTAAAACATAAAACCACATCTAAACAGAAGCTAGATGAATTATTTATTTCTAAACAGAAACAAAAAGCAAAGAAAATAAAATTGGGTTGCCTCCCAACAAGCAATATCGTTTAACGCCCCTGGCTAGGCATAAAAACAAGAATAGATCTAGGTATTATCATCTCCCCTTTTTTGGCAGGAAAGGGTGAGTCTCTTACCCAAAGTATCCATCTTTCTACTCAAATCATTAATTTCTTCAATTGCATGCACTTTTTTACTAGTGGAAGATCTCTCGGTGTGCCATTGAGAATAGTTAACCATTATATTATCTAGGAGTTTAGTAGCTTCTCCTAAAGTGATTTCCATAAAAGTACCTCCCGCGGCCGAATCTAAAAGATTTCTAGAAGCAAAGTTCAAACCGGCATAAAAAAATTGTATAATCATCCATGGATTCAAACCATGCGTGGAACAATTTCTTATCATAAGTTTCATCCTCTCCCAAGATTGTGCTACAAGCTCATGATCAAGTTGTTTGAAATTCATAATATCGTTCCTAAGGGAGATGATCTTAGCGGGAGGAAAATACTTGGCAATAAAACAATGTTTGCACTTATTCCATGAATCAATACTATTATTAGGCAAAGAAGAAAACCAAGTTTTGGCCCGATCTCGTAGTGAGAAAGGAAATAGTTTTAATTTAACAAGATCATTATCTACATCTCTCTTCTTTTGCATATCGCATAAATCAACAAAATTATTCAGATGAGATGCAGCATCTTCACTAGGAAGGCCAGAAAATTGAACTTCACGACTAGATTCAATAAAGCAGCATTGATTTCACAAGATTCTGCATTAGTAGTGGGAGCAAACGGAGTGCAAATAAAGTCGTTATTATTGGTGTTGGAAAAATCACATAATTTGGTATTTTCTTGAGCCATCGTGACAAAGCAAGCAATCCAACACACAAGCACACAAAAACCAAGCGAACACGACGAAAGAGATGCGAAGAAAAAGGCAAAGATTTTTTAAAATTGTTTTAGAAGTGGGGGAGAGGAAAACGAGAGGCGAATGGCAAATAATGTAATGTGAGGGAGAAGAGTTTGTGATGGGTACTTGGTATGTCTTTACTTGGCGTAGATCTCCCCGGCAACGGCGCCAGAAATCCTTCTTGGCACCTCTTGAGCATGCGTTAGTTTTCCCTTGAAGAGGAAAGGGTGATGCAGCAAAGTAGCATAAGTATTTCCCTCAGTTTTTGAGAACCAAGGTATCAGTCCAGTAGGAGACAATGCTCGAGTCACCTAGTACCTGCACAAACAATCAAGAACCTTGCAACCAATGCAATAAAGGGGTTGTCAATCCCTTCACGGCCACTCGCAAAAGTGAGATCTGATAAAGATAATAAGATAAATATTTTTGGTATTTTTGTTGTATAGATTGGAAAGTAAAGATTACAAAATAAAATAAATAGGAAACTAGACTTGTAGATCGGAAACTTATATGATAGAAAATAGACCCGGGGGCCATAGGTTTCACTAGTGGCTTCTCTCAAGATAGCATAAATTACGGTGGGCGAACAATCTACTGCCGAGAAATTGATAGAAAAGCGCATAGTTATGAGAATATCTAGGCAATGATCATGAATATAGACATCACGTCCATGTCAAGTAGACCGAAACGATTCTGCATCTACTACTATTACTCCACACATCGATCGCTATCTAGCATGCATCTAAAGTATTAAGTTCATAAGAACTGAGTAACGCATTAACCAAGGTGACATGATGTAGAGGGATAAACTCAAGCAATATGGTATAAACCCCATCTTTTTATTCTCGATGGCAACAATACAATATGTGCCTAGCTGCCCCTGCTATCACTGGGAAAGGACACCGCAAGATTGAACCCAAAGCTAAGCACTTCTCCCATTGTAAGATAAATCTAGTAGGCCAAACTAAACCGATAATTCGAAGAGACTTGCAAAGATATCAAATCATGCATATAAGAATTCAGAGAATAACCAAATATTATTCATAGATAAACTTAATCATAAATCCACAATTCATCGGATCTCGGCAAACACACCGAAAAAAGTAGTACATCGAATAGATCACCAAGAACATCGAGGAGAACTTTGTATTGAGAATCAAAGAGAGAGAACAAGTGTAATGCCCCGGATGTAATCCTTTCCCTTTTTGGCAATATATAACTTTGGCTTCATCAGTTCCATTCCTGGTTCTTCGTCTTTTCGGGTTTTCGTCGTTTTGTCGTGTGAGTGTGTGCATTCATCGATGTCATGTTGTCATGTGCATTGCATTGCATTTGTGTTGTCGTTTGCATCCGGTCCCACTCGTTCCTTCCCGCTGTCCGTTTCAAGTTCCGGCGCTCTCACACGTGCCCGAGGCTTCCCCGAGTCCTTCTTTTATGTTTGGCCGTGTAACGTTTCCGGTTTGGCGTGAGACTTGCCGTGCGATGTTGTTTTGTTGTGAGTATCCCGCCTGTCAAATCTTGTCGCGTTTGGAGCTCATTTGATGCTCCAACAGTTATCCTCGTGGGCTAAAAGTACCTTCTCTTTGAGGCCCAAGAAACCCCTCCAACAGCCCACCAACCCAACTCAAACCCTTCCCTTCATCTAGACCGTTCAATTGTGATCTCGTGGCCGAAAACCTCTCCTCATTTCGACAACCCTAGCTCCTTGTGCCTATATAAACGTCCACCCCCTCCAATTTTGCATCCAAAACCCTAGGGTTTCCACCTCTGCCGCGCGGTGCTTCCACCGTTGCCGCGCCGTGCTTCCACCGTTGCCGAGTCGTGCTTCCGACTCGCCGCGCCCGTGCTTCCGACTCGCCGCACCCGTGCTTCTGACTCGCCGCAGCTGTGCTTCCGAGATCCCGCGCCGACCTCGTCTTCTTCCCCGCCTCCGGCCGAGGCCGCGCCGCCGGAGGACCTCGCCGCCGGCCGCCCCTCTCCTCCACTTCGCCGCCCGAGCCCCTCAGGCAGCCAGCCACCGCCGCGTCGGGCTCCTCTCGCCGCCGCCGCCGCTCCTCCACCTCGGCCAGGCCACCGCCGCCGCCGGCCTCTCCTCCTCGCCGGCGACCAGCCGCCGCCGGCCTCCCGTCGCCTGCCGGCCACCTCGTCAGGGGAAGGCCGCCGCCCCGTGCCATCGAAGGAAGCCGCAGCCGCCAGCCGCTCGAGCGCCCGAGAGCCTCGATCCAGATCGGGCGCTAGGGCCGAAACCCTAGCGGGCCGGTGGGCCGCGATCCGCCAGCTCCGCCCCGTTGACTCCAATCCGGCCCGTTTGACCCCGGACCCGTTTTGACCAGAGGTTGACTTCGTGTTTTTTTTACTAAGTCCCTAGTTTTTGCAATGTCTGATGCATATTTGTGAGGTGGATAACTTTTACTGTGCATGTCCGATTTGTGTCTATGATATGTCAAAATGGTCGTGGTGACATGTACTATGTTTTGTTCCATTGTGCCATGCATGTTTGAGGTCATCTAGATGTCTTAATCTTCATGGGAAGAGTGCTACTTGTTATAAACTGCTGCTAGTAGTTGTTTTCATGCCATGTTTGCAATGTGATAACTTGTTGCATGTTTATCCAAATGAAGCAAATGATATGTCCACATGTTCATCATGAAATGCTCTACATGTTGGTTGCTTTAGCTTGCATGATAGATTTCATCTTGCCATGTTTATCTCCTTTGCAAAAGTGCTGGTGGCTGTTATGTTGTTAAACTTGTTACGAGATGCCTAGTTGAGGAGCTCGTTGCTATTGTTGTGGTTGTCCCCTTGATGCATGTTTAGATGTTTTGGACTCCCCATCATGTGTACTTTGCTGTGGTGCTAAACACTTGCCATGTTATGCTTTGAGGTGACTTAAACTTGCTCACAAACATGCCATGATATTACTGCTATTTTAACACTTAGTGAAATTTCACTAAGTCTGGAATCTGTAATTTCTATATGCCATGTTTGCTTGTTGTTCTAGGCAAATCCATGCTAGTTTTGGGGTGACTCTTGATGATTCCTTGTTGTATAAGTTGTTGGCTATCCATTAATGCTCTCACATGCTCATTTGGGTGGCTGTAGCATATTTACTCTTGCTCCCAAGTTGCTATAAAATACTGCTGTCAGGATTTTGTTGTCAAGTTCATAATGTCATAGCTTGTTGCTATTGATCCATGCCTCCTTTGGAGATGCTCCAATGGAATTGGTTGCTATAGGATATGTCTACTTTATGCCTATGCTTCTTGTCATGATGTTTGAATGCTGTAGGATATATATTCCTTGCTCCGAAGTTGCTATGTGGCTGTTATTTTCAGCTTGACATTGTTTATTGTTTCGGGTGTAACTTTTAGCCCGTTGCTCCGTTTTGAGCAAGTCCTATATGAAACTTGTGTGGTTTTGCATGTAGATTCATAATATCCTCTTGTTAGCATGTTTTGAAGTATCTTGCTTGTTGCATATTGTAATGCTCCTTGTGTTGTACCTCTGTGCTTCCTATGTTGACTTTATGTGCATCCTTAGTGTATCTGTAGTGCTTCCTTAGTGCATCAGCCATGCATCCTGTTGTTTGCGCATTGCATCTTGTTGATTTCGTGCCTCGTGTGTTTTGTTTTGAGTAGAGCCGGAATCCGAGACCGAGTATGAGAACGAGGAGCCCGCTTACGATCCCATCGACGACCCGACAGGCAAGATGACCTGACCCGGATATCATTACTATCTTTGCCTATTGCTAGAAGTCTCGCTCTATAGCTTTTGCCTCGATGCCCATGTTTTTCCTGTCAGCCTCTTATTGTAACCATGAATCTGTCTAACCACCCTACCTATGCAAACCTTTGATTGGCTAAGTACGCTTCGCTCAGCCCCTCTTATAGCATTGCTAGTTGCAGGAGAAGATTTGAAGATTCTTGCTTCATCTTGAAGTATGTTGGGATATCACACTATATTAATTCTTAAATGAAATCATCTATATATTGGTAATGGGTGGAAGGCTAAGCCTTTTGCTTGGTGATTTGTTCCACTCATGCCGCCCTAGGAACCGTATAAACTGGTGTTATGTTCCTTGATTATGCATTCCTCACACGGTTGGGGTTATGGGACCCTCTCGATAAACCGCTAAGTGCTAAATCTTTTCCAGCAAGTCCCAACATTGGTACTATTTGCCTAAACAACTAAAAACTTTCCGAGGGAGTAATTAACCCGAGGATTAATTAATCAACCCCCTTGGGCCAGTGCTCAATTTGAGTGTTGGTCCAAACTAGAGCCACTTGCGGTGCCACCCAGTTCGCTGGGGTCTTCGGTATCTGTACGTAGCGCTCATCCGGCCGTGGCCTGAGACTAGATACGCGCGGCTACTATCAGGGTGTCGGCACGCCGGGAGGATTTGTTGGATTAGCCTTACCTTAGTAGGAGTATCTTGAGCACGGGATTCCGAGGATACTCAGGCCTTCCCACCTTGGAGTTGCGACTCCGCAGATCATGGGCTTGTCATGGGCCAAGTTGGAACACCCCTGCAGGGTTATGAACTATCGAAAGTCGTGCCCACGGTTATGTGGCAGATGGGAATTTGCTAATATCTGGTTGTAGAAGACTTGACACCATGTTCAGAATACACTACCAGCGTGAGTACCGTGACGGTCATTTTCTGAAAGGGGTTCGGGAAGTGAACACGGTGGGGTTATGTTTGACTTGCTTAGTTAGGATCACTTCGTGATCATCTTTCGTCCGAGGCATTTCTCTTCTCGCTCTCTTTTACGTAAGTTAGTGCTAGTGCTGCTGCAACCTCTTGTTCTTTCTTCAGCCTTGTTCCACACCCAAGGCTTGGATAGTTGTGTTACCCGGGAACGGGATTGCTGAGTCCTCTGTGGCTCACAGATTCTACACCACACCAGATGCAGGTACTCAGGCGATCTACTCAAGTGACGGCATCGAGCTGTACTGGGAGTACGACGAGGACCGTAGCCGTTACTATGTGCACTATCCCGACGATCAGTAGAGGTTTCTACTAGGGGCGATCCAGACCTGTGGTTTATGTATGTTTGGTATCTTTCATTTGGATCTTCACCCGTAGACGGGTTGTGATGTTTATTTGAATGATGTTTGGATATGTAATGATTTGTGTGACGTGGCGAGTGTAAGCCAACTATCTTTTTCCCTTTCATCCCTATTTTTACATGAGATGTGCAAAGATACCGAACTTGTGATCATTCCAGAATGGGCTTATATCTTTAAGTCGTGCCTCAACACGTAGGAGATATAGTCCCATCCTGGGCATTACAAGTTGGTATCAAAGCCTTCTCCGACCTAGAAGCCCCCACTGTTTGATCGAATCGTTGACGGTTGAGTCTAGGCACACACTTAAAATGTTTTGAGTCCTATATTTATATCGGAGAGTAGGATTTCTTTTGCTCCTCATCTCTTTTCACTCTGGTGAGGACTCCTCACGATTACTCTTGCCTCTTCTACTCTCAAAAAAATTGCACCAATTTTTTTTAGGAATCTCGTGAATATTGTTTGGATTGTTTCGATGTCTTTGTGACGAGAATATTGTTCTCGATGCCTCCTGTCATTAGGGGTTGTGGCAGTGTCCCGGGGAGTTGAGCTCCGAGGTATTGTCATCACAAACATATCACGGCAGTTCTAGAATACTTAAGACGGCCGACATCGAAAACTCTCCTATGCGGTTAGTGGCAAGATAACCCCGACATCTCCCAGTACTGGGGAGGTAGTTCGGGAGTATTGCCATAGCTTGTATAGTAGATGTGTTTCGAAGGTCCGAGGTAGACGGTTTCCGAAAACAACTAGTTATGTGTTGAAGGATGGATACAGCTAGATGTAGGATTAGAGTTGAGTGCGCGATGCTTCCCCTGTATCCCCAACACCTGATTGCATAACAGGAAACTTTCGGAAATTAATAGGTGGGTTCATCTAGTAGATCGTAGGCATTCTTCCAACGAATGCAGGTTATGGGGTTCGGGGTTCTACATTGAGTGAAGTGGTTTTATGGCCGCTATTCCGATCGGGAGTTGCATCTTAAAGGGTCCTTGGCTATGCTGATCCGGGGATTGCAAAACCCTTTCGTAACACATTCCATAAGCTTTCAGCACGAATATGTCGAACGAAGCTCCTATCTTGTATTTGTTCTATATGCACCTTGTTGTTTTTCTTATTTACCTTTTGTCTCCCAAGTGGCTTCTCGTGAAGATTGTTGTTATCATTTAACTGAGAATTTCATTCGTTCCTCTTGTTCGAATGATTCTTGTGAATACTATGTTGCAATTCTAGCCGTTGTTTCAGCTTATATCTTCTTCCAATCAAATGGCTAATGGTGGTCATCTCTTTCAGGATGGCTCCTAAAAGGGTTCCCAACGCTAACCCAGAGGGTGAAGAGGTTCCTGATCGTCCTCCTTCCCCTCCTCCTCCGTCTGAGGCCTGGAGAGCAATTATGCAAACTACGAACTAGAACACCCAAATGCTTATGCAGACGATGCAGCAGATGCAAGCAAATCAAGCAAATCAGGGTGCTCATGGGAACCAAGGCAATTTCTTCAACCAACAGCACCATGCTACGCTCAACCAGTTCTTGGCTAATCAACCAAAGGCATTCAGTTAGTGTGTCGACCCTCTCGATGCTGAAGATTGGATTACTGATATCAAGAAGCATTTTGAGTGCAGCAACGTAAGGCCCGAGGACTATGTGAAGTTTGCAGCGTTCCAACTCAAGGACTAAGCAGCTGAATGGTGGAAGCAGTACAAAGACTCCAGAGAAGGGCATGAAATCTCCTGGGATGACTTCTGCAAGGACTTTCGCTCTCACCACATTCCAACAAGTGTCATCGAGGGTATGCGTGAGCAATTCCGCAACCTGAAGCAAGGCTCTATGACTGTCTACCAATATAATGTCAAGTTCCAGAACCTTGCCCGCTATGCTAAGCAAGACATTCCAGATGCCAAGAGCAAGATCTATCAGTTCTGTGGTGGTCTGAAGGATGAACTTCAACTTGCTCTCACCTTGTTCGAGCCTGATGAGTTTAACAAATTCTATAATATGGCGCTCAAGCAAGAGGCAGCCCAGCTCAAGATGGAAGCTTCCAAAAAGAGGATCAGAGACGTTGTTCACTCCTCCTCATCTTCTCAAGTGGTCGCGAAGCAACAGAAGTTTTGGCTTCCACCTCCTCCAGTGATCCGAGCTCCCTACAACAACAACAAGAACTCTGGTGGCCGTGGCTTCTCCCACCCACCCAACCCAAACAACCAGTCAAAGAATCGGTCTCAAGGTTCCAAGTCAAGTGCTCCTCATTACCGTCCTCTCTCAGAAGTGGTGTGCAACAAGTGTGGCCAGAAGGGTCATTATGCTAACAAGTGCCCCAACCCAAGGCGCCTTCCGCCTCCTCCACCTGTCAACACAGCTATTGTCAAGCATAATCCAAAGTCAGCAAGAGTGAATCTGATGAATGCAGCGCAAGCAGAGAATTCTTCAGACGTGATACTTGGTAACCTTCCAGTTAACTCTATACCTGCTAAAGTATTGTTTGATTCGGGTGCATCGTTGTCCTTCATTTCAAGACCTTTTGTTGCTAAGCATGAATTGGCTTCGGAGAGCATTCCTAGACCTTTGAAGATTATTTCTCCGGGTTTGCAAATGACTTCCAACTCAGTGGCTCCGAATGTATCTATTCGCATGGGTGATTATCGCTTTCTGGCTAATCCAGTGGTTCTCGGCAACTCCGACATTGACCTCATCCTCGGGATGGATTGGCTTTCTCAGCATGATGCTCACATTGATTGTGCAAATAAGGAAGTCAAGATTACTCATCCTAATGAAGACGTGATTATCTTCGCCTCTCGGGATAACACTATCAGGCTTTTCTCTCTCAATGACAAGGGCGAGATTAATGCCATCTCTCAAATTCCGGTGGTAAATGAATACGAAGACGTTTTTTCCTGAAGAACTTCTAGGCATGCCTCCACATCGTCAAGTTGAATTCGTCATTGAACTCGAGCCAGGTACTGAGCCAGCATGCCGGCGTCCGTACAAGCTCTCTCCTGAAGAGTTGAAGGAGTTGAAGAAACAGCTTGATGAACAAGAGCGTATGGGTCTGATCAGGCCTAGTACGTCTCCTTGGGGTTGTGGTGTCTTATTTGTCAAGAAGAAGGATGGCACGGAGCGCCTTTGCGTCGATTACCGGACATTGAACAAGAAGACAATAAAGAACAAGTATCCGCTCCCCAACATCAATGAATTGTTCGAGCAGCTCAAAGGAGCTAAAGTGTTCTCTAAGCTCGATCTCTGAATGGGTTATCACCAAATTCGCATTCGTGAAGAAGATATCCACAAGACTGCCTTCAGAACGAGCTACGACTCCTATGAGTATACAGTCATGTCCTTTGGCCTCGCTAATGCTCCACCTACCTTCTCGAGAATGATGCACTACATTTTCAACCCCTACACCAATGAGTTTCTGCTTGTGTATCTGGATGACATCTTGGTATTCTCCAAGAACGAAGAGGATCACGAAAAGCACCTCCGTCTGGTTCTCGACAGACTCCGTGAACATAAGTTCTATGCCAAGTTCTCCAAGTGCGAATTCTGGCTCGATAAGGTCTTGTATCTGGGCCATATCATCTTCGCTGACGGTATTGCTGTGAACCCCGAGAAAGTTGAAGCGATTGTCAACTGGGAACCTCCTCAGAACGTCAGGCAACTCCGAAGCTTTCTTGGCCTTGCTAGCTATTGCAGAAGGTTCGTTGAGAACTTTTCCAAGATTGCCAAGCCTCTCTCCAACTTGCTGCCGAAGAATGTCAAGTACAACTGGTCTCCAGATTGTGATGTGACTTTCAAAACTCTCAAAGAAAAGCTCATTTCTGCTCCAGTTCTTACTCCTCCAGATGAGTCCAAGCCCTATGAAGTATTCTGTGATGCTTCTCTTCAAGGACTTGGTGGTGTGCTAATGCAGGACAAGAAGATTGTGGCATACACTTCTCGTCAACTGAAGCCAAGTGAGAAGAACTACCCCACTCATGATCTCGAACTAGCAGCTGTGGTACATGCTTTGATTACATGGAGACACCTTCTGTTGGGCAGAAAAGTCGACATCTTCACCGATCACAAGAGCTTGAAGTACATCTTCACACAGCCGAACCTGAACCTCCGCCAGACTCGTTGGGTCGAGATGATCCAAGAGTATGATCCAAGCATCGAATACCCACCTGGCAAGGCAAATGTCATTGCAGATGCTTTGAGCAGAAAGGCATATTGCAACAGTCTCCTTATCAAGCCGTTCCAGCCTGAGCTTTGTGAAGCATTCAGGAAGCTCAACCTCCAAGTTGTTCCGCAAGGCTTTCTTGCAAATCTTCAAGTTGCTCCTACCTTGGAAGATCAGGTTCATGAGGCCCAACTCAGTGATGCTATGGTGCAGAAAGTGAAACATGGTATTGCAAATGGTACTCGCAAATACAAGTGCTATCGCGTTGATGAGAGAGATACCTTGTTCTTTGAGGACAGACTTGTGGTTCCCAAAGGTGATCTCAGGAAGCTCATAATGGATGAAGCACATGATTCCCTCCTTTCGATTCATCCTGGTAGTTCCAAGATGTACCAAGACCTCAAGCAATCTTACTGGTGGACTCGCATGAAAAGGGAGATTGCCCAATTCGTGAATGAATGTGATGTCTGCAGAAGAGTGAAGGCAGAGCATCAACGTCCAGCCGGTCTTCTCCAACCTCTTCCTATTCCCGAGTGGAAATTCGACCACATTGAAATGGATTTCATCACTGGCTTTCCTAAGTCCAAGAGAGGGAATGATTCTATCTTTGTGGTGATTGACAAGCTTACCAAAGTCGCTCACTTCCTTCCAGTCAAAGAATCCATCAATGCAGCTCAACTTGCAGAATTGTACACTTCCAGAATTGTGTCCTTACATGGCATTCCTCAAGTTATCTCCTCAGACCGTGGAAGTTTGTTCACTTCCAAGTTCTGGGAGTCCTTTCAGTCTGCCATGGGCACCAAGATTCGTTTCAGCACTGCTTTTCACCCTCAGACTAGTTGTCAAGTCGAGAGAGTGAATCAGATTCTAGAAGACATGCTCAGAGCCTGTGTCATATCTTTTGGCATGAAATGGGAAGATTGCCTTCCATTTGCCGAGTTCTCTTACAACAACAGCTTCCAAGCAAGTGCCGGCAAAGCTCCGTTTGAAATCCTCTATGGCAGGAAGTGCCGTACCCCTCTCAACTGGTCCGAGACTGGTGAACGTCAACTTCTTGGCAATGACTTGATCTCAAAAGCCGAAGAAATGTGCAAAGTCATACGTGAGAATCTCAAGGCCGCTTAGTCGCGTCAGAAGAGCTACTATGACGGCAAGCATCGTGATTTGGCTTTCAACATTGGGGATCATGTCTATCTCCGTGTTTCTCCTATGAAAGGCACCCAAAGATTCGGTATCAAAGGAAAGATTGCTCCTAGATACGTGGGCCCTTTCAAGATCCTTGGCAAAAGAGGCGATCTAGCCTATCAACTTGAGCTCCCTTCCAACTTCGCCAATGTTCATGATGTGTTTCATGTGTCTCAACTCCGCAAGTGCTTCAAGACACTCGAACGCACCATTCCGTTTGAGGAGATTGATCTTCAACAAGACTTGTCTTACCGAGAGCACCCCGTTGCTATTCTCGAAGAAACCGAGCGCAAGACCCGCAACAAGTCAATCAAGTTCTTGAAAGTCAAGTGGTCACACCATACCGACCGAGAAGCTACGTGGGAACGAGAAGATCACCTTCGTTCCGAGTACCCTTCCTTCTTCCAGTCCTAGATCTCGGGACATGATCTTTTCGTAGTAGAGGAGAGTTTGTAATGCCCCGGATGTAATACTTTCCCTTTTTGGCAATATATAACTTTGGCTTCATCAGTTCCATTCCGGGTTCTTCGTCTTTTCGGGTTTTCGTCGTTTTGTCGTGTGCGTGTGTGCATTCATCGATGTCATGTTGTCATGTGCATTGCATTACATTTGTGTTGTCGTTTGCATCCGGTCCTAGTCGTTCCTTCCCGTTGTCCGTTTCGAGTTCCGGCACTCTCACACGTGCCCGAGGCTTCCCCGAGTCCTTCTTTTGTGTTTGACCGTGTAACGTTTCCGGTTTGGCGTGAGACTTGTCGTGCGATGTTGTTTTGTTGTGAGTATCCCGCCTGTCAAATCTCGTCGCGTTTGGAGCTCGTTTGATGCTCCAACAGTTATCCTCGTGGGCTAAAAGTACCTTCTCTTTGAGGCCCAAGAAACCCCTCCAACAGCCCACCAACCCAACTCAAACCCTTCCCTTCATCTAGACCGTTCAATTGTGATCTCGTGGCCGTAAACCTCTCCTCATTTGGACAACCCTAGCTCCTTGTGCCTATATAAACGTCCACCCCCTCCAATTTTGCGTCCAAAACCGTAGGGTTTCCACCTCTGCCGCGCGGTGCTTCCACCGTTGCCGCGCCGTACTTCCACCGTTGCCGAGCCGTGCTTCCGACTCGCTGCACCCGTGCTTCCGACTCGCCGCGCCCGTGCTTCTGACTCGCCGCACCCGTGCTTCCGACTCGCCGCACCCGTGCTTCCGAGATCCCGCGCCGACCTCGTCTTCTTCCCCGCCTCCGGCCGAGGCCGCGCCGCCGAAGGACCTCGCTGCCGGCCGCCCCTCTCCTCCACTTCGCCGCCCGAGCCCCTTAGGCAGCCAGCCGCCGCCGCCGCTCCTCCACCTCGGCCAGGCCACCGCCGCCGCCGACCTCTCCTCCTCGCCGGCGACCAGCCGCCGCCGGCCTCCCGTCGCCCGCCGGCCACCTCGCCAGGGGAAGGCCGCCGCCCCGTGCCATCGAAGGAAGCCGCAGCCGCCAGCCGCTCGAGCGCCCGAGAGCCTCGATCTAGATCGGGCGCTGGGGCCGAAACCCTAGCGGGCTGGTGGGCCGCGATCCGCCAGCTCCGCCCCGTTGACTCCGATCCGGCCCGTTTGACCCCAGACCGTTTTGGCCAGAGGTTGACTTCGTGTTTTTTTACTAAGTCCCTAGTTTTTGCAATGTCTGATGCATATTTGTGAGGTGGATAACTTTTACTGTGCATGTCCGATTTGTGTGTATGATATGTCAAAATGATCGTGGTGACATGTACTATGTTTTGTTCCATTGTGCCATGCATGTTTGAGGTCATCTAGATGTCTTAATCTTCATGGGAAGAGTGGTACTTGTTATAAACTGCTGCTAGTAGTTGTTTTCATGCCATGTTTGCAATGTGATAACTTGTTGCATGTTTATCCAAATGAAGCAAATGATATGTCCACATGTTCATCATGAAATGCTCTACATGTTGGTTGCTTTAGCTTGCATGATAGATTTCATCTTGCCATGTTTATCTCCTTTGCAAAAGTGCTTGTGGCTGTTATGTTGTTAAACTTGTTACGAGATGCCTAGTTGAGGAGCTCGTTGCTATTGTTGTGGTTGTCCCCTTGATGCATGTTTAGATGTTTTGGACTCCCCATCATGTGTACTTTGCTGTGGTGCTAAACACTTGCCATGTTATGCTTTGAGGTGACTTAAACTTGCTCACAAACATGCCATGATATTACTGCTGTTTTAACACTTAGTGAAATTTCACTAAGTCTGGAATCTGTAATTTCCAGATGCCATGTTTGCTTGTTGTTCTAGGCAAATACATGCTAGTTTTGGGGTGACTCTTGATGATTTCTTGTTGTATAAGTTGTTGGCTATCCATTCATGCTCTCACATGCTCATTTGGGTGGCTGTAGCATATTTACTCTTGCTCCCAAGTTGCTATAAAATACTGCTGTCAGGATTTTGTTGTCAAGTTCATAATGTCATGGCTTGTTGCTATTGATCCATGCCTCCTTTGGAGATGCTCCAATGGAATTGTTTACTGTAGGATATGTCTACTTTATGCCTATGCTTCTTGTCATGATGTTTGAATGTTGTAGGATATATATTCCTTGCTCCGAAGTTGCTATGTGGCTGTTATTTTCAGCTTGACATTGTTTATTGTTTTGGGTGTAACTTTTAGCCCGTTGCTCCGTTTTGAGCAAGTCCTATATGAAACTTGTGTGGTTTTGCATGTAGATTCATAATATCCTCTTGTTAGCATGTTTTGAAGTATCTTGCTTGTTGCATATTGTCATGCTCCTTGTGATGTACCTCTGTGCTTCCTATGTTGACTTTCTGTGCATCCTTAGTGTATCTATAGTGCTTCCTTAGTGCATCAGCCATGCATCCTGTTGTTTGCGCATTGCATCTTGTTGATTTCGTGCCTCGTGTGTTTTGTTTTGAGTAGAGCCGGAAGCCGAGACCGAGTACGAGAACGAGGTTACTATCGAGGTTGAGAACGAGGAGCCCGCTTACGATCCCATCGACGACCCGACAGGCAAGATGACCTGACCCGGATATCATTACTATCTTTGCCTATTGCTAGAAGTCTCGCTCTGTAGCTTTTGCCTCGATGCCCATGTTTTTCCTGTCAGCCTCCTATTGTAACCATAAATCTGTCTAACCACCCTACCTATGCAAACCTTTGATTGGCTAAGTACGCTTCGCTCAGCCCCTCTTATAGCATTGCTAGTTGCAGGAGAAGATTTGAAGATTCTTGCTTCATGTTGAAGCTTGTTGGGATATCACACTATATTAATTCTTAAATGAAATCATCTATATATTGGTAATGGGTGGAAGGCTAAGCCTTTTGCTTGGTGATTTGTTCCACTCATGCCGCCCTAGGAACCGTATAAACCGGTGTTATGTTCCTTGATTATGCGTTCCTCACACGGTTGGGGTTATGGGACCCTCTCGATGAACCGCTAAGTGCTAAGTCTTTTCCAGCAAGTCCCAACATTGGTACTATATGCCTAAACAACTAAAAACTTGCCGAGGGAGTAATTAACCCGAGGATTAATTAATCAACCCCCCTGGGCCAGTGCTTGATTTGAGTGTTGGTCCAAACTAGAGCCAATTGTGGTGCCTCCCAGTTCGCTGGGGTCTTCGGTATCTGTACGTAGCGCTCATCCGGCCGTGGCCTGAGACTAGATACACGCGGCTACTATGAGGGTGTCGGCACGCCGGGAGGATTTGCTGGATTAGCCTTACCTTAGTCGGAGTATCTTGAGCACGGGATTTCGAGGATACTCGGGCCTTCCCACCTTGGAGTTGCGACTCCGCGGATCGTGGGCTTGTCATGGACCAAGTTGGAACACCCCTGCAGGGTTATGAACTTTCGAAAGCCGTGCCCGCGGTTATGTGGCAGATGGGAATTTGTTAATATCCGATTGTAGAAGACTTGACACCATGTTCAGAATACACTACCAGCGTGAGTACCGTGACGATCATTTTCCCAAAGGGGTTCGGGAAGTGAACACGGTGGGGTTATGTTTGACTTGCTTAGTTAGGATCACTTCGTGATCATCTTTCGTCCGAGGCACTTCTCTTCTCGCTCTCTTTTACGTAAGTTAGTGCTAGTGCTGCTACAACCTCTTGTTCTTTCTTCAGCCTTGTTCCACACCCAAGGCTTGGATAGCTGTGTTACCCGGGAACGGGATTGCTGAGTCCTCTATGGCTCACAGATTCTACACCACACCAGATGCAGGTACTCAGGCGATCTATTCAAGTGACGGCACCGAGCTGTACTGGGAGTACGACGAGGACCGTAGCCGTTACTATGTGCACTATCCCGACGATCAGTAGAGGTTTCTACTAGGGGCGATCCAGACCTGTGGTTTATGTATGTTTGGTATCTTTCATTTGGATCTTCACCCATAGACGGGTTGTGATGTTTATTTGAATGATGTTTGGATATGTAATGATTTGTGTGACGTGGCGAGTGTAAGCCAACTATCTTTTTCCCTTTCATCCCTATTTTTACATGAGATGTGGAAAGATACCGAACTTGCGATCATTCCAGAATGGGCTTATATCTTTAAGTCGTGCCTCGACACGTAGGAGATATAGTCCCATCCTGGGCATTACAACAAGCCATCTATATAACAACTATGGACCCGAAGGTTTGTGGTAGACTACTCACACATCATCGGAGAGGCTATGGTGTTGATGTAGAAGCCCTCTGTAATTGATTCCCCCTCCGGCGGAGCACCGGAAAAGGCCCCAAGATGGGATCTCACGGGTACAGAAGGTTGCGGTGGTGGGAAAGTGGTTTCGTTGCTCTCCCCAATGTTTCTAGGGTATAAGGGTATATATAAGCAAAAGAAGTACGTCGGTGGAGCTACGAGGGGCCCACGATGGTGGGGGGCGCGCCTACCCCCCTGGGCGCGCCCTCCTGCCTCGTGGCCGCCTCGTGGCCGCCTCGTGGCTTGCCAGACTTCTACTCCAAGTCTTCTGGATTGCTTTCGGTCCAAGAAAGCTCATCGCGAAGGTTTCATTCCGTTTGGACTCCGTTTGGTATTCCTTTTGTGCAAAACACTGAAATAGGCAAAAAAAACAGAAACTGGCACTTGGCCTTCGGTTAATAGGTTAGTCCCAAAAATAATATAAAATAGCATACTAAAGCCCATTATACATCCAAAATAGGTAATATAATAGCATGGAACAATCAAAAACTATAGATATGTTGGAGACGTATCAGCCCCCACCCTTGTCGTTGACTCAGGACTCTTCTGGCCCAACTCTTTTGCTTCGGGGGGCTTCTTCTGGTCCATAAAAAATCATCGTAAATTTTCAGCTCATTTGGACTCCGTTTGGCATTCCTTTTCTGGAAAACTTAAAAACAAGGAAAAATAGGAACTGGCACTGGGCTCTAGGTTAATAGGTTAGTCCCAAAAATAATATAAAATAGCATATTAATGCATATAAAACATCTAAAACAGATAATATAATACCATGGAACAATCAAAAGTTATAAATATGTTGGAGACGTATCACGTATCACTGTCTACTGCTGAAGCTGAGTACATTGTTGTTGGTTCATGTTGTGTTCAATTGCTATGGGTGAAGCAAACTCTCAAGGACTACGGCATCAACATGAAGAATGTGCCTCTCTACTACGACAATGAGAGTGTCATCAAGATTTCTCACAACCCAGTCCAGCACTCGAAGACAAAGCACATCCAGATTTGTCATCATTTTCTTCATGACCATGTGTTGAAGGGTGACATCTCCGTCTATCACGTGAAGACTAAAGAACAGCTGGCAGATATCTTCAAAGCCCTTGGATGAAAAGAGATTTTGCAAGTGCGGTGTGAGCTAAATATCTTAGAATCTTCGAATGCTCTTTGAAAGGACACACATCCTAACACTTCTAAAAAATTGATGACTTAGATGTGCAACACACGAAGTAACGTTTTTCTTCAAACAACGAGGACTAACCCTCTAAGTGTGAAGAAATTAATGAAGAATTTGATTCGGTGTCTGAAATCATCATTCTTATACGGTGGGTCACGCCACCAACCAAAGCTGAAATTTGAGTTTTTCTTCATTCTTGCAAATTCTTCAAATTTTTAAATTCCTAAAAATTTGTAATTTTTTTAACTTTTCACAAGTGTTCTTCATTGGCTATGTATATACTATAAGATTTAAGTTTTCATGTCCTCCGCGGCATTCACTTATTGCTAATTCTTCAAGTTGATTTTTCCTCTAAGTGAATGTGATCGGACCCGTTCTCCCTTTATGCTAAACTCAACCCAGTCTATTCACAAATTATTCATGTGCGTTCTACTTGAAGCCCATTCAAAATCTTCACCGTGTCTTTGGCAGCTGAAGAATTTGCGACCAGTACTTTAAAATTTTCTTATCAAATTTTTGGTTGTTGCCGCCCAAAACACTCCACATCCCATGATGGATTAAATAACTCACCCACGATCTCCACCTTTTAGTACGCGGGTGACACATGTCGTTAGGATAGCAAGGGACAGGGGCATGTTTGCCCAAAATCTTTGGACGAGCAGTTTTTCACTGCGGTTATAAATACCCCTCCCCTTCCTCACACCTCATTTACTCTACTCGGCTTCTACTCTCCTTGCTCAAGCTCTCAAACCTAGCATCGCCGCTACACTCCATCATCGCCGGTAGGGAAGAGCTTCACTGCCTTGACCTCGTCGATGTCGTACTCGCACCGGCCGCGGAAATCTTCACTCCGTCGTCGCCGTAGTTGTCTCCCTCCGCCAAGTTAGGGTGTGGGAGATCTGAACTGACAAACTTCTCCATCTCTACTCCCAGGTTGTCATGTTCTTCATAAAGGGTAATTAAAATCTAATTTTACTGCCCTACTTTGATTCTTTTGTTTTCCACAAAATCCTCAAAAGGTGTTTATTCTCCAACCTCCCACTCTTTAAACACCTGCACGATTCTCTTCCTTGATCTGTTTCTCTAAGCTATGATTATTCTTCAAGATTCCTCAATTGTGTGGATTTTCTTATCTATACAACTCTGGAACCTAAGACAAGAACGCTTAGTGAAATTCCACAAGACGCATATGGTCATATTCCTCAAACTTGATACTTTTTGAAAAACTTCTGAGAACGCATATGACCTCTCCAAATTCTTCGCACCTATACTCTGTTCATAGGTACAAATGTCTGCTGATGAATCACTAGGTTCTCATGAACTTAACTTATTTGCAGTGTTCCTCGGAGAAAATTTGCACACTTCCTCAGAAACATCAAAAGTTCAAAATCCTCAAGTGAGGAAAATGGCAAATGGGAAGAGAGACCAGAAATAAACACTGCTTTTGAAATCCCAGAGGATAACTATGCTGATTATTGCACATGAGATGAAAAAACTCATGGAAAAGAAAACAAGATTTAGCGCAAGGTGCGCATACAAAGAATTGAGAGGAGATGGGCAAAGGAATGGATGGAGTACCGCTATGTTACTCCAAAGTACATGAAGAAATTCATCGTAAACCCTCCATGTCCAAGACCTCCTTTGGCTGCTGGCCAAATAGCTTATCCCACCAGCGTGAGCCGCGGTGAGGAATTTCCTAAGGAATGGGCCAAGCGCCAAGCCAAGCTTCAGAAAGTTGCAAAAGAAGTTGTGAAGAAATTCAATGAGGATATTGCTGCTGCTACTGAGGCCTCTGCCAGTAAGCCTAAGAAGGCTATGCTGAAGAAATCTGTTGTTAAACCAAGTTCCTCAACAGCAATGCCCTCAAGTCCAAGTTCTTCAACGTCAAAGCCCTCAGGGCATATTCCTCAAGCAACTTCCTCAAGGGTTGTGCCAATTCCCTTAATTGCTTTAAAATCTTCTGCTACTGCTGCAAAGTCCTCAACACCTGTGCACCTTGCAACATGTTAGTGGACTGCAGGCTTCTCTATAGCCTCAGGAGCTTCTGAAAATTCCTCAGCTCCTCCACAATCTTCAACTTATCCAACACTGCTAAAAGTCAAGACCACTACTGGACATGGAAAGAGGCCAAGTCCTCAAAAGAAGAAAGTGGCATTCCAATTCCATCTGATGACAATGAAGCTGATGATGAGGAACTTGCTGAAATCATCAGGGATAGACAACAAAGGGCCGCTAGAGCCAATGGCAGCTCTGTGCCTCTCATGTTGGATCCTAAGAAAATCCTCGAGTATATTGATCTATGGCACAAGGATCCAAACACTCCACTTCCTCACTTGAACCTCACTCCTGGTCAAAGTCATATGTTGTCCGCCTTCATTGGTGAAGAAAATGGAAATTTGAACAAGCCAGAAAAACCAAGAAGGAGCAGTACAAGAAAGAACGTTTCTTGAAGAAAAATGTTGTGAACATGTCACCTAAGGACCTTGTGAAATTGCAAACTGAAATCAAAGGCCTCAGTGGTGAATTTGACCAATATCGTGCTGATTGGATAGGATCCAAAGTCAGAGTCGTCAATCTCTCCAAGTCCCTCAAACTTAGTGGTGCAACTTCATCGCAATAAGAAATTCATCTTGCTGACGAAACTAAAAGCGCGTTTGATGAAAATTAGGCTGCTGAAGAAACTGAGAATACCAGGGCTGCTGAAGAAATTCTAGCTCCTGATGAAAATGCCAGGGCAACTTCCAATGTTGTGCCTAAAGAACAACCCAGGCCAGCTGTAGAGTATGATGTGCGTGAAGAAAATGAAAGTGTTAGGATGACTGCATCAGTTGTGCCTGAAGAAAGTGCTGCAATTTCATCCGCTCCACCTGCAAAATTTTCAAAGATGAATTCATCCACTCTTCCTTCTGCATCAGAAGTGAAGAAGACCAAGGCTCCAGAAAAGGCAGCAATAAAGAATAGGAAAGCATCAAACTCTGTAGAGTCCTCAGCTCCAAAGAAAGTGAGGACTTTGACGAGCTCTTACACTGAGCCAATTGATGCTATTCCAATCTCAATGACTCCCTCAAAGGAACTTGTTCCGTTTGGTGAGGAATATGTCATTCCAGATGACACTGATGAAGAGAATCCTTCTGCTGCTTCTTCAGAGCAGTTGGATGAAGAAATTGATGTGGCAGACATTCGTTCCACCCCACTGCTATCATCGCGTGTTGCTACTTCTTGAGCTTGCATTCGTTTTTCCCTTGAAGAGGAAAGGGTGATGCAGCAAAGTAGAGATAAGTATTTCCCTCAGTTAAGAACCAAGGTATCAATCCAGTAGGAGAAGAATGCACAAATCACCAATACCTGCACAAACAATCAAACACTTGCACCCAACGCGATAAAGGGGTTGTCAATCCCTTCACGGACACTTGCAAAAGTGAGATCTGATAGAGATAGGTAAATAAAACTAAAAACGATAAAATATTTTAGGGTTTTTAGATTTATAGATCTAAAAGCAAAAGATTGCAAAATAGTAGATCGGAAACTTATATGATAAAAAATAGACCCGAGGGCCATAGGTTTCACTAGAGGCTTCTCTCATGAAGGCAAATAATACGGTGGGTGAACAAATTATTGTGGAGCAATTGATAGAAAAGCGCAAAGTTATGACGATATCCAAGGCAATGATTATGTAATATAGGCATCATGTCTGTATCAAGTAGACAGACTCCTGACTGCATCTACTACTATTACTCCACACATCGACCGACTCCTGCCTACATCTAGAGTATTAAGTTCATAAAGAACAGAGTAACGCATTAAGTAAGATGACATGATGTAGAGGAATAAACTCAAGCAATATGATGTAAACCCCATCTTTTTATCCTCGATGGCAACAATACAATACGTGCCTCGCTACCCCTACTTTGTCACTGGGTGACGACACCGCAAGATTGAACCCAAAGCCAAGAACTTATCCATTGCAATAAAAACCAATCTAGTTGGCCAAACCAAACCGATAATTCGAAGAGAAATACAAGGATATCAAATCATGCATATAAGAATTCAAAGAAGATTCAAATAATATTCATATACAAGTTGATCATAAATCCATATTTCATCAGATCTCGACAAACACACCGCAAAAGAAGATTACATCGGATAGATCACCAAGAACATCGAGGAGAACATGGTATTAAGAATCAAAGAGAGAGAATAAGCCATATATCTACTAGCTATGGACCCGTAGGTCTGTAGTAAACTACTCACACTTCATCGGAAGGGCAATGGGGTTGATGTAGATGCCCTCCATGATCGAATCCCCCTCCGACAGGATGCCAGAAAAGGTCCCAAGATGGGATCTCACGGGAACAGAAGGTTGTGGTGGTGGAAAAGTGTTTTTGTGGATGCTTCTGAGGGTTTTGAAATATTTGTGAATTTATAGGACGAAGAAGTAGGTCGGTGGAGTCACGGGGGGGCCACAAGGCAGGGGGCGCGCCCTCCACCCTTGTCGCCGCCTTGTGGCTCTTCTGACTTGCACTCCAAGTCCCCTGGGTGTCTTCTGGTCAAGAAAAAACATCATAAAGTTTTATTCCGTTTGGACTCCATTTGATATTCCTTTTCTGTGAAACTCAAAAAAAAAGGAAAAAACAGAAACTGGCACTGGGCCCTAGGTTAATAGGTTAGTCCCAAAAATAATATAAAATGGCATATTAATGCATATAAAACATCCAAAACAGATAATATAATAGCATAGAACAATCAAAAATTATAGATACGTTGGAGACGTATCACCTGTGCCTTAGTTCACTATTGAAGAGGCGGGCGTTGAGGAAATTGAAGAACATGTGGACATTGGCTCAACCGCTCCCGTGCAGAACGATGACTGTTGGGAAAAGCTTCACCCCAACTCACCATTGGCCACACCTCTCCATCCAATTCCCCAGTCCCGTACATAGACTAAAGAAATACTCACAGGGTCTGAAGGACATCAAAGCTCACTCCTTTCCATTCCTGAAGATATTCCAGCTGCATCAGCTGAGGAAATGGAGACTCAAAATGCTGCTGAAGAACCTGAAGCCTCAATTACTCAACAAGCAGCTCCTGAGGTTGTGACTCAAGAGGGTGTGCGTCCATCAACTGCAAATCTTTAGCCCAAGCCACAAAATCCTCATGCTACCAGGCCGAAATTCAAGGCTGATGAATTCTTCAACGAGCATCATTTCTTCACTGAATTCAATCCTTATGACTCTGCAAGACTTTGACGCAAGTGATTCTGTACTGCAAGTCAGAAGAACTTCTATGCATCGCTGCTCTTTGATAAGGACAAGGTATTTTAGTGTCATCAAATTCCTCATGTGGATATGGAGTCCATCCCATGCTTTCAACATGTACTCAATGTTCTTCATGAAGTTGGGCTCCTGAGTTTTTGTGTTGATATATGTGATTGCAATGAAGAGCTAATTCTTCAATTCTATGCTACTCTACACCTCGCTGGAAATGTGGAGGATATGACTCTTGGGTGCTTGACTGGATGACTAAGAACACTCGCTTCAAAGATCCGGCCTCTGAATTACTTCATGCCATTCCAGTCAGTCCTCCTGCTTTGTCACCGTTTGAACTACTTCATGCCATTCACTGGCATCATGAAGAATCCGATATTCAACATCATGCATGGAATTCCCATTAACTATCATGATTTTTCATGAGTACTTTGGCAAATGTTGCTCTGTCACCGTTTGAACTGAAGCCATATGCAACTTGGATAATGAAATTCATCAGGAACAGGTCTTCAATTCACTACAAGGCAGATTTTTAGAATCACCTCAGCTTCCTGCCTCCTATTGAAGTCCTCAAAAGGACCATTTCTTCAGTTGATGGAAAAGGCAAATGTGCTTTTATTGATGAAGGCACTCGTCCATTGGATGGTCAGTTTCGCAAAGTTGCATCATATTCCACCAATGATGACTCTGCTACTCAAGATTCTGCTAGAGAAAATGTGTAAAATCCTCAAGCCACTGCCCCACGAGTGATGACTGACTGTGAACTACTCCTAAGTCTTCATCAAAAGGTCGATCGCAATCACAACTGGGTCAAGCATCAGTTTGGTTCAATTCTTCAAAATATGACAGTCACTCAAAACACTGTGAAGATAAATCACCATTATCTACATCAAGTCTTCGACTGCACTTGGGCCATTCTTTCACATCTCTACAGTGTTGAACACCTCAAGGAGATGGACTTTCAACAGGACTTTGAGTGGTCAACCTTCGTCGAAGAAATTCAAGAAGGTCAAAGTTCCTCAGCTGGTCACCAGTTCATATTCTTCATCGCATAAGACTGATGAAGCTGAAGATCTCGACGACACTGCATCTGACCCTCCATCGACAAACGGCCTCGACAACGTTGGCGCTCCTCCATCAACCTCATGATGATATTCTTCAGGGGCGTTAGTCCTCAAGTTTCGTCCCTTTTGGTCATTTGATGACAAAGGGGGGAAATTTGAGTTAGTCTTCAAGCGGGTCTTATATATGGGTTGTTTTTTTGTTAAGTTACAAATCTTGTTCTTCTGAAGCGTTTGTTTGACGAGTTGTAAACTTAAGCCCGATGGTGGTCTGATACTTTTTGAACTGCTTTCTGCATGCTTATTTCCTCAAGTATCTTAATGCATGCATGCAGAATTACCTCAGACACCATTTTCCATCAGACATTTCAAATTCTTCATATTATATGTCAAATGCGTGTATGGATTACAAGATATAGGGGGGGTCTCCATGATTTTACTCTACAATGTGCATTTGCTCTTCAAAGCAAATTCCTCAAATATGCACATCTTCAGGGGGAGTTCTTCTATATCTTGCAATCAAATTCCTCAATATCAGTTGTTACACTTCATATGTTTATCCCCATTAAAAACTTAACCTATTTGTCATCAATCACCAAAAAGGGGGGATTGTAAGTGCACCTAGTGCCCCTTAGTGATTTTGGTGTATTGAAGACTTATAGGTTAAGGGACTAATGTGTTTGTGAGTGTACACACGTTCTCTAAGTCTCTGAGGAGTTTGATATTTCTGAAGAAAGTCGACCCCTAAAAATGAATGTCCTCAGTTGAAGACTTTCGTTTTCTTGAAGACTTTCTAAATGAGGAAATTGGTGTGACCTTGAAGACTTGGATGTTAATGCGAGGATTATGAAGCGTGAAGACTTTTTTTTTCATAGTTTCATTCTATTTCTTGAGTCATAGGAAACACCGTACTGTTAAAGGGGGTCTTGGTAAAACTAAGGAAACAATTTCCAACTGATGCTCAACTCAAAGCCTACACATACACAATCCTTCGAGTGAAGCCTTTGGAAATCTCATACAGTTAAGTTAATTTCTTCAGTGACAGAGATGAAGATCTTCTGGTCTCTGAGGAATTTGTTCTGACTGAGGTATTAGGAATTCGCAAGTGCGGATTTCCTACAAGTGAGGAACATGATAGCCCTGAGGAATTTGAGAGCTCAAATTTCCGACCGTTGTTGTGCTATGCGCCAGCTGTCCCAAAATATCTTATCCACCTAACGGTCATATTATTGAAGGGAATTTATGTCTTATCATGTCAGGATGCTCCCTGGCTATAAATAGCCGTCCCCCTACAACCACTAGTTGGTTGGCTGCTCCGAGAGAAACTAACACTTGTCATTTAGAGCATCCCATCCTCCGAGGACTTTGAGTGAAAATCGTCAGTGAGGAAAACCCAAAACACCTAAAACCCAAAGTGATTGAGCATCACTGAAGAGAGTGTTCTTGTGTCAAACCGACGCTTGTTACCTTTGAAGACTGTGCATCTTCTTGACGGTTAGGCGTCAATGGTCTAGAGCATCCAAGATGAATTGTGGATCATTGGGTGACTAAGTCTGTGAAGGTTTGGAAGTCCCATGTGAAGACTTACCACGAGTAATTGGGTGAGGTCTGTGTGACCTTAGCTCAAGGGAAATACGGTAAGGACTGTGTGTCCTGGGACTGTGTGTCCTGGGACTGCGTGTCCTTTGGTTTAAATATCAAGCCGCCCTAACCAGACGTACAACTGTCACGGCAGTTGGAACTGGTCTACCAAATCATTGTCTTCACCGAGCTACTGGTTCTATTTCCTCAACTCTTTCATTTCATAGCTTACTTATTGATGCAATTGATCATTACTGTTTGAAGTCTTTGGCTGAAAACTTTCTCAATTTACTCAATCCTATTTCTTCAGTCAATCTATCTTTCGCCTGCTTATCTTGTTTACACGCTACATGTGCTTTGTGCTTGTTTCATTTCATCATGATGACTATATTACTGTCTTGCTATGTTTGCGTCTCAGTACTTATTCCGCTGCTTGTAGTTTGTCACTTAGCTATTTCCTCAAGAAGTATTTCCCCAGTGATGAATTTGTAAAAATCGCCTATTCACCCCCCTCCCTCTAGTCGATATAACGCACTTTAAAAGCTCCAATCAAAAGAACATGTGTGTTGTAAAAGGGCCAAAACCTCTAGTATATATAGGTGGAAGGGAGGGGAGGCCGACTTGGAGGAGGAGCTCCCCTCCTCCCTTGTGTCGGCCTAGGGGAGGAGACAGGAGAGTCCTCCTCCAACTCCTCCCCCTAGCTTGTCCAATAAGTCCAAGGGGGCGCCTATGCTATATGGGCCTTGGGGCCCATTAACTATCCACTAACAGGCCAATTGATATTTTTTCTTAGCACATTGACTTTAAATAAATTCTAGGGACTCACAGATAATTATCTAAGTCCTCTGTATTTATACTAGGTCCCTGGAAACATTTTCTACCCATAGATCATTACCCGGTATTACCAGGTTTTCTCTGAAACTCTTTCAGTAACCCCAAAACGCTTTGGGTTTCTCTCAAAACAATTTCTTTTATTTCCGAAATTTTTTTGGTGATATTTTCTCATATTTCTAACTCCTATAAAACTCAACAGACCATAATCCCTCAAAAGCATGACCCTGCAGGTTCGGTAAGATATAGACATGAACGAAAACACATTTCATTCAATCATCAATAACGGAACCGTGGACATCCATATTTATCCCTCTACTTACACGAATGATATTCGAGTGAACCGCCAGTTATCATATGGTGTTACTTTTGCTTCGCAATACGTTACAAAACCCAAGGTGAGATATACCAGTATCCCCGTGAGATCAAGACATGCTCACTATACCAGTCTTCCTCGTTACCGTTTTCGTTCTCTTTTCTCGTTCTCGTGTTCCGGCATCCCCGTGGTCAATTCACGCTTTGTCTGGCCGGACGGTGATGGATGTCGTCACACCGAGAGAAACCTAAAAATATCTCTCCATCGTCGGAGGAGCAAATCTCAGTCTCGAGGTATCTAGTCCTCGCCATACCTTTTCGATTAACAAGTAAGTTGTCGGTATGATCACCATGTTACGGATGGCATTGAAACAACCCCAAAGTACAATGTCCCGTATGGAGTGACTCGATACTATCTCGGTCTAAGGAATCATACATATGTTAACTCATGTGTTATGAACTAAAGACTTCAGACGGTATAATCTCTAAGTATAATAAACAACTTGGGTTAATTCAACACGAGTGTTCCAACATCGTGCTCTCAAATGTTACTGACATATGCCCATAATTAGGAAAATGAAATCATCAAATTAGCAATTGAACCGGTCCTAGAGGCAAGACTAGGAATCTGGTTATACCATTTATGATTGCTAATGAGTTTTCCTCTTAATCTAATATTCAAGAACCATAGCAGTTATAGCATAGAATATAAATGTGAAATATAAACTTTGAAATAACTAATACAAATATATTGCCTCTAGGGCATATTTCCAACAGTAGCCAATACATAGTAACTCAAAATACGATCGCCAATATGTCCACTACTTAGTATCCACCATGACAACTACTAGCGCACTGCTCCTCTCCTTTAGGAATATATATGAAGAATAGGAAAGCCCCTGCATCTCCATGGTGGCGTACAGCGATCCACCGATCTCCAATTTTCGGCTTGCACTCATGCAGTATTTGTCTACATCCATCAATTTGGACGCGTCCATCTGGTAGGGGAGCAGTCGAGTATGTGCGTCCGAAATTGGTCTTGTTATGGCAAATAATTTTCATCTCACCATGGTCATCCATTACCTCGTGCACAACACATCTTGGGAGCTTCTGTTCAAGAACATAATAGTAACATAGCAAGCCGTGTAGTTTATTTAAGAAGAATGTAAGAAAAGGATGGACTAGTGGCACAATAGTAAAAAAAATCTTACCATACATTTTCTATGAATGTTGGTATTGTTCAAGGTGTGGACGAAGTGGAAGTTATCGTGCATCATTTCGACTAGCTCCGTAAGTGCTCTTAAGCGACTCATTATCATTAACAAGCGAGACAAGGTACCTCTTCTCCCAAGTAAGCATTGTGTCAGCGGTGTAATAAGTGTCGTCTACTCTCTTTTTCTTATTTTCTTGGAGCTAGAAAATAAGTTGTCAATTTTAAATAAGCAAGATAATTTAGGGGTGAATAGCAACTATTTTTAAGTAATATAAAGGTTATTTGACAAGTTTGTTTAAGAAACTAACACAGAGGAAGAAGTGCAATCATGTCCAAATCCACCCAAATGTCTTAATTATTTTGATGGAAGGTAGCAATATCAAAGGTTATATTCAAACGAGGCTCAATCAAATCCGTAAGCTTTGCTAATCCTGTCCAATTAAGACAACCGAAATACCTCCTCCGTCTCAAAATAAGTGTCTCAACCTTAATACAACTTTATACTAGAGCTAATACAAAGTTGAGACATTTATTTTGGGACGGAGGGAGTATGTGTGAAGCAGTCCTCACCTCATCTATGTCGCCGATATACAGCTTAGAGCATCTTCAGCCGCGCCCCCAACAGCCCCCC
>LR738711.1:741997566-742058587 GCA_902687465.1 Secale cereale
CCTCCGGCCACATTTTCGGCGCCGGCGCCAAAAAATCGGCCCAGCCGCGCCCCCAGGACTCATTTTTCCGCCGGATTGGGCCGAAACTGGCGCCGGCAGACCCAGGGCGAACCCAGCACGTTGGGGCCTCGGGACGCGGACGAAGCGAAAAGGCGCGTGGGTCCTGCTTGTCGGCGAGTGTCTTCCTTTTCCCGTTGTTTCCTCCTCCACTTCCCTCCATGCCCCCCCCCTTTCTCCTGCCATTCCTCCCGCTGCTCGCCACCATGCCGCCGAAGAAATACACCGCCACCAGGCCCGCTGTTGCCGCGGATGCTGATGCCCCACCGCCGAAGCAGAGGAAGCCGAGGGCGCCGCCGTCAAAGCCACATGGGATGTCGAACGCCGAGAGGAAGGCGGACATCGTACGGCGGGCGGCCGCCACCACCGACCGGTGGAACAGGTCCAAGAAGCAGCAAGAGCGTGTCGCGGCGGCGGAGGCTAGCGCCCGGATGATGCCTCCTCCCGGCCATCATCAGGTCGCCTGGAGCCAGCCGAGTGTCGGGTCGCCAGCCAGCTTTACGCCTCCGCCCCAGCCGTGGGGGTGCGCGCCGTCCCCTGGATATGGCGACGGTGACGTCCATGGTGGGTTTAACCCCAACACCGCCTTCTCGCACGGGCAGCGCAACCCGTCTCCCACGTTCGCCGGCGTCCAGTACCCCCCATACAACTACTCTCCACCGGACTACGCCGCCTCCCCGACGCCGACGACGCCGAATTTGCGTCCTGGTGCCCTGCTCTACTCGTAGGCCTCGTCATCGCAACACGGCGACGGGGAGTCAACGGCGGCCGACATGGACGACATCATCATGAGCGGCTCGACTGCGGCCGCCGCTTCCCCTGGATTCACCGAGGAGCTCTACGAAGCCGCCGATGCGGGCGCCGAGCATGACTACGCCGAGGAGGAGGAGGAGGAGGAGGACGCCAACGAGGGAGAGGAGGGGGAGCAGGTGCCTGCGGCGGCGAGGAAGGGGACGAAGAGGAAGCGCGGACCCAGGACCGGCGAGCCACGCGTCAAGTGGACGGCCAAAGAGGACGAATGCCTCGCCGAAGCATGGAAGGTCGTCTGCCTCGACGCGATCACCGGCACGAACCAGAGCGCCGACACGTACTGGGAGCGCATCAAGTCGGAGTTTGACGAGCGGAAGTTGGTCGATCCGCAATTTGCCATCATCCACATGATACGCGGCGCGAAGGCCATGGCAAATCACTGGGCGATCATCCAGGCGGCGTGCAACAAATGGCACGGGATCATCGAGGAGGTGGCTGCTCGGCCAGAGAGTGGAGAGAGCGTCGAGGGAAAGGTATGGACACGCCGTTCGCCGCCTCGTTTCATTCCTTCTACCTCGCCGACAATCGTTCTCTTTCGCCGCAGATGTTGCGCATGTTCGCCATGTTTCGGCAGGACAGCACCCCCGAGCAGGACTTCAAGTACCTCCATGTGTTTTCCCGGATCGACAAGTGCGAGAAGCGGACAAACGTCCGGCGCATGCTGGCCAAGGCGAGGGAGACGCCCGGATGGCCACAAGAAGTCCAAGTCGGCAAGGGACGCCGCGCCTAACGCCGAGCGTCTGCATGCGTCCATCGAGCAGTGCATCGCCGACGCCAAAAACCACACCGTCGAGAGGGAGGCGAAAGAGACGTGCGCTGGTCGGCGATCATGTCGACGGGCCAGATCAAGCTCGACCTGTTCCGGACAAATGTAGCCGCCAAGAAGATGAACACCGACTTGGCCTTCCTAATGGCAGCGGACGCGACGGCGGTGTCGGCGATGGACGGGCCGATCAGGGAGTGGTACATGCGGGAGCGTGGCCTCATCCTGGACGGCCTACCGACGGAGACGCCCACTGCCACGACCAACACGTCGACCCAGCCGGCGAGCCCCCGTGATGATGCGTCGCCTACATCAACTCTCGGCACCCCGCGGCCGCCACCTACGGACAACAACGCCGACGCCGACGCCGACGCCGCAACCAATGCAGAAACACGGGACGGCTTCGCCGAGGACATCAACGTAGCCGTCATTTGATGCACTCTCGCCTCCCGTTTTTATTCGCCACGCCGAACTATGTGCCGAACTGAGATGATCGCGGAACTGTGGCGAGTGGTCGCCGAACTATGACTTTTTTGTAGCGGGAACTGCAGATTCAAAAAAAATAAGGCGTCTTTGTGGCTGGGGCTGGGTGCGTGGCTGAGCCGAAAACGCCCCCAGCGTCCAATTCGCGCCGGAAGAAGTGCCGAAAAAGCGCCGGAAGGTGCCTTGGGAGGCCGAACAGTCGGAGATGCTCTTACTTTGCAGTCATCGCTCAGCTAGGGACACCACGATCGTACAGTCGGCGTCGACAAGACGCGGGACAGCAAAAGGTGGCTGCAGGCGACATTGATCCTCGGTCCCACATAGTAGCATACTCGCGTCGCCTTTGTGCATGCTGTCTCCGGCCCACCGGAATGGATGGGCGGAGCTATAGCCAGCCAGCCAGCCAGCCAGCGATCTCATTTTTCTCAACAACAAAAAAAGCCAGCGATCTCATCTGGAGAGAGCGATGCACGGAGCAGACCGATCCAAACGCGCCACCAACGGCTGCTAACATGCGTGCTAGCATGTTTCCATCCGCTTGTCGCCACGCACTTTGCGCGGTTATTCCCGAAGGCGCACAGATCCCATGGGGCGGGCTTGGCCGATTGACCGGCAGGCACGCACAATCGCATAAAGCAGCTACCGGGGCGGGGCACGCACAGACTCAGAGCAAAAGCCACACATATATACATCACACCGTTAGGCCAACTCCACCGCGCGATCCTAAACGGACGTTCGTTTTGTCCGGATTCTGTCCGTTTGGGTAGGGATTTGAGGTCGTATCCGGACCTGTCCTGGGATGCGATGGCCGTGCGCCCAACACGCGCGGCCGCATCCATTTGCCACATCCTGTCTGCAGGGACGGAGCCAAGATTCTAACATAGGGGGGGGGGCGAAATTTTGCGTGTGGAGACACACTGGAAAAAAATTATCCAGATATTGTTGTAGCCTAGGTTAATGAAAAATTTCATCAGGGGGAGAAAATAGGTTGCGGCTTTGAACAATTATTATTTTTACTAAATTTGCCATTAAGCTAATGCAAATATTAAGTAACATGCTAATGAACTAAATCTTTCTACTACTTGAGAGGATTTCACAGCTCATGAATATTCCTTAATTACGATTGCACGTACACAGTTTGTGATGTTCTAACCCTTTTGTTCTAAAGACAGCAATTAATAATCTAATTATGAAAAATATGCAAGGATGAAGAAACAAAAAAAACGTAGCCCTTATTGCTTGCCTCATTGTCCATCATCCTAGTCGTGTGCGGCCGGCCGGCTGCCGTCCATCCGCGCAACCTTTGGATCCCCTTGCGGCCTTGCCCCTTCGGCAGTCTAGGTCTTGAGTTAGGAGTTGGACGGCGCTGGATCGGAAATTGCCCTAGACGAAGGCTACCTCAGCGATAGGCATCGGAGGCTGGGTCTAGAAAATGAACGTTGATTATGTGCTTTGTCTTCTAATCATGGCCTCATGGGCTATTGCAGGGGTCTGCACGGGGCTGCTATAGATGGGCTTTGGAGTCTTGGACTTCACGGGGTTAGGGGGGGGGGGCGAAGTAAACAATGGACTCATTATTTTACCCTTTTTTCACCGGCTGTTTAATCGTAGCTTCGTTAAAACAGAATCGTTGAGGGGGTCTAGCCCCCCCTCGGCCCCCCTTGAAATCGTCACTGCCTGTCCGTCAGGGCCAAAAATGCTCAAATTTGCATCAAAACTAGTTTCCTACCCAAAATTTTGTTTGAAAGTTAAAATAGTTTTACAACCCAATTGAAATTGTCTTTAATAAAATAGTTTTACAACCAAATTGAAATTGTCTTGACTGAACATAAAATGGACCAATACATCTGTTGGTTGCCAATGTGATCCCACACGTGCTCAACCAAGTCATTTTGAAGATTCAAATGAGTGTGCCAATCACGCATCTCACGGCGGAACTGGGCAAACTGTTCAAATGTGGCCGGGTCTTTGGTGCAGGGGCTCAATATTTTCACCTTGATAATCAAATCCTTGGTCGAAGATACTCTCATCACGCTCGTCCTCGACTTATACAGCCTGGCAAAACTTGTACATTGACATCAGACGTGTTGTCTCACTCATACGCACATACTCATCCACCAAATCGCCTGGAATTCCATATGCAAGCATGCGGATGGCCGCGGTGCATTTCTGGTAAGAGGAGAATCCAAGCTTGCCAAGGGCATCCGTCTTGCACTCGAAGTATGGGTCATGAGCAACCACTCCCTCTCGGATACGATTGAACACATGCCTTGTCATTCGAAAACGGCGACGGAATTTATCCGGCTTGAAGAGCGGGGTGTTGGCAAAGTAATCAGCATAGAGCAGGGCGTGGTCTCTCTCCCTGTTGTGGTTCAGGTTGGGAGCACGGCCAGGGACTGACCCCCTATACCGAGGAAGCTGCCGTTGAATGTGGTCGTGAACGACCAGTGCACCCACCACAAGATCTTCATCATCCGACGACGAATCGTCCGATGAACAAAGAAAGTGATGGAAGAAAAACTCGTCTCCACTATCCATACCTTTGTGGGCAAAATGCCGAACACCTTGAGGTCGTGGTGGCGAAGAGGCCGCGATGATCACCTTGACGCAGCAGGGGTGGTTGCCGGCCGGCTACTGGCCGCTCTGGAGCTCTCGTCGGAAGCTGCCGAGGCCGTCGTGGTGCGTCGCCGGCGGTCCTGTCCCCTCTGCGGTCGGCAAAGACGGCGACGGTCAAACCTTCGATCGACGGCCAAAACTACGGCCAAAGCACGGGCGTGATGGCGGCCATGTCGAGAAGTGGTTTGGTAAGGACGGCCGGAGGCTACGCGGTGAGGAGTCGGCCGGAGAATAGCGGCGACGCCGGCGGCGGGGTGGGGCGGTAGAGAAAGGGTGGAAGCGTTGGGAACGGAGGGACTGCTAGTGTCCCTGACAGGCGGGCCAGGGGGGACAAGGGCGTGCGTCCAGGCCGTCCGCGCGCGTCCGTTTCACCCCAAACCGAGCCTAATTTTAGACCGATAATGAATCGAAAAAGGACGGAATCCGGACATTTGTCCGTTTGAGGCCGTGCGCTGGGCCGCGCTATTCGTCCGTTTTACCTCAAACGGACGGGGCCGGACAGGATTGGATCGCGCGGTGGAGTTGGCCTTACACGGCCTGCGGGCGCGGACCCAGGTCTGGACAAGCACGTCTCTTTCCCG
Organism: Secale cereale; assembly: GCA_902687465.1. Lineage (NCBI taxonomy): Eukaryota > Viridiplantae > Streptophyta > Magnoliopsida > Poales > Poaceae > Secale > Secale cereale. The sequence continues at coordinate 742,002,877 of LR738711.1, forward strand.
GCCAGAACACCACCACATATTACCGACTTTCTCATCACTGTAACTAGGGGAGCAGTGCAGTGCTGCGCGTGCGTACAGATTGTGCACCGCGTGGCACAACTGTTACTGTAAGTACGCTGCTGATGCCGATGCGACCTGCAAGAATCAGTCGACATGTCGACAACCACCGTGCTGGCAGCACGCCACATGACGAGGAGCACGGCGTAGGCAAACATTTCCTGTGTTTTTGGTAACTGTCCTAGTCGGTCCTCCCTCCCCCCCTTGTCTTCTTTCTTTCCACCATGTTTCCTTGTCACGCTTAGCAAGTGCTCGTACAAGATGATTGGGACGCATCCGACTTGCTAGCCGTGGATGGATCTACCAAATACCAATGACGTGTCTGGTTGCTCGAATCTATTTTCCCTGTATTGCATGTTTGTCTCGGTCGGGCCTAGTTAACAGAAGAAAAAAAAAAGCTAGCCGGGGGACAACTACAAGGCCCCAAGCCCCCGCGGTTCCAAGCACCTCCAGGCAGTGGCGTAGCCACATCGAGACTCGCCCCAGGCCAAGCTCGTTGCTACAGTAATAAACAGTAGCAAGTAGTATTAGTGCTGCTACAGGAAACGAAGCATCAAGCTGCTACGCCCTAGGCCACGGCCTTGGTAGCCTGGGGCCTAGCTGCGCCATTGCCTCTGGGGTTGCCGCGGCTAGGATTTTGCGCTACTGCGTAAGATTTACCCTGATTCTCTATTCCCTTTGTACTGAATCCCAATCAAAACCCTAAAATCCATCGCTACTTGCTACTCATCAAGATGTGCTCATCAACCCTATCGAACCCCCACAATCAATCGTACCCCTAGCTAGCATGCGAATCAAATGTGCAAACCCAATCTAAAACGTGGATCGAATATGAAAATAGTTAGCGGGGAGATCAAAATAGGGCTTACCGCCATTGTCGAAGTGCTGTCGGCGATGGACGTCGGTGCTCACCTTGTTGTTCTCCGCTCCGCTGATCACCGCCGTCGTTGTGATAGTGGGAGAGTGGAGAGGGTGAGGGAAGATGGGGGTAATTAAAGATGGCGCTTCGAGAAACAACGCAATGTCTCGAGCGTGGTTCCTCGCGTGTAGCCGCCGCTGTCCACGTGCATCCGGCAGGCTTGGCTTTGGAAAAATTGTCGATTTGACGGTTCACAACGGGCCTGGCCCAAGATGCTTTAGGTTTCGTGCTATGTAGGCCAAACAGTGAACACGGACAACCAAATTGACCGTTTTCCTCTTGCGCAACGAGCAACCAAACACGTCACAAGTCTTCGCATGTGGTACTACCTACTGAAGTTTTGGTGCGCCGTCGCAATAGCTGCTCCTTTCGACTCGGTACTCCTCCTGTAGCCATCGAACGGTCCATGACCATGAGCCCCGTTCCATAAACCAGGAGATCTAGCACAAAAGACTTGGTACTCGATCACAGTCACATGGGCAAGGACTAAAGAGCACTGTTGCAGAAACAACGTGACAAAGTTAGCCAGGGTCCCCGCTTGTCTGTCTGGCCATCTTGCCAGACTTTTGACCGTTAGTGGCAGCGAGCAATGCATCATGACAATCCCTACGAGACCACGACGTCACGCTGCTGCTTCGTGCGTGCCCGCCAGATCCTTCAAAGGCTCGACCGTCTCTGATCTCGCCGGCAGCAGCAAATCAGGCGGCATGCATGCGGCAGAGCTAAAAAGACAAGCAGAAGAAACACGCAAACCATTGTGCTCATCAACACATGCATGCATGCTCAGTGATTCACCACCAAAGGTAGTAACGCAAAAGGGCAGACGGCCGCTGCTGAGCAATTTTTAGGGCCATCACAATCGGTAGCTTTAAGCTAAATTCTAGCTGGATTTTCAGCCAAGGCAGACGATTTCGATTACGATTTCTTTCGGTACACACAACCCTGACGATGCAGCTTGCTCGTTCCCAGCCACAAATGAGCCAGCTGCATAAAACAGCGTGTGCACACAGCCACGATGAACCAGCGGTTCACAAGCGTAGCGCATATGTCAAAAACAAAAACTTAAAAGGCATGTAGTCAGTGTTCTACATTGTAAAGAAATCATTCCATTGGTCTGTCGATATTCAAATGTTGTTTGCAGTTCAGGTAGGTCATGTGCCGATTCCAGCAGAAGATTTGAGTTTTTTTTTATAACTTCATTATAAATGACATATCAGCATTAGGCTGGTTGACTTCTGGAACACAACTTACAAGGTAGGTGCATCCGGTTTACTCCGCAAGAGCCATATTATTGCCACCATCATCTTTTACAACCAGAAAATTTTCTCCGAAACAAAAGAGAAAGGGACTGCCAAGGAAGAGCGGAAATGAAGTGAGTGCAGCTTCTGCTGCTGTGTGACCACAATACCTGGCAAATTAAGCAGCAGTGTTGAATCAGTAATCATTGTTATGATGATGCTAAACGAAGTGAAATAATAAGACATGACTTCAACTTCAGGCCTAGAGTTAGATAGGCAAAGGCCCAAACTCTAGCTAGTACTGCTAGCTAGTAGCAAGTGTCTTCTCTCATCATAGATTCAGATAGGCAAAGGCCCAAACTCTAGAAAGTACCCAGAAATCTAGATCAAAGACCAGCATGTGCAATTCCAGATATAGGCATACAGCCTGTACCACTCAATAAAGTGAGTAACAGGGTAGTACTACAATGCAGATGCTGCCAGTGAAAATGTATGACAGGTTGAAAGTAGATGCTGATAACAGTTGCCCTGATGCAATTATTAAGCATGCTACAAGACAGACATTGGCAGGATGATATTCATGAAAGAAACTCATTAAATGAACATGACACAGAAAATGTAAATGAGAAGGTAAGCAAGGAAAGAACTAGATATTCTGAAAATAAGTTACAATAAGATACCAAACATGATGATAATGATACAAGAAAATTAGTTAGATTCATCAGTTTTATCTCAAAAAAAAAAAGATTCATCAGTTAGAAATAATATATTTTCCATGCAGAATTGAGAATATGACGGTTTAAGGTGTTTATAGTAGCACAATAAGGTCCCCCACCGGACAAGACATAGAAGAATTCCACTATATCGAGAGTATATAGGTCATTGTTAATGACTACTATGGAAAGAAAATCAAAACACCAACGAGAAGGAACAATGCCGAATGGCTCAAACCAAATATCTCTTAATAAAAGGGTGCATAACTAAATTTCTGCGTGGAAGAACATTATCATAGTGACGATAACTTGGAAAGGTCGGTGTCAGACTGTTAGTGTACATCACAAAAGTAAACAAATTGACTACTCCATATTCAGCATATTAATTGACCTTCAAAAAGATTTTCTTGATTTGAGGGAAATCAGCACACCGACATAATAACATGCAAAGCTGCTATTACAGCTGATCAGTTTTTTTGGAATCCACCGTAGTTATAAATTCTAGACCTGACCAGTCACTTTTAACTGCCTCAGCAACACAATAACATAGCTACTTTTGCCAACCAAACATCTTGGTGCCCATCTTGACCACATTAGTCCCAAAGAGGATAAAAATACTTAAATAGGTCATAGGTAGTAAATACATTAGCTTAGTCGGATCAACCATTTATTGGTCCCAATAACATAGCTGGTGTAGAATTAGACTGACTTCATAATCTTATCAAATAATATATATTTTTCATCTCCAGTCAATTTCAGCACACCAAGGGCTTAGTTGTTGTAGTCAATTTCAGCACACCAAATTGAAACTATTAGAAGGCTCTTGAACCTCTGAAACCTAGCATGTCAAACTCAAATACTGAAAGCATCTCATCTATGACAGATTGTTTCATCTCTTGCACAGTTATGCCTTCATAAAATAACTCGGATGTATGGCAGATGTGTAACAGTAACACAACTAAAACAAGGTTGGTATTTAGGTGCTTTATGCACGAATTAGCTGGGAGATCTTTAGCCATGGTTTCAAAAATAACACATAGCCAATTGCTGGTCAAAATAAATCATGGTTCATATCTCCAAATCCAGTGCAAAAACTTAGAAGCTACTGTGTCAACAACCAATCTATATTGATTTACTTCAAAACACAAAAAAATGTTAAGAGAACATCCATCAGCCACTTTTGGTCTGTACAACAATGTACGTGGAACTGTCCACATTCAGAACTGAAAGAGAATTATATTATAATGGTGAACTGACTGTATATACCCGCTAGATACCCCACTGAAAAAAGTGTAAACCTCATATCCATGTTCCATTAAGATTGAGCTAGCAATTAATTGGTTAGAACCAGTTCCATACATTGCAAGGCCATCTCATCTGTTACCTCTAGGCATGTTACAAGATGAGAGTCCTGCTAATTCCAGTTCTCCCAAATGTACAGCAAAACATTTCAACTCTTTAGGTAAAATTAAGTATTAATTAGGACAGGGATATGGTGTCTGTTGGGGTCTCTGCTGTATGCTAGACAATTTGGAAATTAAGAAATGGTGTTCTTTCTTATAACAAGGTGACTGGCCCTTGTGTACCTGTGAATCTAATTGTGAAAATGCTGCATGATTGATTTGTTTTGCAGATAAATCCAGAAAGACAAAGGCTAATGAGGGAGGGCGTAAAAAAAGTTGAGTTCATTGCTGCAGAGGTCTTCAAAGCTATGCTGGGATGGAGGAACAGACATAGGATCGAGATGAAGTGAGATCTTCCACCCAGCATGGCATCCTTGGAGGCTTCTGAAGAAAAAGTCGATTCTGCATGGCCTTTTATTCCTCTTCGCCGTTTAGCTGTTATTATGAGTGGTTATCTAATATAAAGTTTGAAAAAAGATTTTGTATGTTGGGTTTAGTTGGTGAGGCAGCTATGAGGGTTGCGCTTACTTTTGCATGTGGAGCTGCTGTAGGGCGTTATTGCTCTGCTGTCCAGCTTTAGGGCGTGCGTCGTGTTCTCTGGTATGGTTCTTCTAGCAGTTTGTAACAAGACATTGTGGTTTCTGATATATGGAAATCGGAGAGGACGCTCTCCTTTTCGAGAAAAAAAATGGTAAAATTAAGTATAGAGCTAACTAATAAAAACTAACTTTGTGTACTCTAGAGTGAAAGATTACATCTACTGAAGTTAGCATGAACCAACTAACTTGGACCTACTCACAGTAAATAAAACTTACACGCAACACGCACAAATAATGATTCTTCCTATCCAGACAACATCAATAAGTATACACATACACATAATATAGCAGCAGACCATGGAAGAAATGCATGCAATAAACAACATGTAAAAATTCTAGAGCCTTGGCCATGTCAACTTTTATGGTATTTGTTTTAGACTCCCTAGCGTCTCTACTCGAGGACCCCGAAAAACTCGAGACTGCTCTCAGTCCATATTTGTTGCAATGAATCCAGTGGATCACCCCCATGGAGGAGCTACGGGTGCACGAAAGGAGGTAGACCTTCGGTGTCACCTTGGGGAAAGCCCAAGGTATGATTGATTTAATTAATAATTTATCATTCCAAATATAATCCTGGTTCGTTGGATCCATATAAGCCCATACCCAGAACTCCAATAAAAAAACGGAACTGCTTGCAGTATACAAAATAAACTTTGGAACTTGGATTATTCCCAACTTTCTGCAATCATTTCTTTTGCTTTGATTAGTTGTTGTCATGCAAGAAGTTGTGAGTGGTTAGTATGGTTCCCGACATGAACACTCAGGCGTAAGCCTGCTGTTTTGAAAGGATATGGCAGGGTGATGCTGGAACTGGATTCTTGCGGCATCAGTAGACTCAAAGGAATGGAAGACAGAACTTGTGGTTCTCGTAGCTCGTTTAAACGATATCCACATTTTACATCATGATGTTCAAACCAACCAATGTATCTTCGATATACACTTCAAAAGCAGAGACTTAGCAACCCACAATGATATACTCCCTCCGTCCGGAATTAGTTGACGCTCAAATGGATGTATCTAGCACTGAAATACATCTACATACATCCATTTGTGCGTCAACTAATTCCAGGCGGAGGAAGTACTTACCCTTGACTTCAGGTTATAACAAAAACTTATGCAATAGGTATGATGCATTTCCCTTTAAAAAGATGGTGATGAAGTTGGGTTACTGTTGAACCAATCATAATAATTACTCCCTTCGTTCCAAATTATAAGATGTTCGAAGTTTTTTCTGGATCGGATGTATCATGTATGTAGACACGTTTTAGTGTGTTTGTTCACTCATTTCAACCCGTATGTACTTCATATTGAAATATCCAAAACAACTTATAATTTGGAGGTAGTAGTTAACTATTTCACGAGTTGCAACAAGTAAGAATATCTCATTTCACAGAGCAAGGTTGGATTATCAACTATACACACGTACTGACGCCCCGAGCCTACATTGACACACACTGATTCAGATAAAGATTGCAATTAGGCCTGCATGACACGGAAACCTAGCTCTAACACCAGATCTAAAGGTAGCAGCCCTCACCTGGATCACTTGGTGTAGCCGCCGCCGACGGCGCTGTAGTCCTCCTCGACGGCAGAATTGACGTAGGGGACGGGGAAGTCCTTGGCGGGGTCGAACTGCTTGGCGGCCATGTAGCGCTCGAGGTCGGGCTTGCGGAGGAGGGTGCGGCGGACGGGCGGGCGGTTGCGGCGGCAGTCGCGCGGGTAGTACTTGATGTCGAACACGGTCTCCGGGTCGGAGGTGGGGATGATGGCCCTGGGGGAGTCCTCGCGGAGGGTGGCCGGGCAGGTCTGACGGTACTCGAGCGCACCCGGGACCGCGCTGCGGTACTCGGGCGAGGAGCACGGGCCGGTGATCTCCCACGGCTTCTTGAAGAATTTGCGGAACGTCTGGATCAGTGACTTGCCGGCGCCGGCGGCGGAGGCGGCCATCGGGGCGGTGCGGCGGCTACGGCCCGACGGGAAGGGGAGGTGGGGAGCGGGGGAGATCGGCAGATGCGGGAAACGGGCTGATTCAGCGACGGTGAAGACCGAAGAAACCTGGATTTAGGCCCTGTTTGATAGCAAAGTAATATAAAAAACAAAGTATCCAAAAATACAGTAATTTAATCTCTAGGTAGAAAATACCATGGTTTTAATGTAACAACGTTTTTTGAAGTATTCACAATACAGAGGACCTGTTTGGTTATCCCACAAAACACAGTAAAGTCTCCTTCACCGCACGCACAGGCAAGTAGCAATGAGTTTGACAGCAAGAACAGCAGTAGGTGATAGGCTACGGCTGTAAACGTGTAGCAGCTACTCCCTCCGTTCCTAAATATTTGTCTTTCTAGGGATTTCAACAAGTGACTACATACGAAGCAAAATGAATGAATCTACAATCAAAAATATGTCTACATACATCCGTATGTTGTAACCATTTGAAACGTATAGAAAGACAAATATTTGGGAACGGAGGGAGTAGATGAAAAATATAGTGGATGGAAGTAGCACCGTGGTGTAGTACTAGAATATATGAACCGACCAGACTAATGATAATTAGCGGCAGCGACGACGGCGGAGTCATTAGCAATGGATAGTGAGAACTAGTATAAGTAGGAGGAAATAAAGGTGCGTGCTTTGCAGATAGCAAGAACCTAGTTGTTGAGCCCAACGGCGAAGATGATAACAACGTCAGTCCCTTCTTTTCAGCTCCTCAGTTTTTTAAAAAGAGGTCTGAGGTTCTTTTTTTTATGCAGAGAAAAAACTACAGTTTGGTAAATACTGTGGTATTAAAACTACAGTTTTTAGAGGCAACCAAACAGCTCATTGTAAATAAAACTATGATAATCTCAAATACTATAGTATTCTCAAAAAACTTAGAAAAAACTTTGCTATCAAACAGGGCCTTAGCTATGGGTGCACTGCATAACGTGGCCTGATCTGGACCGTCTGGCCTGGAAGAAGGCCGAAGAAAAGAGCACAGTGATGGAAAGGAGAAATTATTGATGCAAACCAATTAACCAAACTTATGGTGAATGGATCAATGAAACTATGTTTAGTTGTTGTTGTTTTTTTTTTTTTTTTTGCGGGGAACCATATTTAGTTTTGAAAAAAATCTCAAAAAATACAGTATGCTGAAGAGATGGCTTTTTATAGACATGTAAAACTTATTTATTTTCTTTTGCGGAAGACAAGTAAAATTTCAAGTTCAAACATAAATTATTTACAGCATATGGAAAAACAAATTCAAGAATAATTAGTGTTGATAGAACATCACCCTTTTAACATGTTGTGTTGCTTTCTTGATAATTCTTTAAAACTTTCAAACATGAGTTGCATGAGTTTTTCATTGTAACTTGCATTACACCGAATATTCTTTTGAAGGAAAGCGTTAGACATGAAAATCATGCGTGGGTTCTATTTTTTAAAGGAAATAAATGAATTCTTTGAGCAACCATAAAAAAGGTAAAGCCAACAACGAGCACACAAAAACATATGCATGTTCTACCGCATAGTTTTCCATTTCGCATTTTTTTTTATTATTCGCTTGTGGATTATTTTGTCTCATTATTTCATGGTTTGGGTGGAGGGGACGTGGTATGAGATCAATTAAAAGTTATGCATGGCTGAAGAAAATAAACACAAGTGTTGAAGATCAAAATGTATCTCGAAGTTCATACCCTGAGGGGGCTACTCTCTGCTAGGAAGGTGGAGGCCAATGAATGGCCTCACAACAAGGAATGCCTCACCATGTTCTTTGAGCGTCAATGCCATCGAAAGCTTGAACACCCTTCGCTAGTGATAGTTCTTGGGGCAAACCCCAAACCCTAATAAATGTTCCCACGAAATAAATCCATTACTTGGAAGCTCCTGAGCAACACCAATTCGCCTGGATTTCCCACGAATCCGATAATAACAAATTACACAAAGCACTTGGCGGATTCCAGATTGGTTTGGTGCAAACACATATCTATAATTTCTCTTTATTTTCCTCCATATAATTTGAGTTTCTCTAATTAAAGGGGGGTGAGTGAAAGTTTGGAGGTCCTCAAAGATGATGGGGCTTGAGATCTCGTCGACACCCAACTTTTGGTGAAGAATGGGGGTATTTCTATGGCCCCACAAAAATCGACCTGTTATACAAAGTTTCTGACTTTCTGTGGTACCTGGAAAGTACGAAACGTGTGGGGGCCAGAGCCCCCAAGTTTTATCCGAGAACTACTTTGGGTCCAGAGCCTCAAAATCAAGTAGGCTCCGCCTTCGATGGAGCGGGAAGTCGCTAGTACCCTCAGTAGGGTGGTGAGCATGGTTGGAGGTACCATAGCGGAGCCCACACACACAATAATAATAATAATATAAAATCAATCAATCAATCAATTAATTAATTAATTAATTAACTTAATTAAAATGGTTTAATTAAACTAATTACTTAGTTAACCTACTAATCTTTAATTGGTTAAATTGTCTCGATGACATGGGGGCCCCACCCCTGTTGACCAGTCAAACTTTGACTGGTCAATTGGGTCCCACTGTCAGCCTCTGTGTCCAATCTGTGTACACAGGGTTGGGTACGCATAGCGTTTTAATCTTTATTTTCGAATTAAAAGTAATTTCAGAATACTGTTAAAACTTTGAAAATCATATAAAATAAACTGTAACTCGGATGAAAAAGTTTTATACATGAAAGTTGCTCAGAACGACGAGACGAATCCGAATACGTAGTCCATTCATCTGCCACATACCCCTAGCATAGAGAACATGCAACTTTTCCCCTCCGGTTCGCTTGTCCGAAAATGCCTAACCCCGGGAAAACATCCCCTGATGTTATCCCCCTTCGCCGGTATCGTGTAGCAATGCGTTATAACACCCTTATCTCCGTGTATTGCCATGTTATGCTTTGTCATGCACCTGTGTGCTTTATATTTACTTTTCTTCCCCCTCTTCCCTCCGGTAGACTCCGAGACCGACCCTGCTACCGGGTACGACTACGCCTCTGACGACCCTCCTTCCGTTTCAGTAGAGCTTCCAGGCAAGCCCCCCCACCTTGATCATCCAGATATCGCCCATTCTATTATCTCTTATGCTTGCATTAGATTTTGCTACAGTTATCGTTTAATCCTATTCAGATGCATAGCCTGCTTTTGTATCTGCTATTGTTACCTACCTGCTTATCCGATACTGCTTAGTATAGGTTGGTAGTGATCCATCAGTGACCCCACATTGTCCTTGTTGCCCCTGCTTCATCATCGATGACTCGAGCAACGTGATCGACGACCAGAGCCCGACACCTCACATCACATCACACCCCTTTTGTTGCTCGACTCTGCAGAGCTACTATCGAGTGCCGAGGGTGACACTTCATAACACACTCCTGACGATAACTCTGTAGTGTACTATTCGGTCATGGTCATCGAGGGTGATTCCTCTTTCACCATTCCTGGTACGACTCTGTCGTGCAACCCCTCAAGTGTGAAACTCGAGGGTGATTCCTCATAGTTCGCCTTGACGGACACATCAAGTGGAATTCGTCGAGGATGATTCCTCGGGTTTTCCACCTTGATGTTTTGGACACACGGTTACATGGACTTTACTTGAGCCCTTTGTGAAAGGCGGGCGGGCCCGTGAGCACCCGCGGGAGTTCTTACGGTGGCGGATGGCTGTTTAGCGGTATCACCCAGGAGGGGTGATAGCTCCGGACTTGTCCTGACAGCCGTCACTTCTGTTAATAATGCACTAACAGATTTGGGTATTTGATTTGAATTGGCATATGGCCTTTACGCACTAACCGCCACGCGAGAACAGATATGGGCCTCGGCGTCGTGGTATCAGCCGAAGCTTTGTCAGACGTCGAGTTCACCATTGCGGCATGGCTGGGCCGGCACCTTCCTGTAGTGTCAAAGCCTGGACCTGCCCTGCTCGCAATGACCCGGAGTGCAACGGGCGATGGCCCATGACCCCGGGGTGCTTAGGATGTAGACCGACGGGGACCTCTCTGCTGAGCCTAGGTAGGGCTGCGACATGTTGATCTTTCGAGGCCGGGCATGGACCCAGAAAAGTGTGCCCGACCAAAGATGATCGAGCGTGAGGGTAACGTGGTGCACCCCTGCGGGGAAGTTAACTATTCGAATAGCCGTGTCCACGGTAATGGACGTTTAGTCTTATATCCTGATATATTATAACTAGAAATGGATACTTGAGATATGTGATGGATATGTTGGGTACGAGATTACTTTCTCGCGGGGAGTCGAGGAAGGATCTCTAGGCCGTTAATACTACAACATGTTTGTTAATTATAAACTGCTATCATGTATTCCCTTTTACTACTGCAAGGTGATGGTTTCCAGAAGATGCTTGAAGATGCTAGTCTTCGATAGGCTAGGCCTTTCCCTCTATTCTGGCATTCTGCAGTTCAGTCCACATATACAGTTTATTCCTTTGATACTGATGCATACTTAGTATAGATCTGATGCTTGCGAGTACTTTGGATGAGTACTCACGGTTGCTTTGCTTCCCCTTTTTCCCCTTCTTCCTTCTTTCTGGTTGTTGCAACCAGATGGCGGATCCCAAGAGCCAGATGCCACCCAGTCGACTACTACTACTACCCCGACGAAGCCTACTACTACGTGGAGACAGTTGACGACCAAGAGTAGTTAGGAGGTCCCAGGCAGGAGGCCTTGCCTCTTCGATCATTGATGTTTGTGCTAGCCTTTTTAAGGCAAAACTTGTTTAACTTATGTATGTACTCAGATATTGTTGCTTCCGCTGACTCTGTTGCTTTCGAGCTTCTATATTCGAACCCTCGAGGCCCCTGACTTGTAATATGAAGCTTGTATTATTTTAATTTGTGTCTAGAGTTGTGTTGTGATATCTTCCCGTGAGTCCCTGATCTTAGTCGTACACATTTGCGTGCATGATTATTGTACGATCAAATCGGGGGCATCACAAGTTGGTATCAGAGCCGACTGCCGGTAGGAACCCCCTTTCCAACTCCTTGGACGAAGTTGACTCTAATCTTTGGAAAATTGTTTTACTAACATGGTTATGTGGATTACGAGCCCACGTCGCCATTGGGTGGTATTAGGATCTTTTACTCCTCATTTATACTTTGGGACTCTGATCTCTCTTCTATTCGGGTTAAATGATTTTGCTAAAGCTAACATTAGGATCTCATGATCACATCCGTCCGAAGATTTGTATTACGCCTTTCTTGAATTGAGGGCCAAGTTCTGCTTCACAATGTTCACTGACCGCATGATCCTTATATCGAGGGCACCTTGCGTCGTCACTTGCAAATTCCTCGCTCCAGTGGTTTTCTTCGACGTTGATGTTGCCTTTGCTATGTCCCGTTGTGGTATCCCTCCATCGCGTGCATGTGTGCCGCCTAGTATGTTTATGATGCTCCTCTTGTCTGAACTCATACAAGCAGCGTGTAATTGGCTCTACATATGTATCAGTATGTCTTTAATGACTACTGGTTTGTACATATTGCGCCCTTGCTCATTGTTCAGGTTACATCTTGAATGACTCCTTACACCTGCTCCACCCTGGTTAAACCACTCCCTGTTGTTTTTAGCAGGATGGTTGACGATCCTCCACCTCCACCCTATATTGCCGTAATGATACAACAGTTAAGCTGAATCACCAGTTCATGGGAGGAGTCAATACTCAATTTCCGCGCCCCAATATGAATCAGCAACCAGCCCAAGTGACTCTGCAATACTTTGCGCGTCTAAACCCTGTCATCTATCGCAGCTCAACTCAACCCTTGATGCTGATGATTGCCTCTGTGACATCACTTTCGAGTTAGAGTCTGCAGATGTAGCCCCTTCCAAAAATGTCACCTTCGTGGCTTATTATTTGAAAGGTCCTGCTGCTCAATGGTGGAACAGCCATAGGCGTTCCTTACCTGTTGGAACCGCCATCACTTGGCCGAAATTCCAAGTTGCATTCCGCGGGCCAATGTCGAACCACCATGGTTAGTCACAATATCCCCATTTGAAATTGAAAGGTTGGAATTCCATGTTTCCCCCATTGTTTTGAAGTCTTTCAATATTGACCTCATTATAGGAATGGAATGGCTGGAAACACATACCGCTAAGACCTCATTTGCACCACTAAGTCCGTCCATCTACCACATCCTTCTAATGAGATAGTTAGCTACCATGCTCATCTTATTCAAAATGTCGAAGCATGTATTTATTCCTTGGATGCGTTGGACGCTTCTCCTCTTGTGAGAATTGTAAACGCTTCAGTCGTTTGTGGATTCCAAGATGTCTTTTCGAAAAAAAACTACCTAGTCCATGGCCTTGAACTTGCTGCAGTTAAATTGCACTAAAATTGTGGTGACTTTTCCTTTTGGTAATCCTTGTGAGATCTCCACCAATCATCAAAGTCTGAAGTAATTGTTTACTCAGCTAGATCTGGATCTCCGTCAGCAACGATGTATGAATATTTTTACAGACTATGACTATGGTATTTCTTATACCCCTGGTAAGGCCAGTCATGGCCGATGCCGTGAGTCACAAGTCTTATTGCAACAACCCAATGACTTATAAAGCTCAGCCCCTGCACGATGATCTCACTTACAGAGAGCATCTGATCCACATTCTCGATCAAGCTAGACGTCGCACCCGTCAGAGGGCTATCAAACTTCTTAAAGTTTAGTGGTCAAATCATTCTGAAGATAAAGCTACTTGGGAACGCGAGCATCGTCTTCATGCTGAATACCCCGCTTTGTTTCCTTCTACCTCCTAAATCTCGGGAGGAGATTTCTTGTAGTGGAGGAGATTTGTAACGCCCGGATAATTAAGCTACAGTAATCCTCTGATAATGATGCCACGTCATCGCTTTTACTGTTGCTAGAAATCACTTTGGTTTAAACCAGTTCAAATTCAAATTTAAAATAAAGTCAAACAATAAAATTTTCAAATGTCAAAACTAAAATTTTCAAAGTGTGGCAAATATTCCATAAATAATTATGCTGGTGACCCAATACTTTTGTAAAGTATTAAAATGCCCTTTTTGTGAACATAACAGTGGCTAAAAGCAATTATTTAATGATTTTTAAAATTATAAAAATACTAACTAGTTTATTTAAGTGCCAGACTTAAATGGGGCAGAGGCCTAAATTGTGACACTATTTTAGGTGCAAGAATTGTATTATATAAAACAAAAATAAAATGAAACTTAAATAGAAAACAAATAAACATAAAATAATACAAGGAAAGAAAACAAAAGCAAATAAAAAAGGAAACGCCCTCCCCCTTGGGCCAAATGGCCCAGTTGGCCTCACTCACCAAGCCAGGCCGGCCCAGCTCCTCCCCACCGTCCCCTTCCTCTGCTACAGGGAGGCAGGGGGGTCGTGGCGCCCATCCGTCGGCGATGGCCGGGCGTGGCGGCCATCCACCCCCCTAGCACCCTACTACTAACCCGGGGCGCCCCAAACCCTAGCCCCCTCCACTTTCCCTCCCCATCGCGCCTCATCCCCTTCTCCTCGTGTCGCGCTCTTCCTCTGTACGCACACCCGAGCTGCCTCGCCATGATTGTCGTTGATCTCGCGCCCGCCGTCAACCCTGCGCCCTGAGGAGGTGTCCACGAGCTCCTCCATCGCCGGCCTCGTCGACTCCGACCACCGGTTCGAGCTCGTCGCCCGTGCATCGACGTCAAGGCCATCATCTTCTTCCTCGGGTCCCTGCCGCCGCCCGCGACGATTCCGGCGCCGCTGCCGCTACTAATCGTTCATCGGGCCACCTTATGCCTCCTAGGTGAGCTCCACCTCTTTTCCCTCAGCTAGCTAGCTCTCTCACCCCCTCCTAGCATCGGTCCCCATCACGCCCGAAGCCGTCGCCGCGGCCACCAAAGCCTAGCTCGCGCCCGGTGCCTGTCGTCATGCTCCTGGAACGCCAGGGAGGCGCGTGCACCCCCCCAGTTCGACTCGAACGAGCCCCTGGGCTCGATCCCGAGGCCTCCATGCTCCGGGCGCCCGCATCGCACCCCGCTGCTCCGCAGCACCGATGCTCACCTACCGTCCCCTCCGCCCCACTCTCCACTTGCAGCGCCCCCTGCCGCAGCTGGCCCGGGGGCGCGCCCCTCTGCGCCTCGTGCGCGCGCGCTCACGCCACGGCCCTGCTGCTGCTTCTCCTCGCACCTACTGCTACTGCTACACATAGCACCATCGCAGCTCCTCCTCCGGTGCCACCTCGCCGCCAGCAGCGTCGCGACCACGGCAGCCGCCTCCGCGCCGGGCGCCCCTCCACGCCCCGCTCCGCCTGGCTGCTGCCTCGGCACACGCGCCGCCGCCGCCACTTGCGCCATCCCGTCGCTCCTCGTGACCCCTGGCCGAGCCGCACCTCCACGCGCTCACGCCCGCGGCGGCCTCGCTAGGCCGCGCTGGGGCCGCGCCGCCCCCTCACTGCTGCTTGTCGCGCCGGCGCCCACGTTGGCCTCGCCCGGCCGTAGCGCCCCTTGGGCGGGTGCACCCGCCCGTTAATCCGCACCCGCCCCGCTGGCTCTGGGCCACTGCCAGGCGGGACCGAGCCCCTAGAAAAAATAGTTAATAATAATATAAAATTAATCAATCAATTAATTAACTCAATTAAATTAATTAAAATGGTTTAATTAAACTAATTACTTAGTTAACCTACTAACCTTTAATTGTTAAATTTTCTCAATGACATGGGGGGCCCACTCCTGTTGACCAGTCAAACTTTGACTGGTCAACTGGGTCCCACTGTCAGCCTCTGTGTACAATCTGTGTACACAGAGCTGGGTACCCATAGCATTTTAATCTTTATTTTTGAATTAAAAGTAATTTCAGAATACTAATAAAACTTTGAAAAAAATTATAAAATAAATCGTAACTCGGATGAAAAAGTTTTATACATGAAAGTTGCTCAGAACGACAAGACAAATCCGAGTACACGGTCCGTTCGTATGCCACATACCCCTAGCATAGCGAACACACAACTTTCCCCCTCCGGTTCGCCTGTCCGAAAATGCCTAACCCCGGGAAAACATTCCCGGATGTTATCCCCCTTCGCTGGTATCGTGTAGCAATGCGTTATAACACACTTAGCTTCGCGTATTGCCATGTTATGCTTTGTCACGCACCTATGTGCTTTATATTTACTGTTTCTCCCCCCTCTTCCCTCTGGTAGACTCCGAGACCGACACTGCTACCGGGTACGACTACGCCTTTGCCGACCCTCCTTTCATTTCAGCAGAGCTTCCAGGCAAGCCCCCCCCCCCTTGATCATCCCGATATCGCCCATTCTATTCTCTCTTATGCTTGCATTAGATTTTGCTACTGTCATCGTTTGATCCTATTCAAATGCATATCCTGCTTTTGTATCTGCTATTGTTACCTACCTGCTTATCCGAAACTGCTTAGTATAGGTTGGTAGTGATCCATCAGTGACCCCACCTTGTCCTTGTTGCCCCTGCTTCATCATCGAAAACTCGAGCAATGTGATCGACGACCAGAGCCCGACACCTCACATCACATCACACCCCTTTTGTTGTTCGACTCTGCAGAGCTACTATCGAGTGCCGAGGGTGATACCTCATAACACACTCCTTATGATAACTCTGTAGTGTAGCTATTCGGTCGTGGTCATCGAGGGCGATTCCTATTTCACCATTCCCGGTACGACTCTGTCGTGCAACCCCTCAAGTGTGAACCTCGAGGGTGATTCCTCATAGTTCGCCGTGACGGACACATCGAGTGGAATTCGTCGAGGGTGATTCCTCGGGTTTTCCACCTTGATGTTTTGGAAACATGGTTACATGGACTTTACTTGAGACCTTTGTGAAAGGCGGGCGGGCCCGGTGAGCACCCGCAGGAGTTCTTACGGTGGCGGCTGGCTGTTTAGCGGTATCAGCTAGGAGGGGTGATAGCTCCGGACTTGTCCCGACAGCCGTCACTTCTGTCAATAATGCACTAACAGATTTGGGTATTTGATTTGAATTTGCCTCTTGCCTTTACGCACTAACCGCCACGAGAGAATAGATATGGGCCTCGGCATCGTGGTGTCAACCGAAGCTTTGTAAGACGTCTAGTTCAACATTGCGGCACGGCTGGGCCGACAACTTCCTGTAGTGTCAAAGACTGGACCCGCCCTGCTCGCAATGATCCGGAGTGCAATGGGCGATGGCCCATGACCCCGGGGTGCTTAGGATGTAGATCGGCAGGGACCTCTCTGCTGAGCCTAGGTAGGGCTGCGACGTGTGGATCTTCCGAAGCCGGGTATCGACCCAGAAAAGTGTGCCCAGCCAAAGATGATCGAGCGTGAGGGTAACGTGGTGCCCCCCCATAGGGAAGTTAACTATTCGAATAGACGTGTCCACGGTAACGGACGTTCAGTCTTATATCCTGATCTATTATAACTAGAAATGGATATTTGAGATATGTGATGGATAGGTTGGTTACGAGATTACTTTCTCGCGGGGAGTCGAGGAAGGATCTCTAGGTCGTTAATACTACAACATGTTTGTTAATTATATACTGCTATTCTGTATTCCCTTCTACTGCTGCAAGATGGTGGTTTCCAGAAGATGCTAGTCTTCGATAGGCTAGGCCTTTCCCTCTATTCTGGCATTCTGCAGTTCAGTCCACATATACAGCTTATTCCTTTGATACGGATGCATACTTAGTATAGACCTGATGCTTGCGAGTACTTTTGATGAGTACTCATGGTTGCTTTGCTTCCCCTCCCCCTTCTTCCTTCTTTCTGGTTGTTGCAACCAGATGGCGGATCCCTGCTACTTCTCGAGCTTGCGTTGTATTCGCTCGAAGAGGGAAGGGTGATGTAGCACAGTAGCATAAGTATTTCCCTCAGTTTTTGAGAACCAAGGTATCAACCCGGTAGGAGACCACGCGCGAGTCCCTCGCACCCGCACAAACAAATAAGAAGTTCGCAACCAACGCGATAAGGGGTTGTCAATCCCTTTACGGTCACTTACGAAAGTGAGATCTGATAGATAGGATAGTATAATATTTTTGGTATAAGAACAGAAAGTAAATAAAGCAAAGTAAAGTAGATGGAAAACTTGAAAACTTTACAACACAAAACTTGAAAACATCACAACACAAAACTTGAAAACTTGAAAACTTCACAACACAAAACTTAGCATAACCACTCAAAGGTTGAAAACTTCACAACACAAAACTTAGCATAACCACTCAAAGGTTGAAAACTTCACAACACAAAACTTAGCAAAAAAATATCGTGAGCTCCGTTAGTATAAGAAAACAAATCACCACTCAAAGGTACTGTAATGAACTCATTCTTTGTTTATATTGGTGTTAAATCTACTATATTCCAACTTCTCCATGATTCTACCCCCCGATACTACTCATAGATTCATCAAAATAAGTAAACAACACACGAAAAACAGAATCTGTCAAAAACAGAACAGTCTGTAGTAATCTGCAACTTTCGAATACTTCTGTAACTCCAAAAAAAATTGAAATGCATTGGTAAACGTGAGCAATTTTTCTATTAATCATCTACAAAAAGAATCAACTACATAGCACTCTCCAGTAAAAAATTACAGCCAATCTCGTGAGCGCTAAAGTTTCTGTTTTTACAGCATGATCATATAAACTTCACACAAGTCTTCCCAAAGGTTCTACTTGGCACAAACACTAATTAAAACACAAAACCACATCTAAAAAGAAGCTAGATGCAATATTTATTCCTAAACGGAAGCAAAAACAAAGAAAATAAAATTGGCTTGCCTCCCAACAAGCTCTTGCTTTATAGCCATTAAGATCGGCTTGAGATTTCAATGATGCTCACATGAAAGATAAGAATTGAAGCACAAAAAGAGCATCATAAAACATGTGAAAATCACATCTAACTCTAACATACTTCCTATGCATAGGCATTTTATAGGAAAACAAATCAATACAAGCAATATCTAGCATATGCAAGGAAGAAAAAGAAAACAAGATCAATCTCATCATGAAGAGAGGTAATTTAGTAACATGAAGATTTCTACAACCATATTTTCCTCTCTCATAATAATTGTACGTAGAATCATAAGCAAATTCAACAATATAGCTATCACAAAACATATTCTCAACATGATCCACATGCATACGAAGTTGACACTCTTCCAAAATAGTGGGATCAACATTAACTAAAGTCATGACCTCTCCAAACCCACTTTTATCAAAAAATTCATAAGATTGAATATTCTCCAAATATGTGGGATCTAAAGTTGACACTCTTCCAAACCCACTTTCAATATTATTGCAAACATTATTATCAATCTCATATATATCATGTGGCTTAAATAAGTTTTCAAGATCGTAAGAAGCATCACCCCAATCATGATCACTGCAACAAGTAGTGGGCATAGCAAAATATGCATCCCCAAGCTTAGGGTTTTGCATATCATTAGCACAATTGACATTAATAGAGTCTATAATAACATCATTGCAATCATGCTTTTCATTCAAGGAGCTATCGTGAATCACTTTATAATCTTCTTCTTTCAACACTTCATCACAAATTTTAGATTCATGAATTTCAAGCAAAACCTAATAAAGATAATCTAGTGCATTAAACTCACTAGCAATTGGTTCATCATAGTTGGATCTCTTAAATATATTAGCAAGTGGACGAGGATCCATAATTTAGCAAGCGAAGATGCAAGCTAATAGAGGGCACATAGCAACACAAGCAAACAAAAAGGCAAACGGAAAAAGGCAAAGGTGAAGTGGGGGAGAGGAAAACGAGAGGCAAATAATGTAGTGTGAAGGATAAGGGTTTGTGATAGGTACTTGGTATATAACTTTTGCGTAAGCCTCCCTGGCAACGGCGCTAGAAATTCTTCTTGCTACTTCTCGAGCTTGCGTTGTATTCCCTCGAAGAGGAAAGGGTGATGCAACACAGTAGCGTAAGTATTTCCCTCGGTTTTTGAGAACCAAGGTATCAATCCAGTAGGAGACCACACGCGAGTCCCTCGCACCTGCACAAATAAATAAGAACTTCGCAGCCAACGCGATAAGGGGTTGTCAATCCCTTTACGGTCACTTACGAAAGTGAGATATGATAGATAGGATAGTAGAATATTTTTGGTATTTTTGGTATAAGAACAGAAAGTAAATAAAGCAAAGTAAAGTAGATGGAAGATTAATATGTTGAGAATAGACCCGGGGGCCATAGGTTTCACTAGTGGATTCTCTCATGATAACAGAATTCTACGGTGGGTGAACAAATTATTGTCGAGCAATTGATAGAAAAGCGCATAGTTATGAGAATATCTAGGCATGATCATTATATATAGGCATCACGTCCATGACAAGTAGACCGAAATGATTCTGCATATACTACTATTACTCCACACATCGACCGCTATCCAGCATGCATCTAGAGTATTAAGTTCACAAGAACAGAGTAATGCGTTAAGCAAGATGACATGATGTAGAGGGATAAACTCAAGCAATATGATATAAACCCCATCTTTTTATCCTCGATGGCAACAATACAATACGTGCCTTGCTGCCCCTGCTGTCACTGGGAAAGGACACCACAAGATTGAACCCAAAGCCAAGAACTTCTCCCATTGCAAGAACTATAGATCTAGTCGGCCAACCCGAATCAATAATTCGAAGAGACTTGCAAGGATATTATAATCATACATAAAAGATTTCAGAAAAGAATCAAATATTGTTCATAGATAATCTTGATCGTAAACCCACAATTTATCGGATCTCGACAAACACACTGCAAAAAGATTACATCGAATAGATCTCCTCGAAGATCGAGGACAATTTGTATTGATATCCAAAAAGAGAGAAGAAGTCATCTAGCTAATAACTATGGACCCGAAGGTCTGTGGTAAACTACTCACAACTCATTGGTGAGGCTATGGTGTTGATGTAGAAGCACTCTGTGGTAGATCCCCCCTCCGATGAAGCTCCGGAACAGGCCCCAAGATGGGATCTCACGGGAATAGAAGGTTGAGGCGGTGGAATTAGGGTTTTCTCTGTTGCCTTGATGTTTTCTGGGTACATGGATGTCACAACCCTAGCACTAGCCTTGCTTGTCATTGCATCAAAATCTTGTAATCATGCTTAAATTCCAAATAAATTGGACATAGGGATGTTCAAACCCTAGCACTTCAAATTTGAATAGGTCCAGTTAAAAAAATTGCATTCAATGTTTCCAAAGTGTTCTTATTAATTGTTTGATATTTTTGGTGTGGGGACCCCGACTTAGAAGTCGAGATTACCGAATGCACGTGTACAGTGATCCCAGAGATCAATGCTCAATGAACACACAGAAGCTGAATAACAAGAGTCTTACATCCATACATACCGTCTTACACAAATTAAGGCCATTATGGCCAAGTCTTACATAGATAAAGCCCCACGGGCTGAATAGCAAATAACTCAAATAGCGGAAGTCTTCGATGATAAGTAGAACCCATGCCATCTGCCTTAACCCTACAGGCATTCTGACTGGGATAGCTTCCTAGTTCGCATGTTCGTCTCCATAAAAGTCTTCTTCATATTCCTGTTCCTCCATGCCTGGCCAATTAAATAACCAGTGGCAAGCCAATGAGTACTTTGAATGTACTCGCAAGCAACCCATGATTTGGTTCAAAGTAACAATGCAATTGTACAACAATGAGCAATCTAGCAACGAGCTAGAATAAATATACTATCATCAAGTATATGCATCAATAATTTTCACGTAACCTCGAGGACAGGTTACCGATATCAACATGAATATGATTCAGCTCAACTAGTCAAGTCACCACCTTGACTCATCACACACACATACTTTCACCGATGTAGTAAAACTCTGGACATAGTTTAAGTAGCACCACCCAACTGTCCATGAACGTGGACACGGCTATTCAAATAGTTTTACACTCTGGAGAGGTTGCGCACTTTACCCACAAGATCCGGGAAGCTTTCGTGACACCCACGATCCCGCAGTACCTCAAGTACTCGGGGGAAGCACCCGGTCATTATCTTTCCTTAGACGACACTAACATAGGGTCCACTCGTTGGTACACGGCCCTCGAGTACAAACAATAGATCGTGGGACTTGCCCTAATTTCAATGTCACGCGTACCCGAAGGGACCAACGGTGTGTCCGGTGCCCTGTAAAAACAGTCATGGTCGTCTATCCAAGCACGACCCCGTCCCGGGAAAGACCTCAAATCTTCCCATCACTAGTAATGCGGGCACCATGCTAGTATCGACCTAAGTAATCAATAATGCCCCGTCCCATAAGAGGTAGAGTGGTTGCACATGTTTGGTTGGGACGGTAGTCACACATAAATCTAATCCATCATTTCACCCATGCACAAGATCTTTACCGGCACATCACTTCTTCCTCAAGTGATGACCTAACTCAATATCACCCTCGGGCATTAGGGGCACCCGATGTTTTTTTTGAAAAGAATGCAACCACGAAGGTTTCACGGCACACATGCATCACTAAGCATCACTACTAATCATATGCATGACATCTAGCACATAGCAAGATCATGAGTAAGCATGCATCATGTGGTGGTTCTTAACTAGGTCACCACCGTAACTCTTATCATCATGCATTCGGAAACAAACAGGTTCCAAAGAACACAAGTGTATCATGGTCAAAGGGCTGCTTGCATGGATTGGCTTGGTCTTCAAAGTCTTCAAATCCTTCTCCACCTTCTTCCTCAGCAACCTCGTCAAATACGGTATCTAATCGTCGCAAAATAACAACGGGAAAATAAGACCACAATAAAAACAGAAAAATCGAAGTGCTCAAAAAAATGTCAACTTATTTTTGTTAAATACTAGAGGGAAAACTAAGATGGCAAAAATTCTTAGTTGGAGTTTTGGAGTTGCAGAATGGGATCTAAGGATTTTTGAACAGAAGTTTTAATGTTCAAATATGAATTTAAATTTGAACAGAACAGACAAGGTTCATGGATATGTGTGAAAGTGACACCATTAAATAGGTTGGAATTTTACAAGATTTTAGGAGTTGGAATTAATTCATTTGGACAAATATTTATTTCTGTGAAATTATTTGAAATAGTCACAAAAAAAGAAAAAGAGAAAAGGTCCTGTGCCACTGGGCCAGAACGGCCACAGTGCACGGCCCAGGGCGAATAGCCCACCGCTCGGGCGCCAGCGCGCGCGCGTCAGGGTTTTCAAACCTGACGGGCGGGGCCCGGCGGTCAGTGGCTGCGAGGGGAGAGAGAGCGGTGAGGATGACAGGCGGGGCCCGCCTGTCATCTTCAACCTCACGGCCAGAGCGACGGTGAGCTCACCGGCGGGGCAAACGGAGGGCAGGAACGGGCTTAGCGAGGAGTCGCCGTTCCAGTGGTGGTGGTGCGGCTCGCCGGAGAGGCCTGGTTCGCCGGCGGCGAGGACACGCGGCGGAGGAACGTCGGGAAGATCCTGGCTGGCTCGCTCCGGGTTGCAATACGAGTGGAAGAAGGAGGGGAACGAGTCAGTGAGGTCTGCTGGCTCCAGATCGAGCGAGAGTTGGGGCGGAGAGGGGCTGTACCGCGAGATCTCTGGTTGCCCGACGCGGCGGAGCTCCGGTCGATCCCGAGCACTAAGGCACTCTGAGGGCGAATGGGTGGTGCTGGAGTGTTACTGGGAGTGTGGGGAGGCTGTTGGTGAAGAGAGGAGGGGCTCGGGGGCCCTATTAATAGGGGAACGGCGAGGTCCCGTGGACCTGTGCGCCGGCGAGCTTCTGCTCGACGCCACAGTGCACGGGAGGCGATGGGATTGCAACTGGGGTGTTGCTGGACGAATTCCAGGGCGAAGGGAAGGAAGAGGGGGAGCGGGGGATGCTCCAGAGGGCGCGCGCGTGTGAGGCCGACGAGTGGAGCTTGCGGGCGGCCGTTGCGCGTGCGAGGGCGGTCACTGGAGGGAGGAGGAGGAGGGGGACAGCGCCGGGGGAGGTCGCAGACGTCGAGGCGCATCGTTTGGCGCGAGGAGGGAGCACGAGGTGGTCGGAGGTGCTGGATTGGGTGAAGCTACAGTGCGGGTGCGCACTGTAGCGCGCTCTGGAGCGTGCTTATTGCATGCCATGGCATGCCATTGGCTCTCTGGGCGTGTCCGCCGTGTCTGGGGGGTCCATGACGAAGTAAACAACTCAGGTGAGGCCTTGGATGCTCTGGGTGATCAATGAGGGAGGAGTGAAGCTGGTAAATGAGTAGAAATGGGCTGTCCAGCAAGGTGAATTGGGGTTTTCACCCCTCAATCATGGATCTGTGGACATGGGGGAGTTACTATAGGTAGAATGTAACTAGATGAAGTTGTGGTAGAAAGTTGAGGCAAAAGTAAATAGTAAAAGAGGCCAAGATGATGGTTTTGGTAAAATGGCAGAAGGTGTTTGATCAAGTTTTGGTCAAGCAAATGATTTCCACTAGCCATGACACTTAACAGGATTGAATGTCATAAGGAAATAGGGTGTTTCACCAAATTTGGGCTCATTTGAAGAAACTAGCCAATGTAACTTTGGTGAACCCTAGAAAACAACAGAAATGGCTTCATCTTGTTTAAGTCAATCTAATCATCTCCCCTTGATGCACCACTTGGTGTAGTTTCATAATTTGGGGTATTGATCATGCTCACAAAGTTTGAAGCTCCAGATAAAAAGTTGGTAATGTAAAGTTGTTCAAATTTGAATTTGAACAGAAAGGGTTTTGGGGCATTCTGATCAAGTTGCCCTACTCCAAATCTTGTGCCATTTGGTCTAGATGCCTTATTAGGCCATTCTAGCATGTGCACTAAGTTTGAGAGCATTTGGACAAGTTTGGCAATGTAAAGTTGCTCAAACTTCAAATATGGACATAATGGTTTTGAAGGGTTTTGAGGATGCTATCCTGCTTCCCAAGGCATGGGTCTTGGCAAGATCATCAAATATGTCATATATGACATGATAGAATTTCCCTGGAATTTTTGGAGAATATTTCCCTTGTAAATATTTCAAAAGCTTGAAATATCCAGAAAGGGTTTTAGAGGGATTAGCCCATTATTTTGAACATGACCAAGTGTTGAAACTCTTATATATGGACAATAAATGTCCTATGAGTCTCCCTGAATTTTGGCAAATATTTTTGAAACACTTAAATAATTTTCCCTTATTAAAGACCATTTCTGGCCTTAAGAAAAATCTTTTAAATAAAACAGGAAAATAACCTTTAAAATTATACTTTTGTGGTTTCTGGGAGTCCTATGACTACTAGGTCTCAAATATACTTTTTGAAATAATTTTCTCACCCTAAATCAAGCACTTGCAGTGCAAACCTCAATTCAGGGGGTTTTGGAATACTAAATTTTTAAAAATACATTTTGGCCAAAATAATTTTATAAGAAAATACTATACTGCTATATAACACTTGGCATGATCATTGGGCAGAAGTTTTGGGCATGGAGATGAATTCTACAAGAGGTAATAGTTGACTTTAATGAGCACAAGAAAAACACATGAGGCAAAAAGCTTAATTCAAATAAAAGCCAAATGATGCCTTAAAAATTTGCTAGCCCAAATTTTCATGTTTCATTTATGCAAATGACATGTTACAAAATGCAGGGTGTGACAGACCTACCCCCCTTACAAGAATCTCGTCCCCGAGATTCCTAAACTAGGTCTTAAAAGAGATCGGGAAACTCGGATCTAAGATAGTCTTCACGTTCCCAGGTTGCTTCTACTTCCGTGTGGTTGCTCCACTGGACCTTGAAGTACTTGATGGTACGGCTTCGCGTCCGTCGTTCTGCTTCATCCAGAATGCGAATGGGCTTCTCGCGGTAGGTCAAATCAGGCTGCAGATCAATGGCTTGGTGATCAACATCCTTGTAGAGATCAGGCTTGTTCGGAACTTGGAGACATTTCCGGAGTTGTGACATGTGGAACACATTGTGCACATCGGATAGCTCAGGTGGTAGTTCCAACTGGTAAGCCACTTCTCCTCGTCGTGCAGTGATCTCAAAGGGTCCAATGAACCTTGGTGCGAGCTTCCCCTTGACATGGAAACGCTTGGTTCCCTTTAGAGGAGTTACCCGCAGGTATACATGATCCCCGACATGGAAACTCATGTCCCGATGGTGAGTGTCAGCATAGCTCTTCTGCCTTGACTTGGCTGCCTTCAAACGTTCTCTGACTAGTTGGACTTGCTCTTCTGCTTCGCGGAGAATATCCGGTCCAAAGACTAGCCCTTCTCCAGTCTCTGACCAGTTGAGGGGTGTGCGACATCTGCGTCCGTACAATGCCTCAAATGGTGCCATCTGAAGGCTCGACTGATAACTGTTGTTATAGGAGAACTCAGCAAAAGGGAGGCAATCTTCCCACTTGGCTCCATATGCCAACACACAGGCTCGGAGCATGTCTTCGAGAATTTGATTTACTCGTTCTATCTGACCTCCGGTCTGTGTGTGGAAAGCAGTGCTGAAAGAAAATTTGGTTCCCAAGGCTTCTTGGAACTTCTTCCAGAACCTTGAGGTGAACTGGGTTCCTCGATCTGACACAATCTCCTTGGGAATGCCGTGAAGGCTTACGATTCTGTCGATGTAGAGAGCTGCCAGCCGGTTGCCATCATAAGTAGTCTTGACAGGAATGAAATGGGCCACCTTGGTCAAATGGTCGACTATGACCCAGATGGAGTCATGTCCTCTATTCGACCTTGGTAATCAAGTGATGAAGTCCATTCCGACTTTATCCCACTTCCACTCAGGAACCTTGAGTGGTTGAAGCAATCCAGCGGGTCACTGATATTCAGCCTTGACCCTTTGGCACACATCACACTTTGCAACATAGGTTGCAATCTCTCTTTTCATCCCGTGCCACCAGAATCTTTCCTTCAAGTCTTGATACATCTTGGTTCCTCCAGGGTGGATGGAATACAGAGTGTCGTGGGCTTCTTGCAGGATCAGGTTCTTCAACTCCATCTGGGTTGGTACGCAGATGCGGCCTTTGTACCAAACAATCCCGTGCTCGTCTTCAGAGAATCCTGGGGCCTTGCCTAGCTTCATCTTCTTCTTGATGCCTTCAATGCTTGCGCGCCCACCTTACACCTTCTTGACTTCGTCCATCAGGGTTGGTTTGACTTCCAAATGATCCAGAAATCCAGGGGTGACCAATTCCAGACTGAATTGTTTGAACTCCTTAAATAGGGCTGGCTGCCTCTTTTGAATTATGGCGTTCAAGGAGCAAGCCTTCCTGCTTAAGGCATCGGCCACCACGTTAGCCTTCCCGGGGTGATATTGAACACTGAGGTCATAGTCCTTGATGAGTTCCAACCATCTTCACTGCCTCATGTTCAATTCCTTTTGGGTGAAAATATACTTCAGACTTTTGTGGTCTGTGTATATCTCACACCGTATCCCTAGGAGGTAATGCCGCCATGTCTTCAAGGCATGAACCACTGCCGCTAACTCAAGACCGTGAGTAGCGTAGTTCTCTTCATGAGGTCGTAGCTGCCTGGAGAGGTAAGCTATGACTCGGCCTTCTTGCATCAGAACGCTTCCCAATCTGGTTCGAGAGGCATCACAATATATCACGAACTCCTTGTGAATATCAGGTGTTGCCAGAACTGGGGCGGTGGTCAACCTCTTCTTGTGCTCTTGGAAGCTCTCTTTGCATTTTGGCGTCCACTCGAACTTCTTGTCCTTCTTGAGGAGCTAAGTCATTGGCCGGGCAATGCTAGAGAATCCTTCCACGAATTTGCGATAATAGCCCGCAAGTCCGAGGAAGCTTCTGACTTCCTTGACGGTCGTTGGAGATTGCCATTGGGTCACAGCTTCGATCTTTGCGGGATCAACTGATAATCCTTCTTCGGTCAAGACATGACCTAAGAATCCAACTTTATGCAGCCAGAACTCACACTTGCTGAATTTGGCATATAGTTGGTGCTCCCGAAGCTTGTCTAGGACCATCCTCAAATGTTGCTCGTGCTCTTCCTCTGTCTTCGAGAATACAAGAATGTCATCAATGAAGACAACAACAAACTTGTCCAAATATTCCATGAAGACTTTATTCATGAGATACATGAAGTAAGCTAGGGCATTGGTCAACCCAAAGGACATGACCGTGCACTCGTACATGCCATATCTGGTTACGAATGCCGTCTTTGGAATATCTTGGGGTCTGATCTTCAGCTAGTAGTACCCAGATCTGAGGTCGATCTTGGAGAACACCTTGGCTCCGCTGAGCCGATCAAACAAATCTTCAATCTTGGGAAGTGGATATTTGTTCTTGATTGTAACTTCATTGAGGGAGCGATAGTCAATGCATAAGCGGATGGTACCGTCCCTCTTTGCCACAAACAGAACAGGTGATCCCCAAGGGGAGGCACTTGGGCGGATAAATCCCTTCCTCAGCTGCTCTTCCAGCTGCTTCTTCAACTCGGCTAATTCTTCTGTCCCCATTCTATAAGGCTTCTTATAGATGGGTCCTGCTCCAGGCACGAGCTCGATGATGAACTCAATGTCACGGTCAGGGGGCATTCCCGGTAGTTCATCCGGAAAGACATCAGGATACTCGCATACCACCGGTACTTGCTCTAGCCCAACTTCAGACAGACAGTTGACTTGAACGGCTTGAGCGGAAGAGGAGTTAGGAGCAAACTTGACTTCGACTCCTTGGTCATTGGTCACGGTGACAGTCCGATTGGCACAGTCTAACAAGCCTTGGTGCTTGCTGAGCCAATTCATGCCTAGGATCACATCCAAGCCTTGTGATCTCAGGACGATGAGGTCTGCTAGGAAATCTACACCGTTAATGGTAATACTGACTCCTTTACAGTCTATCTTGGCTCTCATCTCTGCTCCGGGGGTTTGTACCACCATAGGGTTATTCAGGGGTGTAGGGGTCATGCCACTTTTTAATGCAAATATTTGAGTGACAAATGAATGCGTGGCTCCAGAATCAAACAAGACAGTTGCAGGTGCTGAGTTGACAAGGAACGTACCCAGCACGACGTCCGGGTCTTCCTGGGCTTCTTCAGCAGTGACGTGATTCACACGCCCCTTCCCATGGTTAGGAGGGTTGCGAGGAGCTGGGTTCCTTGGTGGCATCCCGCGGCCTTGTCCTAGGTTCTGCGCATTGGGGCGCGGGGCATCAGGCTTCTTGTTGGGGCACACCCTTGAGATGTGTCCTGACTGACCACATCCAAAGCAAGTGACTTGGTTTGGATTGTTGATCTTGTTGCCACCATTGTTATTGGGGTTGAATACTGGCCTTGGGTTGGCATACTGCTGAGGCTGATAAGTGGTGCGAGGTGCAGGAGCTCTTGGTTGCTGATAGGTTGCCTTGGACGGGGCTGACTGCCACGGGTGAGGCTTCTGGTTGCTGGAACTTCCCTTGCTGACCATCTTGCACTTGCGAGTGTCTTCCAGAGCACGCCGCTTGTCTTCAAGCATGAGTGCTTTGTTCACCAGGTCAGGGAAGGTCGGGCAGTCGCACACGACAAGCGAGTATTGCAGAGTCTGATTGAGGCCTTCCATGAAGCGCTCCCTTTTTGCAGCATCAGTGCTGACATCTTCAGGGGCATACCTTGACAGAACACTGAACTTCTGCATGTACTCCTTGACAGTGCCACTTCCTTGCTTCGGGGCTCGGAACTCACGCTTTTTAATAGCCATGATCCCGGAAGGAATGTGGGCTTTGCGGAATTCTGCCTTGAAGTTGTCCCAAGTGATGTCTTGTCCAGCATGCATGACCTTGAATCCATCCCACCAAGCTCTAGCAGTCCCCCCGAGGCAGTGGGCTGCATAAGCCACCTTCTCGCGGTCTTCGGTGCATCCGACTAGTTCCAGCAAGTCCTCAATGGTGCGGACCCAGTCGTCTGCATCCAGGGGTTCAGCAGTCTCGATGAAAGTTGGCGCTGCATGCTTCTTGAACTCTGCCAACGTGGAACGTCCATTGCCATTCCCCGCCGGCTGGCGGTTGTTGGTGACAGCTTGAGCAATCAACTGAAGGGCTGCAGTGTTGGCTTGGCGTTCCTCTCAGAAAGCTTGGAGAAGCTGAGCCATGTCCATGTTCGGAGGAGGTGGTGGTGGAGCTTGGTCGTTGGTTTGGTCGTGGCCTGCCTCTGACTGAGCGGATGCTCCGGCTTCAGGCTGCTGGGTAGAGGTACCGGTACGAGTTACAACAGGCATCCTGTTGGAGCGGTAAAAGGTCTCATGACTTGGAAGAGGGAAAGCAAGATAGATGGGTGCCTAGTAAGGGGGTGGGTGTGACACTAATCAAATCATGCAAGGGCCGAAAGGCCAAACACATTCATTAAAATCCAAATGGGTGATGCAGTCGTTTACATATTCCCGAAGGAAGAATACGACATACATACAAACACAACAAAAGCAACACTAGATGGTTTCATATGAACCATACAAGGACTCGACTGCGCATAGGGGTTACACGACCTATCCTACCGTAGAGGTCACGAACTGGCATATCCGAGTAGCGAATAATGCCTAAGCGGCGGAATGCTCGGTCGTGTATTCTGGCTCTTCTGGGTCTTCCTCCTTGTCTTCATCTGTCTGGGCCCCCTTGTCACTTGAGGGCGTGGGGGAGTGGAGGAGTTGGATACGACGGTGCTTTGTCGGTGGTGCAGGGAAAAGCTTGCGATATTCCCTTGCCGTCATCCGGCGTCGCCGAGGTGGTTCTTCATTCTTGGAAGATACATCTCCGGAGGGCCTTCCGCCTCGGTATGCGATAGCGGACTGTCCGGAAGGCGCTCCTTCTTTCTTGATCCTATTTGTCTTCTCTTGAGCTCGACAAAGAAGTGCCTTGGTCTTGTGAAGTTCTTCTCGGAGCTTCATCGATTCCGACGCCAAGTCTTGTGCCAAGCTGTCGGCACATAGACTGAAGTAGGTCTGGAACCGAAGCGAGAGTCCTTCCTTCAGTGGAGGGGCTAGTGCACTGCTTTCATCTTCACCTTCCTTCCGGTAAGGTAAGAAGCGGGTTGTCATCTTGGTTGCCATCTCCGGAAGAAGCTCGCGGAGACGGGTTAGTGCCTTGAGTGCATTTGCCTCGACAGCAAGAGGTAATGTTGCCATCTGGGGTCCCTCAAAGAACCAACTTGTGGGAGGATCGTTTGCCTTCATGATCACTTCCACATGGTACTCCACCTCAGTGTCGCTAACCCAATGCTCAAGGTAGGTGAGGATGGGTGCTCGGTGGAACTGGCACTCCTGGAGGCTATCCTCGAGAAGCAAAGGAAACCCAGTGGTCAGGTGTTCTTCAGGTACAGCGGCCATCTACAAAGGTTGAATAGGAGAGGTTAATAAGCTGATGATAACTCAGGTTGGTAAGGTTTAGAAAAGAAGAGAGGTTCAGAAGGTTTTTGAAAAAGGGGTCTCATCTAACTAACGCCCATGCTAACTAAGGCTTCCTACAGTCAGGATGGCTCTGCTACCAGCTTTGTGGGGACCCCGACTTAGAAGTCGAGATCACCGAATGCACGTGTACAGTGATCCCAGAGATCAATGCTCACTGAACACACAGAAGCTGAGTAACAAGAGTCTTACATCCATACATACTGTCCTACACAAATTAAGGCCATTATGGCGAAGTCTTACATAGATAAAGCCTCACGGGCTGAATAGCAAATAACTCAAATAGCGGAAGTCTTCGATGATAAGTAGAACTCATGCCATCTGCCTTAACCCTACAGACATTCTGACTGGGATAGCATCCTAGTTCGCATGTTCATCTCCATAAAACTCTTCTTCATATTCCTGTTCCTCCATGCCTGGCCAATTAAATAACCAGTGGCAAGCCAATGAGTACTTTGAATGTACTCGCAAGCAACCCATGATTTGGTTCAAAGTAACAATGCAATTGTACAACAATGAGCAATCTAGCAACGAGATAGAATAAATATACTATCATCAAGTATATGCATCAATAATTTTCACGTAACCTCGAGGACAGGTTACCGATATCAACATGAATATGATTCAGCTCAACTAGTCAAGTCACCACCTTGACTCATCACACACACATAATTTCACCGATGTAGTAAAACTCCGGACATAGTTTAAGTAGCACCACCCAACTGTCCATGACCGTGGACACGGCTATTCAAATAGTTTTACACTCTACAGAGGTTGCGCACTTTACCCACAAGATCCGGGAAGCTTTCGTGACACCCACGATCCCGCAGTACCTCAAGTACTCGGGGGAAGCACCCGATCGTTATCTTTCCTTAGACGACACTAACATAGGGTCCACTCATTGGTACACGACCCTCGAGTACAAACAATAGATCATGGGACTTGCCCTAATTTCAATGTCACGCGTACCCGAAGGGACCAACGATGTGTCCGGTGCCCTGTAAAAACAGTCATGGTCGTCTATCCAAGCACGACCCCGTCCCGGGAAAGACCTCAAGTCTTCCCGTCACTAGTAATGCGGGCACCATGCTAGTATCGACCTAAGTAATCAATAATGCCCCGTCCCATAAGGGGTAGAGTGGTTGCACATGTTTGGTTGGGACGGTAGTCACACATAAATCTAATCCATCATTTCACCCATGCACAAGATCTTTACCGGCACATCACTTCTTCCTCAAGTGATGACCTAACTCAATATCACCCTCGGGCATTAGGGGCACCCGATGTTTTTTTTTGAAAAGAATGCAACCACGAAGGTTTCACGGCACACATGCATCACTAAGCATCACTACTAATCATATGCATGACATCTAGCACATAGCAAGATCATGAGTAAGCATGCATCATGTGGTGGTTCTTAACTAGGTCACCACCGTAACTCTTATCATCATGCATTCGGAAACAAACGGGTTCCGAAGAACACAAGTGTATCATGGTCAAAGGGCTGCTTGCCTGGATTGGCTTAGTCTTCAAAGTCTTCAAATCCTTCTCTACCTTCTTCCTCAGCAACCTCGTCAAATATGGTATCTAATCGTCGCAAAATAACAACAGGAAAATAAGACCACAATAAAAACAGAAAAATCAATGTGCTCAGAAAAATGTCAACTTATTTTTGTTAAATACTAGAGGGAAAACTAAGATGGCAAAAATTCTTAGTTGGAGTTTTGGAGTTGCAGAATGGGATCTAAGGATTTTTGAACAGAAGTTTTAATGTTCAAATATGAATTTAAATTTGAACAGAACAGAAGAGGTTCATGGATATGTGTGAAAGTGACACCATTAAATAGATTGGAATTTTACAAGATTTTAGGAGTTGGAATTAATTCATTTGGACAAATATTTATTCTGTGAAATTATTGGAAATAGTGACAGAAAAAGAAAAAGAGAAAAGGTCCTGTGCCACTGGGCCAGAACGGCCACAGTGCACGGCCCAGGGCGAATAGCCCACCGCTCGGGCGCCAGCGCGCACGCGTCAGGGTTTTCAAACCTGACGGGCGGGGCCCGGCGGTCAGTGGCTGCGAGGGGAGAGAGAGAGCGGTGAGGATGACAGGCGGGGCCCGCCTGTCATCTTCAACCTCACGGCCAAAGCGACGGTGAGCTCACCGGCGGCGATTCCGGGCACGGCGGGGCAAACGAAGGGCAGGAACGGGCTCAGCGAGGAGTCGCCGTTCCAGTGGTGATGGTGCGGCTCGCCGGAGAGGCCTGGTTCGCCGGCGACGAGGACACGCGGCGGAGGAACGTCGGGAAGATCCTGGCTGGCTCGCTCCGGGCAGCAATAGGAGTGGAAGAAGGAGGGGAACGAGTCAGTGAGGTCTGCTCGCTCCAGATCGAGCGAGAGTTGGGGCGGAGAGGGGCTGTACCGCGAGATCTTCGGTCGCCCGACGCGGCGGAGCTCCGGTCGATCCCGAGCACTAAGGCCCTCTGAGGGCGAATGGGTGGTGCTGGAGTGTTACTGGGAGTGTGGGGAGGCTGTTGGTGAAGAGAGGAGGGGCTCGGGAGCCCTATTTATAGGGGAACGGCGAGGTCCCGTGGACTTGTGCGCCGGCGAGCTTCTGCTCGACGCCACAGTGCACGGGAGGCGATGGGATTGCGACTGGGGTGTTGCTGGACGAATTCCAGGGCGGAGGGAAGGAAGAGGGGGAGCGGGGGATGCTCCAGAGGGCGCGCGCGTGTGAGGCCGACGAGTGGAGCTTGCGGGCGACCGTCGCGCGTGCGAGGGCGGTCACTGGAGGGAGGAGGAGGAGGGGGACAGCGTCGGGGAGGTCGCAGACGTCGAGGCGCATCGTTTGGCGCGAGGGGGGAGCACGAGGTGGTCGGAGGCGCTGGATTGGGCGAAGCTACAGTGCGGGTGCACACTGTAGCGCGCTCTGGAGCGTGCTTATCGCATGCCATGGGATGCCATTGGCTCTCTGGGCGTGTCCGCCGTGTCTGGGGGGTCCATGACGAAGTAAACAACTCAGGTGAGGCCTTGGATGCTCTGGATGATCAATGAGGGAGGAGTGAAGCTGGTAAATGAGTAGAAATGGGCTGTCCAGCAAGGTGAATTGGGGTTTTCACCCCTCAATCATGGAGCTGTGGACATGGGGGAGTTACTGGAGGTAGAATGTAACTAGATGAAGCTGTGGTAGAAAGTTGAGGCAAAAGTAAATAGTAAAAGAGGCCAAGATGATGGTTTTGGTAAAATGGCAGAAGGTGTTTGATCAAGTTTTTGTCAAGCAAATGATTTCCACTAGCCATGAAATTTAACAGGATTGAATGTCATAAGGAAATAGGGTGTTTCACCAAATTTGGGCTCATTTGAAGAAACTAGCCAATGTAACTTTGGTGAACCCTAGAAAACAAAAGAAATGGCTTCATCTTGTTTAAGTCAAGATAATCATCTCCCCTTGATGCACCACTTGGTGTAGTTTCATCATTTGGGGTATTGATCATGCTCACAAAGTTTGAAGCTCCAGATAAAAAGTTGGTAATGTAAAGTTGTTCAAATTTGAATTTGAACAGAAAGGGTTTTGGGGTATTCTGATCAAGTTGCCCTACTCCAAATCTTGTGCCATTTGGTCTAGATGCCTTATTAGGCCATTCTAGCATGTGCACCAAGTTTGAGAGCATTTGGACAAGTTTGGCAATGTAAAGTTGCTCAAACTTCAAATATGGACAGAATGGTTTTGAAGGGTTTTGAGGATGCTATCCTGCTTCCCAAGGCATGGGACTTGGCAAGATCATCAAATATGTCATATATGAAATGATAGAATTTCCCTGGAATTTTTGGAGAATATTTCCTTTGTAAATATTTCAAAAGCTTGAAATATCTAGAAAGGATTTTAGAGGGATTAGCCCATTATTTTGAACATGACCAAGTGTTGAAACTCTTATATATGGACAATATATGTCCTATGAGTCTCCCTGAATTTTGGCAAATATTTTTGGAACACTTAAATAATTTTCCCCTATTAAAGACCATTTCTGGCCTGAAGAAAAAGCTTTTAAATAAAATAGGAAAATAACCTTTAAAATTTTACTTTTGTGGTTTCTGGGAGTCCTATGACTACTAGGTCTCAAATATACTTTTTGAAATATTTTTCTCACCCTAAATCAAGCACTTGTAGTGCAAACCTCAATTCAGGGGTTTTTGGAATACTAAATTTTTAAAAATACATGTTGGCCAAAATAATTTTATAAGAAAATACGATACTGCTATATAACACTTGGCATGATCATTGGGCAGAAGTTTTGGGCTTGGAGATGAATTCTACAAGAGGTAATAGTTGACTTTAATGAGCACAAGAAAACACATGAGGCAAAAAGCTTAATTCAAATAAAAGCCAAATGATGCCAAAAATTTTTGCTAGCCCAAATTTTCATGTTTCATTGATGCAAATGACATGTTACAAAATGCAGGGTGTGACATTTGGCAAGGCTTTTGCACCAAACCAAAAATAATGAACATTTTTAGGAATATTTTGGGCACTGAATTTAAACCATTATTGTATTTGAATTTGGAGTTATATTCATAGTATATAGAATGTATTTCCAAATAACTGTGAATTAATTTATGTGCTCCTGGAAAAGTCCATGGAGAAACATAAAAATACTCTGAGGATGTTTTGGCACTTGTTTGATTTTGTTTGAATTCAAACAATGGCAAAAGAAAAAAAGAAAACAGAAAAAGAGAAGAAAAGTAAAAGGACAGAAGACCAACCAAACTTACCTGGTGGCCCATCCCACCACCACGGCTAGTCATCTCCCTCCTCTCGCCAGGAGGACGAGAGACGCATGCACGGTGCTTGCGGCCACACGCTAGCCACCTCCACCTTGCCTGCATGTCTCTTCGCCGCCCCGAAGCGCCTAGAGGACGCCACGCACCCCCCCGGTCCTCTCCCTCGCTCCCCTCGTCCTTCCCCTCCCTTGGATCTCTCTCTCTCACACCACCGAGCGGGGCTCGTCGCCGCCGACGCAGTTCACCGTAGCCACCGCCTCCCCCTGAATCTCTCTCCGTGTCCAGAAGATCCCCCACGACCACCTCTTCCTCCTTGATGAGTCATGTGAGCTCGGCTGCCCTGCATCGCCATCTACATCGCCTTCTTCTCCCTCCGGCTGCCGAGATCGCCGGCAACACCAGGACGCCGTCTGTGCCTCCCCGAGCCCGCTGTTCTGCGCTGTGTGTGCGCTTAGACGATGTTCTGACGATGTGATCGACGACGCCGATGAAGAATTATACTATCTTCAGAAGTGCCAGGCAAGCATAACCCCCTTGTTCATTCCGATACAATCCCACTCTCTCACTCTTGCTCTCTTTTACTTCATTAGGACAACAACGTTTCAACTGTTACATGCTGCGGTAGTTGAACCCCTTTCCACCGCATGACCTGTCTTTGCCACAGTAAATACTTGAAACCCACTAGCATGAGTAGGAGTTGTTTAAGCCCCGATGTGCCTACTCATTCATGCTTGTTTATCATGCCTGCTATTTCTTAGAGTTGTGTCAGGTCTGATTCATCGGGGATTACTTGGAAAGTTGTGAACACGTCCTACTGTTGAGAGCTAAGTGTGTGAACACAATTTGGTAAATGTAGCGGTGAGAGGCCATGTAGGAGTACATGGTGGGTTGTCTCATTGAAACCGTCCTCACGAACTGAGTTCTGTGTTTGTGATCCATTAACAATTACTACCACACATTGGGTTCCGGTAACTCGACCCCTCTCGGCTTATTAATCAACTCAATCTCTGTCCAGGAGTTGCAACTAGTTTCTGGTGTTTGTAGGTAGTGTTAGTAGTCTACCAAGTGGCACCCGGTACAGGTGGGCTTGGGACAGACTAGGCACCGTGGCCGGGTGTACCAAGCGTCGCCCGTTTGGTGGGCTTGGGAACCCTGTACACATCGTTTGGGGCCGTGAGCGGCACCCCGACTGGATCTCCTTGCGGGTGGAACCCGAATAGGCGATAAACCTGGACTAGTGACCTGTGTGGTTAGTCAGGTTGTGGCCGACTCCCTCGCTAGGCTTCCGCTTGAAGGTTGCCGAGATACACGACGTGTACATGGTGGTAGGTGGCGAGAGCGTGTGTGAAGAAGTACACCCCTGCAGGGTTAACATCATCTATTCGAATAGCCATGTCTGCGGTAAAGGACTTATGGGTTACCTGTATAGTTCATAGACAAGTGAAAGTGGATACTCTAAAATGCGCAAGATAAGCGTGAGTGCTATGGATGGCCTTCTCGTAGGAAGACGGGAGCGGATCCATAGTGGTGTATTGACTAGTGAATATGTGGACTCGTGTGCGCCACCTCAAAAGAGTTACCAGCAGCCGTAGTACAGGATAGCCACTGAGTCAAAACTGGCTTGCTGCAGTTAAACCCCACAACCCCCTTTGTTGATAATGGTGCATATGTAGTTAGTTCTGATGTAAGTCTTGCTGAGTACCTTTGTACTCACGTTTGCTTAATTTATGTTTTGCAGAGAGACTTCAGTCTCACTAGTAGCTCCGTGTGGACTTCAATGTTTAGCTTGCTACCTCAGTTACGATCTTGTACCCTTGGGAGGGTCTTGTAGATAGTCAGGCTTGATAGCATTCTTCCTTTTCAGATGTCTGTACTCAGACATGTTTATGCTTCCGTTGCCTGTATGCTCTGTATGCTGGGTCATGAGACCCACTGCTTGTAATAAATGCTACGATGGCTCTTCTGGGCCTTTATCTATATGAGTTGTTGAGTTATGTTGTGATGCCATGTTCTACATCACATACTTGCATGCTATGCGTACGTGTAATGTGTATTGCTATGTGTGGGACCCGACACCTAGTTATTTACCCTTGGTAGCCTATCTTATGGGGAAATGCCTCCTAGTGCTTCCACAGAGCCTTGGTAGCTTGCTACTGCTCCGGAACACATGGATTGACCGGCATGTGTCCTTCCTTGCTCCTGTGTCTGTCCCCTCTGGGGAAATGTCACGCGGTGTATACCGGAGTCCTGTTAGCTTGCTACAGCCCAGCAACACTCACTGCTGACCGACACGTGCATTGTTGGGTCATGTATGCATGTCCCTATAATTTAGTGCCACTTTTGGTTTATAACTAGTCATGTCGGCCCGGGTTCTCTGTCATATGGATGCTAGCGACACTATCATATACGTGAGCCAAGATGCGCAAACGGTCCCGGGCCAGGTAAGGTGGCACCCGTGGGGATACCGTGCGTGAGGCCGCAAAGTGATATGATGTGTTACATGCTCGATCGGTGTGACTTAGTATCAGGGTCCCGACAGCTTTGGTATCAGAGCTTGACTGCATGTAGGATTACCAAGCCAAACTGGTTGAAGTCGAGTCTAGAAATTCTTTAGCTATATAAGGGAATTGATTGTGGAAGGGAACGTAAGGCTCTTTTTACTCCTTTACCTTATGCCCTTCTGATATGAGTCACCCTCATCTTTCTTACGGGGTTAAGGAACTAGGCTTTCTATTCTTTTTATCAGGATCACATTAAGGGTGGATTCAATTCTCAATTCAGTCTCAAGTACTTTTGTTTGTTAAACTGTTGGTCTCAGAACCTTGACATTGTGATGTTGAGTGGTTATGCTACATTTTTGCATGAATCTCACAATCTTTTTGAGCATTTACAGGTGTTATGTTGTCTGAGTCATCCCAGGTATCTAAACAATCTGATGCATTTGCAAATCTTTCCTCCCTGTTCCCGATATTCTTTGGGCCATACTAAGCACACTAATCCATGTGTTGAGGTACTCTATTGCCTCGACATATTTGTGGGAACTATTATTATGACCCTAGATGTCTTAGAGGATCACATAGTAATCTAGCCAAGTTTTGTGTTCTCAGTGTGATGATTCTGGCCATCATTCGCGAAAGCATCCCGTGATGCCATTTAGTTAGTAGGCATTCTATTCCTGGGTTCTTGAACCCAAGATTCACTCCACTTACCTCCTGTTGATAGTGTCTACTCGTTCCTTTAGGATATTAGTAACCTTTGTGACAGTCCTCAAGGTCCGTGGTATGTCATTCTTCCAATACCATGAACCATTATGGCAGAAGTTCTTTTGAACCAAAAGATCACAACCAGAGTGCTCTTAATGAGTTCTCCATTCAACATTGTGATTCTGCCAGTCCTACCTTTTTGCATGGGTTATCCGGAAGAAATATGTAGAACTAGTTCGACATGTTAATCTATGCATCCACAACTCAGAAAGTTATATGTTCCTTGAGTTGTCTCCCTTTAGTTGTATTCCGACCTTCGTCTATCAGTTGATAGTCGGGAGTAGTTGTGCATTCGTGTTCATCGATGCCTATTATTTTTGTGGTCCGTCAAGCCATTCTATTTGGAATGACTAGGATAAACAAACTCTAGTACCTCGTCCAGTTCTAGGATTGGGTGAAAGCAGTTGTATTCCGCGGATCAAAATGCCAATCCAGCTTTTGGTCTGTTCTACCCTGAAGTATTACCCACTTCATGTCAGGAATATCATGGGAATTGCACCACCTCTTATGGATTCTTGATGTAGTGATACTTCTCACCATTATTATTCATTGTTCGGTGTCTGTGTTATTGTAACTGGAATACTGACAAGTGAATCATGATGTGTGAAATCAATACTCCTAGCAACTCCGTTGCTTGGTAGTTAATGGACATTAATCTCATTCTTAGGCTGTTGGGTACTGAAACATCATTCTAAGTTTGATCGTGCTACCTAGTCCATTTTCCTGGTGCACTTGTCGATCAATGAGTTAGGATTGTATCAATCTCTGGCTCTTTTGATCATATCGTCTTGCCCTGAAAAGCAAGATTGCTCTCGAGCTTAATAACATATCGGTGGTTCGTGATTTTCCGAACATCTTCTCGGAAGTATTACCAGATTGTTCCCTGACCGCTATGATTGAGTTCGTGATCAAGTTGGTTTCTCCCTAAACCACCCCTTCTCCAAGAATTTGTGTTGGATACCCTGAGCTAGTTGGTTAAGCTAAACAACAACTTGGAGAGTTGGAAGATAAAAGCTTGATCTAATGTAGTTCATTTTGAAGGGATATCTTTTGTGTGTGTGTGTGTGTGTGTGTGTTGAAGAAAGATGATATTTTCATCAATTGATCTTTGTGCTCAGTTGTTGGACCTATCATCTTATCCAACCTTTGATTTGAGTATGGGTTATCATCAAATCAAATCAGAACCAACGATGTTCGTAATGTTGTCTTACTCGTGGTTAATCCCTCGAGCATACACCGTTACATCTATTGGTCTGACCAATGCTATCACTTGGTTCACATAGTTATGGAATTCCACCTATATGGAAATCTCGATAAATTGTTGTCGAGCTCATTGACAACATTTTCATCTTGTCCATGATTCATGTTGAACATTTAAGTTAGTGTAAGGGCATATTTAGCCCGATGGTGTTTTGGTGATTGATGACAATGCTTTTGCAGACTAATTGTGTGCTCTAAGCTCTTTCAGATCTATCTCTCCTAGGCACAAGACGATTATGTGCCCCTCAGAATTTATGGAAGACGGCGTTTCCTTTTGCTTCTTTTTTGGTGGTTTTGAGTAATAGGAAAGCCGTACTATTAAGAGGGGATCCGCTTTGGTAAGGTTTGGGTGGAATCAACACGTACACTTCCTTATCGCACCCACCATACCTTCCCGCCTCAATGGAGTTCTTCTTTCCCCCCTTCTCTGGTTTTCCTGGCCCCAGCGGTAGTACCGCGGGCCTCAGCGTAGTACGGTTTGAGTGCCTTAAGCGGTAGTATCGCTCCACTAAGCGGTAGTACCGCTTGT
Organism: Secale cereale; assembly: GCA_902687465.1. Lineage (NCBI taxonomy): Eukaryota > Viridiplantae > Streptophyta > Magnoliopsida > Poales > Poaceae > Secale > Secale cereale. Next base: position 742,043,937 of record LR738711.1, read on the forward strand.
TGCACTCTGCGGCAGTACCGCTGCTGCTCCGTTTTACCACCGCCTCGACTCGAGAGCGCTTTTTCTCGTGTCGGGTTTTGCGGCACTAGGAGCGGTAGTAGTGGCGGTAGTACCAATCCCCAGCGGTAGTACCGCCCTGAGACTGCGGTAGTATTGCTCTGGGTCCCAGCCCCCTTGCGCGGCAGTACGCTTGAAGGGAAACGGTAGTACCGCTTGATAAGCGGTAGTACCGCTCGCTCAAGCGGTAGTACCGCTCTCTGTGGGGCTGAGTGAGGGGGTAACGGTTGGATTGTTCCCCCCACTATATAAAGGCATCTTCTTCCTCCTTGTTGACCTACCTCTTCCCCCAAATACTCCATTGTTTCTCCAAGCTCCATTTTCGCCCGATCTCTCTCCCTAGCCAATCAAACTTGTTGATTTGCTTGGGATTGCTTGAGAAAGCATCGATCTACACTTCCACCAAGAGATATTTGATTCCCCCCACTAATCCCTAGCGAATCTTGTTACTCTTGGGTGTTTGAGCACCCTAGACGGTTGAGGTCACCTCGAAGCCATATTCCATTGTGGTGAAGCTTCGTGGTGTCGTTGGGAGCCTCCAATTCGGTTGTGGAGATAGACACAACCTTGTTTGTAAAGGTTCGGTTGCCACCTTCAAGTGAACCACTAGTGGAATCACGGCACCTTGCATTGTGTGAGGGCATGAGGAGAATACGGTGGCCCTATGGCTTCTTGGGGAGCATTATGCCTCCACACCGCTCCAACGGAGACGCACTTCCCCTCAAAGGGAAGGAACTTCGGCAACACATCCTCGTCTTCACCGGTTCTGCTTGTGGTTATTTCTTTCCTTTACTTGTGCAAGCTTTACTTGTTTATCTTATATAGCTTGCTTGTGAGGTTGTTATCTTTACTTCCAATAAGTTGTCATCTTAGTAGTATATCTAGACAACTTAATTTGACGCTTAATTTAAAGTGGTTAAGAAAAGTTAAAAAAAATTAGTTGTCTATTCACCCCCCTCTAGTCAACCATATCGATCCTTTCAATTGGTATCAGTGCCTCGTCTCTTTTTAAGGACTTTACTGTCCAAAGAGTATGGGTGACAACATAGTCAAGACGGAGGGACATTCCGGTGGAACTCCGTCCTTGCCTACGTCCGATGGGGGAGCCTCGGTCTCTCGTGAGGAGTTCAATGTGGCTATGACCACATTGAAAGAATCACTAGCGACCGAGGTCAAAGGCATGTTTAAAGATTTGCTTGAGGGGCTTAAATTATCCACCACACCATTGCAAGTGGTTCGTCTCGCTACCAACGTGTCGGAGGCTACTCCCGACAAGGGAGAAGCTAGTAGTGAACAAGCCCCGATTACTAAGAATGGGAGTGGGATCTTTGCCCACTCCGCTCCTTCTACTCACTACGGAGGACCCGTTCCCACACCGCATCTAAATTCCATTGGGCCCCCTCCTAAGTTTATAATTTTTTTCTGATTTTGCTACTTGGATGTTTCGCTTCAAACGTCACTTAAATCATTGCTCTACTAACCTTTGGAGAATCATTGAGCAAGGTTTTTATCCACGTGATCCCGACAACATGACTCCGAGAGAAACTGCGGATCATCAATTCAACGAGTTCGTTCTTTGCATACTTCAAGATGCTATCCCTCCCGAAGACATTGCACATCTTCAACCCTTCACTGTGGCCAAGGAAGCTTGGGAGCATGTTGGCACTATGTACATGGGGAGCGCTAGCATTCAACGCTCAAACTATGAAGTTGTGCAAGATGAAGCCGATGAGTTTGCTATGATCGAAGAAGAAGACCCTCGTGAACTTTATCGGAGACTAACCACTCTTGCGGTCTCTCTTCGAGATCATTGAAGTAAGGACATGGATGACAATTGGATCAAGCACAAGTTTCTCAAGGCCATGATGCCCTACCATAAGGCCATGTCCTCTGTCATCCGTCAAAGACCGGAGTTCCACCACTTGTCTTCGAATGAAGTGTTGGATGAGTTCGTTGCCATGAGGATCTTGGACAAGACCGCCGACAATGCGGTTTAAAGAGCTCAACGATCAAAGAAGCCTAACATTGCCTTGAAGGCCAAGGCTTGTGTGGAAGAAGAGGAGGAGGAGGATGACGATGAGAGTTGCCCTGCGGACACCAAATATGCCTATCATGAGCACATGGCTCTTGCTTCACGGCAATTTTGGGGCAAAAAGAAGAACATGAGGCCCAACTTCAACAAGAACAACTCAAGTGGAAACAAGTGCAAGCAACGAGTAAGGACATGCTTCAATTGTGGAAATGTAAGCCACTTCGTTGCGGATTGCCCATATGAGAAAAGAGAAGACTTTGGAAGCAAGCTTATCCAAAAGGACAAGGCCAAGTCTTATCCCAACAAGAACAACTTCAACAAGAAGACTCCTCCCAAAGGGTTGATGGCCCAAGAAGAATATGTTGAAGATGATGATAATGATGAAGATGATGAGATGGTCACCATGGCCACAATTGCTATTGCTACTACTCCACGCACATCTCTCTTCGACTCTCCAAATGAGAACATCACCGCCAAGTGTCTCATGGCTAAGGCCACCAACAAGGAGTTTGCTTCCGGTGGGGGATCATGGTTGCTAGATAGTGGAGCCACAAATCGTATGACCGGAAGCAAAGACTTGGTGTTGGACGTGCATCTTGGTTCATCTATGGCCACCAACGTCGAATGGGGTGATGCTTCATCTTCTAAGGTATTGGGGCTTGACAAGGTTGTTGTTTCTCATGATCTCATGATCGAGAAAGTCATGCTTGTTGAGTCCCTTGCATACAATTTACTTTCTATTTGCCAACTTGCACTCATGGGCTTTGCTATATTCTTTGATATTGATACCGTGGCCCTCTTGTGGAGCAAGACTCTTAAAGTAGCCTATGTTGGACATGTCGAGAACGGTCTTTATGTGGTTAACTTATCGAAGCAACCCACTAAGACCGCGACATGTCTAGTGGCTAAAGTTGACGTGGGATGGCTTTGGCATCGCCGGTTAGCCCATGTCAATATGAGATCTTTGCAAAGTCTTCTCAAGGGGGACCATGTCCATGGACTAACAAATGTTAGCTTTGCCAAAGATCGTGCTTGCAGGGCTTGCATTGAAGGAAAGTTACATGAGACGGCTCACCCTCCCACGACTATCATCTACTCAAAAAGACCCCTAGAGCTCCTTCACATGGATCTCTTCGGGCCTCCATCTTTTGATAGTCTTCGGGGTAGAAAGTATTGCTTGGTGATTGTGGATGATTATTCAAGATACACTTGGGTATACTTCTTCAAGAAGAAGAGTGGGACCCAACAAACCGTCATCAACTTTGCAAATGAAGCTCAACGACAACATGAAGCAAAGATTTTGATGATCCGAAGTGAAAACGGCACCGAGTTCAAGAACTACACCTTGGATGAGTTTCTTAGTGATGAGGGGATCAAACATCAATATGCAGCACCCTATACCCCTCAACAAAACGGTGTAGCGGAGAGAAAGAACCGGACTCTGATGGACGCGGCAAGGACCATGATGGCGGAATTCAAATCTCCATACAACTTTTGGGCCGAAGCCATCAACACCGCTTGTCATGCATCCAATCGGCTCTATCTACGCAAAGGCTTGAACAAAACTCCATATGAGATACTTACCGGTAACAAGCCCAACCTCAAGTACTTCCGGGTGTTCGGGTGTAAGTGTTTCATCCTCAAGAAAGGTGTTCGTTTGTCTAAATTTGAATCTAGAGCACATGAGGGCATATTTGTTGGTTATGCTACAAACTCTCATGCTTACCGTGTCCTCAACAAGTCCAATGGACTCATTGAGGAAACGAGTAACATAGAGTTTGATGAAAATAACGGCTCCTAAGTGGAGCAAAGTGGTACTTGTGATGTAGGTGATGAAATTCCTCCTCAAGCCATAAGAAGAATGGGTGTTGGATATATCCTACCCATTGAGGAACCCCTGTGGCCGAAGGAGAAGGACAATGTTCCACTCAAGTGTAACCATCACCAAATCAAGACCCACACGCTTCCGAAGAACAAAGTGAAGGCCCTCAACCGGACGAACAAGGCCAAGTGCAAGATCAATCACAAGATGGTGGGGAGCCACCAAATGATACACAAGGCCAAGTTCTATCCTCTGAGCAAGATCAAGATCAAGAGGCAGCTCAAGATCAAGATCTAGCTCCTGACGTCGCTCAAGATGATCAACTCAGTGCTCCTCAATTATCTCTTGAGGAGCAATTGGAGCATTGTGCTGCAAAAGTTGCCTCCAGGCTTGCTTCCAGAGAATATCACATGGAGAATATTCTTGGAAGCATCAAAAGGGGGGTAAGCACTCGTAGACAATTAGCAAACTATTGTGCTCATCAAGCTTTTGTCTCTTGTGTTGAACCTCAGAAGGTCTATGAGGCGCTCGAAGACCCTGATTGGCTTAATGCCATGCATTAAGAACTCCATAACTTCGAGCGCAAGAAAGTGTGGCGTCTGGTGCCGAGGCCAAAGGAGAACCATAATGTCATTGGAACCAAGTGGATCTTTAAGAACAAGCAAGATGCTCATGGCATCGTCATCCGCAACAAGGCGCGTCTGGTGGCTCAAGGCTACTCCCAAGTCGAGGGTATCGACTACGGTGAAACCTTTGCCCCCGTTGCTCGCCTTGAATCTATTCGTTTGTTGCTTGCCTATGCTTCTTATCATAATTTAAGTTGCAACAAATGGATGTGAAAAGTGCTTTTCTTAATGGTCCTATTAATGAGTTGGTGTATGTTAAACAACCCCCGGGGTTTGAGGATCCCAAGTTCCCCAATCACGTGTACCAACTCGACAAGGCACTCTATGGGCTTAAACAAGCCCCACGTGCGTGGTATGAGCATCTTACCGAGTTGTTACAAGATCGTGGGTTTGAAATTGGGAAAATCGACCCCCCTCTTTTTACTAAGAAGGTCAAAGGGGAGTTGTTTGTCTGCCAACTATATGTTGATGATATTATCTTTGGATCTCCTAACAAAGCTTTCAATGATGAGTTGATACGTCCAAAACGTATCTATAATTTATACTTGCTCCATGCCTCTTTTGTGTGATATTGCTATGATATTTATGCACTTCCGTACACTTTTGATCATATTTGGACTAACCTATTAACTCAGTGCACCACAGTGCCTGTTCCTGTTTTCTGCTGTTTTTCTATTTCAGGTTTCCCCCATATTAAAAGTGCTCTAAAAATTCCGGGAAAAATACAGGAAAAATCAGCGTACCGGGAGCTTCGAGAAAAACCAAAGCAGGGCCAGAGGGGAGCCTGGGGTGGCCCAGGTGGCCACCCGGCGCGGCCCCACCCCTGGCCGCGCCAGGGGGCGCCTGGGGCCCCACCTCCGCCTCTGGTGACCCCCCTTCGCATATATATTCCTCGCGTCCCGAAACCCTCGAGGACGGAACCCTTTTTCGCGATCTCTCCTCTGTTCCGCCGCCGCCGCGCTTCCAAGATCGGGAGCATCAGGAGAACTCTTCCCGGCACCCTGCCGGAGGGGAGAACCACCACCGGGAGCTTCTCCACCACCATGGACGCTTCCCGGATGAGTCGTGAGTAGTCCACCTTGGACCATGGGTCCATGATCAGTAGCTATGTGATGTTCTCCTCCCCTCTTTGTTCTTCATGGTTTAGACCTCGTGAGCTGCCCTACATGATCGAGGCACATATGTAATCTTTATGCTGTTGCTCTGCTGAGTTTGCTGGGATCCGATGGATTATGAGATTATGTTCAGATTGTGTGTGAGTAATATATTTGATTCACCTCTTTTATATTTATGTTCTTGAGTAATTCTTTCATGTTCTCCATTGCTGTTTATTGCTTTGGCCGAGTAGTAGGTAGTAACTCCAAGAGGGAGCGTTATGCTTGATTGTGGGTTCATGCCCCTTGATGACTAGCTTGAGTGACAGAAACATGAGTCTAGGGGATGTGCTGTTGCCACAAGGGGGAAAACAACGGTGCTTGTACTTGCGGGTGCAAGGATTGTTTACTTTACGCAAAGTTCTTTTAATGCAGTTGTCTGTTGTTTTGAGTCTACACTTTGGGTGGGATTCGCAACTTAATACCAGCGAGATGTTCTGGATAGATATCTCAAGGTGGATGATTAGTAGTAGATGCAGATGGATTTCGGTCTACTTGCCTTGGCGTACCGCCCATGCTTTTGAGCCTCTACCTTTCTTTACAGCATAGTTAGCATTGGTTTGCGCACATAATCCTGTCAATTGCCCAGCTGTAATTTGTTTACCTCGCTTTGCTGTTTTATCGTCTTTTGGGAGAGAGACATCACTAGTGAACATCATGGAACCCCGGTCCATATTACCATCACTGATCACACCCGCTATTTACTTCCTGTTCTTATTTCCTAGTTGCAGTCATACCTATCACTATTATCTCTTGTGTTTGATCCTTTGTAAACGACAAGGCCAGAGGGATTGACAACCTCTCTGTACTCGTTGGGAGCAAAGTTATTTGTATCTGTGTGCAGGTCCTGTCAACCGCTATGTTTCTGGCACCGTTGACACCTTCTTGTCGACCCTCGGAGTCTCACGGGATTCGATCCTTGGTACCTTTGCCAAGGGAAACTTGCTGCTACGCTACATCTCAAACCTTCCACTTGGGGTAACCAACAAGGGGCGAGAAGCCATCATGAGTTCGCCGCACTCATGACCACACATTTTGAGATGTCTATGATGGGAGAGTTGAATTACTTCCTTGGGTTTGAGATCAAGCAAAGAAGGGAAGGGATCTTCATCAAACAATCCAAGTATACTCAAGACATGCTCAAGAGGTTCAATCTAAGTGATGTCAAGCTAGCTACTACTCCAATGCCAACCAAGTGCCAACTTGACATTGATCCCAATGGTAAAGCGGTGGATCAAAAGGTATATCGCTCTATGATCGGATCATTGCTTTACCTTTGTGCATCTAGACCGGATATTATGTTGAGTATGGGAATCTGTGCACGGTTTCAAGCCTCACCTAAGGAAAGTCACTTTGTGGCAGTCAAGCGAATCTTTCGATATTTGGCTCATACCCCAAACTTTGGCTTATGGTACCCTAGAGGAGCAAACTTCAACCTTGTAGGTTTCTCTGATTTGGACTGGGCAGGAGACAAAGTGGATAGGAAGTCCACTTTCGGAGGGTGCCAATTTCTTGGTTGCTCTATGGTAAGTTGGTCGTCCAAAAAGCAAAGTTGTGTGTCTCTCTCGTCCACCGAAGCAGAGTATGTGGCAGCTGGCAGTTGTTGTGCTCAACTTATATGGATGAGGCAAACTTTAAAGGATTACGGTGTCACTTGTGACAAAGTGCCTCTTTGGTGTGACAATGAAAGTGCCATCAAGATTTCTCTCAACCCGGTGCAACACTTCAAGATGAAGCATATAGAGATTTGGTATCACTTAATCCGGGATCATATTCGGCAAGAAGAGATCGAGCTTCACTATGTCAACACTCATGATAACCTTGCAGATATCTTCACAAAGCCTTTGGATGAAGCAAGATTTCACGAGTTAAGGCATGAGCTAAATATCATTGATTTGAGCAATGTGGCTTGAGCACGTGCACACCCCACCATACTCTTCATATTGTCTAATCTAGGTGTAGGCATGGACATAGGGGGAGTGTTGTTCTCTCAATGAACTCTCTCCCCCCCCCATTATGCATAAATTGATCAGGTCTTTCACATTAACCATTTTTTATGGTACTTGTGCTTCAAGGACGAGTTTTGGTCATGGGCCCAAGGTTAAAATCTTCGCGGCGCCATACCTCTTGACTCAAACATAGGTGGCTTCGGCCACCGCCCTCTCTTGAAGAGGGGTTTCTTGTCTCCTGCTGGTGTGTGTTTGTTGTGTCTTGGTCTTCCTTGCTTTGGTGTTCTCTTTCTTGAGCTAAGCCTTGAAGTATAGTTGCTGTGGCATGCTGGGCGGTACTACCGCTGGTGGTGCGCGGTACTACCGCTTATAAGCGGTACTACCGCCCACCAGCGCGGTACTACCGCTGCGGGGCGGTACGAGGGGGTTATATCGGGGCAGGGGGAGGTTTCTCTCCCCCATACCCATTCACTCGCCCTTTCGTTCCTCGTCCTCTCTCCAGCAGTTCATCGCCGCGGGAGGGCTCCGACGGATCTCCTCCTCCGGGGCGTTCCTCTCCATTTCCTTCGGTGGAGTCGATCCCCACCTAGTCCTCTTGCCATGGATGCCGGTATTGCCCCCATTCCTTTTCTCCTCTTGTCTCGTTTTCAGATCTTGTGTTTTAGGGGCAATAGTGGTTGCATCTCTAAATTTTTGGATAAATCTAGGCTTGAGTAGGTTGGAGGAGGCAACTAGACTGTCTAGATTAGAGTATGGTAGGAATATTTTTGAATTTGATAGGCCGGTAGTGCCGGATCTGACCACGGTAGTAGGGAACTGATGTTCCCCCGCCTCGAGCGGTACTACCGCTCTCCTGGAGCGGTACTACCGCTTGGGCGGTACTACCGCCTACAGGTCACGGTACTACCGCTGCCTGCCCAGTTCAACCATGTTTTTCCATTCTCCGATCTTCTTTTGTTGTGTTCGTTGGCTTATGCTCGTTCTTTCTGGTTGGTTTGCTTGTGCTTGTGTTTGGTTCCAGGTGATGAACATCCTGAGCATCAAGCTCGCCGTATCAACCCCAATCGTGCCACCTCGAAGCGCTACCGCACATCTGAGTCTGCAGGAGGTTCCTCTAGTGCTCCACCTCCTCCTCAACAGAAGAAGAAGTCCATGGTGAAGCCAAAGGGCAAAACTGTGACCCAAATGAGTGACAAGGAGTTCTGGGCAAGGCGTCGCCGCAATCCCTATGAAGTAGATCAAGAACCCAATTTGGTCAACCGTCCGTTCTGGAACCGCTTTCAGTTTGCCATCTACTTTGATGTGCTCAAGGCGAAAAAGAATCTCTTTGTCAGTGTTCGCTCCATCGACAAGGAGTACCTGGAGAAGGATCCTGATTATTTTGGCTATGCTCTTCAGATGTGCTCAGAGCTTAACATTCTCCACATCATTCAGTTCAACAAGGATTTTGATGCACATCTTGTGGCTCAATTCTATGCCACTGTCCATCTAGGGACGGATGAGGACAGTACTCTGACATGGATGACCAATGGCAAATTGCTGTCTGTCAAGTGGAAGGCTTTCATGGAGTTACTTGGGGTGGAAGACCAGGGGCTTGAGACTCTGGTTGGCTTTCGTCCTCATCACAACACTACCTCCACCCACAAGCAAGCTCTCTGGCCCTACTGCACTGTGAAGGTCCACTCTGAAACTAAGAAGGTAACATATGAGTTGTCTGCCTATCTGGATATCCTTCACCGCATCTTCCGTGAGACTCTCTTCCCTCGAGTTGGGAATCATGATATGGTTCACTCCTATCTTGTGGACATGCTTCTCTTTTGCCAACATCAGCTAGAGAAGAACACCGGTGAGTCCCTGGATATTTCTCATGTGATGTGGTCTGAGCTCCTGTCTGCTATCTCTGAACGCAAGTGCCTGATCTATGGACCGTTCATCATGCTGCTTATTGAGAAGGCTTGGGATCATGTCTATCCCAACGTTTTGCTTGAAACTAGAGAGTTGGTGTCTCATGAGATCAAGCGTCTGAGGAGGAAGGACAACTGGGGCACTCATGCTCCCAAATCTGGAGGTTCATCCTCTGCTGCTGCTATGGAGATTGAGGAGGCTGAGGCTGAGGCAGATGATGATGATGACTATGAGCCATCTGGTGCAGAGCCCTTGTGGGCAAAGAAGCTCAAGCTGAAGATGAAGAAGCCGTTTTGCATGGATTCTCATGGTCAGTACATGACTCATGTGGCAGAGAAGAAGGCCAGGGGACATCACAAGGAGATCATGCGTCAGTTGGGTGCGACTGTGGTCAGTGGCTCTGAGGAACAGGTAACCGAGGAGGAAGAGTGGATTCAGCAGCACTGCCCGTGGACAGATTCCGCCGCCGAGCAGTTTCAGGTCGACGACGACGATGCAGATGACCCCGCTGGGATTTGATGTTAGAGACCTTCACCTGCTCTCACCTGGAGCCGTAGTGTAGCTCTCTACCCTTTTGGTGTCTCGATGCCAAAGGGGGAGAGAGTTTAGGGATTTGTGTCATTGCCTTTGTGTTCCTGTCGTTTGTGCTTTCTCGTCTTTTGCTTTGGTTGGTTTTCGTGAGACCTAAGTTCCCATCATATGGTGTGAGACATATGCTACCTATGCTACCTTACTTTATCTTATCTATGTACCTTGGTACTCTAGTGTGAGACATATGCTACCTATGCTACCTTACTTTATCTTATCTTTGTACCTTGGTACTCTATAGCGTGCATGCTTATCCTGTTATTTACTATGTTCTCATATATGATGCTTAGATTGTTGGTCTCTACAATATAGGGGGAGTGTTGATCCTAGTATGTGTGTCGTGCAGTCCAAAGCACTTATCTAGATAGCACACATCTAGGGGAGCCCGTCTATATTTTAGGGGTGTGAGTTTGCGCTTACTCTATGTCATTACTCCTTTTGTGCAAATCCCGTATTGTCATCAATCCACCAAAAAGGGGGAGATTGTAAGGGCATATTTAGCCCGATGGTGTTTTGGTGATTGATGACAATGCTTTTGCGGACTAATCGTGTGCTCTAAGCTCTTTCAGATCTATCTCTCCTAGGCACAAGACGATTATGTGCCCCTCGGAATTTATGGAAGACGGCGTTTCCTTTTGCTTCTTTTTCAGTGGTTTTGAGTAATAGGAAAGCCGTACTATTAAGAGGGGATCCCCTTTGGTAAGGTTTGGGTGGAATCAACACGTACACTTCCTTATCGCACCCACCATACCTTCCTGCCTCAATGGAGTTCTTCTTTCCCCCCTTCTCTGGTTTTCCTGACCCCAACGGTAGTACTGCGGGCCTCAGCGGTAGTACCGTTTGAGTGACCTAAGCGGTAGTACCGCTCCACTAAGCGGTAGTACCGCTTGTTGCACTCTACGGCAGTACCGCTGCTGCTCCGTTTTACCACCGCCTCGACTCGAGAGCGCTTTTTCTCGTGTCGGGTTTTGCGGCACTAGGAGCGGTAGTAGTGGCGGTAGTACTGCTCCCCAGCGGTAGTACCGCCCTGCGACCACGGTAGTACCGCTCTGGGTCCCAGCCCCCTTGCGCGGCAGTACCGCTTGAAGGGAAACGGTAGTACCGCTCGCTCAAGCGGTAGTACCGCTCTGTGCGGGGCTGAGTGAGGGGGTAACGGTTGGATTGTTCCCCCCACTATATAAAGGCATCTTCTTCCTCCTTGTTGACCTACCTCTTCCCCCAAATACTCCATTGTTGCTCCAAGCTCCATTTTTGCCCGATCTCTCTCCCTAGCCAATCAAACTTGTTGATTTCCTCGGGATTGCTTGAGAAGGCATCGATCTACACTTCCACCAAGAGATATTTGATTCCCCCCACTAATCCCTAGCGGATCTTGTTACTCTTGGGTGTTTGAGCACCCTAGACGGTTGAGGTCACCTCGAAGCCATATTCCATTGTGGTGAAGCTTCGTGGTGTCGTTGGGAGACTCCAATTCGGTTGTGGAGATAGCCCCAAACTTGTTTGTAAAGGTTCGGTTGCTGCCTTCAAGGGCACCACTAGTGGAATCACGGCACCTTGCATTGTGTGAGGTCGTGAGGAGAATACGGTGGCCCTAGTGGCTTCTTCGGGAGCATTGTGCCTCCACACTGCTCCAACGGAGACATAGTTCCCCTCAAAGGGAAGGAACTTCGGCAACACATCCTCGTCTTCACCGGTTCCACTTGTGGTTATTTCTTTCCTTTACTTGTGCAAGCTTTACTTGTTTAACTTATATAGCTTGTTTGTGAGGTTGTTATCTTTACTTCCAATAAGTTGTCATCTTAGTAGTATATCTAGACAACTTAATTTGACCCTTAATTTAAAGTGGTTAAGAAAAGTTAAAAATTGTTAGTTGCCTATTCACCCCCCTCTAGTCAACCATATCGATCCTTTCAGTTAGTGTTGGAAACTTTGTAAGCGTCTCCTTCGTGTCCCGTTCACGAGGTTTATGTTTGGATTAGAGAAGTGATTTTCCATAATTCATGTGTAATTGATGAAAGTTGCCACCGTGAATTAGAGAAAGTTTGTTTTTCTTCCCTTGGAATCATCCCAAGTCAGCTATGCATGTGCGAATGTATACTATGGTTTGACAGAATAATTACCTCCACTCCATATGTATTCCCTAGCACACCAAGCCACTGATTGACTTGCTCAAGGATAAGAAGTTCATTGATAAGTGCACAAGGACTTTGATATTCTCGATGATGGTTCCCTACCAAAACTCGGTAGTGTTTTGTTGTAAGACTATCATGTGGTCATTTTTGTCTGGGACAACATGTTCACATGTGTGTAGCAGAACTAGCTCATGTTTTGGAGCTTGCTATCGTAGTTCATTTCCCGAGAGTCTCGCAACGTCATCTCGCCGATTTGTGTTGCAACCCTTCTTTTTAGACATGCTGAGTCTGGAATATCCTGAAACCAATCGAATCTGAATCTCACGCATATATGATGGTTGGAACATTCCCAACATTTGCATTTTGTTCCCAGCTTGCACTGCTAGTGTGTCAATTTTCCATGGGCTGCCCTCTCAGTAATTGTTGTTCAGGATTATCTTCAAAAGTGGGCTTACCATGGCTCCCATCCATTTCCGGCGATAAGCAAAAATCATTCATTGCGTTGTCTTCAACAAGTTAGTCCACATCATTCATTCTAGTATGAGTATGCCATTCTTCCGAACTCCTTCAAACGATCGTTTGTGAATTGCCTTAGTCTGCTATAGAGAGTTTCAATGATCTATGTATCAAAAGTAATTCTTTTTGCCACTTAAGGGAATAATCCTACGAGTCACCTTCTCTAAGGTGCCCCATTTGGTGACATTGTTCACCATCTTCTTTAAGTGTGAAATTATTGCCTACCAAATTGAATCTCCGTCATCTGTGTCTTTCCATCCCCTAATATGAGTTTTGTGTCTCAGCTCAAGAGATGTTTCAACGTCCCACTCCATGAGTTTATCTTGAGTGCTCGGTCTTCAAGGAGATCGGTTCTATGGAGTTTTGTTTCGGTCATCATCTTGTTGGGTGAAGATCTCAAAATCAAGGATGTCAAGATTAATATGATGCAATGAATCAACATCTTCAAGAAGGACAGTTGGATCGAGAAGATTGTGTTAGGTTTGTGTCCCCTCTGTTTTCTTACCTCACGTTTTGAATCTCGGGACAAGATTCTTGTTTAGTGGAGGTGAGTTGTTGATGGGCCTCGAACCCCTCGTTGGTTACCCCAAGTGGAAGGTGTAAGGTGCAGTAAGTAGAAGTGTTTTCCCTTAGCAAAGATACCAAGGATCGATTCCCTAGAGACTCCTAGGTTCAACAAGTAGGTGTCAATTGCTACGGCGCCAGATTAGTAGCAATCAACGTGGACCTGCACACAGATACAAATAACTTTGCTCCCAACGAGTACAGAGAGGTTGTCAATCTCTCCGGCCTTGTAGTTCACAAAGGATTAAAAGCAATGATAGTAGTGATAGATAGTTTTTGCAATAGTAAGTAAATAGCGGAAAGTAAATAGTGGATGTGATCAATGATGATAATATGGACCGGAGTCTCATGATGTTCACTAGTGATGTCTCTCTCCCAAAAGACGATAAAACAACTATGCGAGGTAAACAAATTACAGCTGGGCAATTGACAGGACCACGAACGCAAACCAATGCTGACTACATTGCAAGAAAGGTTGAGGTTCAAAGCATGGGTGGTACGCCAAAGTAAGTAGACCGAAATCCATCAATATCTACTACTAATCATCCACCTTGAGATATCTATCCAGAACATCTCGTTGGTATTAAGTTGCGAGTCCCACCCATAGTGTAAACTCAATGCAACAGACAACTGCATTAAAAGAACTTTGCGTAAAGTAAACAATCGTTGCACCCGCGGGCACAAGCACCGTTGTTTTCCCCCTTGTGGCAACAGCACATCCCCTAGACTCATGTTTCTGTCACTCAAGCCAGTCATCGAGGGGCATGAACCCACAATCGAGCATAACGTTCCCTCTTGGAGTCACTACCTATTACTCAGCCAAAGCAATAAATAACAACGGAGAACATGCAAGAATTACTTATGAACTAAAATATAAAAGAGGTGAATCAAATATATTACTCAAGATCAATCTGAACATAATCTCATAATCCATCGGATCCCAGCAAACTCAACATAGCAACAACATAAGGATTACATAGGTGCCTCGATCATGCAGGGCAGCTCACGAGGACTAATTAGTGAAGCACAAGAACGGGAGGAGAACATCACATAGCTACTGGTCATGGACTCATGGTCCAAGGGAGACTACTCACGAGTCATCCGGGAGGCGTCCATGGTGGTGGAGAAGCTCCCGGTGGTGATCCTCCCCTCCGGCAGGGTGCCGGGAAGAGTTCTCCTGGTGCTCCCGATCTTGGAAGCGGCGGCGGCGGCGGAACAGAGATGGGATCGCGAAAAGAAGTTCCTGTTCTGAGGGTTTCGGAGGTCCCTCTAAATATATGCCAAAGGGGGGCACCGGACGGGGGGG
>LR738711.1:742065191-742104954 GCA_902687465.1 Secale cereale
GGGGCACCAGGGCCCCAGGCGCCCTGGCGGCGCCCCCCCTAGGCCGCGCCGGGGGGGCGCCTGGGCCCCCTGAAGCTCCCCCGATGCCCTCCTTTGGCATATATTTAAAGGGTCCTCCGAAACCCTCAGAACAGGAACCCTTTTCGCGATCCCATCTCTGTTCCTCCGCCGCCGCCGCCGCCGCTTCCAAGATCGGGAGCACCAGGAGAACTCTTCCCGGCACCCTGCCGGAGGGGAGGATCACCACCGGGAGCTTCTCCACCACCATGGACGCCTCCCAGATGACTCGTGAGTAGTCTCCCTTGGACCATGAGTCCATGACCAGTAGCTATGTGATGTTCTCCTCCCGTTCTTGTGCTTCACTAATTAGTCCTCGTGAGCTGCCCTACATGATCGAGGCACCTATGTAATCCTTATGCTGTTGCTATGTTGAGTTTGCTGGGATCCGATGGATTATGAGATTATGTTCAGATTGATCTTGAGTAGTATATTTGATCTACCTCTTTTATATTTTTGTTCATAAGTAATTCTTGCATGTTCTCCGTTGTTATTTATTGCTTTGGCCGAGTAATAGGTAGTGACTCCAAGAGGAAACGTTATGCTCGATTGTGGGTTCATGCCCCTCGATGACTAGCTTGAGTGACAGAAACATGAGTCTAGGGGATGTGCTATTACCACAAGGGGGAAAACAACGGTGCTTGTGCCCGCGGGTGCAAGGATTGTTTACTTTACGCAAATTCTTTTAATGCAGTTGTCTGTTGCATTGAGTTTACACTATGGGTGGGACTCGCAACTTAATACCAGCAAGATGTTCTGGATAGATATCTCAAGGTGGATGATTAGTAGTAGATATTGATGGATTTCGGTCTACTTACTTTGGCGTACCGCCCATGCTTTGAACCTCAACCTTTCTTGCAATGTAGTCAGCATTGGTTTGCGTTGGTGGTCCTGTCAATTGCCCAGCTGTAATTTGTTTACCTCACATAGCTGTTTTATCGTCTTTTGGGAGAGAGACATCACTAGTGAACATCATGAGACTCCGGTCCATATTACCATCATTGATCACATCCGCTATTTACTTTTCGTTATTACTTACTATTGCAAAACACTATCTATCACTACTATCATTGCTTTTAATCCTTTGTGAACTACAAGGCCGGAGGGATTGACAACCTCTCTGTACTCGTTGGGAGCAAAGTTATTTGTATCTGTGTGCAGGTCCACGTTGATTGCTACTAATCTGGCGCCGTAGCAGTTGACACCTACTTGTTGAACCTAGGAGTCTCTGGGAATTCGATCCTTGGTATCTTTGCTAAGGGAAAACACTTCTACAATACTGCATCTTACACCTTCCACTTGGGGTAACCAACGAGGGGTTCGAGGCCCATCAAGGAGTATGTTCTGGCGCCGTTGCCGGGGACTCCACTCTTCAGGATAGGGGAGTTGCATGCTATCTTTTACCTTTGCTTTTTAGTCTTGTTAGTTTACCTTTCAGTTTTTGTTTTAGTATCTTTTATCGAAAATCACAAAAATAGTTATCTTGCTTGCTTGCTACTATGGGTTCCACCGAGAACACCAAGTTGTGTGACTTCACTAGTCACAACGACGATGACTTTATCAGCACACCTATCACTACACCTGCCACTTCAGCACCTTCATATGAAATTAAACCTGCTTTACTGAACTTAGTTATGAGAGAACAATTCTCCGGTGCTGGAGATGATGCTGCTTTACACTTGAACAACTTTGTTGAACTTTGTGATATGCAAAAGTACCAAGAAATAGATGGTAATATTGTTAAGCTTAAGCTTTTTCCTTTCTCCTTGAGAGGAGGAGCTAAAATTTGGTTTCAGTCTTTGCCTAGAAATAGCATAGATTCATGGGACAAGTGCAAAGATGCTTTTATCGGAAAATACTATCCACCTGCTAAAATTATCCAACTTAGAAGTAACATAATGAATTTTAAACAATTGGATAATGAACACGTTGCCCAAGCTTGGGAACGTATGAAATCTCTTATCAAGAACTGCCCTACTCACGGTTTGACTACTTGTATGGTTATCCAAACTTTTTATGCAGGCTTTAACTTTACCTCGCGGAACTTGTTAGATTCGGCTGCGGGAGGAACTTTTATGTCAACTACACTTGGTGCTGCCACGAAGCTTCTCGATGAGATGATGACCAACTATTCCCAATGGCACACCGAACGCGCTCCAACAGGTAGGAAGGTAAACTCTGTCGAGGAGATTTCCTCCCTTAATGAAAAAGTTGACTTGATCATGTCTCTACTTTCGAAGCAATCTACTGTTGATCCTCGTGATGTTCCTTTAAATTCTTTGATTGCTCAAGAACAAGTAGATGTGAACTTTATCTCTAGAAACAATTTTAACAACAATGCTTATAGGAGTAATTTTGGTAACAATCCTAGACCGTTCCCCTCTAACTCTTATGGGAACAACAATGCTTATCCTAGTACCAAGAACTCCACTACTGAACTAGAGACTATGCTTAGAGATTTCATCACTACCCAAAAAGCCTTTAATAAGAATGTAGAAGAGAAACTACATAAACTAGATGATCTTTCTTTTAAGGTAGACCACTTAGCCAATGAGGTAAAATTGCTAAAAATTGAAACTTCTCCTCTTAAGGAGAGGGAAGTCATCCCTATTAATGATACTCAAGTGCAAATTAATGAAAATATTAGGATGATGGCTAAACTTAAAGAAAGATGGGCTAGAGAAAGGGAGGAAGAGGAAAGAATTAATAGCCTTCGTACCCACCACACTGTTGCTACTATCCAAGATATTGAGGATGTTCACACTCTTAGCACCCAATGTACTCCTGGTCCCAATGGACCTATTAATGGTGATGCTATGACTATAGAAACTACCAAACAAGTGAACCTTAAGGACACCACTACCACTTTACTTGATGCTCGTGACCTTGATTTTGATAATTGCACTCTTACCGAAGTTATTGATTTCCTTCACAAGATGTCTAGAGATCCCCGCACTAGCACGCTTAACCTTGCCTTCACAGAGCATATCACTAATGCTCTTATCAAAGCTAGAGAGGAGAAACTTAGAGTAGAAGCCTCCATACCTAGAAAGCTAGAAGATGGTTGGGATCCTATGATAAAAAATAATTTGAATGACTTCTCTTGTTATGCATTATGTGATGTTGGTGCTAGTACCTCTGTTATGCCCAAAAGAATATATGATATGCTTAAATTGAAACCTTATGATTCTTGTTCTTTTGGTGTTCGTCTCGTTGATTCTTCCATAAAGAAACCTTTGGGGAGGATCGACGATGTTCTTATTGTTGTCAATGATAATTATGTGCCCGTTGATTTTACTATTATGGATATTGAATGTGATCCTTCTTGTCCAATTATTTTGGGACGTCCCTTTTTGCGCACCGTCGGTGCTGTCATTGACATGAAAGAGGGTAATATAAAATTTCAGTTTCCTCTCAAGAAAGGGATGGAACACTTCCCTCGAAAGAAGATCAAGTTACCTTTTGAGTCCGTTGTACGGGCTAGTTATTCTTTTACTCTTGATAAAACTTGATCTATGCATTATGCCTAGCTTAAAGGCATAAAAGAAAGCGCTTTTGGGAGGCAGCCCACATGAATAAATTTTTTGCTTTTGTTGTGTCTTGATGTTGTTACTGCTGTAGCATCATCATTGTATCTTTGCTTTTCATATTTGTGTCAAGTATAGCCTCCGATTGCTAGAAAGTTCAAAAGTTGCGAGGTGCTGTCCAGGAAACAGATTCTGTCCTTGGATAGAAAAATTCGTATAAAATCACCAGATCATCTTTTTGGACTGAATTTTTTCGACAGCGTTCTTTATATAATTGTCTTTCGTGCATCTGTTCTGAGTTTTTTGATTTGAGTTGCAGAAGTATCCCGAACAGATCAATTACTATCTGCTGTTCTGTTTTTCACAGATTCTGTCCTGTTTTGCCTTTCCTTCACTTTGCAAATCAAGAGCTTGCTTTTTCTTTGCAAAAACCTTTTGGCAATCTTGAGAAACAGTAGGACTTCAAGAATATATTTATTTCCAGCAAGGTATAATTATTTTATTAAGGGTACTAACCTCGCTAATCAGATTATGATGAGTTATGTATGAAGGGAGTTTTCAAGTGTGCGAGGGAAGATGATAAAAAGATTCAGGAGTGTCAAGCGCTCAAGATTGGGGATGCCCCCGTGCACCCCCAAGAAATATTCAAGGAGACTCAAGCGTCTAAGCTTGGGGATGCCCCCGTGCATCCCCTTCTCCATCAACATTATCAGTTCGTCTTCCGTTCCGCTATATTTTTATCACTTCATGTGTTATGTGCTATGCTTGGAGCGTCTTGCTTTTAGTTTTCTTTTCAGTTTTTCATAACGAGTCGGAACTCAGCATTTCTTTATGTGGGAGATAAAGACGCTCCACCTCTACCTAGAACATAACATAGAATTTTCATGTCTATCTTTGCTGTGTGTGTTCTTTGTCTTTTAATAGCTACTATCATGCTCTGCTCTTAGTATTCATGCTTATCTTTTCAAAGAGCTTTTGTTTAGTTGGTTGCTTGAACTCTCTTTAATTATCATGCTCACCTTATTAAGAGAGTTTGCTTCCGTTGCATTGGTTAATATGTCTATGATAAAGATGTTACTTGCATAATGGTGCTTAGTAGTTCAGGTTTTCTTATGGTTAATCTCAAATAGCTGGGGGGGGGGGGTTCCCAATGTGTTATTGGAGTACCAACTTGATTTGTTTGCCAATGATGTGGTATGGTTTAGTAATATCTTCCTTCGAGAATTTATTTTGATTGACTTGGCGTATGCTCACGCATATTTAAGACTGTAAAGAAAGTCTGTCAAGCCTTGATGATCTTTTATTTCTGAGTAGCGATATAACTTCCATGCCTGATTCAATATTGCTTTGTCGCTCTGCATGATTATGACCGTCATTGCTCTCTTAGTTGGTCGCTCCCAGTATTTTGCTAACCTACACCTGTACTAAGCGCACTAATTTGCAATACATAGCTCATGGGAAAGTAGCTTAAAAACATTGTGGTGAAGAATATGTTGCCTATGTATCTTATTTCTTATGAGTTGCTTGCTGAGCGGTAACCATGTTTCTGGGGACGCCATCAACTGTCACACTTTTGTTGAATATCATGTGAGTTGCTATGCATGTTCGTCTTGTCTGAAGTAAGGGTGATTTACCGTGGTTTGAATAACTATGCATATTGTTAGAGAAGAACATTGGGCCGCCAACCAAAGCCATGTATCATGGTGGAAGTTTTATCTTGGACCTTAATCCTCAATCTCTTATGAGAATATGCTTATGCATTAAAGAGGAGTCCATCATCTATTTTCTATGTTGTCCCGGTATGGATGTCCTCAAGTTGAGAACTATCAAAAACGAGAAATCAAATGCGATTTATCTCCTTGGACCTTTGTACAGGTGGCATAGAGGTACCCCTTTGTGACACTTGGTTGAAACATATGCAATGCAATGATAACCCATGGAAATCCGAGCTAATTAGGACAAGGTGCGAGCACTATTAGTATTCGATGCATGAGGCTTGCAACTTATAGGATGTCTTATGCATGACACATATGAAGTACTACTACCGTTGACAAAATTGCTTTTATGTTTTCAAAATAAAAAGCTCTAGCACTTCAAGCACCAACTACTGAGAGCATGATTGCCATTCTGAGTGTAATGTGCATTGTCCCAAAGTAGCATTATCTTTTGCATGATTGTGATATCGTTTATTCTGAAATGATTGTATCTAGTCATCACTTAAACCTTGAAGGTGCCCCTGCATTTATGTTTTGCATCACTAAAGGGGGCAAGCTAGATATCACTTTGTCATATTTGCACATCATGTTCATTGCAAATCTATTTGATGTTTCAGTTTCATATTGTAAAACTTTCAGTCATTTGTGATTTTCTCATGAGGCAACTTAACTACTATAGAATCATTGTCTCAGTAAGGTTTTGTCATATGACTATGAAAAAGTCCTATATGGTTAATGCATGTCACCACAGAAATTATTCTTGTTATCATTTACCTACTCGAGGACGAGCAGGAATTAAGCTTGGGGATGTTGATACGTCCAAAACGTATCTATAATTTCTGCTTGCTCCATGCCACTTTTGGGTGATATTGCTATGATATTCATACACTTCCATACACTTTTGATCATATTTGGACTAACTTACTAATCCAGTGCACCCCAGTGCCAGTTTCTGTTTTCGGTTGTTTTTGTATTTCAGGTTTTCATGTTTCGAGAACTGCCCAGAAAAATCCAGAAAAATTATATAAAAAATCAGCGTTCCGGAAACAACACTGCGTCCGAAGGGCAGCCTGGGGGGGGGGGGGCACCAGGGCCCCAGGCGCCCTGGCGGCGCGCCCCCCCTGGGCCGCGCCGGGGGGGCGCCTGGGCTCCTCGAAGCTCCCCCGATGCCCTCCTTTGGCATATATTTAAAGGGTCCTCTGAAACCCTCAGAACAAGAACCCTTTTCGCGATCCCATCTCTGTTCCGCCGCCGCCGCCGCTTCCAAGATCGGGAGCACCAGAACTCTTCCCGGCACCCTGCCGGAGGGGAGGATCACCACCGGGAGCTTCTCCACCACCATGGACGCCTCCCGGATGACTCGTGAGTAGTCTCCCTTGGACCATGAGTCCATGACCAGTAGCTATGTGATGTTCTCTTCCCGTTCTTGTGCTTCACTAATTAGTCCTCGTGAGCTGCCCTACATGATCGAGGCACCTATGTAATCCTTATGCTGTTGCTATGTTGAGTTTGCTGGGATCCGATGGATTATGAGATTATGTTCAGATTGATCTTGAGTAATATATTTGATCTACCTCTTATATATTTTTGTTCATAAGTAATTCTTGCATGTTCTCCGTTGTTATTTATTTTTTTTGGCCGAGTAATAGGTAGTGACTCCAAGAGGGAACGTTATGCTCGATTGTGGGTTCATGCCCCTCGATGACTAGCTTGAGTGACAGAAACATGAGTCTAGGGGATGTGCTGTTGCCACAAGGGGGAAAACAACGGTGCTTGTGCCCGCGGGTGCAAGGATTGTTTACTTTACGCAAAGTTCTTTTAATGCAGTTGTCTGTTGCATTGAGTTTACACTATGGGTGGGACTCGCAACTTAATACCAGCGAGATGTTCTGGATAGATATCTCAAGGTGGATGATTAGTAGTAGATATTGATGGATTTCGGTCTACTTACTTTGGCGTACCGCCCATGCTTTGAACCTCAACCTTTCTTGCAATGTAGTCAGCATTAGTTTGCGTTCGTGGTCCTGTCAATTGCCCAGCTGTAATTTGTTTACCTCACATAGCTGTTTTATCGTCTTTTGGGAGAGAGACATCACTAGTGAACATCATGAGACTCCGGTCCATATTACCATCATTGATCACATCCGCTATTTACTTTTCGTTATTACTTACTATTGCAAAACACTATCTATCACTACTATCATTGCTTTTAATCCTTTGTGAACTACAAGGCCGGAGGGATTGGCAACCTCTCTGTACTCGTTGGGAGCAAAGTTATTTGTATCTGTGTGCAGGTCCACGTTGATTGCTACTAATCTGGTGCCGTAGAAGTTGACACCTACTTGTTGAACCTAGGAGTCTCTGGGGATTCGATCCTTGGTATCTTTGCTAAGGGAAAACACTTCTACAATACTGCATCTTACACCTTCCACTTGGGGTAACCAACGAGGGGTTCGAGGCCCATCACCTGCCTGTCTCCTCGCCGCCCCGAAGCGCCTAGAGGACGCCACGCACCCCCTGGTCCTCTCCCTCACTCCCCTCGTCCTTCCCCTCCCTTGGATCTCTCTCTCTCTCTCACCATCGAGCGGGGCTCGTCGCCGCCGACGCAGTTCACCGTAGCCACCGCCTCCCCCTGAATCTGTCTCCGTGTCCAGAAGATCCCCCACGACCACTGATACGTCTCCAACGTATCTATAATTTTTTATTGTTCCAAGCTAGTATATTATCCTTCTAGGATGTTTTATGGGCTTTATTATACACTTTTATATGATTTTTGGGACTAACCTATTAACCTAGAGCCCAGTGCTAGTTTCTGTTTCTTCCTTGTTTTTGAGTTTTACAGAAAAGGAATATCAAACGGAGTCCAATTGACGTGCCAATTTTTGATGATTTTGATGGACCAAAAGATGCCCCCGGAATAAAAGAGTTGGGCTAGGAGAGTCACGGGCTGCCCACGAGGGTGGGGGGCATGCCCACCCCCACTGGTGGCGCCCCCTATCTCGTGGATAGCCCGGAGACCCCCCTGACGTGAGACCTACGCCAAAAATTCCTATAAATACTGAAACCTCCGGAAAATAACCTAGATCGGGAGTTCCGCCGCCGAAAGCCTCTGTTGCCACCGAAAACCAATCTAGACCATGTTCCGACACCGTGCCGGAGGGGGAACCCTCACCAGTGGCCATCTTCATCATCCCGGCGCTCTCCATGACGAGGAGGGAGTAGTCCACCCTCGGGACTGAGGGTATGTATCAGTAGCAATGTGTTTGATCTCTCTCTGTCGTGTTCTTGAGATGGCACGATCTTGATGTATCGCGAGCTTTGCTATTATAGTTGGATCTTATGATGTTTCTCCCCCTCTACTCTCTTGTAATGGATTGAGTTTTCCCTTTGAAGTTATCTTATCGGATTGAGTCTTTAAGGATTTGAGAACACTTGATGTATGCCTTGCATGTGCTTATCTGTGGTGACAATGGGATATCACGTGATCCACTTGATGTATGTTTTGGTGATCAACTTGCGGGTTTTGTGACCTTGGGAATCTATGCATAGGGGTTGGCACACGTTTTCGTCTTGACTCTCCGGTAGAAACTTTGGGGCACTATTTGAAGTTCTTTGTGTTGGTTGAATAGAAGAATTTGAGATTGTGTGATGCATATCGTATAATCATGCCCGCAGATACTTGAGGTGACAATGGAGTATCTAGGTGACATTAGGGTTTTGGTTGATATGTGTCTTAAGGTGTTATTCTAGTACGAACTCTATGATAGATCGAACGGAAAGAATAGCTTCGTGCTATTTTACTACGGGTTCTTGAATAGATAGATCAGAAAGAATAACTTTGAGGTGGTTTCGTACCCTACCATAATCTCTTCGTTTGTTCTCTGCTATTAGTGACTTTGGAGTGACTCTTTGTTGCATGTTGAGGGATAGTTATGTGATCCAGTTATGTTATTATTGTTGAGAGAACTTGCACTAGTGAAAGTATGAACCCTAGGCCTTGTTTCCTATCATTGCAACACCGTTTATGCTCACTTTTATCATTAGTTACCTTGCTGTTTTTATATTTTCGTATTACAAAAACCTATATCTACCATCCATATTGCACTTGTATCACCATCTCTTCGCTTAACTAGTGCACCAATACAATTTACCATTGTATTGGGTGTGTTGGGGACACAAGAGACTCTTTGTTATTTGGTTGCAAGGTTGTTTGAGAAAGACCATCTTCATCCTGCGCCTCCCACGGAATGATAAACCTTAGGTCATCCACTTGAGGGAAATTTGCTACTGTCCTACAAACCTCTGCACTTGGAGGCCCAACAACGTCTACAAGAAGAAGGTTGTGTAGTAGACATCAACCACCTCTTCCTCCTCGACAAGTCACGTGAGCTCGGCCACCCAGCATCGCCGTCTGCATCGCCTTCTTCTCCCTCCGATCGCCGAGATCGCCGGCAACACCAGGACGCCGTCCGTGCCTCCCCGAGCCCGCTGTTATGCTCTGCGTGTGCGCTTATATGAAGTTCTAATGATGTCATCGATGACACCGATGAAGAACTATGCTATCTTCAGAAGTGCTAGGAAAGCATAACCCCCTTGTTCATTCCGATACAATCCCACTCTCTCGCTCTTGCTCTCTTTTACTGCTTTAGGACAACAACGTTTCAACTGTTACATGCTGCGGTTGTTGAACCCCTTTCCACTGCATGACCTGTCTTTGCCACAGTAAATAGTTGAAACCCACTAGCATGAGTAGGAGTTGTTTGAGCCCTGATGTGCCTACTCATTCATGCTTGTTTGTCATGCCTGCTATTGCTTAGGGTTGTGTCAGGTCTGATTCATCGAGGATGAATTGGAAAGTTCTGAACACGTCCTACTGTTGAGAGCTAAGTGTGTGAAAACGATTTGGTAAAGGTAGCGGTGAGAGGCCATGTAGGAGTACATGGTGGGTTGTCTCATTGAAACCGTCCTCATGAACTGAGTTCTGTGTTTGTGATCCATGAACAGTTACTACCACACATTGGGTTCCGGTAACTCGACCCCTCTCGGCTTATTAATCAACTCGATCGCTGTCCAGGAGTTGCAACTAGTTTCTGGTGTTTGTAGGTAGTGTTAGTAGTCTACCAAGTGGCACATGGTACAGGTGGGCCTAGGACATACTAGGCACCGTGGCCGGGTGTACCAAGCGTCGCCCGTTTGGTGGGCTTGGGAACCGTGTACACATCATTTGGGGCCGTGAGCGACACCCCGACCGAATCTCCTTGTGGATGGAACCCGTTAGTGAGGTCGTGGCCGACTCCCTCGCCAGGCTTCCGCTTGAAGGTTGCCGAGATACATGACGTGTACATGGTGGTAAGTGGCGAGAGCGTGTGTGAAGAAGTACACCCCTACAGGGTTAACATCATCTATTCGAATAGCCGTGTCCGCGGTAAAGGACTTCTGGGTTACCTGTACAGTTCATAGACAAGTGAAAGTTGATACTCTAAAATGCGCAAGATAAGCGTGAGTGCTATGGATGGCCTTCTCGTAGGGAGACGGGAGCAGATCCATAGTGGTGTATTGACTGGTGAATATGTGGACTCGTGTGCGCCACCTCAAAAGAGTTACCAGCAGTTGTAGTATAGGATAGTCACTGAGTCAAAGCTGGCTGCTACAGTTAAAACCCACAACCGCCTTTGTTGATAATGGTGCATATGTAGTTAGTTCTGATGTAAGTCTTGCTGAGTACCTTTGCACTCACGTTTGCTTAATTTATATTTTGCAGAGAGACTTCAGTCTCACTAGTAGCTCCACGTGGACTTCGACGTTTAGCTTGCTACCTCAGCTACGATCTTGTACCCTTGGGAGGGTCTTGTAGATAGTCAGGCTTGATAGCCTTCTTCCTTTTCAGATGTCTGTACTCAGACATGTTTATGCTTCCGTTTCCTGTATGCTCTGTTATGTTGTTGTTGAGTTATGTTGTTGAGTTATGTTGTGATGCCATGTTGTACAACACATACTTGTATGTTATGCGTACGTGTAATGTGTATTGCTATGTGTGGGATCCGACACCTAGTTGTTTACCCTTGGTAGCCTATATTATGGGGAAATGCCTCCTAGTGCTTTCACTGAGCCTTGGTAGCTTGCTACTGCTCCGGAACACATGGATTGACCGGCATGCGTCCTTCCTTGCTCATGTGTCTGTCCACTGTGGGGCAATGTCACGCGGCGTATACCGGAGTCCTGTTAGCTTGCTACAGCCCAGCAACACTTGCTGCTGACCGACACGTGCATTTTTGGGTCATGTATGCATGTCCCTGTAATTTAGTGTCACTTTTGGTTTATAACTAGTCATGTCGGCCCAGGTTCTCCGTCATATGGATGCTAGCGACACTATCATATACGTGAGCCAAAATGCGCAAACGGTCTCGGGCCAGGTAAGGTGGCACCCGTGGGGATACCGTGCATGAGGCCGCAAAGTGATATGATGTGTTACATGCTAGATCGGTGTGACTTAGTATCGGGGTCCCGACAATGGATATATATATAGGAGGAAGGAGGGCATCGGGGGAGCTAGAGGGGGCCCACGAGGGTGGGGCGCGCATGCCCCCCTGGGCGCGCCCTAGACCCACGTGGCCATCTCTCTCGTTCCCTCGCGTGTACTCCAAGTCTTCTGGGTAGATACGGTTCCAAAAATAATTCTCCCGAAGGTTTCACTCCGTTTGGCCTCCGTTTGATATTCCTTTTCTGCGAAACACCGAAGTAGGCAAAAAACATCAATTTGTACTGGGCTTTGCTTTAGTAGGTTAGTCCCAAAAATAATATAGAAGTGTATAATAAAGCCCATTAAACATCCAAAACAGAATATATAATAGCATGGAACAATAAAAAATTATAGATACGTTGGAGACGTATCTATCCCAAGAGCCAGATGCCACCCTAGTCGACTACTACTACTACCCTGACGGAGCCTACTACTACGTGGAGACAGCTGACGACCAGGAGTAGTTAGGAGGTCCCAGGCAGGAGGACTTGCCTCTTCGATCGTTGATGTTTGTGCTAGCCTTCTTAAGGCAAAACTTTGTTTAACTTATGTATGTACTCAAATATTGTTGCTTCCGCTGACTCTGTTGCTTTCGAGCTTCTGTATTCGAGCCCTCGAGGCCCCTGGCTTGTAATATGAAGCTTGTATTATTTTAATTGTGTCTAGGGTTGTGTTGTGATATCTTCCTGAGGGAGTCCTGTATTTAAGAGTCCTCAGGCATCCGTGTCGTTGAAGTTGGGCCGTATTGGTAGGCTGCGTAAAGAAGAAGCAGAAGACCCTCCCCTGTGTTCGGTCAAGACTCTTATGTACGTAGAAAGGCAAGTATAGAGTCCGGATGTATCTAATTACTTCCTCCCCAAGTCTCCCTTGTAACCCTAGGTCCCCTCTGGTGTGTATATAAGCCGGGGGGTTTAGTTTGTAGAGGGGATCATCGTCATCACAATATCCTCATAGGCTAGACTTTAGAGTTTAGCCATTACGATCTTGAGGTAGATCAACTCTTGTGTTCATATCCATCCATACTAATATAGCAAGAACTAGGGTATTACCTCGATCGAGAGGGCCTGAACCTAGGTAAACATCGTGTCCCCAGCCTCCTGTTACCATTGATCCTCTAAACGCATAGCTTGGCCCCCCCTACCCGAGATCTGCCGGTTTTGACACCGACAATGATGCTTTCATTGAGAGCTCCGTTGTGCGCTCGTGATGAGCGATCGATGGATCGTCTCGTCATCAACGACGGGATCACCCTCGGAAACAACTTGGATATCAGCTAGGTTCTCTAGCTCGGCGGGTTCGTTGTGTGCGCCCGCATGGCCTCTGGGCCGGCCGCACTCCCTGCTGCCATCGAGCACCACCTTTATGCCGATTCCGGCCACTCCAATGACGTGACCTCGGCAGAACTCTCGCCCTTAAATGAGCTGCTGGGTCGCATCGCCGCCCTGGGGCTTTCATCGCTAGGAGATCAGATCGGACTTTAATCCGGCCATGATGAGATCGATCCTTCCCGGATCACTCATTTGGTGGCAGCAGTTGAGGACGGAGCCATAGAGACTTCTCCTCTCGAGACGAAGGCCGTTACAGTCTGGATCTCTGAACCCTTCGAGCCGAACACGCCCCTGTCGGGAGGCGTTTTATGTTCTTTGAGCTCTGGGACAGACACCGGACCCGAAAGATGATTAGATCTTGTCGAACACAGATTGTCACAGTCGGAGGTTGTCAAAACCCCGAATACCACTTTGGGTCGAGACTTAAAATTACTTACACCCACCCACCCTGGGAGAAACTCTCCAAGTAAACCCAGATTTCCGAACGTAAATGATCTCGCGAACATACAGCAGCAGCCCGAGGAAACGATCAACCACTTTTGGGCCAGATTCCTGCTTGTTAAAAACATGATCAAGGACTGTTGCGACGACAAGGCGGTCTCTCTATTTTACCACAACTACACGGATGAGGTAGTCTTGAACGCCCTCAGCCGACGCCGTGTTATGAGTTTCACAGAACTATCACATTTAGTACAAAAGTACTTCGCAATGGAAAACACTTGGAAATCCCAGAACACACCTCTCGAATAGTCCATACCTGGACAGTACATTATCAAGGCTAAACGAACATACCCTAGCAGGTCATCCGATAACATGCCTATTGGCAATAAAAATAAACCTTTTTTAATGCAAAGCTCAGTACTGGACGAACTACTCAATACACCTTGCCAAATACACGCAACCCCGGACAATGTCCCAAACCATTGCCTTAGAGCATGTTGGGTACTCCGGTAGGTAGCAAAGAGCCCTCTGGTGTGTATATAAGCCGGGGGGTTTAGTTTGTAGAGGGGATCATCGCCATCACAGTATCCTCACAGGCTAGACTTTAGGGTTTAGCCATTACGATCTCGAGGTAGATCAACTCTTGTATTCATATCCATCCATACTAATATAGCAGGAACTAGGGTATTACCTCGATCGAGAGGGCCTGAACCTGGGTAAACATCGTGTCCCCAGCCTCCTATTACCATTGATCCTCTAAACGCATAGCTTGGGCCCCCCTACCCGAGATTTGCCGGTTTTGACACCGAAAATGGTGCTTTCATTGAGAGCTCCACTGTGTGCTCATGATGAGCGATCGATGGCTCGCCTCGTCATCAATGACGGGATCACCCTCAGAAAGAACTTGGATATCAGCCAGGTTCTCTAGCTCGGTGGGTTCGCTGTGTGCGCCTGCATGGCCTCTGGGCCGGCCGCACTCCCTGCGGCCATCGAGCACCACCTTTATGCCGATTCCGGCCACTCCGATGACGCGACCTCGGCAGAACTCTCGCCCTTAAATGAGCTGCTGGAACGCATCGCAGCCCTGGGGCTTTCATTGCCAGGAGATCAGATCGGACTTAAATCCGGCCATGATGAGATCGATCCTTCCCCGATCACTCATCTAGTGGCAGCAGTTGAGGACAGAGCCATAGAGACTTCTCCTCTCGGGATGGAGACCGTTATAGTTCGGATCACCGAACCCTTCGAGCCAAACACGCCCCTGTTGGGAGGCACTTTATGTTCTTTGAGCTTTGGGACTGACACCGGAGCCGAAAGATGATTAGATCTCGTCGAACCCGGATTGTCACCATCGGAGGTTGTCAAAACCCCGAATACCACTTTGGGTCGGGACTTAAAAGTACCTACACCCACCCACCCTGGGAAAAACTCTCCAAGTAAACCCATATTTCCGGACATAAATGATCTCGCGAACATACAGCAGCAGCCCGAGGAAACGATCAACCACTTTTGAGCCAGATTCCTGCTTGTTAAAAACATGATCAAGTACTGTTGTGACGACAAGGCGGTCTCTCTATTTTACCGCAACTGCACGGACGAGGTAGTCTTGAACGCCCTCAACCGACGCCTTGTTCTGAGTTTCACAGAACTATCGCATTTAGTACAAAAGTACTTCGCAATGGAAAACACTTGGAAAGCCCAGAACACACCTCTCGAATAGTCCATACCCGGACAGTACGTTATCAAGGCTAAACGGACATACCCTAGCAGGTCATCCGATAACATGCCTATTGGCAATAAAAATAAACCTTTTTTAAGGCAAAGGTCCGTACTGGACGAACTACTCAATACACCTTGCCAAATACACGCAACCCCGGACAATGTCCCAAACCATTGCCTTAGAGCATGTTGGGTACTCCGGCAGGTAGCAAAGAGCCGTACGGCAATTCTCGCCACCAGCGTATCAAGGCAGAAGGACGTCGATGTCTTCACTGTCTTCGAGACGTTCTCCTCAAATAACCGCCGCAAGAGAGCGAATCGCAAACTTGCTGAGGTTTACCAAATTAGCTTTGCAAGCCCATGGAGCGGCACGACGATTAGTTTTTTTGCCGAAGACGCACCTCGAGTCCCGCCGATCTGAGCATCAGCAACTCTTGTACTAGATCCAATAGTGTACGGCTTCCGCCTCACTCAAGTACTTATGGACGGAGGAAGCGGGCTAAACCTCATATATGAGGAAACGCTTGCAGAAATGCAAGTCGAGAAATCCCTCATTGAGCACACCAACACAACCTTTAGAGGAATTATACCAAGCCGCAAAGCTCGGTGTTTGGGAAGCATTAAGCTTGATGTAGTATTCGGCCCTTGCGACAACTACAGATCAGAGGAACTACTCTTCCACATTGTTCCCTTTCATAGCGGATACCACGCCCTTCTAGGATGGGACGCTTTCTCACACTTTCAAGCTATACCCCATTACGGGTACATGAAGCTTAAAATGCCAGGGTCCAATGGAGTGATCACATTAACAAGTGATCCAGATAGAGCACTCCGCACCGAAAACAAGATGTCATCCTTAGCCTTAGAGGCATTATCCAAAACCCTCAAGGTCGAAGAATTAACCACCCTACGATCAAAGGTGGATAAGGACGATGCAATCCTCACCAAAATATCAAAGTCTACCTCCTTCAAGCCAGCAGATGAAATCATCAAATTCCAAGTGCACCCAACGGACCCTAATAAGACAACATCCATCGGGGCACAGCTGGATCCGGCGGTGGACAACGCGTTATGCGCCTTCCTTCGGGAAAATTGGGATATATTCGCCTGACACCCTTTAGATATGCCGGGAATCCCACACAGGCTGGCCGAACACAGCCTCAATATTATCAAAGGGTTCAAACCGGTCAAGCAGTCACTGCGACGGTTTTCTGAACCCAAAAGACAAGCAATGGGAGGAGAGATAGCCAAGCTGTTGGAAGCCGGATTCATTAGAGAAATTAAACACCCGGATTGGCTAGCCAACCTAGTCATGGTACCGAAGAAGGATAAATCATGGCGCCTCTGCGTCGACTTCACAGACCTAAATAAGGCCTGTCCAAAGGATCCCTTTCCTCTACTCCGCATTGATCAAATTATCAATGCAACGGCCGGACACGACTCGTTGTGCTTCCTTGATGCTTACTCCGGATACCATCAGATAAAGATGAAGGAATCTGATCCTCCCGCAACGGCATTTATTACCTCGTACAACCCTTT
The DNA here is from genome assembly GCA_902687465.1 of Secale cereale. Lineage (NCBI taxonomy): Eukaryota > Viridiplantae > Streptophyta > Magnoliopsida > Poales > Poaceae > Secale > Secale cereale. The sequence goes on from LR738711.1 coordinate 742,082,038, forward strand.
TTGTTTCAACACTATGCCCTTTGGACTTAAAAATACTGGCGCCACATATCAACGCATGATTCAAACATGCTTAGAAAAGCAGATTGGCAAAACAGTGGAGGCATATGTTGACGACGTAGTCGTAAAGACCAAACACGTCGAGACCTTGGTGGAAGATCTCCGCCTTACGTTTGCCAACCTTCGAGAATATGACATAAGGCTCAATCTGAAAAAATGTGTTTTCGGCGTTCCAGCCGGAAAGCTATTAGGGTTCATCGTATCCCATAGAGGAATCAAAGCTAACCCAACCAAAATCCGGGCCTTGTCAGAGCTCAAAATACCAACCGGTCTCAAGCAAGTGCAAAAACTAGCAGGCTGCGTAGCGGCCTTAAGCCGCTTCATCTCCAGATTAGGAGAAAAAACATTGCCACTTTACAGATTGCTACGACGCACTGACAATTTCGAATGGACGAATGCAGCCATAGCTGGATTGGAAGAAATAAAAGCTCTACTAGCGAGCAACCCAATCCTAGCCGCCCCTGGTGTTGGCGAACCCATGCTGCTGTATATATCAGCCACTCACCAGGTAGTGAGTGTCGTGCTCGTTGTCGAACGAGCCGAAGAGGGACATAAATTCCCTGTTCAAAAACCCGTATACTACGTATCCGAGGTTCTAACACCGTGAAAATCACGGTACCCCCACTATCAGAAAATTGCCTATGCGGTCTTCATGTCATCTCGGAAACTCCGGCACTACTTTCAAGAGTGTTCGATCACAGTGGCATCCGAGGTACCACTCAACGATATTACCAACAATAAAAAAACCACGGGACACATAGCCAAATGGGCCATTGAGCTCTTACCGATCGAAATATCTTATAAACCAGGCCAGACTATTAAATTCCATGCGTTGGCAGATTTTGTCGCGGAATGGACGGAAGCCGAACTCCCTACAGAGTACGGCTCATATTCCCACTAGACAATGTACTTCGATGGTTCCAAAACGCTAGCGGGATTGGGGGCCGACGTAATATTGATATCTCCAACTGGGGATAAAGTCCGGTACGACTTGCAAATTATGTACACAGACTCAAATAATGCGGCTGAGTATGAGGCCTTATTACATGGTCTCTGCCTAGCTGTATCCATGGGCATACAATGCCTTGAGGTACGCAGAGACTCAAACCTCGCTATCTCCCAAATTAATGGAGATTTTGATGTGAAGGATTCAAAAATGGCATCTTATCGCACTGCTATATTGAAAATGTCGGCTCGATTTGAGGGGTTGGAATTCCATTACATAGCCCGGGATAATAACCAGGCCGTTGACGTACTCGCTCGCATGGGAGCTAAACGTGACCCCATCCCACCTAACACATTTGTGGAAAGGCTATTTAAGCCATCGGTAACATGGCAGGTCGCGAGCAGCGATACGAATTCGGATCCAAACACACCCCCAACCGAACTCAATTAAGATGTCATCGGAGACCCAAACATGGAGATAACTCCTTCGGCTCACGAAATCATGGCTATCATAGCCCCCTGGACAGAGCCCTTTATAGCTTACCTTAAAAGGCAGGAACTCCCTGATGACCAAAATGAGGCCCACCGCATAGTCCGGCGTTCTAAAGCCTACAAAGTTCACGAAGGTGAACTATATAAAAAAAAGCACAACTGGTATTCTACAAAGGTGCATCTCCAAAGAGGAGGGAAGGCAAATTCTCACTGAAATACACGCTGGAATGGGCGGTCACCATGCCGCAGCCCGGGCGCTCGTAGGCAAAGCTTTTCGCGCTGGCTCTTACTGGCCCACTGCCCGAGCAGATGCCCAAACCTTAGTCCAACACTGCGTTGGCTGCTAGCTCTTTGCAAATCAAAGTCACATGCCTCCCACCACTCTGAGAACAATCCCCATTACTTGGCCTTTTGCGGTCTGGGGGCTTTATATGGTCGTACCTCTTAAAGGGGGGAGCCATAAAAGAAATACTTACTGGTGATGGTAGATAAGTTCACTAAATGGTAGAAGCCAAGCCAGTAAAAACAGCTGAGGCAGGGCCTGTGATAGATTTTATATCCGGCGTAGTACACCGTTATGGTGTCCCGCATAGTACTATCACAGATAACGGCTCCAACTTCATAGCTGACGAGGTAAAGAATTGGTGCGCAAAGTTAGGTATTAAACTAGACTACACTTTTGTATACCATCCTCAAACAAACGGTCAAGTCGAAAGAGCCAATGGTCTGATAATGAATGCCATTAAACCTCGACTAGTGCGCTCCCTACGAGAGTCTGATAAACACTGGGTCGAAGAGCTTGACTCCGCACTCTGGGGGCTGCGGACCACACCCATTCGTACGATCGGATATACACCCTTTTTGATGGTGTACGGCGTAGAGGCTGTTCTGCCCTGCGACATTATTCATGACTCACCTCGAGTGCGCATGTATGAGGAGAGAGAAGCCGAGCTAGATCGGCAGGACGACCTAGATGGACTTGAAGAGGAGCGCGATACAGCGCAAGCCCATTCCGCATTTTATCAACAACAGGCCAGGCGATACCAGAGCAGAGAAGTGCGTGCCAAGACATACAACATCGGCGAACTCGTTTTACGCCTCCCGGAGAAGAAAAGGGACAAACTCAAACCAAAATGGGAGGGCCCCTTCATTATCGACGAAGTACTCACCGATGGAGCCTATCGCCTTCGCAATGCACAGGACAACTACCTTGAGCCGAACCCGTGGAACGCTGCCAGGCTCCGACGATTTTATGGATAGTTCGGTAGAAATTTATTCCTCCTTATAAGTTAGGTCTTTTCTTTTACTTTATATTTTTTCTCCTTTTCTTTCTACATTTTTTTGGCAAGTATTCGGCTCGCCCGAACTGCCACAGGATAAGTACATCTTCGAATGTATCTACCGCAAATATACTTGGGGGCTTCTTTAACGAAGCCCATTACCAATAAAGCTTATTGCTCAAAATGTCGCATGTTTTTACAGTCCATCCTTGCCATTATATGTACCAATATGACTTAAGTTTTGGCCAAGATGGGTTGCCTGGCTCCTATGATTTCCCCTACGTTCCCGATTGTTTGGCTAGGGTGTAAAGGGAGCACATCTGCGATTGTTACAACCGGGTAATCTGGATATGTACGTCAGACTGGGTGAAGCTGAAAGCTAGCGCTCTTAAGGGAATAATCGGTCGGCGGATACACGACATATCGCATTCTAAAGCGTATTTTAAACTACTACAAGATATGTCATCCTACAATCCTTCTCATAGGATCGAAAGCCTAGGCCCGCATCTTTATGCACGCCGACCCAGGGAAAGGAATCCTTAACGGAACTATTCTCCCCGGAAGATGTTTCTTACGTTAAACAGTAATATAACATAACTCCCCGAACACAGTTTGTCTGTTCAAGCAATTATGACCGGATTGCCCGGCTTCCGAACATATCACGTGTTCACCACAAATATAGTATTCGGAAGCACTCCAGCCTTTGGGTTTATGGAGGTTAAAGCAGATGGTCGGCCATGACAACCTTTTTTATAAATTCGGTCGGAGATAAGTTTGATGGTTGGAAGTACATTAATACATAGAATCAAATGACTACTCATTTTCTATTCCCTCTATAAGGCTATCTAGCTTACAGTCCTGTTGGGAAAGCTTGGCAGCTATCTCTACTTGGTTATATACCAAATGCGGAGTAATTTCTTGTCGATTGGACCCTCGAGGTCCCACGCGGGCCATATGATTTGGATCAAGACGAGTGTAGCACGTCTTCACCATGGCCCAGGCTTCTCGAGCACCCATGCGGCTTGCTGACGCTTTCCATAGTTCGAAGCGGCGTCGAGCCCCTTTGAACAAGTCAGCAAAATCCTCCATATTTTCTGGAGGTGAGTCGCCCGGCCATAAAGCCCTGGCCATACTCTTCATGGCCTTCCGAGCTCGTTCATGGACCCTGGAAAGCTCTTGTAGCACGTCATCCTCAAAATCGGGCACTCCGCATGCACACTGCCCAGTTAACCAACCTGCAAGAAAAGTTCTATAAGAAACTTTCTAAACAAGAGACTATAAGGAGAGCTAGGTATAAGGGACATACTAAACATGCCGCTTTTTAGCCCCCGGTTCCCTTCCAAGGCGCTTGAGAGCTGGGCCTTTATGCCCTTTAGCTCATGTTCGAGCCTAATATTTCTATCCCGCGCTTGGTTCCTTTTTTCTATAGCTTGCGTCAGTGCACGCCCGCCAGCGGCTGTTTCCCATTCGGCAATTTTTTTGTACGCCAAAGCGGCTCTTAGCTCCCTCTCTAGTTGGTCGGTCGACCATGTTGTTGTATTACAAATTAGTACATACATAACACCATAGTAATCAACAGAACTATCATAGCTTCCGGAGACCATTGTTCTTAACACCAGCATCCTTTCCGGATTCCTTCGAATTTTTCAATTCGGCGAGCTGGGTCCGGCACTCTTCAAGCTCCTTGGATGAAGAGTTATTCTTTTCTTGAAGCACCTACAAAAACTCAACGATCCTCAAATCAGTTGTACCAACTGCTTTAAGTCTCAGGGGCTACTGGCATGGGAACACTCAAAATGAACACTTACCCGCATATCTTTGGAAAGCCGGTGAGTGGCTCGGGCGAGTCCATCTTGAGCGGCTCGGATATACGCATCTGCAGAACTGAGGGCGTTAAACACCTCCTCGATAAAAGCAGGGTCACGCATGGCTGCTTTCCACCGCTGGTGAACCATCGCAACCTCCACTTCAGAATTAGTAACCGACATTCCATCCGAATCCTCCTGGAGGGGACAATCCGGCACTGAATCAGCATTAACCCCTGATGGTCCTGAAGCCGGATTAGCTGGAGCTTGGTCTGCATTGTCTCCGTAGACCGTCCGGTGTGTATTCCTCCTAAAAGGAAAAAAACAAAGCGGAAAGATGTAATATCGATTTCACCACCCAGCGCTTGTCAAAACAAACATACCTCTTTGAAGGTCCGCTGGTGTTCACGGTCCTCTTTCGCTTCAAGGCCTCACCCGACGCGGGCGCCACCCTCTGGGTTGACGCTCTACGCACAGTTCGGCGTGAGGAGCGCCATCCCTATTCAAGTATGATAGAATATGGTGGGTAAGGCGCACTGGGAATCTTCTCTTTGATGAGATATGTCCTAAAATACTTACATGGGAAGAAGAAATGAGGACTGGGTAATCGACTACTATAGCCACCAGGGGACCCTCATGGCAGGCTTGGTAGAAGACTCCATCTTCTAGCTCTATACCTATGTCCGGATCTTCATCGTATCCGAGGCCCGCATTCTGAAATCGGTCCTCTGGCTGTGGGACGGGACTGTTAATCCCCTCGATCACCTTCCTCCACTCCTATTAGGAGAAATTGAATTCAGTTCAGATAATATATCATAACGGACGAAAGAGGTGGGCGGTCATGAGAGAAACTTACCCAATCAGGAGGATTGTACATAGAAAAACCCTCCCGGCATGTTAAACGAATTAAGTCTTGTTTCTCTCCCTTATAAAGACCTTCCAGGACAGCGGCTAGAGTGACAGGGTCATCTAGACCTAGGCGTAAGAAGCACAATGCATCATCTTGGCCATTATAGAGCCACATTGGGAATCCTCTGGCTTGAAGCGGCTGCACGCATCACTTTATTGAAATAGTCATCACTTCGATTATAGATAACCCTGAACTGGCGAGCAATTTGATCTTGCCAGCCAGTCTGCTAACCTCCGCTCTCTCTTCTTCCGAGGGACTGCGGGGACACACGTTGAAAGGCTTCTTTGGCGGAGCACTGGAATACTTGGGGAGTCCTTGCCAAACTGGATCCGGTAGAACGACGTCCTCAATGTAAAACCACTCTGAAGGCCACTCTTCGGATGATTTCTTTGGAGTACCGGGCAGATAGCCTGTCCCGGCTATGCGCCATACTTCGGCACCCCCAACTTCAAATATGGATCCTTTTTCCGATCGAGGGACAAGGCAGAAGTAATTTCTCCACAGCTCAAAGTGAGGCTCGCAGCCCAAGAACAGTTCGCATAAAGCGACAAAACCCGCGATATGCAGGATAGACCCCGACGTAAGATCATGAAGATGGAGACCATAGAACTCTAGGAGTCCCCTAAGAAAGGGGTGGACGGGGAAATCTACGCCTCTTAAAATGAAGGGGACAAAACATACCCGCTCTCCATCAGAGGGGTTAGGAAAGCTCTCTGCCAGGGCTTGGTTGTCGATAGAAGTTAGTCCGGCCCGGACGGGGACTAGATCCTCTGGAGGGAGATATCACTGCGCTTGAAGTGTCCTCAGATGCGCATGGGATACAGAGCAGCTTTTCCAATGTCCTGCACGAGGGCCATGAGGGCGCGAGGAAGAGCTTGGGGCGCTATCCATGTTTGAAGATTTTTTGTAGGCACTAGGGTTTCTTCCGCGTGGAATGGGATGGAGAGGCAACTGGGATCTATTCTCTTATATAGGTGCCTTCTCTGCACAGTCAAGGGGGTATTTGTAAAACTGCCCAGACGGTTCGCATTCGTTGGACACGTGGAAGCCAAGGCGACGGCGGCGAGGAATCGACGGAATACAATATTTAAAGAAGCCGAACTATCATCCAGGAGGACTCACCTTGCAAGACCGAGGACATGAAGCCGGACACAATCTCGTCCTTGAAGGCAAGTCCGGGGGCTACCGAGGGAGTCCTGTATTCAGGGGTCCTCAGGCATCCGGGTCGTTGAAGCTGGGCCGTATTGGTAGGCCGCGTAAAGAAGCAGAAGACCCTCCGCCGTGTTCGGTCAGGACTCTTATGTACGTAGAAAGACAAGTGTAGAGTCCGGATGTATCTAATTACTTCCTCCCCAAGTCTCCCTTGTAACCCTAGGTCCCCTCTGGTGTGTATGTAAGCCGGGGGGTTTAGTCTGTAGAGGGGATCATCATCATCACAATATCCTCATAGGCTAGACATTAGGGTTTAGCCATTACGATCTCGAGGTAGATCAACTCTTGTATTCATATCCATCCATACTAATATAGCAGGAAGTAGGGTATTACCTCGATCGAGAGGGCCTGAACCTAGGTAAACATCGTGTCCCCAGCCTCATGTTACCATCAATCCTCTAAACGCATAGCTTGGCCCCCCCCTACCCGAGATCTGCCGGTTTTGACACCGACACTTCCCGTGAGTCCCTGATCTTGGTCGTACACATTTGCGTGCATTATTAGTGTACGGTCAAATCGGGGGCATCACAATAGCGGAGCCCACACACACAATTTACCCAGGTTAGGGCCAACGATGATGAGTAATACCCTAAATCTTGCTTCGTGTTGTTATTTGTGGTGGTCTCGTATGAGGCATTTACTATGGGGTGTATGAATTGCTACAGAGAGTCCAATATGTCGAGTAGATGGATCTGAGAGCACCGTAGCCCTCCCCAAATATACACGGTGAGGGCTAGGGTTTTACAAAGGATATATCTCATCTTGGACGTCGCCATGATGACTTGGGAGCCAAGATGGTCCTCAGTGTGCGGGCCTACTCCTTGGGGCTCCATCCTGTCCTTAGCTTTTAGATGGGCATATAGGGCCCTGAGGCAGGCCCTCTGTTGGGATCCCTTGAGAAAGGCACCCTCAGGTGTGTGGCACCATCAGTAGCTCCTGAGCCTGTCTGAAGTTGGAGTCCCTCCGATTTCGAGAACCAGGGAGGGCTCCAGGACTTTGAAAGATCATGAATATCGCCTAGAGGGGGGTGAATAGGCGCTTTAAAATAATTACGGTTTAGGCTTGGACAAATGCGGAATAAACTTAGCGGTTAATTTGTCAAGCACAAAACCTGCAACAACTAGGCTCACCTATGTGCACCAACAACTTATGCTAAGCAAGATAAACCAGTAGGTGATAGAAAGATATATGACAAGAAACAATATGGCTATCACAAAGTAAAGTGCATAAGTAAAGGGCTCGGGTAAGAGATAACTGATACGTCTCCAACGTATCTATAATTTTTTTATTGTTCCATGTTGTTATATTATCATTCTTGGCTGTTTTACAATCATTTTATATCATTTTGGGACTAACCTATTGACATAGTGCCAAGTGCTAATTGCTGTTTTGGCATGTTTTTTACATCGCAGGAAATCAATATCAAATGGAGTCCAAACACCACGAAATTTTTTGTGGATTTTTTATGGACCAAAAGACCACCAATGGGCCAGAGCAGCACCTGGGGGTGCCCTAAGGGGCGCACAACCCACCAGGGCGCGCCTGGCGGCCCAGGCGCGCCCAGGTGGGTTGTGCCTACCTCGGAGCCCCCCCGCACCCCTTCTTTGCCCCATAAATTTCCAAATATTCTGAAACCCTTCGGGGTGAACCTAGATCAGAAGTTCCGCCGCCGCAAGGCTCTGTAGTCCACGAGATCCAATCTAGAGCCCTTTCTGGCACCCTGTCGGAGGGGGAAATCATCACCGGTGGCCATCTTCATCATCCCGACGGCCATCGTGATGAGGAGGGAGTAGTCCACCCTTGGGGCTGAGGGTTTGTACCAGTAGCTATGAGTTTAATATCTCTCTCTCTCTCTCGTGTTCTTGAGATGCACAATATTGATGTATCGCAGGCTTTGTTAATATAGTCGGATCATATGGTGTTTTCCCCTCTCTATCTTGTTGTGATGAATTGAGTTTTTCCCTTTGAGATTTCGTTGTTATCGGATTGAATACTTTTATGGATTTGAGACCACTTGATATATGTCTTGCAATTGAATACTCTTGGTGACAATGGGGTATCGTATTGATTCACTCGATATATGTTTTGGCACTCAACTCATAGATTCCTCGGGTGACATTGGGGTAATCTATGCATAGGCGTTGATGCACGTTCTTGTCTTTGTTTCTCCGGTAGAAATCTTGGAGCACTCTTTGAAGTTCTTTGTGTTGGATTGAGTATTATGAATATGAATTTGTTTTGTTGTTATTTTAGTATGAACTCTTGATAGATCGATCGGAAAGAATAACTTATGTTATTTTAGTACGAACTCTTGATAGATCGATAGAAAAAAATAACTTGTGTTATTTTAGTACGAACTCTTGGATAGATCGATCGGAAAAAATCATGGTTGTCAGAATCACGATTCTATTATACGATTCTACGACTTTACGATCCAAACTAACCCCTATGATTCTACGATTTTAGGTCTCAGAATCTACGTTTCTATGATCCTGGTAGTGAACATTCTATGATTTGTGATCCTACCATCGAAGCTCCGATCCGATTCAAAATTGCGATTCTGACAACCTTGGAAGGAATAGCTACAAATAATTCCTTCTTATGTTCTCTGCTAGATAGGAACTTTGGAGTGATTCTTCATCGCACGTTGATGGATGCTTATGTGATCCAATTATATTAGCATTGTTGAGAGATTGCACTAGCGAAAGTACGGACCATAGGCCTTGTTTTCAAGCATTGCAATACCGTTTGTGCTCTATTTTATCACTGGCTACCTTGCTATGTTTTATTGTTACTATTACAAAAATCAATATCTACTATCCATATTACACTTGTATCACCATCTCTTCGCCGAACTAGTGCACCTATACAATTTACCATTGTATTTGGTGTGTTGGGGAAATAAGAGGCTTTTTCTTATTTGGTTGCAGGGTTGTTCGAGAGAGACCATATTCATCCTACATATCCCACGGATTGATAAACCTTAGGTCATCCACTTGAGGGAAATTTGCTACTGTCCTACAAAACTCTGCGCTTGGAGGCCCAACACGAGTCTACAAGAATAAAGTTGCATAGTAGACATCAAGCTCTTTTCTAGCGCCGTTGCCGGGGAGGTGAGTGCTTGAAGGTATATCTTTAGATCTTGCAATCGAATATGTTAGTTTCTTGTTTTATCACTAGTTTGGTTTTGTAAAAGAAAACTACAAAAAAATGTAACTAAGGTTGCCTCATATTATTCATCTTTATAATGTCTTTTCCCAAGACGCCGACAGTAGCCCCCGGGCCGAAGGTGCACGCGGAGTTGGCTTCGGGGCGAAGCCTTAGCCGAGGACGAAGCGCCGCGGGCCCCAAAAAGGCTGCGGGCTAGGCTGGCGCGTGACGGTTGGATGGGACATGGGCGACTCTGCTTCCTGTGCAGTCTCGACAACCGTGCGACTTGACAACTCCTTGGCGCGGGCGGCGGGGCCATTATGGCCGCGCGTGAGTGGCCGACGGTTGATCTTCTTGGCCTATAAACAGGGGGTGAGGCACCACGCCTCTCTCTTGACTGTTGCATATCAATCCCTGCTACTTCTACTTCCCCCGAGGGCTTCCATGACGCTGATACGTAGGTTCTCGGCCGCGGAGAAGGGGACGAGCCTGATGGTGGAGCCTGAGCGGCTCCCACCGAAGAAGAGGCGCCGTGATTCTTCCAAGAGCATCCCTGAGGCCGGCGAACGGCCGCACATGGTGCACGCGGGCGTCGCCAGGATTTCCGCTTCCCTTGTATGCTCCGACGATAGGCAGACGAAGCAAAGACGGCGACAGGGGTGGTGCCATCAGACGCGCAAAGAGACGGGCGACTCCTCGCGCCCTGCTGCCGTCCCACACTAAGGACGATGCCTGCGAGTTCATCGTATGGGCGGGGGCCCTTCCGCATTCTTGGATCCCACTTCCTCCATTCCTGAAGGAGGTGCTCCCGGCTCGCGGCCGGGTGACGATGCAGCTGAGGCACGAGGGGTGCCGCCTTCCCCCTTCGCATGCCAACGTGGAAGTGATCTCCTCTGGCCAGGTATTCATGACCTGGGGTTGGGGTGTGGTGCGCCGCGCCTGTGCCCCCGCCGGGAAGCACATTCTTCATTTCGCGCTAGACGGGATGGGCACGATGACCTTCAAGGTCTTCGGGGCGGACGGCTACCGGTTGTCGTGTGGCGCGGGGGACGGGCTCGCCGGCGACCATTCCCCATGCCGTCAGGGTAGCAAGGTGCTCGCCATCGGTTGCGCCTCCGACTCCTTTGGTAGCAGTTACGCTACCCCTGAGACGGCCTCGAGTTCCGACAATTGCTACGAGCCGCCAAGTCGCCGCTCCTATCGCCGGAGGGAAACAGTGTCCTCCTGGCGCCGTCGTTGTTGAAGGAGTTCAAGCCGTATTCCTCGAGGGCGACCTTCTTAGCTTGGTTTCTGCGGGACATCATGGACGGCCCTATGAGGGCGTGTAAATCCTTGTAAAACTTTTACTTCCCTTCCTTCTGTCCCCGCGGTAGTTTAGGGCCCTACGCCTACGAGACCCAGTCCCCAGACAAGCCTCAGCCTACGCTGGCATGCCAGGTTGCGATGCCGTGGTCAAGGCCAAGAGGTGAGTGATCCAGGGCCCGATAGAAGCCCCCGAGGCACGATGCTCGGGAAGTCCCTCTTGGCGTGCAGGTTGTCGTCCACCGGGCCATCGAGAAGGGGTTTCTTGCCCCAGCGGATTCGTGATTACAGTGGGTGGAGGTGTAGGTACGCGAGTAGATGCGGCGTTGAAAACTTATCTTAGCGATCCCCTGTGGTGAGGTGTCGGTGGCAGTTGATTTTTTGTCATCCTTCCCTCGGGGCGAGGTTCAGTGCCCGGGCAGTCTTCACGAGGAGGTGGCAGCAGTCGCTCCCAGGTCACCGAACATAAGGGGCGCGGCTGCCGATGCCCTGGTGGCAAAGGTCACAGAGCTGGTGGAGGCTTTCCTCCAGGCCACTGCTACCGCAGCCGAAGAGGCGGAGACCGGTGATGATGCGCTTGGTGATGCCTGATCTGCTCCTGTCCAGAGAGAGAAGTGCGAGTGCCTCGGGGAGGCATAAGAACTTTGTTTGAATTTGAAAAACTTGGTATTATTGTAATAGCTAGATGGTTTACATGCTTGCTTCCTTTCATGTTTGCTTAGGTGCTGTGTGTTGACAGGGCCCAACCCCGCGCATACATCGATCGCCATTGAGCCCTCCGGGTAACCGGGGTTATCGTAATAACTAGACTCAAGGGATGAGGGGCTACGTGGCTAGTGAGGCCCCTGGGTCGCGATGCCCAGGGGCCCCCCTTGACGTTCAAGCGACCCCGTTTGCATTCTGCGTCGACAGGGCCCAACCCTGCGCACACCTCGATCGCCATTGAGCCCTCCGGGTGATCGGGGTTATCGTCATAACTAGACTCAAGGGATGAGGGGCTACATGGCTAGTGAGGCCCCTAGGTCGCGATGCCTAGGGGTCCCCTTTGACGTACGAACGGCTCTCATGAGGGAGAACAAGCACCATACCTTGCTCACGAGCCTTCGCCTGGGATGGGGTACGAGAAGGCCAGGTGTCTGGACACCTGGTAGGGTGGCGTCTGCCAGGCGTGACCTGAGCATAGCCCCCGTGCCTAGCCCCCCTCGCGACACCCATCCAAGGAGAAGTTGTGAGCGTCGTGAGCTGAAAAGCTCCCTGAGGTTGGTGCGACCACTGGGGGCCGCCCTCAATTGTTTATAACTAGCGCGGAGCATAGAGCTACCACACTTGCGCGGAGTGTGGGCATAACCACGCCTCGGTCGTAGCGGTCAGCGCGGAGCTTGGTGCTTCCACTGGTTCGTGGGCATAACCGCTCCTCGGTTGGATCTGCCAGCGCGGAGCATGGTACTTCCACTAGACCGTGGGAGGGGGCCTCCCACCGGGAGAGACTCCGTGGCGTGTACAGCCCCGTCCTAACACGTGGCTTGCACGGTAGGACAGCCAAGGTGTATAGGGGCCCTCCTCAGGATGAACTGAATGACTCTGAGGAAGTTCTCGTGATCTTACGCATCACTCACGAGACCCTACCCCGAGGAGGGTTGCGCCTGAGTCTTCTTCTGCAAAATGTGAAAAGAAAGGTATTGTGTCGACCTACGCCGAGAGCATCTCTAGAGGGTATCGCATGAGAAGGCCGCAGCACCAGCGACCCCAGGAGGTGATGTCACGGGAATGGCTCGCGAGACAGAGCTCAGCCGCTGGATTTGTCAGCGCTGCAGGGACGAACCCGAGCACAGACGCCGTGCCCAGTCTTCTCATGCAACGATCCAAAAGAAAAACAACCGGCACACAGTTCCCGCGTGAGCGAGGCACCTGCCACGGGCCCCTACTTATCCATCCACGATTAGCCCATGCGAGAACAAGGCACCAAGGACCACGGGAGGTGACGTCACGGGAATGGCTCGCGAGACAGAGCTCAACCCTTGGGTTTAGCGACGCTACAGGGACGGACCCGAGCACAGACGCCGTGCCAGTCCTTAATCATGGGGCGGTCGCGAGTGGGCTCACAAGGTCTCATGACCTTACTGGCGGTGATAACGCCAAGCATGCAGGTAATACGAATGGAAAGAAGCAACTAGCCTTGATCATGCACAAAAAGGGAGACAACTGCGGGGGAATAGCCCCCAATAGTCCGAGGATGATGCAGCCCGGGGGGCGCCCTTGATTCGATACCTGAAGCGTCACCTGATGCTTGCCGAAGAAGAGTTGGGGTAGCTGAAGACGCGGGCCATGCGGGTTGCTCTAGAAGATCGTCGGGCTCCTGAGGGCCAGAGGCTCCGAAGGCTCTCAGTGGTCGTGCGGGTCTAGTTCTTGCTCCGTCCGGGCCGCCTGCCACTGAGCCTCCTGAGCCCCCAAGGCCTGCTGCGCGAGATCCTGGAACGTGGCAGCTGTGTTGCGGAAGCCGAAGAGTGTGTGGACGTAGCTGCAGGGGAGGGCCCTACTCCGGCCGACCGCCGTCGGCCAGAAGGGCTCCTGAGAGGCGGCTCGGTTGAGACCCGCGATGTCAACGCAGATGCGGAAGCGGTCACTCGGGCCGCGGGTAGGTGAGCTTGGGGTTGTGCGGTTACGCCCACCACAGATGAGCCTTGCGTACTGAAGTTCCTCGGTAACTTGGTCGATGAAGTCCTGAGCCCCCAGCGCCGAGCGGTCCACGTTGGGCTCACAAAAACGCGCGTCAAGGCACGCCTGTAGGTGGTGCCCGAACACCTTCCTCGAGACGCTGGTCAGTCTGGAGACACTCCAGAGGAGAGCCCCCGAGCCCGTCACGAGGGGGCATCGGGCGCGTCCCCCTATGCGAGGGTAGAGGGCGCCTCGTCAGCAGGCACGAGTCCTAAGGCGGGGCCATCAGGAGCCCCTGCGTTCTGAGGTCCGTTGACGGGCAGGTTCTTCTTCTTCTTGGGGGTGGTCTGCAGGGCGAGGACGGCTCCATCCTCATCGGAGCATTCGACCGCCGCAGTCTGGTAGGCGCGCTCCAGGGAACGCACCGCTTCCTTCTCGTCGAAGGCGATCGTGATGACTCCGCCACTCCCAGGCATCTTGAGGACGTTGTAGCCGTGATGGGTCGCCACCATGAACTTGGCGAGGGCAGGATACCCGAGGATTGCATTGTACGGGAGGTGGATGTTGGCGACGTCGAAGTTGATGAGCTCGGTGTGGTAGTTGTCACGGTCACCAAAGGTGGCGGGAAGGCGAACTTGCCCCATCAGGAGCGTGGAGCCATCCGTGACTATGTAGAATGGCTTGGTCGGGTGGAGCTGATCGTAGGGGACCTGGAGTGTCTCGAAGGTCTGGACGGAGAGGACGTTGAGTCCTGCTCTGTCGTCGATGAGGGTCTTGGTCACGAGGACGTTGCTGATGGTCGGGGTGCAGAGCATCGGGAGAGCGCCTGGGGCCGCGGTGCACTTGAGCTGGTCCTTGGGGTCGAAGGCGATGACTTGCTTGGTCCTCCTGAGGTTGCGCGCGGCGTCAGGCCTGGGAAGCGTCGCGTTCACCTCACAGGCGAACTGCTTGAAGATGCGATGAGAGGCCGGAGCATGGGCCCCTCCCAAGATGCATGCAACTACGCGCGGCTCCTGGAAGCCCCCTGCTCCGTCTCCCTGGCGGTCGTCGTCATTCCTTCTTGGTGGTGGTGGCAGCGGAGGCAGGCCTCCATTGCCCTGAGGGCGACCCTCACGAGGCTGGTTGTGCCAGGGGACGTCACGAGGCTGCTCCTGCCAGTGGTCTTCACGAGGCTGTTCGCGCCACCCTTGGCATGAGTTCTTGCCGTCCTAACGTCCTCCACCTCGGCCTTCTCCATAGCCATAGCCGCGGATGTCGCGCTCATGGCGCTGCCTGACGCGCCCACCGTGCATCGCCCTGAGCTCCTGGCAGTCGTTAGTGTTGTGGCTGTGGACGTAGTGGAAGATGCAGTACGGTCGGTTGTCTCTGGGGAGGTCGTCGTAGTCGCAGCCACGCTTCACTTCAGGCTCCGCAACCAGCACGGCGGGTCCCTTGCGCTTTGCTTCCTTGGCCTTGGCCTTCTTGTCGTCCGCCTCCGCCTCAGGCAGCTCCTGGAGGGAGAGGCGCCCTTCCTCCGCCCTGGTGCACTTTGCCGCGAGCTTGAACATCTCGAGGGTTGTGCACAGGTCCTCGTGGATGGCGAGCTCCTCCCTCATCCTGACGTCGCGGACGCCGTCGGAGAACGCTGAGATGATGGCCTCGTCCGAGACCCTAGGGATCGAGAGGTGATGGTGTTGTAGCGTTGGATGTACTTTTGCAGGGTCTCTCCTGGCTGCTGCCTCATGCGGCGCAGATCCACAGCTGCCGGGGCTCGGTCGCGGGTGCCTTGGAAGTTGGAGACAAAACGCTCACGAAGCTCTTCCCAGGAGGAGATGGGTCCCCCAGGGAGGTTCAGGAGCCAGGAGTGTGCGCCATCTTTGAGAGCCATGGGGAACCAGTTCGCAATGACCTGCTCAGTACTGTTGGACGCCTCGATGCTCAGCTCGTAGAGTTGGAGGAACTCCGTGGGGTCGGTGGTGCCATCGTAGCGTGGAGGCAGGTCCGACTTGAACTTGTCGAGCCAGACGAGGCGCCGTAGCTCAGGAGCTAAGGCACAACATCCAGCCACGCTCATGATCGTAGGCGCCCCCTACGCCTGCGGTGCTGGTTCTTGGGGCGCTGGCGCCACCACCTCCTATGGCGCGCGGTCCTGGCGCTGCGGGCCAGGGGGCCCGCGAGCCCCTGCCTGGGGATGCAGAATCACCTGGTAGCTCTCCTCGTCGCGCGCATGGGCTCTGCGGGGCGGCTCACGCCGCGGAGCCTCACGACGGACCTCCTGGCCGGCACCGTAGAGTGGAGGTGGAGCCAGGACTCCGTGGCCTTCGTTCCCCGCCGGGGGCGACGGGGGACGGGAGGAGAGTGTTGGTGCAGGTGCTTCTCCAGCTGCGTTGACGAGCTCGGTGATGCGGTGGAGCCACGTGTCGTAGAGGTCATCTACCGGACGGTAGCGCAAGAGCTCCCGCGCCATCAGCAGCGCAGGCTGCTGGTAGACCGGTGATACGTCCAAAACGTATCTATAATTTCTGCTTGCTCCATGCCTCTTTTCGGTGATATTGCTATGATATTTATACACTTCCATACACTTTTGATCATATTTGGACTAACCTATTAACTCAGTGCACCCCAGTGCTAGTTTCTGTTTTCTGCTGTTTTTGTATTTCAGGTTTTCCCATCACGTAAACTGCCAGAAAAATCCCGGAAAAATTATATAAAAAATCAGCGTTCCAGAAGCTTCCCGGCAGCCGAAGTAGGGCCGGAGGGGGGCCACCAGGGCTCCAGGCGCCCTGGTGGCACGGCCCCCCTCCTGGCCGCGCCGGGGGGGCGCCTGGGCCCCCTAGGCCTCCGCTGATGCCCCCCTTTGGCATATATTTAACACGCGTCCTGAAACCCTCGAGACGAAAACCATTTTTCGCGATCTCATCTCTGTTCCGCCGCCGCCGCGCTTCCAAGATCGGGAGCACCAGGAGAACTCTTCCCGGCACCCTGCCGGAGGGGAAGATCACCACCGGGAGCCTCTCCACCACCATGGACGCCTCTCGGATGAGTTGTGAGTAGTCTCCCTTGGACCATGGGTCCATGACCAGTAGCTATGTGATGTTCTCCTCCCCTTCTTGTGCTTCACTAATTAGACCTCGTGAGCTGCCCTACATGATCGAAGCACATATGTAATCCTTATGCTGTTGCTATGATGAGTTTGCTGGGATCCGATGGATTGTGAGATTATGTTCAGATTGTGTTTGAGTAATATATTTGATTTACCTCTTTTATATTTATGTTCGTAAGTAATTCTTGCATGTTCTCCGTTGCTATTTATTGCTTTGGCCAAGTAGTATGTAGTGACTCCAAGAGGGAACGTTATGCTCGATTGTGGGTTCATGCCCCTCGATGACTAGCTTGAGTGACAGAAACATGAGTCTAGGGGATGTGCTGTTGCCACAAGGGGGAAAACAACGGTGCTTGTGCCCGCAGATGCAAGGATTGTTTACTTTACGCAAAGTTCTTTTAATGCAGTTGTCTGTTGCTTTGAGTTTACACTATGGGTGGGACTCGCAACTTAATACCATCGAGATGTTCTGGATAGATATCTCAAGGTGGATGATTAGTAGTAGATGCAGATGGATTTCGGTCTACTTGCCTTGGCGTACCGCCCATGCTTTGAACCTCTACCTTTCTTGCAACATAGTTAGCATTGGTTTGCGCACATAATTCTGTCAATTGCCCCGCTGTAATTCGTTCACCTCACATAGCTGTTTTATCGTCTTTTGGGAGAGAGACATCACTAGTGAACATCATGGGACCCCGGTCCATTTTACCATCACTGATCACATCCGCTATTTACTTTCCGCTTTTTACTTACTATATGCAATTATACCTATCACTATTATCACTTGCGTTTGATCCTTTGTAAACGACAAGGCCGGAGGGATTGACAACCTCTCTGTACTCGTTGGGAGCAAAGTTATTTGTATCTGTGTGCAGGTCCACGTTGATTGCTAATATCTGGCGCCGTTAGCAGTCGACACCTTCTTGTTGAAACTGGGAGTCTCAGGGGAACTCGATCCTTGGTATCTTTGCCAAGGGAAAACTTCCGCTACACTGCATCTGAAATCTTCCACTTGGGGTAACCAACGAGGGGCGAGAAGCCATCAAGCAAAGTTTTCTGGTGCCGTTGCCGGGGACTCCACTCTTCAGGATAGGGGAGTTGCACGCTATCTTTTATCTTTGCTTTTTAGTCTTGTTAGTTTACCTTTCAGTTTTGCTTTAGTATCTTTTATCGAAAATCACAAAAAATAGTTATCTTGCTTGCTTGCTACTATGGGTTCCACCGAGAACACCAAGTTGTGTGACTTCACTAGTCACAACAACGATGACTTTATTTGCACGCCTATCACTACACCTGCCACTTCAGCACCTTCGTATGAAATTAAACCTGCTTTACTGAACTTAGTCATGAAAGATCAATTCTCCGGTGCTGGAGATGATGCTGCTTTACACTTAAACAACTTTGTTGAACTTTGTGATATGCAAAAGTACCAAGAAATAGATGGTAATATTGTTAAGCTTAAGCTTTTTCCTTTCTCCTTGAGAGGAGGAGCTAAAATTTGGTTTCAATCTTTGCCTAGAAATAACATAGATTCATGGGACAAGTGCAAAGATGCTTATATTGGAAAATACTATCCACCTGCTAAAATTATCCAACTAAGAAGTAACATAATGAATTCTAAACAATTGGATAATGAACACGTTGCCCAAGCTTGGGAACGTATGAAATCTATTGTCAAGAACTGCCCTACTCATGGTTTGACTACTTGGATGGTTATCCAAACTTTTTATGCAGGCTTGAACTTTACCTCGCGGAACTTGTTAGATTCGGCCGCGGGAGGAACCTTTATGTCAACTACACTTGGTGCTGCCACAAAGCTTCTCGATGAGATGATGACCAACTATTCCCAATGGCACACCGAACGCGCTCCAACAGGTAGGAAGGTAAACTCTGTCGAGGAGATTTCCTCCCTAAATGAAAAAGTTGACTTGATCATGTCTCTACTTTCGAAGCAATCTTCTGTTGATCCTCGTGATGTTCCTTTAAATTCATTGATTGCTCAAGAACAAGTAGACGTGAACTTTATCTCTAGAAACAATTTTAATAACAATGCTTATAGGAGTAATTTTGGTAGCAATCCTAGACCGTTCCCCTCTAATTCCTATGGGAACAACAATGCTTATCCTAACACCAAGAACTCCACTACTGAACTAGAGATTATGCTTAAATATTTCATCACTACCCAAAAAGCCTTTAATAAGAGTGTAGAAGAAAAACTAAACAAACTAGATGATCTCTCTTCGAAGGTAGACAATTTAGCCCATGAGGTAGAGTTGCTTAAAATTAGAACTTCTCCTCTTGAGGAGAGGAAGGTCACTCCTATGAATGCTATTCAAGTGCAAATTAATGAAAACATTAGGATGTTCGCTAAACTTAAAGAGAGATGGGATAGAGAAAGGGAGGAAGAAGATAGAATTAAGAGTCTTCCTACCCGCCACACTGTTGCTACTATCCAAGTTGTTGAGGATATCCAAACTCTTAGCACCCAATGCACTTCTGGTCCCAATGGACCTATTAATGGTGATGCTATGACTATAGAAACTACCAAACAAGTGAACCTAAAGGACACCACTACCACCTTACTTGATAGTAGTGACCTTGATTTTGATAATTGCACTCTTACCGAAGTTATTGATTTCCTTCACAATATGTCTAGAGATCCCCTCACTAGCACGATTAACCTTGCCTTCACAGAGCATATCACTAATGCTCTTATCAAAGCTAGGGAGGAGAAACTTAGAGTAGAAGCCTTCATACCTAGAAAGCTAGAAGATGGTTGGGATCCTATGATTAAAATTAAGTTGAATAACTTCTCTTGCTATGCTTTATGTGATGTTGGTGCTAGTACCTCTGTTATGCCCAAAAGAATATATGATATGCTTAAATTGAAACCTTTTGATTCTTGTTCTTTTGGTGTTCATCTCGTTGATTCTTCCATAAAGAAACCTTTGGGGAGGATCGACGATGTTCTTATCATTGTCAATGACAACTATGTTCCCGTTTATTTTACTATTATGGATATTGAATGTGAACCTTCGTGTCCAATTATTTTGGGACGTCCTTTTCTACGCACCGTTGGTGCTATCATTGACATGAAAGAGGGGAATATAAGATTCCAATTTCCTCTCAAGAAAGGGATGGGACACTTCCCTAGAAAGAAGACTAAGTTACCTTTTGAGTCCGTTATACGGGTTAGCTATTCTTTTACTCTTGATAAAACTTGATCTTTTTGCATTATGCCTAGCTTAAAGGCATAGAAGAAAGCGCTTTTGGGAGGCAGCCCACATGAATAAATTTTATTTTGCTTTTGTTGTGTCTTGATGTTGTTACTACAGTAGCATCATCATTGTATCTTTACTTTTCAATTTAGTGCCAAGTGTAGCCTCTGATTGCAAGGAAGTTCAAAAGTTGTGACGTGCTGTCCAGGAAACAGATTCTGTCCTTGGACAGAAAAATTCGTATAAAATCACCAGATCATCTTTTTGGTCTGAAGTTTTTCGACAGCGTGCTCCATACAATTGTTTTTCGTGCGTCTGTTCTGAGTTTTTTGATTAGAGTTGCAGAAGTGCCCCGAAAAAATCATTTACTACCTGCTGTTCTATTTTCACAGATTCTGTCCTGTTTTGCCTTTCCTTCATTGTGCAAACCTTGAGCTTGCTTTTTCTTTGCAAAAACCTTTTGGCAATCTTGAGAAACAGTAGACCTTCAAGAATATCTTTATTTCCAGCAAGGAACAATTATATTATTATGGGTACTAACCTCGCTAATCAGATTATGATGAGTTATGTATGAAGGGAGTTTCCAAGTGTGCGAGGGAAGATGATAAAAAGATTCAGGAGTGTCAAACGCTCAAGCTTGGGGATGCCCCCATGCACCCCCAAGAAATATTCAAGAAGACTCAAGCGTCTAAGCTTGGGGATGCCCCCGTGCATCCCCTTCTCCATCAACATTATCAGTTCGTCTTTCGTTCCACTATATTTTTATCACTTCATGTGTTATGTGCTATGCTTGGAGCGTCTTGCTTTTAGTTTTCCTTTTTAGCTTTGCTTGCTTTTCATAACGAGACGGAACTCAGCTTTCTTTGTGTGGGAGAGAATCATGCTCCACTTCAACCTAGAACATAACATAGAATTTTCATGTCTATCTTTGCTGTGTGTGTTCTTTGTCTTTCAATAGCTACTGTCATGCTTAGCTCTTAGTTTTCATGCTTATCTTTTTAAAGAGCTTTTGTTTAGTTGGTTGCTTGAACTCTCTTTAGTTATCATGCTTATCTTATTAAGAGAGTTTGCTTCTGTTGCATTGGTTGATATGTCTATGATAAAAATGCTACGTGCATAATGGTGCTTAGTAGTTCATGTTTTCTTATGGTTAGTCTCAAATAGCTGGGGGGTTCCCATTGTGTTATTGGAGTACCAACATGATTTGTTTGCCTATGATGTGGTATGGTTTAGTAATATCTTCCTTCAAGAATTTATTTTGATTGACTTGGCGTATGCTCACGCATATTTAAGACTATAAAGAAAGTCTGTCAAGCCTTGATGCTCTTTTGTTTCTGAGTAGCGATATAACTTCCATGCCTGATTCAATGTTGCTTTGTCGCTCTGCATGATTATGACCGTCATTGCTCTTTTAGTTAGTCGCTCCCAGTCTTTTGCTAACCTCCACCTGTACTAAGCGGACTAACTGCTTGTGCATCCAAAATCTTTTGAACCAGTTATGCCATATGAGTCCACCATACCTTCCTATACATGGTAGTTACCTGCCATTCCTAACGAAGACTTTCATGTACCATCTTGAAATTATTCAAAGAAAAGCATTCCTATTTTGTGCCTCTGTTTTAGTTCATGAGGAAGTAGTAGTTAATTCATGATCTTTTTAAGTTGGACAAGCTTCACCCCGGGATTGCATGTCTAATGTGCAAACCCATAATACGAGAAGGAACTGGCAAAGAGTGCGCCCGGCTCAAAATTAATATAACAAACAAACCCTCCTTCACGCTTTGTTCATGAGAAATCAGAAAACTTTGGCAGTGATAAACAAAGGAGATTAAGAGGATGTGATCGTCCTCATTCGGGAGCCGTTCCTCGAAACTTGTCCATCTCAAGAAGTGATTGAGTTGTCTCCTAGCATTCGTTGACGAAACATGCATAATCTAAAAAAAATTATTACTTCTGTTTTTAAAACCAAGAGCTCTGGTACATGCTTTGTCTTTGTTTCCGACTACGGGTTTTCAACCTTGCCAACAAAAGCCACGGTTCGAGAGTCTCCACCTTCTTTTAAAGCACCAACTATTAAGAGCATGATTGTCATTCTGAGTGTAATGTGCATTGTCCCAAAGTAGTATTGTCTTTTGCATGATTATGATATCGTTTATTATGAAATCATTGTATCTAGTCATCTCTTAAACCTTGGAGGTGCCCCTGCATTTATGTTTTGCTTCACTAAAGGGGGCAAGCGAGATATCACTTTATCATATTTGCACACCATGCTCATTACAAATCTATTTGATGTTTCAGTATCATGTTGCAAAACTTTCAGTTCTTTGTGATTTTCTCATGAGGCAAATTAATTACTACAGATTCATTGTCTCAGTAAGCTTTTGTCATATGACTATGAAAAATCCTTATATGGTTAATAGCATGTCACCACAGAAATTATTCTTGTTATCATTTACCTACTCGAGGACGAGCAGGAATTAAGCTTGGGGATGTTGATACGTCCAAAACGTATCTATAATTTCTGCTTGCTCCATGCCTCTTTTGGGTAATATTGCTATGATATTTATACACTTCCATACACTTTTGATCATATTTGGACTAACCTATTAACTCAGTGCACCCCAGTGCCAGTTTCTGTTTTCTGCTGTTTTTGTATTTCAGGTTTTCCCATCACGTAATCTGCCAGAAAAATCCTGGAAAAATTATATAAAAAATCAGCATTCCAGAAGCTTCCCGGCAGCCGAAGTAGGGCCGGAGGGGGGCCACCAGGGCTCCAGGCGCCCTGGTGGCGCGGCCCCCCTCCTGGCCG
>LR738711.1:742105074-742143417 GCA_902687465.1 Secale cereale
GGGGGGCGCCTGGGCCCCCCAGGCCTCCGCTGATGCCCCCCTTTGGCATATATTTAACACGCGTCCTGAAACCCTCGAGACGAAAACCCTTTTTCGCGATCTCATCTCTGTTCCGCCGCCGCCGCGCTTCCAAGATCGGGTGCACCAGGAGAACTCTTCCCGGCACCCTGCCGGAGGGGAGGATCACCACCGGGAGCCTCTCCACCACCATGGACGCCTCCCGGATGAGTTGTGAGTAGTCTCCCTTGGACCATGGGTCCATGACCAGTAGCTATGTGATGTTCTCCTCCCCTTCTTGTGCTTCACTAATTAGACCTCGTGAGCTGCCCTACATGATCGAGGCACATATGTAATCCTTATGCTGTTGCTATGATGAGTTTGCTGGGATCCGATGGATTGTGAGATTATGTTCAGATTGTGTTTGAGTAATATATTTGATTTACCTCTTTTATATTTATGTTCGTAAGTAATTCTTGCATGTTCTCCGTTGCTATTTATTGCTTTGGCCAAGTAGTATGTAGTGACTCCAAGAGGGAACGTTATGCTTGATTGTGGGATCATGCCCCTCGATGACTAGCTTGAGTGACAGAAACATGAGTCTAGGGGATGTGCTGTTGCCACAAGGGGGAAAACAACGGTGCTTGTGCCCGCGGGTGCAAGGATTGTTTACTTTACGCAAAGTTCTTTTAATGCAGTTGTCTGTTGCTTTGAGTTTACACTATGGGTGGGACTCACAACTTAATACCAGCGAGATGTTCTGGATAGATATCTCAAGGTGGATGATTAGTTGTAGATGCAGATGGATTTCGGTCTACTTGCCTTGGCGTACCGCCCATGCTTTGAACCTCTACCTTTCTTGCAACATAGTTAGCATTGGTTTGCGCACATAATTCTGTCAATTGCCCAGCTGTAATTCGTTCACCTCACATAGCTGTTTTATCGTCTTTTGGGAGAGAGACATCACTAGTGAACATCATGGGACCCCGGTCCATATTACCATCACTGATCACATCCGCTATTTACTTTCCGCTTTTTACTTACTATATGCAATTATACCTATCACTATTATCACTTGCGTTTGATCCTTTGTAAACGACAAGGCCGGAGGGATTGATAACCTCTCTGTACTCGTTGGGAGCAAAGTTATTTGTATCTGTGTGCAGGTCCATGTTTATTGCTAATATTTGGCGCCGTTAGCAGTTGACACCTTCTTGTTGAAACTGGGAGTCTGAGGGGAAATCGATCCTTGGTATCTTTGCCAAGGGAAAACTTCCGCTACACTGCATCTCAAACCTTCCACTTGGGGTAACCAACGAGGGGCGAGAAGCCATCAACCGGCCCGCGACAAACCAGCGAGGACGACGCTGTTGCCGGTGAGGGTGAAGGCGTCGCCGTGCGGCCATCGTGCCGCACGGACGGCGGCAGCGACGAGTCATGCTGCTCGTGGACGGCCGGGTCGGTGGCGGCGTTGACGACCGACGAGTTGGGGCGGAGTGGTGCACCGTTGCCCGCGGGCGTCGTCTGAGCGACGTTCACGGTGCGGCGGGCGGCGCGAGCTCGGCGTGTGTCCACCATGGCGGTGGAGCGAAGTTGACGACGAGAGC
Organism: Secale cereale; assembly: GCA_902687465.1. Classification (NCBI taxonomy): domain Eukaryota; kingdom Viridiplantae; phylum Streptophyta; class Magnoliopsida; order Poales; family Poaceae; genus Secale; species Secale cereale. Next base: position 742,106,679 of record LR738711.1, read on the forward strand.
GGGACGAGGTCGTCGGAGAGGCGAGATCTCGACACGCCCCCTACCCGGCGCGCCAAATGTCGGATTCAGGGCTCCGCAAAACCCAAGAAGTTCGAACACAGGGGCGTGAACGAAGATCTCTCCCACTCACGTCTACCTAGCGTCTCACCCTCGCCTAGTGAAGAGATTCAAGCAAACAACAAGTGAAGCACGCAAGAGTTTACCCAGGTTCAGGCCACCGTGTGGTGTAAAACCCTACTTCCTGCTTTGGTGGATTGGCCTCAGGAGGGCTGGAATATGAACTAGTACAGTGGTTCCTCAGCTCAGGAGGTGAGCTCAGGAGGGTCAGGAGGCAGGTGTTCTTGCTCCTTTGCGTGGCGGCAGAGTTTATGGATCTGCTTCTCTCCCTCCTTCATAGTGGGGATCCTAGCTACTTATATAGGCGGCCAGGGCCCTCTTCCCCCGAAATGTTTAGGCGGGAAGGGATCCCACAACGGCCATTTTTGAGCGGGAACACAAGGACGTTCCTATCCTGACAAAAGCAGTCTTCGCCTACAAAAGATCAGGCGGTGATGCGGTGGTGGGCTCGGCGGTGACATCCTCCTTGTCGTCCTTGCGGTCTTCGGTCTTGTTGCACCAAAGGGGAAACCTTTGCCCCGCTCCTTGGGAACCTGCGTCTACGTTTTCTCCTTTGCATCGAAACGGCAACTACGCCGCTGGCGGGTGCTGGCACCCGCTGGCGCGGTGCGTCACTACTTATGTCACTGCCTCCTCCTGAGGCAGGTTTGGCCTTGGATTCTCCGCCCCTCCGGAGCACCTTGTCGAGGCCGCTCCTGAGGGGGTCTTGACGTTGTTCTCCTCGCGAGGCTTAGCCCCCTCGCGAGGGTCTTGGGCAGCTGGTCGATCAGCTGGGCCGTACCAGGCCGTGGTAGGAGCGCGTCACGGCCCGCAGACAGGCAAGTCTGGGTACCCTAGTTCCCAGGACGCCGACACTTCCCAATCATTTGCTAGCCATCATTTTGCACTAAGTATGATCACTACTTGTGCATCCAAAATCCTTTAAACCAGTTTTGCCACATGAGTCCACCATACCTACCTATATGCGGTATTCCCTTGCCGTTCTAAGCAAATTTGTATGTGCCATCTCTAATTTTCAAAATAAAATTTTCTTTTGTGTGCTCGTACCGCTCGCGAGGCGGTGAGGGGTGGCCAATATTTTCCATGCTAGATGTGTTATTCTCACGATGAGTGTTTAGTCACTTGTCATTGCACGAGAGTAAGTCAAAGGTATTAGGGATGCACGGTCCCGAAATGAAAAAAAATGAATTTACTTTATGTTGTCAAATAATAAATTTCTTGGAAAGTGTTGGTACGGAGGGCACCCGTGGATACGGTTAGCCATGGCTTGTGAAAGTTTGGTGGAAAAAGGAATAAAGTTTATTTTATGTTTGGGAACCGCCTATGATATATCTAGCATGGAAAGTGTTGGGAACTCTAAGTCGTTTTCATTGGTGGGAAAAGCATGCCACCCAAAATAATTTTATCTCTCAATTTAAGCTTTGAGCTCTGGCACCTCTACAAATCCCTACTTCCCCCTACAAAGGGCCTTTCTTTTACTTTATGCAATTTTTATTTTGAATTTGAGTCTCCATCTTTTCTTATAAAGCACCAACTAGGAGGCACTATGATCGTACTTGAGTATTGGGTGTAGTTAATATGCAAGTGTGTTTCATGAATGGATCAATGGTTAAGTGATGTCTACTACGCAACCTTCTTCTTGTAGACGTTGTTGGGCCTCCAAGTGAGGATGTTTGTAGGACAGTAGCAAATTTCCCTCAAGTGTATGACCTAAGGTTTATCAATCCGTGGGAGGTGTAGGATGAAGATGGTCTCTCTCAAACAACCCTGCAACCAAATAACAAAGAGTCTCTTGTGTCCCCAACACACCAAATACAATGGTAAATTGTATATGTGCACTAGTTCGGTGAAGAGATGGTGATACAAGTGCAATATGGATGGTAGATATAGGTTTTTGTAATATGAAAATATAAAAACAACAAGGTTATCTTTGAACAATATTTGATTCTTTTTTGAAATCTTTTATGTATGATTATAATATCCTTGCAAGTCTCTTCGAATTATTGGTTTGGTTTGGCCTACTAGATCTATAGTTCTTGCAATGGGAGAAGTGCTTGGCTTTGGGTTCAATCTTGCGGTGTCCTTTCCCAATGACAGCAGGGGCAGCAAGGCACGTATTGTATTGTCGCCATTGAGGATAAATAGATGGGGTTTATATCATATTGCCTGAGTTTATCCCTCTACATCATGTCATCTTGCTTAAAGCATTACTCTGTTCTTATGAACTTCATACTCTAGATGCATGCTGGATAGCGGTCGATGTGTGGAGTAATAGTAGTAGATGCAGAATCGTTTCGGTCTACTTGTCACGGACGTGATGCCTATATATAATGATCATGCCTAGATATTCTCATAACTATGCGCTTTTCTATCAATTTCTTGACTGTAATTTGTTCACCCACCGTGGAATTCTGCTATCATGAGAGAAGCCACTAGTGAAACCTATGGCCCCCGGGTCTATTCTCAACATATTAATCTTCCATCTACTTTACTTTGCTTTATTTTACTTTCTGTTCTTATACCAAAAATACCAAAAATATTATACTATCCTATCTATCAGATCTCACTTTCATAAGTGACCGTAAAGGGATTGACAACCCCTTATCGCGTTGGCTGCGAAGTTCTTATTTGTTTGTGCAGGTCCGAGGGACTCGCACGTGGTCTCCTATTGTATTGATATCTTGGTTCTCAAAAACTGAGGGAAATACTTACGCTAGTGTGCTGCATCACCCTTTCCTCTTCGAGGGAATACAACACAAGCTCGAGAAGTAGCAAGAAGAATTTCTGGCGCCGTCGCCGGGGAGGCTGACGCAAAAGTCATATACCAAGTACCTATCACAAACCCTTATCCTTCGCACTACATTATTTGCCTCTCGTTTTCCTCTCCCCTACTTCACCCTTGCCGTTTTATTCACCCTTCTTCTTCCGAGTGTTTATCGTTCACTTGCTTTCATGTCTGAGATGGGGGAAGATATCGTTGAAAAGGGTAGTAATGTTGAGGGCAACGTCTATGTTGATCCTCCTGATGAAACTACTACTTTACATACTAAGAAGTTCGGGTTGGTAGTGGTAATATTATTGGAAAAGAGAGTTCTTGAAGACTTCTTTACTTGTGTTGGTGCTTTACCCACTATGGGCGGATCTATTCTTCATAGAACTAGTAGCCTTGAGGATGCCATATCTATGCTTGTAGTTGAAATTGAAAGGCAATTTATCCATATGCATCCTTGCATTCAGAGAATCTTTCTGGAATTTTCCAATATTGAGCATTCTTCTGTTAAGCACGCAGCTACAATCTTTTTGGCTCATGAGTTCAGATTTATCATGAAAGAGGCCAAGGAAATCTTTACTCATTACGGAGTGGATGCTGGTCGTCCTCCTCTAGAAGCTATCTTATTCAATCAAGAGGACATAATGCGTTTGCGATCTCTAGATCATGTTGCTTTTAATGAAAACCTTAGAAAAAAGGTTCCTACCGATGTCTTGGTTGATAGAATTTCTGAATTGAATGATGATTTTGCTATTCAAAATAATGGGTTAGGCTTTTCCCTTGAGCGAAGGCTCATGATCTTTTCCCAAAAGAATGCTTTTAATGATGATCTGGTTGTGCAATATAAGGGGCCAAAGGAGGAACCTATACCTCCCGAGCTTGATATGGGGGACTTTTGTCCTATTAAATTTAGCCCTTCTGATTACTTTTGTTTGCCACAAAGAAAACTTGCTGTTGAACGTAGGGAATATGAGATGAGTTTTCGCGATCTATCTTATCATTATGGCAATACCTAGATCTCTTCTTGTATCGTGCCTAGCTAGGGGCGTTAAACGATAGCGCTTGTTGGGAGGCAACCCAATTTTATTTTCTTTGTTTTTGCTTCTATTTAGGAATAAATATTGCAGCTAGATTCTATTTAGATGTGGTTTTGTGTTTTAATTAGTGTTTGTTCCAAGTAGAACCTTTGGGAAGACTTGTGTGAAGTTTATGTGACCATGCTATAAAAAACAGAAACTTTAGCGCTCACGAGATTAGCTACCAAATTTTACTAGAGAGTGCTATTTAGTTGATTCTTTTTGCAGATTATTAATAGACAAATTCCTCACGTTTAGAAATTTATTTTAATTTTTTTAGAGTTACAGAAGTATTCGAAAGTTACAAATTACTACAGACTATTCTGTTTTTGACAGATTCTGTTTTTCGTGTGTTGTTTGCTTGTTTTGATGAATCTATGAGTAGTATTGGGGAATATGAATCATAGAGAAGTTGGAATATAGTAGGTTTAACACCAATATAAGAAAAATAATGAGTCCATTACAGTACCTTTGAGTGGTGGTTTGTTTTCTTGTACTAACGGAGCTCACGAGATTTTTGACTAAGTTTTGTGTTGTGAAGTTTTCAAGTTTTGAGTATGGCTTTGATGGACTATGGAACAAAGAGTGGCAAGAGCCTAAACTTGGGGATGCCTAAGGCACCCCAAGGTAAAATTCAAGGACAACCAAAAGCCTAAGCTTGGGGATGCCCCGGGAAGGCATCCCCTCTTTCGTCTTCATCTATCGGTAACTATACTCGAGACTATATTTTTATTCACCACATGATATGTGTTTTTCTTGGAGCGTCATGTATGATTTGAGTCTTTGATTTTTAGTTTGCCACAATCATCCTTGCTGGACACACCTTTTGAGAGAGATAAATATGGTTTAGAATTTATTAGAATACTCTATGTGCTTCACTTATATCTTTTGAGCTAGATAGTTTTGCTCTAGTGCTTCACTTATATCTTTTAGAGCACGGTGGTGGTTTTATTTTGTAGAAATTGTTGATCCCTCATGCTTCACTTATATCTATTTGAGAGTCTTTTAGAACATCATGGTAATGTGCTTTGGTTATAAAACTAGTCCTAATATGATAGGCATCCAAGATGGGTATAGTAAAAACTTTTATGTAAAGTGCATTGAATATTATGAGAAGTTTGATACTTGATGATTGTTTTGAGATATGAGGAGGGTGATATTAGAGTCATGCTAGTAGAGTATTTGTGAATTAGAGAAATACTTGTGTTGAGGTTTGCAAGTCCCGTAGCATGCACGTATGGTAACCGTTGTGTGACAAATTTGAAGCGTGAGGTATTTGATTGAGTGTCATCCTTTGTGTGGAGGCGGGATCACGCGATGGTTAACTCCTACCAACCCTTCCCCTAGGATCATGCGTGTAGTACTTTGTTTTGATGACTTGTAGATTTTTGCAATAAGTATGTGAGTTCTTTATGACTAATGTTGAGTCCATGGATTATACGCACCCTCACCCTTCCACCATTGCTAGCCTCTCTTGTACCGCGCAACTTTCGCCGGTACAATACACCCACCATATACCTTCCTCAAAACAGCCACCATACCTACCTATCATGGCATTTCCATAGCCATTCCGAGATATATTGCCATGCAACTTTCCACCGTTCCGTTTCATATGACATGCTTCATATTGTCATATTGCCATGCATGATCATGTAGTTGACATCGTATTTGTGGCTAGGCCACCATGCATAATTTTTCATACATGTCACTCTTGATTCATTGCACATACCTGTACACCGCCGGAGGCATTCATATAGATTCATACTTTGTTCTAGTGTCGAGTTGTAAATCAATATAAGTGTGATGATCATCATTATTAGAGCATTGTCCCAAAGAAAAAAAGAAGGAAAGGCCAAAGAAAAAAAGAAAGGCCCAAAAGAAAAAAAAGAAAAAAAGAAAAAGAAAAGAAAAGAAAAGGGACAATGCTACTATCTTCTTCCACACTTGTGCTTCAAAGTAGCACCATGTTCTTCATGATAGAGAGTCTCTTGTTTAGTCACTTTCATATACTAGTGGGAATTTTCATTATAGAACTTGGCTTGTATATTCCAACGATGGGCTTCCTCAAGTGCCCTAGGTCTTCATGAGCAAGCAAGTTGGATGCACACCCACTTAGTTTCTCTTGTTGAGCTTTCATACATTTATAGCTCTACTGCATCCGTTGCATGGCAATCCCTACTCACTCACATTGATATCTATTGATGGGCATCTCCATAGCCCATTGATACACCTAGTTGATGTGAGACCATCTTCCTCCTTTTTTGTCTTCTCCACAACCACCACTCTATTCCACATAGTGCTATGTCCATGGCTCACACTCATATATTGCGTGAAAGTTGAAAGAGTTTGAAAAAAAATTAAAGTATGAAACAAGTGCTTGGCTAAAACCGGGGTTGTTCATGATTAGAGTATTTTGTGTGACGAAGATGGAGCATAGCCTAACCATATGATTTTGTAGGGATGAACATTCTCCGGCCATGTAATTTTGAGAAGACATGATTGCGTTGTTAGTATGCTTGAAGTATTATTATGCTTATGTCAATATGAACTTTTATCTTGAATCTTTCGGATCTGAACATTCATGCCACAACAAAGGGAATTACATTGAGAATTATGTTAGTTAGCATTCCACATCAAAAATTCTATTTTTATCATTTACCTACTCGAGGACGAGTAGGAATTAAGCTTGGGGATGCTTGATACGTCTCCAACGTATCTATAATTTTTGATTGTTCCATGCTATTATATATTCTATATTGGATGTTTAATGGGCTTTATTATACACTTTTATAATATTTTTGGGACTAACCTACTAACCCAAGGCCGAGTGCAAATTGCTGTTTTTTTTTGCCTATTTCAGAGTTTCGCAGAAAAGGAATAATCCAAACGGAATGCAACCTTTGGGAGAGTTATTTTTGGACCCGTATCTACCTAGAAGACTTGGAGTACAAGCGAGGGAACGAAGGAGGTGGCCACGAGGGTCCAGGGCGCGCCCCCTCCCCCTAGGCGCGCCCGCCACCCTCGTGGGCCCCCTCTGGCTCCCCCGATGCCCTCCTTCCTCCTATATATATCCATGTACCCTGAAAACATCGAGACAACATAGAAAACCCTAATTCCACCGCCGCAACCTTTTGTTCCCGTGAGATCCCATCTTGGGGCCTGTTCCGGAGCTCTGCCGGAGGGGGGATCTACCACAGAGTGCTTCTAGATCAATGCCATAGCCTCACCAATGAGTTGTGAGTAGTTTACCACAGACCTTCGGGTCCATAGTTATTAGCTAGATGGCTTCTTCTCTCTTTTTGTATCTCAATACAAAGTTCTCCTCGATCTTCGAGGAGATCTATTCGATGTAATCTTTTTGCGGTGTGTTTGTCGAGATCCGATGAATTGTGGGTTTATGATCAAGATTATCTTTGAACAATATTTGATTCTTTTCTGAAATCTTTTATGTATGATTATAATATCCTTGCAAGTCTCTTCGAATTATTGGTTTGGTTTGGCCTACTAGATCTATAGTTCTTGCAATGGGAGAAGTGCTTGGCTTTGGGTTCAATCTTGCGGCGTCCTTTCCGAGTGACAGTAGGGGCAGCAAGGCACGTATTGTATTGTTGCCATCGAGGATAAATAGATGGGGTTTATATCATATTGCTTGAGTTTATCCCTCTACATCATGTCATCTTGGTTAAAGCATTACTCTGTTCTTATGAACTTAATACTCTAGATGCATGCTGTATAGCGGTCGATGTGTGGAGTAATAGTAGTAGATGCATAATCGTTTCGGTCTACTTGTCACGGACGTGATGCCTATATATAATGATCATGCCTAGATATTCTCATAACTATGCGCTTTTCTATCAATTGCCCGACAGTAATTTGTTCACCCACCGTAGAATTCTGCTATCATGAGAGAAGCCACTAGTGAAACCTATGGCCCCCGGGTCTATTCTCAACATATTAATCTTCCATCTACTTTACTTTGCTTTATTTTGCTTTCTGTTCTTATACCAAAAATACCAAAAATATTATACTATCCTATCTATCAGATCTCACTTTCGTAAGTGACCGTAAAGGGATTGACAACCCCTTATCGCGTTGGCCGCGAAGTTCTTATTTGTTTGTGCAGGTGCGAGGGACTCGCGCGTCGTCTCCTACAGAATTGATACCTTGGTTCTCAAAAACTGAGGGAAATACCTACGCTACTGTGTTGCATCACCCTTTCCTCTTCGAGGGAATACAACACAAGCTCGAGAAGTAGCAATATCCCATTGTCACCACAGATAAGCACATGCAAGACATACATCAAGTGTTCTCAAATCCTTAAAGACTCAATCCAATAAGATAACTTCAAAGGGAAAACTCAATTCATCACAACAGAGTAGAGGGGGAGAAACATCATAAGATCCAACTATAATAGCAAAGCTTGCGATACATCAAGATCGTGCCATCTCAAGAACACGAGAGAGAGAGAGATCACACACATAGCTACTAGTACATACCCTCAGCCCCGAGGGTGAACTACTCTCCGCTCGTCATGGAGAGCGCCGGGAGGATGAAGATGGCCACCGGAGAGGGATTCCCCCCTCCAGCAGGGTGCCAGAACGGGTCTAGATTGGTTTTCAGTGGCAACGGAGGCTTTTGGCGGCGGAACTCCCGATCTAGGTTATTTTCCGGAGGTTTCTGTATATATAGGATTTTTTGGCGTAGGGCACAAGTCAGGGGGGGGTCTGCGGGCTGTCCACGAGATAGGGGGCGCGCCCAAGGGGGGTGGGCGCGCCCCCCACCCTCATGGGCAGCCCGTGACTCTCCTGGCCCAACTCTTTTACTCCGGGGGCTTCTTTTTGGTCCATAAAAAATAATCAATAATTGGCACGTCAATTGGACTCTGTTTGCTATTCCTTTTCTGTAAAACTCAAAAACAAGGAAAAAACAGAAACTGGCAGTGGGCTCTGGGTTAATAGGTTAGTCCCAAAAATCATATAAAAGTGTATAATAAAGCCCATTAAACATCCTAGAAGGATACTATAATAGCATGGAACAATCAAAAATTATAGATACATTGGAGACGTATCAAGCATCCCCAAGCTTAATTCCTGCTCGTCCTCGAGTAGGTAAATGATAAAAACAGAATTTTTGATGTGGAATGCTAACCAACATAATTCTCAATGTAATTTCTTTATTGTGGCATGAATGTTCAGATCCTAAATATTCAAGACAAAAGTCTATATTGACATAAGAATAATAATACTTCAAGCATAGTAACAAAGCAATCATGTCTTCTCAAAATAACATGGCCAAAGAAAGTTCATCCCTACAACATCATATAGTTAGGCTATGCTTCATCTTCGTCACACAAAATATTCCAATCATGCACAACCCCGGTTTCAGCCAAGCACTTGTTTCATACTCTAATTTTTTCAAACTCTTTCAACTTTCACGCAATATATGAGCGTGAGCCATGGACATAACACTACGTGGAAAAGAGTGGTGGTTGTGGAGAAGACAAAAGAGGAAGATGGTCTCACATCAACTAGGCGTATCAATGGGCTATGGAGATGCCCATCAATAGATATCAATGTGAGTGAGTAGGGATTGCCATGCAACGGATGCACTAGAGCTATAAATGTATGAAAGCTCAAAAAAGAAACTAAGTGGGTGTGCATCCAACTTGCTTGCTCACGAAGACCTAGGGAATTTGAGGAAGCCCATCGTTGGAATATACAAGTCAAGTTCTATAATGAAAATTCCCACTAGCATATGAAAGTGACTAAACAAGAGACTCTCTATTATGAAGATCATGGTGCTACTTTGAAGCACAAGTGTGGAAAAAGATAGTAGCATTGTCCCTTTTTTATTTTCTTATTTCTTTTTTTCATTTTTTTTTCTTTTTTTGGACCTTTCTTTTTTTTATTGGCCTTTCCTTCTTCTTCTTTTTTCTCTTTTTTGTCTTTGGGACAATGCTCTAATAATGATGATCATAACACTTATATTGATTTAGAACTCGATATTACAACTCGGTACTAGAACAAAGTATGATTCTATATGAATGCCTCCGGCGGTGTACCGGGATGTGCAATGAATCAAGAGTGACATGTATGAAAAATTATGCATGGTGTCTTTGGCACAAATACGATGTGAACTACATGATCATGCATGGCAACATGACAATGATGAAGCATGTCATAGCAAACAGAACGGTGGAAAGTTGCATGGCAATATATCTCAGAATGGCTATGGATAGGCATGGTGGCTGTTTTGAGGAAGGTATATGGTGGGTGTATGGTACCGACGAGAGTTGCGCGGTACAAGAGAGGCTAGCAATGGTGGAAGGGTGAGAGTGTGTATAATCCATGGACTCAACATTAGTCATAAAGAACTCACATACTTAATGCAAAAATCTACAAGTCATCAAAACAAAGTACTACATGCATGCCCCTAGGGGAAGGGTTGGTAGGAGTTAACCGTCGCGCGATCCCGACCTCCACACAAAGGATGACACTCAATCAAATACCTCATGTTTCAAATATGTCACACAACGGTTACCATATGTGCATGCTACGGGACTTGCAAACCTCAACACAAGTATTTATCAAATTCACAACTACACTACTAGCATGACTCTAATATCACCATCCTCATATCTCAAAACAATCATCAAGTATCAAACTTCTCATACTATTCAATGCACTTTATATGGAAGTTTTTACTATTACCAACTTGGATGCCTATCATATTTGGACTAAATTTATAACCCAAGCCAATTACCATGTTGTTTTAAAAGACTCTCAAAATAATATAAGTGAAGCATGAGAGTTCATATATTTCTTCAAAATAAAACCACCGCCGTGCTCTAAAAAGAATATAAGTGAAGCACTAGAGCAAACAACAAACTACTCCAAAAGATATAAGTGAAGATCAATGAGTAGTTGAATTATTATGTAACTATGTGAAGACTCTCTAACATTTAATAATTTCAGACCTTGGGATATTATTCAAACAGCAAGCAAAACAAAATAAAATAGATTGACGCTCCAAGCAAAACACATATCATGTGGTGAATAAAAACATAGCATCAAGTAAAGTTACCGATAAACGAAGACGAAAGAGGGGATGCCTTCCTGGGGCACCCCCAAGCTTAGGCTTTTGGTTGTCCTTGAATTTTACCTTGGGGTTCCTTGGGCATCCCCAAGATTAGCCTCTTGCCACTCCTTATTCCATAGTCCATCGAATCTTTACCCAAAACTTGAAAACTTCAGAAGACAAAACTTAACAGAAAACTCGTAAGCTTCGTTAGTATAAGAAAATAAAACCATACTTAGTTACTCTTGTGAACTCATTCTAAATTCATATAGGTGTAATATATACTGTATTCCAACTTCTCTATGGTTCGTACCCTCCGATACTACTCATAGGTTCGTCAAAATTAGCAAACAACACATGAAAAACAGAATCTGTCAAAAACAGAACATACTGTAGCAATATGTAACTTTTGAATACTTCTGTAACTCTAAAAATTCTGAAATAATTTGGTGGACGTGAGGAATTTTTCTATTAATCATCTGCAAAAAGAATCAACTAAAAAGCACTCTCCAGTAAAAAATGGTAGCTAATCTCGTGAGCGCTAAAGTTTCTGTTTTTTACTGCATGAGCGCATAAACTTCACACAAGTCTTCCCAAAGGTTCTACTTGGCACAAACACTAATTAAAACACAAAATCACATATAAACAGAAGCTAGATGCAATATTGATTCCTAAACATAAGCAAAAGCAAAGAAAAAAAATAAAGTTGGGTTGCCTCCCAACAAGCGTTATCGTTTAACGCCCCTAGCTAGGCATGATGATTTCAATGATGCTCGCATAAAAGATAAGAATTGAAACATAAAAGGAGAATCTTGAAGAATCTGACTAGCACATTTAAGTCTAACCCCACTTCCTATGCATAGGTATTTTATGAACAAACAACTTATGGGAACGATAATCAACTAGCATAGGAAGGAAAACGAGCATAACTTCAAGATTTTAAGCACATAGAGAGGAAACTTGATATTATTGCAATATGTAGAAGCATATGATCCTCTCTCATAATAATTTCAGTAGCATCATGAATGAATTCAACAATATAAACATCACATAAAGCATTCTTTTCATGATCCATATGCACATTAATTTTACTACTCCCATCATAAGCAAAATTCTTCTCATTCATAGTAGTGGGACCAAACTCAACAAAATAACTATCATGTGAAGCATAATCCAATTGAAAATTAAAATCATGATGACAAGTTTCATGGTTATCTTTATTCTTTATAGCATACATGTCATCACAATAATCATCATAAATAAGAAGCATGCTTTCATCATTATAAATTTGCTCATCAAAACTTGGGGGACTAAAAATATCATCTTCATCAAACATTGCATCCCCAAGCTTCTGTGTCATTAGCATCATGGGTATTCAAAGAATTCATACTAACAACATTGCAACCATGCTCATCATTCAAATATTTTATGCCAAGTATTCTGTGTAATTCTTCTTCTAGTACTTGAGCACAATTTTCCTTCCCATCATTTTCACGAAAGATATTAAAAAGAGGAAGCATATGAGGCAACCTTAATTCCATTTTTTTGTAGTTTTCGTTTATAAACTAAACTAGTGATAAAACAAGAAACTAAAAGATTTGATTGCAAGATCTAAAGATATACCTTCAAGCACGCACCTCCCCGGCAATGGCGCCAGAAAAGAGCTTGATGTCTACTACGCAACGTTCTTCTTGTAGACGTTGTTGGGCCTCCAAGTGCAGAGGTTTGTAGGACAGTAGCAAATTTCCCTAAAGTGGATGAACTAAGGTTTATCAATCCGTGGGAGGCATAGGATGAAGATGGTCTCTCTCAAATAACCCTGCAACCAAATAACAAAGAGTCTCTTGTGTCCCCAACACACCCAATACAATGGTAAATTGTATAGGTGCACTAGTTCAGCAAAGAGATGGTGATACAAGTGCAATATGGATGGTAGATATAGGATTTTGTAATCTGAAAATATAAAAACAACAAGGTAATTAAAGATAAAAGTGAGCATAAATGGTAGTGCAATGCTAGGAAACAAGGCCTAGGGTTCATACTTTCACTAGTGCAAGTTCTCTCAACAATAATAACATAACTGGATCATATAACTATCTCTCAACATGCAACAAAGAGTCACTCCAAAGTCACTAATAGCGGAGAACAAACGAAGAGATTATTGTAGGGTACGAAACCACCTTAAAGTTATTCTTTCTGATAGATCTATTCAAGAGTCCATAGTAAAATAACACACAGCTATTCTTTCCGTTCGATCTATCATAGAGTTTGTACTTGAATAACACCCAGATACAAATCAACCAAAACACTAATGTCACCTAGATACAGCCCCCGTTCGATCTATCCGTGGGCATGATTATACGATATGCATCACACAATCTCAGATTCATCTATTCAACCAACACAGAGAACTTCAAAGAGTGCCCCAATGTTTCTACCGGAGAGTCAAGACAAAAACGTGTGCCAACCCCTATGCATAGATTCCCAAGGCCACGGAACCCGCAAGTTGATCACCAAAACATACATCAAGTAGATCACGTGATATCCCATTGTCACCACAGATAAGCACATGCAAGACATACATCAATTGTTCTCAAATCCTTGAAGACTCAATCCGATAAGATAACTTCAAAGGGAAAAATCAATTCATCACAAGAGAGTAGAGGGGGAGAAACATCATAAGATCCAACTATAATAGCGAAGCTCGCGATACATCAAGATCGTGCCATCTCAAGAACACGAGAGAGAGAGAGAGAGAGAGAGAGAGAGAGAGAGAGAGATCAAACACATAGCTACTGGTACATACCCTTAGCCGCGAGGGTGAACTACTCCCCCTCGTCATGGAGAGCGCCGAGATGATGAAGATGTCCACCGGAGAGGGATTCCCCCCTCCGGCAGGGTGCCATAACGGGTCTAGATTGGTTTTCGCTCACAACAGAGGCTTTTGGCGGCAGAACTCCCGATCTAGGTTATTTTTTGGAGGTTTCTGTATATATAGGATTTTTTGGCGTAGGGCACAAGTCAGGGGGGTCTCCTGGCTGTCCACGAGATAGGGGGCACGCCCCCCACCCTCGTGGGCAGCCCGTGACTCTCCTGGCCCAACTCTTTTACTCTGGGGGCTTCTTTTGGTCCATAAAAAATCATCAAAAATTGGCACATCAATTGGACTCCGTTTGATATTCCTTTTCTGTAAAACTCAAAAACAAGGAAAAAACATAAACTGGCAATGGGCTCTGGGTTAATAGGTTAGTGCGAAAAATCATATAAAAGTGTATAATAAAGCCCATTAAACATCCTAGAAGGATAATATAACATCATTGAAAAATCGAAAATTATAGATACGTTGGAGACGTATCAGGGCACAACCCACCAGGGCGCGCCTGGGGGCCCAGGCACGCCCAGGTGGGTTGTGCCCACCTCGGTGGCCTCCCGCACCCCTTCTTCGCCCTATAAATACCCAAATATTCCATAATCCTTTGGGGTGAACCTAGATCAGAAGTTCCACCACTTCAAGGCTTTGTAGTCTACGAGATCAAATCTAGAGCCCTTTCTGGCACCCTACCGAAGGGGGAAATCATCACCGATGGCCATCTTCATCATCCCGGCGGCCACAATGATGAGGAGGGAGTAGTCCACCATTGGGGCCGAGGGTTTGTACCAGTAGCTATGTGTTTAATCTCTCTCTCTCTCTCTCTCTCTCTCTCTCTCTCTCATTTTCTTGAGATGCACAATCTAGATGCATCGCGGGCTTTGTTAATATAGTCGGATCATATGGTGTTTTCCCCTCTCTATCTTGTTGTGATGAATTGAGTTTTTCCCTTTGAGATTTCGTTGTTATCGAATCGAATACTTTTATGGATTTGAGAACACTTGATATATGTCTTGCAATTGAATACTCGTGGTGACAATGGAGTATCGTATTGATTCACTTGATATATGTTTTGGCCCTCAACTCGCGGATTCCCGAGGTGACATTGGGGTAATCTATGCATAGGGGTTGATGCACGTTCTTCTCTTTGTTTCTCCGGTAGAAATTTTGGGGCACTCTTTGAAGTTCTTTGTGTTGGATTGAGTATTATGAATACGAATTTTTTTCCGTGTTATTTTAGTACAAACTCTTGATAGATCGATCGGAAAGAATAACTTGTGTTATTTTAGTACGAACTCTTGATAGATCAATCAGAAAGAATAACTTGTGTTATTTTAGTATGAACTCTTGGATAGATCGATCAGAAAGAATATCTACAAACAATTCCTTCTTATGTTCTCCGCTAGATAGGAACTTTGGAGTGATTCTTCATCGCACGTTGAGGGATGGTTATGTGATCCAATTATATTAGCATTGTTGAGAGATTATACTAGCGAAAGTATATGGACCCTAGGCCTTGTTTTCAAGCATTGCAATACCGTTTGTGCTCCGTTTTATCACTTGCTACCTTGCTATTTTTTATTGTTACTATTACAAAAATCAATATCTACTATCCATATTACACTTGTATCACCACCTCTTTGCCAACTAGTATTTGGTGTGTTGGGGACACAAGAGACTTTTTATTATTTGGTTGCAAGGTTGTTCGAGAGAGACCATCTTCATCCTACACCTCCCACGGATTGATAAACCTTAGGTCGTCCACTTGAGGGAAATTTGCTACTGCCCTACAAAACTCTGCGCTTGGAGGCCCAACACGAGTCTACAAGAATAAAGTTGCATAGTAGATATCAATAACCGAGGCACGCGGAGATGATGAGGTATCCCGAAGTTCACACCCATGCGTTTGCTAATATCCGTTTGGAGCGGTGTGGAGGCACAATGCTCCCTAAGAAGCCACTATGGGCACCATAATCTCCTCACGCCCTCGCACAATGCAAGATGCTATGATTCCACTAAGGGACCCTTGAGGGCGATCTCCGAACCCGTACAAATTGCTCGGGGTGATCTCCACAACCTAATTGGAGACCCCGACGCTTGCTTGGAGCTTTACACCACAATGATTGAGCTCCGAACACCACCAAGGTTGCGGCTATCTTCACAACTTAATTGGAGACTCCCAACAACACCACGAAGCTTCGCCACAATGGAATATGGCTCCGAGGTGACCTCAACCGTCTAGGGCGCGAAAGCACCCAAGAGTAATAAGCTTCTCAACTTCACTTCCGCGCATCACCGTGGAGAACTCAAACAGATGCACCAAATGCAATGGCAAAGGCACACGGAGTGCCCAAGTCCTTCTCTCCCAAATCCCACCGAAGCAACTAATGCTAGGGAGGAAAATGAGAGGAAGAACAAAGAAGAGAACACGATGAAAGGATCGATATGGTTGACTAGAGGGGGGGATGGGTGAATAGGCAACAAACAATTTTTAGCTTTTCTTAACCAATATAAGTTAAGCAACAAAGTAAGTTGTCTAGATATGCAACTAGGGTGACAACTAATTGGAAGCAAAGATAACAATCTCACAAGCAAGCTAGCTAAGGTAAACAAGGAAAGCTTGCACAAGTAAAGGAAAGAAATAACCACAAGTGGAGCCGGTGAAGACGAGGATGTGTTACCGAAGTTCCTGCCCTTTGAGAGGAAGTACGTCTTTGTTGGAGCGGTGTGGAGGCACAATGCTCCCCAAGAAGCTAATAGGGCCACCGTATTCTCCTCACGCCCTCACACAATGCAAGGTGCCATGATTCCACTAGTGGTGCCCTTGAAGGCGGCAACCGAACCTTTACAAACAAGGTTCGGGCTCTCTCCACAACCGAATTGGAGGCTCCCAACGACACCACGAAGCTTCACCACAATGGAATATGGCTCCGAGGTGACCTCAACCGTCTAGGGTGCTCAAACACCCAAGAGTAACAAGATCCGCAAGGGATTAGTGGGGGAATCAAATATCTCTTGGTGGAAGTGTAGATCGATGCCTTCTTAAGCAATGCTGAGGAAATCAACAAGATTGATTGGCTAGGGAGAGAGATCGGGCGGAAATGGAGCTTTGAGCAATAATGGAGCTTTGGGGAGGAAGAGGTGAGTCTTCGTGGGGAAGAAGACTCCCTTATATAGAGAAGAAGGGGATCCGGCCGTTGAGCAATAAGTGCTCTGCGACCTGCGGTACTACCGCAGGGACCTGCGATACTACCGCAGCGCAGATACGTAGAGGAACGGGCCGGACCACAGTAGTATAAAAATAACTTTCATGGGTACTTACGCTTTGATAAATATTGCACAAAAGTCCGACACGGTACTACCGCGCAGGAGGCGCGGTACTACCGCGTAGGAGCGGATGTAAAAAATTACATCCGCACCTACTGCCGCATGTGTTAAAAACTGTGACCGACACTTACGGTACTACCGCAGAGGAGAGCGGTTCTACCGCAGTGCCTCGCGGTACTACCGCACATTAGGGGCGGTACTACCGCGGTAGGGCGGATGTAAAAAATTACATCCACTCCTACTACCGCAAGCCTGCAGTACTACCGCTCGAGGGAGCGGTACTACCGTGGGCCTGTGCGGTACTACCGCTCCCTTGAGCGGTACTACTGCGGGTCACAGAGCTTCTACATTTTGGCACCATTTCTGATGCCAAGAAAAAGGTAGACGAAAAGAGGTTCCATTGAAACAGGGGAAAGGTGGTGCAAAGGAAAAGATGTGTACGTGTTGATTCCTCCCTAACCTTTCCGAGGCGGAACCCCTCTTAATAGTACGGCTTTCCTACGACTCAAATCCACCGAAAAGAACCGAAAAGAAACGCCGTCTTCGACAAGCTTCGAGGGGCACCAAATCGTCTCGTGCCAAACCGAGAGATCTCTGAAATGCTCAGTGCACACGACTAGTCCGCAAATGTATTGTCATCAATCACCAAAACTACTTAGGAGAAATATGCCCTAACAATCTCCCCCTTTTTGGTGGATTGATAACAACACTGGATTTGCACAAAGGATAAGATATGGACATAGGCAAACCCGACCCTCTATAAGATATAGCTAAGCTCCCCCTAGATATGTACAAACTTCTGAAATTTGCTTTGGACTGCAAAGCACACATACTAGGATCAATGCTCCCCCTATATTTTATAGACAACTCAAACCTAGCAATAATAGATATGGATAAAGACAAGATAACAAGGTAAAGCATGTGAGAAGGAATATAATGCACCACTAAGAAATAATCTCACAAGCTACTAAGCACGCTAGATAATATGAAACGAGAGTGAGCATATGTCTTACACCATATGAAGGATAAAGTCTCACACGCCAATGAGGACACAAGGCAAACCAACACGAAACAGAGTTCAACAACACAAACAACAGAGAGAACGCAAAGCAGCAAATCCTACACTCTCTCCCCCTTTGGCATCGAGATGCCAAAAAGGCAGAGAGGACACCTAGTCATAGATGGTAGCCACTGCCTAGGGTGAAGAAGGTCCGGCCTCGCCATCTGACTCCTCCCAGATGAGTGCATTCTCCCGCACCCAAGCCTCCTCAGAAGTGATGGACTTCTCAGAGCCGTCTGACACATCCTGGCCCAAGGCCCTCAGGTGCATGATGCTGGTCCGGCGAGTCTTCTTCTCATGCACATGAGCCTGATACTGGCCCTTGACCTGCATGCAAAACAACGTCTTCATCTTCGTCTTCAGCTTCGTGGCCCAAGATGGCTCAGCAGATGACGATGTGGTGGCATGAGATCTACGCCCAGCCACACCGCCAGGAATATCCTCTGGATCCACATCCATGCGAGCAGCCTACTCCCGAGTGGTAATGTTGGCCCACTTGTCCTTCCGGCGGAGTTGAACGGGCTCATGACGCTGCACATCAGGAGCCCAAAACGGTTTCCCTGGAGGAGTATTGTTGATCCAAGTGGACTCAATCAAATGCATCAGAAAGGGGCAATAGATAGGCACCTTCTTATGAAAAATGGCAGTCCTGAGTTTCTTCTAGATGACGTTGGAGACGTCCAAGATCGCAGTGGGTTCATTCCGAGTGGCCTCGCAGAACAAAAACATATCTACAAGGTAAGAGTGCACCTTGTCCTTGTCCCCCATGCAAGGAAACGGTGTCTGGCGAAGGATCATGTGCATCACATCCATGAAGGGGTTCAGCACCATAGAGGTCTTGCCGTTGGGTAGAGCCTTCTCAACATAGTAAGGAAGAAGTTGATTCTTGCCGGCTGAAGTGGGGTTAGCATGAGGACGAAACCCAATAGGCGAGTCTTCAGCATCGTCAGCAACATGCAGCAGATCCATAAACTCCTTCCACGTCGCAGACAGTTTCCTCCCATTTGTCATCCATGTCATGGTCCGTGGCTCATCAGTGTGGAAGTGAACTGAAGCAAAAAACTGTCCCACAATATCGCTGTCAAAGTCCTTGTGGAACGAGATAATGTCCTCGATCCCAAGGTGCTCTACAACCTCCACAGCTTCTCCAAAGTTGACTGGGTACTTCCTCAAGTGTGCCATATCAATCCACTGCTGAGGGACAAAAGTGTTTTGCTTCCCTTGGATGACATCAAGATATAGCACATGCTGTTGCTTTGTCCAGAAGAGACCGAGACCGCGGCCTTCAACTCTAGGATGCACATATGGGTTGACCATCCTCCGCTCCTGGAACTCTGGCTGAGGCATGGTATCCCAGTTGATCGCAACTGGCTTGGTCTTGGTTGCAGTAGCTTTGGTGGCTTTAGTTGGACGCTGAGAGTCCTCTGCCGCATCGGTGTTGGAGGTACGGAACTGCTTGGACCCTGTAGCACGAGCGGGGTTCGTGCGACGAGGCTCAGACCTGGAGCCACCACCTATGATACACAACACAAACACGCGAGAAAGCAAACACGGTTAATGCAAAGACCATGGCCAAAACCAACATGAAGTGGACACAAGATTATGAGGGAGACTACAACAAAGTTTGGAATCAAAAAGGCGGATAAAGGTATCCATGGAACAAAAAAATTGTTCCGCTTGGAGCGTGGTACTACCGCTCTGACGAGCGGTACTACCGCGATCTGAGTGGAAGAAATTTTTAGTGCCGTGCCGGAGGCGCGGTAGTACCGCACGGGTGGATCTAGCAGAGGACCACCCCAGATTTGTCCCTTTCTTCACCAAGATTCAAACTTAGAAGTATTCTACCACAAAATAATGCATCTACGACAAGCCACATCTCCTAACTCCTCCCCTTTTCACAGAACTAAAACAAGAATATGGAAACACAAGATATTATCCCCAACCTCCTAGAGAAGACAAAAACACAAGAACGAGAACGGGGCAGGGAAAATACCGTGGTCCATGGCTAAGGGGAGCGGTGGGGAGCAATCCCGCCGGACGGAACGGGTGGAGGGCGGCCGGAGACGGAGATCCGGCGAAGAACTCCGCCGCCGTTCTTGGAGAGGAGAGAGAGGAGAGTGGGGGAAAAGGAGGGGATAAGGGAGAGAAACCTCCCCAGCCCCGCACTTAACCCCCACGGGTCATCGCGGCACGATACTACCGTTGGTCATTGCGGTAGTACCGCCCCGGGCGGAAGTACCGCACCAAGGGCGGTAGTACCGCTCTCCAGCGGCAGTAAAAAATTACTGTCGTGCCAGGCGCGGTAGTACCGTGCCACTCTTATGAGAAGGAAGCACAAATCTCCTTCTCTCCTCAGCGGTAATAAGTGGCTTGCCATGATAGTACCGTATGTACAAGAACTTTGGTGATGGCCAAAACGATCTAAAGCAATAACAAAGACACCCAAAAACCACAAGGCAAACAAAAGCACACACGAAAGGACAAGCAACAAACTCTCAAAACAGAGGGCGGTGGCCGGAGCCACCTATGTTTGAGTAAGTTGGTATGGCACCGCGAAGAATTATCCTTGGGTCCATGACCAAAAACTCGTCTTTGAAGCACAAGTGTCATCATAAATGATGAATGTGGAAGAGTTGATCAATTTATGCATAATGGGGGGAGGGAGAGTTCATTGAGAGAACAACACTCCCCCTATGTCCATGCCTACATCTAGGCAAGATAATTATATTGAGTGGGAGGAGCGTGTGCAAGGTTTCAAGCGACATTGCTCAAATCGATGATATTTAGCTCATGCCTTAACTCGCGAAATCTTGCTTCATCCAATGGCTTCGTGAAGATATCTGCAAGGTTATCATGAGTGTTGACATAGTGAAGCTCTATTTCTCCTCGTCGAATATGATCCCGGATGAAGTGATACCGAATCTCAATATGCTTCGTCTTGAAGTGTTGCACCGGGTTGAGAGAAATCTTGATGGCACTTTCATTGTCACACCAAAGAGGCACTTTGTCACAAGTGACACCGTAATCCTTTAAAGTTTGCCTCATCCATAGAAGTTGAGCACAACAACTGCCAGCTGCCACATACTCCGCTTCTGTGGACGAGAGAGACACACAACTTTGCTTCTTGGAAGACCAACTTACAAGAGAGCAACCAAGGAATTGGCACCCTCCAAAAGTGGACATCCTATCCACTTTGTCTCCTGCCCAATCCGAATTAGAGAAACCTACAAGGTTGAAGTTTGCTCCTCTTGGGTACCATAAGCCAAAGTTTGGGGTATGAGCGAAATATCGAAAGATTGGCTTGACTGCCACAAAGTGACTTTCCTTAGGTGAGGCTTGAAACCATGCACATATTGCCACACTCAACATAATATCCGATCTAGATGCACAAAGGTAAAGCAAGGAACCAATCATAGAACGATATACCTTTTGATCCACCGCTTTACCATTGGGATCAATGTCAAGTTGGCACTTGGTTGGCATTGCAGTAGTAGCCGGCTTGACATCACTTAGATTAAACCTCTTGAGCATGTCTTGAGTGTACTTGGCTTGTTTGATGAAGATTCCTTCTCTTCTTTGCTTAATCTCAAACCCAAGGAAGTACTTCAACTCTCCCATCATGGACATCTCAAAATGTGAGGTCATGAGTGCGGTGAACTCATCATTGAAAGCTTTGTTAGGTGAACCAAAGATAATATCATCAACATATAATTGACAGACAAACAACTCCCCTTTGACCTTCTTAGTAAAAAGAGTGGGGTCAATTTTCCCAATTTCAAACTCACGATCTTGTAACAACTCGGTAAGATGCTCATACCATGCGCGTGGGGCTTGTTTAAGGCCATAGAGTGCCTTATCAAGTTGATACACGTGATTGGGGAACTTAGGATCCTCAAACCCCGGGGGTTGTTTGACATAAACCAACTCATTAATAGGACCATTAAGAAATGCACTTTTCACATCCATTTGTTGCAACTTAAAGTTATGCTGAGAAGCATAGGCAAGCAACAAACGGATAGATTCAAGGCGAGCAACGGGGGCAAAGGTTTCACCGTAGTCGATACGCTCGACTTGGGAGTAGCCTTGATCCACCAAACGCGCCTTGTTACGAATGACAATGCCATGAGCATTCTGGTTGTTCTTAAAGATCCACTTGGTTCCAATGACATTATGGTTCTCCTTTGGCCTCGGCACCAGATGCCACACTTTGTTGCGCTCGAAGTTGTGGAGTTCTTCATGCATGGCATTAAGCCAATCGGGGTCTTCGAGCGCCTCATAGACCTTTTGAGGTTCAACACAAGAGACAAAAGCTTGATGAGCACAATAGTTTGCTAATTGTCTACGAGTGCTTACCCCCTTTGTGATGCTTCCAAGAATATTCTCCATGTGATGTTCTCTAGAAGCAAGCCCGGAGGCAACTTTTGCAGCACGACGCTCCAATTGTTCTTCAAGAGATAATTGAGGAGCACTGAGTTGATCATCTTGAGCGACGTCAAGAGCCTGATCTTGATCTTGAGCTTCCTCTTGATCTTGATCTTGCTCAGGGGAGAGAACTTGGCCTTGTGCATCATTTGGTGGCTCACCACCATCTTGTGATTGATCTTGCACTTGGCCTTGTTCGTCCGGTTGAGGGCCTTCACTTTGTTCTTCGGAAGCTTGTGGGTCTTTGGTTGGTGATGGTTCCACTTGAGTGGAACATTGTCCTTCTCCTTCGGCCACAAGGGGTTCCTCAATGGGTAGGATATAGCCAACACCCATTCTTCTTATGGCTTGAGGAGGAATTTCATCACCTACATCACAAGTACCACTTTGCTCCACTTGGGAGCCGTTATTCTCATCAAACTCTACGTTACACGTCTCCTCAATGAGTCCATTGGACTTGTTGAGGACACGGTAAGCATGAGAGTTTGTAGCATAACCAACAAATATGCCCTCATGAGCTCTAGACTCAAATTTAGACAAAGGAGCACCTTTCTTAAGGATGAAACACTTACACCCGAACACCCGGAAGTACTTGAGATTGGGCTTGTTACCGGTAAGAATCTCATATGGAGTCTTGTTTAAGCCTTTGCGGAGATAGAGCCGATTGGATGCATGACACGCGGTGTTGATGGCTTCGGCCCAAAAGTTGTATGGAGACTTGAATTCTGCCATCATGGTCCTTGCCGCGTCCATCAATGTCCGGTTCTTTCTCTCTGCTACACCATTTTGTTGAGAGGTATAAGGTGCGGCATATTGATGTTTGATCCCCTCATCACTAAGAAACTCATCCAAGGTGTAGTTCTTGAACTCGGTGCCGTTGTCACTTCGGATCATCAAGATCTTTGCATCATGTTGACGTTGAGCTTCATTTGCAAAGTTGATGACGGTTTGTTGGGTCTCACTCTTCTTCTTGAAGAAATATACCCATGTGTATCTTGAATAATCATCCACAATCACCAAGCAATACTTTCTGCCCCCAAGACTATCAAAGGATGGAGGCCCAAAGAGATCCATGTGAAGGATCTCTAATGGTCTTTTTGAGTAGATGATAGTCGTGGAAGGGTGAGCCGTCTCATGTAGCTTTCCTTCAATACAAGCATTGCAAGCACGATCTTTGGCAAAGCTAAGATTTGTTAGTCCACGGACATGGTCCCCCTTGAGAAGACTTTGCAAAGATCTCATATTGACATGGGCTAACCGGCGATGCCAAAGCAATCCCATGTCAACTTTAGCCATTAGGCATGTCGCGGTCTTAATGGGTTGCTCTGAGAAGTTAACCACATAAAGACCGTTCTTGACATGTCCAACATAGGCTACTTTAAGAGTCTTGCTCCACAAGAGGGCCACGGTATCAATATCAAAGAATGTGGCAAAGCCCATGAGTGCAAGTTGACGAACAGAAAGTAAGTTGTATGCAAGGCACTCAACAAGCATGACTTTCTCGATCGTGAGATCATGAGAAACGACAACCTTGCCAAGTCCCAATACCTTAGAAGATGAAGCATCACCCCATTCGACGTTAGTGGCCATAGATGAAGCTTGATGCACGTCCACCACCAAGTCTTTGCTTCCGGTCATATGATTTGTGGCTCCACTATTGAGCAACCATGATCCCCCATCGGAAGCAAACTCCTACATGAGATCAATGCTTGGATTTAGGTACCCATTTGGTAATGGGTCCTTTGAGGTTAGTAACAAGGGTCTTAGGAACCCAAATTGACCATTCAATGTACCCA
Organism: Secale cereale; assembly: GCA_902687465.1. Lineage (NCBI taxonomy): Eukaryota > Viridiplantae > Streptophyta > Magnoliopsida > Poales > Poaceae > Secale > Secale cereale. The sequence continues at coordinate 742,131,193 of LR738711.1, forward strand.
TAAGACGAACCAACAAATTTAGCAAAGACATGACCATCACTAGCACGACATAAAACATATGAATGATTAAAGTCGCCGGCTATGTTTGATGGCATGGTAGGGTTTTTCTTGACTCCACCATATTTCACATTGTTCTTGTTCTTAGAGGCACCCTCTCCCTCTTTCACAAATGTTTGTTTGAGAGGAGGAGGTTGCTTGGTCTTGTCGTTCTTCTTCTTCTTGGTCTTGGGAGCAAACCCAATTCCTTCCTTTGCCACAACCTCCTTTTGATTGCTCAAAAGATCGTTGAGGTTCTTCTCACCTTGTATACATGTCACAAGGCCTTTCTCAAGTTGCTTCTTCAACTTGGCATTCTCTTCAACAAGATGCACGTGCTCGCAACATGGGTTAGTAGCATTTGCATTATCAATCAACACCATGCGAGGAAAGATAGCTTTCTCCTTGGTTAGCGAAACTTGGAGTTGATCATGAGACTCTTTGAGAGAAGCATGTACACCTTTCAAGGCCTTGTGAGCCTTGTCAAGTGTAACAAACTCCTCCTTGAGTCTAGCATGGTCGACCACAAGTTTTGCCTTCTCGGAATTAATCATACGAGAAACAACTAAAGCATGATCGAGATCTTTCTTTAATTTAGCATGACCATCGTTGTGTGACTCCTCAAGAGCCAAACAAAGACCATGCTCTTCCTCTAGAGCATTAGAGAGATCCGATATCTCATCGGAATAGTCTCGACTATGTCCTTCCATTTTAGAAATGGTCTCCTCGTGAGCCTCGATCATGTCATTGGCCTCACCGAGTTGTTCCAAGAGAGCAACGAAGTGCTTCTTGGGTTTGCCCTTGAGTTTGCTCATAAACAACTCAAATTCATTCTTTTCCTCCTCTGCCTCCTCACTCTCATCAATACAATCCGTCAATGAAGGATTAGAGGTGATGGTAGTGTTGATGTTGGGAGTTACCTTGTTGGTGGCCTTAGCCATGAGACACTTGGCGGTGATGTTCTCATTTGGTGAGTCGAAGAGAGATGAGCGTGGAGTAGTAGCAATAGCAATTGTGGCCATGGTGACCACCTCATCATCATCAACATATTCTTCTTGAGCCACCAATCCTTTGGGAGGGGTCTTCTTGTTGAGGTTGTTCTTGTTGGGATAAGACTTGGCTTTGTCCTTTCGGATAAGCTTGCCTCCATAGTCTTCTCTTTTCTCATATGGGCAATCTACAACAAAGTGGCTCACATTTCCACGGTTGAAGCATGTTCTCACTCTTTGCTTGCCCTTGTTGCCACTTGAGTTGTTCTTGTTGAAGTTGGGCCTTGAGTTCTTCTTGTTGCCCCAAAATTGTCGTGATGCAAGAGCCATGTACTCATGATAGGCATATTTGGTGTCCTTGGGGCTACACTCATCGTCATCTTCTTCCTCCTCTTCTTCCACATAAGCCTTGGCTTTTAAGGCAAGGTTAGGCTTCTTTGATCGTTGAGCTCTTAAAACTGCATTGTCGGCAGTCTTGTCCAAGATCCTCATGGCAACAAACTCATCCAACACTTCATTTGAAGATAAAGTGTGGAAGTCCAGTCTTTGGCGGATGACGGAGGACATGGCCTTGTGGTAAGGCATCATGGTCTTGAGAAACTTGCGCTTGATCCAATTGTCATCCGTGTCCTTGCTCCCATGATCTCGAAGTGAAACCGCAAGAGTGGTTAATCTCCGATAAAGTTCACGGGGATCTTCATCTTCGATCATAGCAAACTCATCGGCTTCATCTTGCACAACTTCATAATTTGAGCGTTGAATGCTTGCGCTTCCCTTGTACATGGAACCAACATGCTTCCTTGTCCACGGTGAAGGGTCGAAGGTGTGCAATGTCTTCTGGTGGGATAGCATCTTGAAGTATGCAAAGAACAGACTCGTTGAATTGATGATCCGCAGCTTCTCTCGGAGTTAAGTTGTCAGGATCATGTGGGTAGAAACCTTGCTCAATGATTCTCTACAGATTAGTAGAACAATGATTTAAGTGACGTTTAAAGCGAAACATCCAAGTAGCAAAATCATAATTTTTCATGAACTTAGGAGGAGGACCAACGGAATTTAAATGCGGAGTAGGAACGGGTCCTCCATAGTGGGTAGGAGGAGCAGAGTGGGAAAAAATCCCACTCCCATTCTTAGTAACCGGGGCTTGCTCACTACTAGCTTCTCCCTTGTCGGGAGTAGCCTCCGACACATTGGTAGCGGGATGAACCACTTCCAATGGTGTGGTGGATAATTTAAGTCCCTCAAGCAGTTCCTTAAACATGCCTTTGACCTCGGTCGCTAGTGATTCTTTCAATGTGACCATCGCCACATTGAACTCCTCATGAGAGATCGAAGCTCCCCCATCGGACGTAGGCAAGGACGGAGTTCCACCGGAGTGGCCCTCCATCTCGACTACGTTGTCACCCATACTCTTCGGACGGTAAAGTCCTTATAAAGAGACGAGGCTCTGATACCAATTGAAAGGATCGATATGGTTGACTAGAGAGGGGGGGGGTGAATAGGCAACTAATTTTTTTTAGCTTTTCTTAACCAATATAAGTTAAGCAACAAAGTAAGTTGTCTAGATATGCAACTAGGGTGACAACTAATTGGAAGCAAAGATAACAACCTCACAAGCAAGCTAGCTAAGGTAAACAAGGAAAGCTTGCACAGGTAAAGGAAAGAAATAACCACAAGTGGAGCCGGTGAAGACGAGGATGTGTTACCGAAGTTCCTTCCCTTTGAGAAGAAGTACATCTCCGTTGTAGTGGTGTGGAGGCATAATGCTCCCCAAGAAGCCACTAGGGCCACCGTATTCTCCTCACGCCCTCACACAATGCAAGGTGCCGTGATTCCACTAGTGGTGCCCTTGAAGGCGGCAACCGAACCTTTACAAACAAGGTTGGGGCTCTCTCCACAACCAAATTGGAGGCTCCCAACGACACCACGAAGGTTCACCACAATGGAATATGGCTCCAAGGTGACCTCAACCGTCTAGGGTGCTCAAACACCCAAGAGTAACAAGATCCGCAAGGGATTAGTGGGGGGATTCAAATATCTCTTGGTGGAAGTGCAGATCGATGCCTTCTCAAGCAATCCCGAGGAAATCAACAAGATGGCTAGCTAGGGATAGAGATCGGGCGAAAATGGAGCTTTGAGCAATAATGGAGCTTTGGGGAGGAAGAGGTGAGTCTTCGTGGGGAAGAAGACTCCCTTATATAGAGAAGAAGGGGATCCGGCCGTTGAGCAATAAGTGTTGTGCGACCTGCGGTAGTACCACTCCTTGGGAGCGGTACTACCGTAGAGCCTTGCGGTACTACCGCAGGGACCTACGGTACTACCGCAGCGCAGATACGTAGAGGAACGGGCCGGACCACGGTAGTATAAAAATAACTTCCGTGGGTACTTCCGCTTCGATAAATATTGCGCAAAAGTCCGACACGGTACTACCGCGCAGGAGGCGCGGTACTACCGCGTAGGAGCGGATGTAAAAAATTATATCCGCACCTACTGCCGCATGTGATACAAACTATGACCGACACTTACGGTACTACCGCATAGGAGAGCGGTACTACCGCAGTGCCTCGCGGTACTACCGCACATCAAGGGCGGTACTACCGTGGTAGGGCGGATGTAAAAAATTACATCCACTCCTACTACCGCAAGCCTGCGGTACTACCGCTCCATGGAGCGGTACTACCGTGGGCCTGTGCGGTACTACCGCTCCCTTGAGCGGTACTTGATACGTCCAAAACGTATCTATAATTTCTGCTTGCTCCATGCCACTTTTGGGTGATATTGCTATGATATTCATACACTTCCATACACTTTTGATCATATTTGGACTAACTTACTAATCCAGTGCACCCCAGTGCCAGTTTCTGTTTTCGGCTGTTTTTGTATTTCAGGTTTTCACGTTTCGAGAACTGCCCAGAAAAATCCAGAAAAATTATATAAAAAATCAGCGATCCGGAAACAACACTGCGTCCGAAGGACAGCCTGGGGGGGGGGGGCACAGGGGCTCCAGGCGCCCTGTGGGCGCCCCCCCCCCTGGGCCGCGCCGGGGGGGCGCCTGGGCCCCCCGAAGCCCGTCCGGTGCCCCCCTTTGGCATATATTTAGAGGGACCTCCGAAACCCTCAGAACAGGAACTCTTTTCGCGATCCCATCTCTGTTCCGCCGCCGCCGCCGCCGCTTCCAAGATCGGGAGCACCAGGAGAACTCTTCCCGGCACCCTGCCGGAGGGGAGGATCACCACCGGGAGCTTCTCCACCACCATGGACGCCTCTCGGATGACTCGTGAGTAGTCTCCCTTGGACCATGTGTCCATGACTAGTAGCTATGTGATGTTCTCCTCCCGTTCTTGTGCTTCACTAATTAGTCCTCGTGAGCTGCCCTACATGATCGAGGCACCTATGTAATCCTTATGCTGTTGCTATGTTGAGTTTGCTGGGATCCGATGGATTATGAGATTATGTTCAGATTGATCTTGAGTAATATATTTGATTCACCTCTTTTATATTTTAGTTCATAAGTAATTCTTGCATGTTCTCCGTTGTTATTTATTGCTTTGGCCGAGTAATAGGTAGTGACTCCAAGAGGGAACGTTATGCTCGATTGTGGGTTCATGCCCCTCGATGACTAGCTTGAGTGACAGAAACATGAGTCTAGGGGATGTGTTGTTGCCACAAGGGGGAAAACAACGGTGCTTGTGCCCGCGGGTGCAAGGATTGTTTACTTTACGCAAAGTTCTTTTAATGCAGTTGTCTGTTGCATTGAGTTTACACTATGGGTGGGACTCGCAACTTAATACCAGTGAGATGTTCTGGATAGATATCTCAAGGTGGATGATTAGTAGTAGATATTGATGGATTTCGGTCTACTTACTTTGGCGTACCGCCCATGCTTTGAACCTCAACCTTTCTTGCAATGTAGTCAGCATTGGTTTGCGTTCGTGGTCCTGTCAATTGCCCAGCTGTAATTTGTTTACCTCACATAGCTGTTTTATCGTCTTTTGGGAGAGAGACATCACTAGTGAACATCATGAGACTCCGGTCCGTATTACCATCATTGATCACATCCACTATCTACTTTCCGTTATTACTTACTATTGCAAAAACTATCTATCACTACTATCATGGCTTTTAACCCTTTGTGAACTACAAGGCCGGAGAGATTGACAACCTCTCTGTACTCGTTGGGAGCAAAGTTATTTGTATCTGTGTGCAGGTCCACGTTGATTGCTACTAATCTGGCGCCGTAGCAATTGACACCTACTTGTTGAACCTAGGAGTCTCTGGGGAATCGATCCTTGGTATCTTTGCTAAGGGAAAACACTTCTACTTACTGCATCTTACACCTTCCACTTGGGGTAACCAACGAGGGGTTCGAGGCCCATCAAGGAGTATTTTCTGGCGCCGTTGTCGGGGACTCCACTCTTCAGGATAGGGGAGTTGCATGCTATCTTTTACCTTTGCTTTTTAGTCTTGTTAGTTTACCTTTCATTTTTGCTTTAGTTCCTTTTTATCGAAAATCACAAAAATAGTTATCTTGCTTGCTTGCTACTATGGTTCCACTGAGAACACCAAGTTGTGTGACTTCACTAGTCACAACAACGATGACTTTATCAGCACACCTATCACTACACCTGCCACTTCAGCACCTTCATATGAAATTAAACCTGCTTTACTGAACTTAGTCATGAGAGAAAAATTCTCCGGTGCTGGAGATGATGCTGCTTTACACTTGAACAACTTTGTAGAACTTTGTGATATGCAAAAGTACCAAGAAATAGATGGTAATATTGTTAAGCTTAAGCTTTTTCCTTTCTCCTTGAGAGGAGAAGCTAAAATTTGGTTTCAGTCTTTGCCTAGAAATAGCATAGATTCATGGGACAAGTGCAAAGATGCTTTTATTGGAAAATAATATCCACCTGCTAAAATTATCCAACTTAGAAGTAACATTATGAATTTTAAACAATTGGATAATGAACACGTTGCCCAAGCTTGGGAACGTATGAAGTCTCTTATCAAGAACCGCCCTACTCACGGTTTGACTACTTGGATGGTTATCCAAACTTTTTATGCAGGGTTGAACTTTACCTCGCGGAACTTGTTAGATTCGGCCGCGGGAGGAACTTTTATGTCAACTACACTTGGTGCTTCCACAAAGCTTCTCGATGAGATGATGACCAACTATTCCCAATGGCACACCGAACGCGCTCCAACAGGTAAGAAGGTAAACTCTGTCGAGGAGATTTCCTCCCTCAATGAAAAAGTTGACTTGATCATGTCTCTACTTTCGAAGCAATCTACTATTGATCCTCGTGATGTTCCTTTAAATTCTTTGATTGCTCAAGAACAAGTAGATGTTAACTTTATCTCTAGAAATAATTTTAACAACAATGCTTATAGGAGTAACTTTGGTAACAATTCTAGACCGTTCCCCTCTAACTCTTATGGGAACAACAATGCTTATCCTCGTACCAAGAACTCCAATACTAAACTAGAGGCTATGCTTAGAGATTTCATCACTACCCAAAAAGCCTTTAATAAGAATGTAGAAGAGAAACTACATAAACTAGATGATCTTTCTTTTAAGGTAGACCACTTAGCCAATGAGGTAAAATTGCTAAAAATTGAAACTTCTCCACTTAAGGAGAGGGAAGTCATCCCTATTAATGCTACTCAAGTACAAATCAATGAAAATATTAGGATGATGGCTAAGCTTAAAGAAAGATGGGCTAGAGAAAGGGAGGAAGAGGAAAGAATTAAGAGCCTTCCTACCCACCACACTGTTGCTACTATCCAAGTTATTGAGGATGTTCACACTCTTAGCACCCAATGTACTCCTGGTCCCAATGGACCTATTAATGGTGTTGCTATAGAAACTACCAAACAAGTGAACCTTAAGGACACCACTACCACTTTACTTGATGCTCGTGACCTTGATTTTGATAATTGCACTCTTACCGAAGTTATTGATTTCCTTAACAAGATGTCTAGAGATCCCCGCACTAGCACGCTTAACCTTGCCTTCACAGAGCATATCACTAATGCTCTCATCAAAGCTAGGGAGGAGAAACTTAGAGTAGAAGCCTCCATACCTAGAAAGCTAGAGGATGGTTGGGATCCTATGATAAAAACTAATTTGAATGACTTCTCTTGTTATGCATTATGTGATGTTGGTGCTAGTACCTCTGTTATGCCCAAAAGAATATATGATATGCTTAAATTGAAACCTTATGATTCTTGTTCTTTTGGTGTTCGTGTCGTTGATTCTTCCATAAAGAAACCTTTGGGGAGGATCGACGATGTTCTTATTGTTGTCAATGATAATTATGTGCCCGTTGATTTCACTATTATGGATATTGAATGTGATCCTTCTTGTCCAATTATTTTGGGACGTCCCTTTTTGCGCACCGTTGGTGCTGTCATTGACATGAAAGAGGGTAATATAAAATTTCAGTTTCCTCTCAAGAAAGGGATGGAACACTTCCCTCGTAAGAAGTTCAAGTTACCTTTTGAGTCCGTTGTACGGGCTAGCTATTCTTTTACTCTTGATAAAACTTGATCTATGCATTATGCCTAGCTTAAAGGCATAAAAGAAAGCGCTTTTGGGAGGCAGCCCACATGAATAAATTTTTTGCTTTTGTTGTGTCTTGATGTTGTTTACTGCTGTAGCATCATCATTGTATCTTTACTTTTTATATTTGTGCCAAGTATAGCCTCTGATTGCTAGAAAGTTCAAAAGTTGTGAGGTGCTGTCCAGGAAACAGATTCTGTCCTTGGATAGAAAAATTCGTATAAAGTCACCAGATCATCTTTTTGGTCTGAATTTTTTCGACAGCGTTCTCTATATAATTGTCTTTTGTGCGTTAGTTATGAGTTTTTTGATTTGAGTTGCAGAAGTATCCCGAACAGGTCAATTACTGCCTGATGTTCTGTTTTTCACAGATTCTGTCCTGTTTTGCCTTACCTTCACTTTGCAAATTAAGAACTTGCTTTTTCTTTGCAAAAACCTTTTGGCAATCTTGAGAAACAGTAGAACTTCAAGAATATCCTTATTTCCAGCAAGGTATAATTATTTTATTAAGGGTACTAACCTCGCTAATCAGATTATGATGAGTTATGTATGAAGGGAGTTTTCAAGTGTGCGAGGGAAGATGATAAAAAGATTCAGGAGTGTCAAGCGCTCAAGCTTGGGGATGCCCCCGTGCACCCCCAAGAAATATTCAAGGAGACTCAAGCGTCTAAGCTTGGGGATGCCCCTGTGCATCCCCTTCTCCATCAACATTATCAGTTCGTCTTTCGTTTCGCTATATTTTTATCACTTCATGTGTTATGTGCTATGCTTGGAGCGTCTTGCTTTTAGTTTTCTTTTTAGTTTTTCATAACGAGTCGGAACTCAGCATTCCTTTATGTGGGAGAGAAACACGCTCCACCTCTACCTAGAACATTACATAGAATTTTCATGTCTATCTATGTTGTGTGTGTTCTTTGTCTTTTAAATAGCTACTATCGTGCTTTGCTCTTAGTATTCATGCTTATCTTTTCAAGAGCTTTTATTTAGTTGGTTGCTTGAACTCTCTTTAATTATCATGCTCACCTTATTAAGAGAGTTTGCTTCCGTTGCATTGGTTAATGTGTCCATGATAAAGATGCTACTTGCATGATGGTGCTTAGTAGTTCAGGTTTTCTTATGGTTAATCTCAAATAGCTGGGGGGGTTCCCAATGTTTTATTGGAGTGCCAACTTGGTTTGTTTGCCTATGATGTGGTATGGTTTAGTAATATCTTCCTTCGAGAATTTATTTTGATTGACTTGGCGTATGCTCACGCATATTTAAGACTGTAAAGAAAGTCTGTCAAGCCTTGATGATCTTTTGTTTGTGAGTAGCAATATAACTACCATGCCTGATTCAATATTGCTTTGTCGCTCTGCATGATTATGACCGTCATTGATCTCTTAGTTGGTCGCTCCCAGTCTTTTGCTAACCTACACCTGTACTAAGCGAACTAACTTGCAATACATAGCTCATTGGAAAGTAGCTTTAAAACTATTGTGGTAAAGAATATGTTGCTTATGTATCTTATTTCTTATAAGTTGCTTGCTGAGCGGTAACCATGTTTCTGGGGACGCCATCAACTGTCACACTTTTGTTGAATATCATGTGAGTTGCTATGCATGTTCGTCTTGTCCGAAGTAAGGGTGATTTGCCGTGGGTTGAATTAATATGCATATTGTTAGAGAAGAACATTGGGCCGCCAACCAAAGCCATGCATCATGGTGGAAGTTTTAGCTTGGACCTTAATCCTCAATCTCTTATGAGAACATGCCTATGCATTGAAGGGGAGTCCATCATCTATTTTCTATGTTGTCCCGGTATGGATGTCCTCAAGTTGAGATTTATCAAAAATGAGAAATCAAATGCGATCTATCTCCTTGGACCTTTGTATAGGTGGCATAGAGGTACCCCTTTGTGACACTTGGTTAAAACATATGCAATGCAATGATAACCCGTGGAAATCCGAGCTAATTAGGACAAGGTGCGAGCACTATTAGTATTCGATGCATGAGGCTTGCAACTTATAGGATGTTTTATGCATGACACATATGAAGTACTACTACCATTGACACAATTGCTTTTATGTTTTCAAAATAAAAAGCTCTAGCACTTCAAGCACCAACTATTGAGAGCATGATTGTCATTCTGAGTGTAATGTGCGTTGTCCCAAAGTAGCATTGTCTTTTGCATGATTGTGATATCGTTTATTCTGAAATCATTGTATCTAGTCATCACTTAAACCTTGAAGGTGCCCTTGCATTTATGTTTTGCATCACTAAAGGGGGCAAGCTAGATATCACTTTATCATATTTGCACATCATGTTCATTGCAAACCTTTTTGATGTTTCAGTTTCATGTTGTAAAACTTTCAGTCATTTGTGATTTTCTCTTGAGGCAACTTAATTACTTTAGAATAATTGTCTCAGTAAGCTTTTGTCATATGACTATGAGAAAGTCCTATAAGGTTAATAGCATGTCACCACAGAAATTATTTTTGTTATCATTTACCTACTCGAGGACGAGCAGGAATTAAGCTTGGGGATGTTGATACGTCCAAAACGTATCTATAATTTATGCTTGCTCCATGCCACTTTTGGGTGATATTGCTATGATATTCATACACTTCCATACACTTTTGATCATATTTGGACTAACTTACTAATCCAGTGCACCCCAGTGCCAGTTTCTGTTTTCGGCTGTTTTTGTATTTCAGGTTTTCACGTTTCGAGAACTGCCCAGAAAAATCCAGAAAAATTATATAAAAAATCAGCGATCCGGAAACAACACTGCGTCCGAAGGACAGCCTGGGGGGGCACAGGGGCTCCAGGCGCCCTGTGGGCGCGCCCCCCCTGGGCCGCGTCGGGGGGGGGGGGGGCGCCTGGGCCCCCCGAAGCCCGTCCGGTGCCCCCCTTTGGCATATATTTAGAGGGACCTCCGAAACCCTCAGAACAGGAACTCTTTTCGCGATCCCATCTCTGTTCCGCCGCCGCCGCCGCTTCCAAGATCGGGAGCACCAGGAGAACTCTTCCCGGCACCCTGCCGGAGGGGAGGATCACCACCGGGAGCTTCTCCACCACCATGGACGCCTCCCGGATGACTTGTGAGTAGTCTCCCTTGGACCATGAGTCCATGACCAGTAGCTATGTGATGTTCTCCTCCCGTTCTTGTGCTTCACTAATTAGTCCTCGTGAGCTGCCCTACATGATCGAGGCACCTATGTAATCCTTATGTTGTTGCTATGTTGAGTTTGCTGGGATCCGATGGATTAGGAGATTATGTTCAGATTGATCTTGAGTAATATATTTGATTCGCCTCTTTTATATTTTAGTTCATAAGTAATTCTTGCATGTTCTCCGTTGTTATTTATTGCTTTGGCCGAGTAATAGGTAGTGACTCCAAGAGGGAACGTTATGCTCGATTGTGGGTTCATGCCCCTCGATGACTAGCTTGAGTGACAGAAACATGAGTCTAGGGGATGTGCTGTTGCCACAAGGGGGAAAACAACGGTGCTTGTGCCCACGGGTGCAAGGATTGTTTACTTTACGCAAAGTTCTTTTAATGCAGTTGTCTGTTGCATTGAGTTTACACTATGGGTGGGACCCGCAACTTAATACCAGCGAGATGTTCTGGATAGATATCTCAAGGTGGATGATTAGTAGTAGATATTGATGGATTTCGGTCTACTTACTTTGGCGTACCGCCCATGCTTTGAACCTCAACCTTTCTTGCAATGTAGTTAGCATTGATTTGCGTTCGTGGTCCTGTCAATTGCCCATCTGTAATTTGTTTACCTCACATAGTTGTTTTATCGTCTTTTGGGAGAGAGACATCACTAGTGAACATCATGAGACTCCGGTCCGTATTACCATCATTGATCACATCCACTATTTACTTTCTGTTATTACTTACTATTGCAAAAACTATCTATCACTACTATCATTGCTTTTAACCCTTTGTGAACTACAAGGCCGGAGAGATTGACAACCTCTCTGTACTCGTTGGGAGCAAAGTTATTTGTATCTGTGTGCAGGTCCACATTGATTGCTACTAATCTGGCGCCGTAGCAATTGACACCTACTTGTTGAACCTAGGAGTCTCTGGGGAATCGATCCTTGGTATCTTTGATAAGGGAAAACACTTCTACTTACTGCATCTTACACCTTCCACTTGGGGTAACCAACGAGGGGTTCGAGGCCCATCAGTACTACCGCGGGTCACAGACCTTCTACATTTTGGCACCCTTTCTGATGCCAAGAAAAAGGTAGACGAAAAGAGGCTCCATTGAAACAGGGGAAATGTGGTGCAAAGGAAAAGATGTGTACGTGTTGATTCCTCCCTAACCCTTCCGAGGCGTACCCCCTCTTAATAGTATGGCTTTCCTATGACTCAAATCCACCCAAAAGAACCGAAAAGAAACGCCGTCTTTGACAAGCTTCGAGGGGGCACCAAATCGTCTCGTGCCAAACCGGGAGATCTCTGAAATGCTCAGTGCACACGATTAGTCCACAAATGTATTGTCATCAATCACCAAAACTACTTAGGAGAAATATGCCCTAACACACGAAGAACTCCAAGATCTAGATCCAAAGGGTTCCCCTCACATAGAGGAGAAAGTGATTGGTGGAAATGTGGATCTAGATCTCCTCTCTCCCCCCC
>LR738711.1:742143465-742163989 GCA_902687465.1 Secale cereale
AAAACTAGCAAGAATCCATCGAGGGATTGAGAGATAGCAAGCTCGAAGAAGGTCAACAATGGGGGAAGAACACGAGCTCCAAGGATAAGGTCCAATGGGGAAGAAGACCCCCTTTTATAAGAGGGAAGAAAATCCAACCGTTATCCTCACAGCCCACACCAAGCGGTACTACCGCCTGCCCTTGCGGTACTACCACAGGGGTTGTATTCAATGGCCACATAGGTGCAGCCCACGGCAGTATACACAGTGAGGCAGCGGTACTACCGTGCGTCCACGGTTGTAAAAAATTACTGTCGCACCTACATCCGCTGGAGCTAGCTTTGAGTAGAAAGCTAGCACGGTACTACCGCTCACATGGAGCGGTACTACCGCGTAAGGGCGGATGTAAAAAATTACATCCGCGCCTACTTCCACATGCTTCAGCGTCAGGGCTGAAGGCAGCGGTACTACTGCTCACAAGGTGCGGTACTACCGCTGGCCCCTGGGGTGCTACCGCTCCCTTGAGCGGTACTACCGCACGCCACAGAGGCTTTAGCACTTGGCTGCCTTCATATCACAGCTAAAGATAACAAAAGGATACAATAAAACCAGAACTGCCATAACTTCTGCATATGAGCTCCGAATTGAGCAAACTTAAGATTGTTGGATAGAGAAAGATGAGTAGCATCAAAACAACGAACCCTCCATCAGATATAGAGGAGTGAACCCTCCATCAGAGAAGAACCGGTAAAACCTCCAACATCGAAAACATTCTAGAAGATGCATGTGAACTTCGTTTTCGATGAACTTGAGCTTGTCATGAGGATGACCATAAGTTCCAAATCTCACAAGGAGAAAAACGAAACAAGAACCAAGAAAGATGACAACCATGCAATGTTTTGAGCTCTCTATGAATGATACGATCAAGCTACTCATCGAAAGCCCCCCTTGACAATACGACAATCGATCCTATAACCCGGTCTCCCACAACTACCATGAGACGGTAAAAAATAAAACCTATCAAGGGCAAAACTTTGCCTTGCACATAGTCCAGTTGAGCTAGATGATGACGATCTTGACTTCCTCAAGTTTGACCACCTTTCTTGATTGCGATGGCTAGGTGAAGACTAGTTGATTGCTCCCCCATACTCTACTATGGGAGAGCCACTCTTCGGCACATCTTCACAAGTCCATTGCCACCACAATGGACAGCAAGCTTCAAGCATATGATCTCTTCGTGATGATCCTACTTGAACTTGCACACCGCAAACTAACCCCACAAGGAACTCTCACAAAGACCATGGGTTAGTACACAAAGAGTAATTGGCAATGCTTACCATACCATGCAATCGCTTGACCCCCTCTCGATACATATTCTATGCTTTGTGTGTTGATCAACTTGGTTCACTCTTTGACTTAGTCTTGATCAACTTTGAATCTCTCCAACTCTCTTCATTTGGATGATGTCTTGAAGGTAAACATGAATGATCACACATTCTTCTTCTTCAAGACATACTTGCAATAAGCTCAACACTCACAAGACCAATCTTTGGATAATTCCTTAATAGCACCTTGGTCATCCCAAACTCTCCTCGAAACCAAATGGACTCGAAGAAAAACCTATGGACAAACTGCTACCTCTTGAGCTTGCGTTGTTTTCCCTCGAGGAGGAAAGGGTGATGCAGCACAGTAGCGTAAGTATTTCCCTCAGTTTTTGAGAACCAAGGTATCAATCCAGTAGGAGACTACGCGCGAGTCCCTCGTACTATCGGTGTACAAAAGTAGGGGCGCTCTTTTATACCCCTTACTTGTGCACGGGCATTCAGAGCCACGCATGCAACCACACATAACCAAGCAGAGGAGGGAAGCCAGAGACACAAAGTTACCAGAGCAACGCCAAGACGATGGCGCAAGAAGGCCAAGCAAGAAAACATGCTCTCCCCCGACAAGCCTCTTGTCAGGGCGGCCTGCGCACCCCCGGCAAGAACCCTTGACGGGCAACTCACCCAAACGCCTCCGTTGCAGCCACGCTTGAGCCTAGGAGCTCCAACATCATCAGTGGTGTTGGAACCAAGGCTCGGGAGGCGCCCACGGGATGGCATGCAGATCTTCATAAATACAAAGGTCTATGACTCCCAAGATGAGAACCAAAAGACAAAGCAATCACAAGGCTCCTTGCCGAGGATGCCCACGAGGCCCCGACAAGGCTCCTCGCCGAAGACACCCCGAGGCCCCGGCAAGCCTCTTGCCGAGGACGCTCACGGAGGCCCCGGCAAGACCCTTGCCGGGAACAGACGCAGGACCGTGGCAAGCCCTTGCCGCCCCATCGTCGCCCCAGCTCTACGGCCGACCCACTAGCCTAGGCAGATTCCCACGTGGCGGTACGTGGTTCCTGGTCCAGCTAGTCAAGCACCTGCCTGGTGGCATGCAGATCTTCGTGAATACCCTACCACCACGCCATCTCAGCTACCTGCCCCGCTGGCCAGGACGCTCGTCGCAACCAGACGGAGCGGCCACGGATGGGACGGGCCTCGTTTCCTTCCCTGATAAAGCAAGTGGACACCTAAGTAGCGCATTTAATGCGTCTTGTCGCGTAATGGCATGAGATAAGCCTGTGCACTATACACCTTTCCACCTCCTGTGTGCCACTGTGGCAGCCCCTTTGGACTATAAAAGGAGGCCCGAGGCATACCGGAGAAGGATTCGGATCTTTTGAGCGAGACCTGCACCGTAGCTAGTTCAAGAACTCAAGAACACTCAAATACACACCAAAGCAAGACTAGGGTATTACGCGTTCTCGCGGCCCGAACCTGGGTAAATGATCCTTGTACTGACTCTTAGACCCGCTCTATGCACAACCTCGCGCCAGCCAACTATAGAAGGGATTCCAGTGATCCCATAGGTGTTGTTTCCACCGACATCTTTGGCGCGCCAGGTAGGGGGCGCAGTTGTGAAAATCCGGTCTAGCAGTTAGTTTGGCAGTTCTTCATCACCATGGCTCCCAAGAAGAAGATGATCACGGTGATCGGTTCATCTGGAGCCGAACGGCCCATGCCGGCGCGAGATGGTGACGGGGTGGTCGCGGATGGAAGCCGAGGCACGACCCGCGAACACCCGCGTCGCTCCAGCAGCCGAAGCCTGGCAAGCAGCGTCGTTCATGCACGAGACAACGAGCCGCATGCCACCAAGTCCAAGGGCGGAGCCCCCCCCCCCCGCAGGCGGCGCGGGGCCCTCCAAGAGCGGCGTTGTACCGTGTACGGGCGACGCGGCGACTTCCAAGACGCCCATGGCGGCACCCACGGCGTGCTCCTCCCAGGTCGTGCGCGATGAGCAGCGTCGCCACGTTGAGGACCCCGGGCGCCGCCGTAGAAAGAGCCCTGCGCATCAGTCGTGGGATGTAGAGGATCAACATGCTCGTCGAGGCACTAGCGAAAACGACGTACAACTGCAGGACCATGATAGAGCTCCTTCTAACATGGTTAAAAGTCGCAACGCGTCACAGTCCACGCAGCCGTCACTGCCAGCCACGCTGGCGGAGGCCTTAGCGCGCGCAGTTGCTCCTTGACTTCCCTCCTGCTGCGGAGAAGCTCGACGAGTGGAGAGCTACCATCCGGAGCCTCGTCGTCGTCGCCAACAAAGACGAGCCGGGGCCCTCGGGCCGTCACTCTATCGAGCCGCCACACGCTAGTGGTGGAAGGATCGGAGGCACCGCAACCACGGTTCATTCTCCTCCTCCTCGCCAGCTACCACGAGCATCGGTCCGTCGGGACGACGCTTGTGATAACATATCCATAGCATCATCCGACCCACGGACCCACCACGATCAGCGCCAAGACGCTCGAACTACCATCGAGCGCCGGTGCGAGGCACGCCACCAGTCAGATAGGCGGGCAGGGCCTACTACGGACCACCCGGCGCAGGGAGGCTCTGGAGGCTTACCTTAGGAGGTAGGCTGTCCAGCCTTCACTCGCGAGTTGTGGATCTTCCAATGGCCCACTCACCGCGCCTTCAAGCCTGACATCGGCGAGAAGTACAATGGCAAAACTTACCCGTCAGAATTCCTCAGCATCTACACCATCGCGATGCAAGTCACCGGAGCACGTGACGACAAGGTTCTTGCCAATTACTTCCCGTTGGCACTCAAACCCAATGTCATGTCATGGTTGATGCACTTGCCAGTAGATTCTATTTCTTCCAGGTCGGATTTGTGCCATGAGTTTGTTGGCGCCTTTACGGGAAGCCACCAGGCTCATGGCCAAGCAAGCGATTTGCATGTCATCCCCCAGAAAGAAGGTGAAAGCATGCGCAAGTACATACAGAGATTCAGCCGAGTGCAGTACAACATCCTAAACGTTCATCTCGCCGCCATCATCAGCGCATTCCATCAGAATGTGCGCAACCGCAAGATGCGTGAGGAGCTGGCGATGAATAAAGTCAAGGATGTGGCCGAACTCTACGTTCTGGCCGACAGGTGCGCTCGGGCTGAAGAGGGAAGGATGTACCCCGGTGAAGACACCGGCGTGGAAACCGATTCCTCGGATGAAGGCGCCATCGCCCCGGTGAAAAAGGGCTGACACCGCAATAGGAAACGCAAGGGAAAGGCCGTGCTTGTCGTCGAGGGATCCGACGACGCTGGCGCTGCCAAGAAAACCAAAGCAGACGACCCGACAAGGAAATC
Source organism: Secale cereale (assembly GCA_902687465.1). Classification (NCBI taxonomy): domain Eukaryota; kingdom Viridiplantae; phylum Streptophyta; class Magnoliopsida; order Poales; family Poaceae; genus Secale; species Secale cereale. The sequence continues at coordinate 742,148,123 of LR738711.1, forward strand.
GCCGGGTGTGTCGTGTGTCGGGCCTTGGTGGCCGCCGCCAAGCTAGGAAGCTTCGACAAGCAATATTGCAAGATCCACCGCACGAAAGGCCATGACCTCCAGAACTGCCGACAAGTCGAGCTGCTCGTAGAGAAGCAAAAAGCCGAATATGAAAGGCGGGACAAGGAGAAGGGCTAGGATGGTGCTGAGGGATCCGGCAAGAAACATGGCGGCCAGCCTGGCCGCCACGGCAAAGATAACCAACAAGAAAGGCCTGCCCGGGGCCAGACAAGAAGCGAGAAGATGATGATCATGATGAGGACGACAAGTCCGGCGAGCAAGAGTTCCAGAAGGCTACAGAGGCCATGTGCGTTGATGGTGGTGCCTCCCTGCATTCCTCTCACCGCCAGCTCAAGCAGTGGGCACGTGAGATCACAGTAGCAGAACCAACATTCGAAGCCTAGAAGCCGCTAAAGTGGTCCAGCACTCCTATCATCTTTGACACCGAGGACCACCCTGATCACACAACTGCGGTCGGGTGTTTACCGTTGTTGGTTTCACCAACAATACACAACCTCAAGGTGACGAAAATGCTGGTTGATGGCGGGGCCGGTCTGAACTTGATCTCGCCCGTCGTGATCAAAAGGCTGGAAATCCGTGATGGAGACCTCGCACAGACGGGCATGTTTCAAGGGGTCAAACCAGGGAGGAGTCATCCCAAGGGTAAAGTCACACCGCCAGTGACATTCGGAGGCGAACTGAACTACAGGACGAAGAGGGTTGTTTTTTATGTTGCTGAGATCCCCTTGCCTTACAACGGGATCCTCGGCCGCCCGGCGTTGGCCAAGTTCATGGCAGCATCACATTACACCTACAACACACTGAAGATGCCTGGGCCAATACCCATCATCAATGTCCCCTCCGACAAGAAGGATGCGCTGATCTGTGCTGATCAGCTTTACCGGGAGGCAGTTGCAGCAGTTGCCGTTAAAGCACCTGCTCCAGCCGCTGAAGCCCCGGGAGGGAAGAAGACCGGTAGGACCTCTCACACCCCCTCCGGCAAGCGCTCCTCTTCGGAGTGCAGTGCTCCTGTCGAGAACGTGCCAGAGAGCTCCACCTGTAAGAGCAAGAAATCTAGAGCTGCACCACCGGAAACCAAGAAGGTGTCCGTCAAGGAGGATGTCACGGGAGGGGCTTTCACCATAAGCTCCGCCCTCGACAGCAAATAGGAAGATGCGCTTGTCACCTTCCTGCGGGCGAATGTCGACGTGTTTGCATGGCAAGCATCTGACATCCCCGACGTTCCCAGGGAGGTGATTGAGCACCAACTTGATGTCTGCCCTCATGCGCGACCCATCAAGCAGAAGGTTAGGAAGCAAGCTCTAGAGCGGCAAGAGTTCATCAGAGAGGAAACCAGGAAGTTAGAGGCAGCAGGCTTAGTGAGAGGAGTACTCCATCCAACGTGGTTGGCCAATCCGGTGGTCGTGCACAAGGCAAATGGGAAGTGGAGGCTGTGTATTGATTGCACATACATCAATAAGGGTTGTCCAAAGGACCCTTTCCCGTTGCCGCGCATTAACCAGATTGTAGACTCAACAGCCGGATGTGACTTGTTATCATTCCTCGACCCTTACTCAGGCTACCCTCAAATCTTCATGACAAGAGAAGATGAAGAGAAGACAGCATCCATCACCCCATGTGGTACGTACTGTTTCATACGGATGCCTTTTGGGTTGAACAGTGCTGGCTCAACATTCACAAGAGCAGTCCAATTTGGTTTTGAGCCTTAGCTACATAGAAATATGGAAGCCTATATGGATGATATAGTGGTCAAAACCAAGGACAAAGCAACGCTTGTACAAGATTTGGGAGAGACATTCGCAAATTTGCGCAAGATCAACCTTAAGCTAAACCCTGAGAAGTGTGTCTTCAGCGTTCCGTCTGTCAAGCTTCTAGGTTTCTTCGTGTCATAGCGTGGGATTGAGGCGAATCCAGACAAGATCAAGGCCATTGAGCGGATTGAAGCACCCAAACGGATCAAGGATGTGCGTCGGCTTGCTGGCTGCGTTGCCGCCATGAGCAGGTTCATCTCCAAATCTGCCGAGTGCGCCATTCCTTTTTTTCAAAGTCTTGAAAAATGCGGGCCCAATGGAGTGGACCCCAGAAGCCGAAGCAGCAATGCAAGATTTTAAGAAATACCTCTCCTCTACGCCGATACTAGTCGCGCCCATACCACAAGAGTCGTTGCTGATGTATCTAGCGGCAACGAATCAAGTGGTCAATGATGCGATAGTAGCCCAGAGGGAGGTCAATACGGAAGCGATATCAACAACATAACCTAATGCCACTGGGGCCGAAGCGACGCAATCAAAAGAAGTAGTGCCGAAGAAGAAGATGATGCAGCACCCGCTTTACTTTGTCAGCTCCCTCTTGCAGGGGGCTAGGTCGAGGTACTCCGGTGTGCAGAAATTGCTCTTCGGCCTCCTTATGGCCTCGAGGAACTTACGTCATTACTTCCAAGCGCACGAAATTACCGTCGTCACCCGCCTCCTGTTGCAATGGATATTGCATAACCCAGATGCGACTGGGAGGATCATGGAATGGGCCTTGGAGCTGTCGAGCTTTGGTTTGAAGTTTGAAAGTACTTCGACGATTCAGAGTAGAGTCTTGGCGGAGTTCATTGTGGAATGGACCTCAACGTCGCAACTAGATTATGTACTTTGACGGGGCTTTCTCACTTCAAGGTGCCGGTGCTGGTGTGCTGCTCGTTGCGCCCACTGGAGAGCACCTCAAGTATGTGGTCCAGATGGACTTCCCCAGGGAGATGTCAATGAACAACACTGCCGAGTACGAGGGACTGCTTGCTGGTCTCGGGATCACGGCAGACCTCAGAATCAAGAAGCTCATCGTCAGAGGTGATTCGCAGCTTGTCGTCAAGCAAGTTAACAAAGATTACTAGCGCCCGTTAATGGAGGCCTACGTGGATGAAGTGAGGAAGCTAGAGGAGCGTTTTGACGGTATACAAGCAGAGTATGTTCCCCGAGCGGAGAACGACATTGCCGACTACTTGTCAAAGCGCGCCATTCTCAAACTGCCTGTGGGACCAGGTACCTTTGTGCTTCGATTAACTCAGCCATCCATCGAACCATCGACCGAGAAAAACAAGTGAAGGAAATCAGGCCCCGGCAAGTACTTTCCTGCCGAGCCCCCAGGGGTCGCTGGCAAAGTTGTTACGGGGACGCTGAGCCTGCCATGGGGCAACAGACTCCGGCAGGGCGTCAAGCCCTCACCGTGGAGACAATCGCTCCCGTGGCAGAGGAGATGCCTTTGGTCCTTGCCATCGAGCCCCATGCTCTGGCATGGGCACAACATACCGTCCAATTCCTACAAACCGGGGAGCTTCCTAAGGAACAGGAAGAAGCGGAGAAAGTAGCTTGTCGGTCCGCCATGTACCAGTTCGTCGACGACATCCTGTACAGAAAAAGGCCGAACAATACGAAATTGAATTGCATTCCCCGGGAGGAAGGACTGGAACTGTTGGTAGAAATACACGGAGGCATATGTGGCTCCCACATAGGGTCAAGGGCCCTTGCCGGCAAGGCATTCTAGCAAGGTTTCTTCTGGCCCACTGCCCTCCAGGATGCAACGGCACTAGTAACCAAGTGTGAAGCGTGTCAGTTCCATTCAAAGAAGCTTCATCAACCAGCTCAAGCTCTCCAAACAATCCCTTTTTCCTGGCCATTCTCGGTCTGGGGGCTCGACATACTGGGCCCTTTTCCTCGTGCTATCGGGGGCTTTGACTACTTGTACGTTGCAATCGACAAGTTCTCAAAGTGGCCAAAGGTGGAGGCAGTGAGAAAGGTGACAACGCAATCAGCTGTCAATTCTTCAAGGGCCTAGTTGCTACTTCTCGAGCTTGCGTTGTATTCCCTCGAAGAGGAAAGGGAGATGCAGCATAGTAGCATAAGTATTTCCCTCAGTTTTTAAGAACCAAGGTATCAATCCAGTAGGAGACCACGCGCGAGTCCCTTGCACGTGCACAAACAAATAAGAACTTCGCAACCAACGCGATAAGGGGTTGTCAATCCCTTTACAGTCACTTACAAAAGTGAGATCTGATAGAGATGATAGTTTGATATTTTTGGTATTTTTGGATATAAGAACAGAAAGTAAAAGCGGAAAAGTAAAGTAAATTGTAGATTGATATGTTGAGAATAGACCCGGGGACCATAGTGTTCTCTAGTGGCTCCTCTCATGATAGCGACATTCTACGGCGGGTAAACAAATTACTGTCGAGCAATTGATAAAAAAGCGAATAATTATGAGACTATCTAGGCATGATCATTATATATAGGCATCACGTCCGAGACAAGTAGACCGAAACGATTCTGCATCTACTACTATTACTCCACACATCGACCGCTATCCAGCATGCATCTAGTGTATTGAGTTCATAAGAACAGAGTAACGCCTTAAGCAAGATGACATGATGTAGAGGGATAAACTCAAAATTAGTGATTTAAACCCCATCTTTTTATCCTTGATGGCAACAATACAATACGTGCCTTGCTGCCCCTACTGTCACTGGGAAAGGACACCGCAAGATTGAACCCAAAGCCAAGCACTTCTCCCATTGCAAGAACTATAGATCTAGTAGGCCAAACCAAACCAATAATTCGAAGAGACTTGCAAGGATATTATAATCATACATAAAGAGTTCAGAAAAGAACCAAATATTTCTCATAGATAATCTTGATCATAAACCCACAATTCATGGGATCTCGACAAACACACCGCAAAAAGAAATTACATCGAATAGATCTCCTCGAAGACCGATGAGAACTTTGTATTGAGATCCAAAGAGAGAGAAGAAGCCATCTAGATACTAGCTATGGACCCAAAGGTATGTGGTAAACTACTCACAACTCATGGTGAGGCGATGATGATGATGTAGAAGCACTCCGTGGTAGATCCCCCCTCTGGCGAAGCACCGGAACAGGCCCCAAGATGGGATCTCACGGGAACAGAAGGTTACGGCGGTGGAACTTGGGTTTTCTCTCATCTTTTGATGGTTTCGGGGTACGTAGGTATATATAGGAGGGAGGAGGGCACCGGGGGCCAAACGTGGGGCCCACGAGGCAGGGGGCACGCCCTATAGGGGGGCGGCCACCCTCGTGGGCGCCACGTGTGCCCTACTCCGTGGTTCTAAAGTCTCCCGTGCGTGATTTTCTCCAAAAATATCTCTCCCGAAGGTTTCATTCCGTTTGGACTCCGTTTGATATTCTTTTTCTGCAAAACCCTGAAACAGGCAAAAAACAGCAATCTGGACTCGGCCTTTGGGTTAGTAGGTTAGTCCCAAGAATAATATAAAAGTGTATGACAAAGCCCATTAAACATCCAAAACATCATAAAATAATAGCATGGAACAATAAAAAAATTATAGATACGTTGGAGACGTATCACTATTCTGCCGACTTGGGATACCAAATAGAATTATCACCGACAACGGCACGCAGTTCACAAGCCACACCTTCATGCATTATATTCAAGACCTCGGCAGCAAGGTCTGTTTTGCTTCTGTTTTGCATCCTCGAAGCAACGGCCAGGCAGAGAGGGCAAATGCTGAACTATTGTGAGGCCTCCGGACAAGAACTTTTGACAGACTGCACAAGTGCGGACGTCACTGGATTGATGAATTGCCGGCGGTTCTTTGGTCAATCAGAATGACACCAAATCGAGCCACCGGCCAGACACCTTTCTCCCTCGCTTACGAGGCGGAAGCAGTTCTCCCCATGGAACTCATATACGGGTCACCCCGAGTGCTCGCTTATGATGAGCTTGAGCAAGAGCAGCTGCGCCAAGATGACGCAACGCTCTTCGAGGAAGATCGTCTTCGAGCGGCTGTGCGAGTAGCACGCTACCAGCATGCCTTGCGCCGCTATCATAGACGCAAGGTTGATGCCCGAAGTTTTGAGGAAGGTGACCTTGTTCTTCGGCACGTTTAGTCGGCCAAGAATTCCAACAAGTTGACGCTAAAGTGGGAAGGCCCTTATCGGGTAATACGAGTCACCAGGCCTGGCGCAGTCCGCCTGGACACTGAAGATGGTATTCTAGTGAGTAACTCCTGGAACATCGAACATCTTCGCAAGTTTTACCCGTAAGGCGCGGTTGCCGGGTTTCCCGGCAAGCCACCCTTTTCTACAAGCCTTGTCGGCAAGGCATGTAACCCTTCGTACAAAGCCACACTACAAAAAAATACACTTCCGTGATGATACGTGTTTGTCACAGTAGGTCACGTTTTCTGTCATGCATGTACATCCATGAAGATTTTATGACAGAATCAAGATAGTCATACATGTGCTTTCGTAGAAGTGTTCCATGGCATTACCAAAATTATCATCACGGAAGTGTCCACTTCCATGACGATAAATCGCGCGTCACAGAAGTGCTTTCGTCAAGGGTGACCGACACGTGACATCCACCGTAACGGAACACCGTTAAGCTATCGGGTCCGGTTTTGGATCCGATAACCTGCTAACAGCCCCGACCAATGGGGATTTTCCACGTGTAAAATCATCATTGGCTGGAGGAAACACGTGTCTGCTCACCGTTGGGACAGATGTCATTCACTCATTGGACCCAAAGCGCCTATGATACGCCGACACGTGGCACGGCCCAACAGTGGCCCATTCCTGTGAAAAGGCCGGCCCGTTTGACTTGGTCAAAAGGTGGCGGGCCGGCCCACGGCAAGCCTGTTAACGGCATGTTCGCATATAGCCCTTTTACAGCCTGCTAACCCAGGGCCCGTTTACGGCCTATCCGAATTAGGCCCAGTAGCATCATCTGGGCCGTCCAATATAATTCCAGCCTGTTTTAACTTTCGGCCCATGTATGACCCATGATGTCTTTCGGCCCATATGAGGCCCTTATTACTCTCGGCCCATTAACGGCCCGTGTTAAAACTGTCCCGTAATGAACAGTGTATCACTTTATACCCATTAACGGTCCATTATTTCGTTGGGCCGTTTCCAGCCCATGTTACCTCTCGGCCTTCTCCGGGCCCACTTATTCTTGGGCTCATTTCCAGCATTCATTTACTTTCGGCCTGTTACTGTCATTTTCTGCTTGTGGGCCAAATACAGCCAGTGGTTACAGTCGGCCCGTTTGTGGCCCGTTAATACGTTGGGCCGTTTTCATAGCGTCATCAAATACGGCCCATTTATTCTTGGGCTCATTTCCAGCATTCGTTTACTTTCACCCCGTTACTGTCATTTTATGCTTGTGGGCCAAATACAGCCCGTGGCTACAGTTGGCCCGTTTGTGGCCCGTTAATACATTGGGCCGTTTTCATAGCGTCATCAAATACGGCCTATTAATGACGACCCATTATGGTCGGCCCATGAACAGACGATTTCAACTCTAGCCCATTTACGGCCATAATGTGGTCTATTATTGGCCCATGTTTGGCCAACCGATCATACGGCCCGTAGAAGGCCCATTGATGATACGGCCCGTAGAAGGCCCATTGATGATACGGCCCATAGAAGGCCCATTGTGTCAACGACCCGTAGAAGGCCCATTGTTTCTACGGCCCTTAGAAGGCCCATTGTTTCTACAGCCCATAGGAGGCCCATGTTAAGTACAGTAAATATGTAGCCCATTGTTAATGTGGCCTAGTTTTAAAAAATATGTTATTCCGACCACCAGCAAACCACGGAAAAAGAACAGCACTGACTACAAGAAAACAAATAAACAAGACAATAAGGAAATAAATAAGCAAGCAATTAACGCTAGCCTATTACTGCTATTACACATATTAAATCCACTAGGCATCAAAGTTTGCCACCAGTGCAAATATAGGGAACAAAGCAGCAAATTACATACACTGGCCGTCAAAATTGGCCACCAGTGTAAATAAACGCGGCAGCAAAACATGAGCATAACTGAAACAACTTCAGAAGAGCTCAAGAAACGTGGTATCCACCATGCTGGCAATAAGCTTAGCAAGCTTATTAGCTTTGTCCTATTTGGCGCTAAAATCCTCCAGCGCTTGCTGTTGCACCAGAAAGTATGCATCTGAATGCTCCAGGGACTTCCGTAGTCCTTCTGCTTCTTGTCGCAGCACAGCTGATCGATGTCTTTCATCTTGTAGTTGAGACTCAAGAAACCGAACTGATTCAGACAGTGAGTTTGAATAGCTTGGGAAAGCGGTAGTGGCCAGTAACTCCAACACTAAACCAAGACAGGAATTTCGGGTTGTTTCACTGTCTTCGAGATAGTCTTCCTTAGCTGTTTTATCACCTTTGTGGGAGACCAACAAGGATGTGTCACTATCCTGAACCTTATCTGCATTACTTCCTTTAACATTGCTTAATAAGGCACTCTTCCCCAATATTCTGTCAGCATTCTAAAAGAAGAAACAAGCAGACACATAATAGTTTAGCACGTACTAGTATATGAAACTCATTTCGGTGAACCAGTTCATTAGTAAGGTGGACAGGGTTATACTACCAAGTCTTCTATTGCTAAGTACTAGTACATAATAAAGCATCAAACAAACATATATATATGTCCTATGGTCACTGCATTGTCTTGCCAAATCAAAATAGAGACACGGTTCAAATCATAGCAGTTCAAGACAAAGCAGCAGTGAAAGAATACAAAGCGTGGGAAACTACACGGCACAACAAGATTTCATATGGGTACCACGAGTCTACATGTACAACAACACTATTTGCTTTGTTGTGATGCTAGTAATGTGCATGATATGAGAAGTCAACTGTATACACCATTGAAATTGAAATCAACAGAGCTATTGATAAGAGCAAGCATGTTAAAGAAACATGCGTGAACATACCTGTTGTGCCATTGGAGTTTCGATTGGATCCTTCAATTTAAAAATAAGTTTGTATGAGTAAATACAGTGCTACAAGAGCAAAGCAGTATGCACGATAGCAATCATAGTTAAAAAGGCGCGCCTAAGTGAGCGCTTAAGAGCGCCTAGGCTCTAGGCGTTGGCGAAACGCATTGCGCATAACTACGCTTAATCTGTGCATAACTGCGCATAAGCATGCACTTTGGTCAGTAAAGCGCAAGGCAGTGGCAAAATGCACAATTATCGCCTAGCGCTTTTTGGAACTATGATAGAAATGGAACCTTAAGTTAGAACACTTGTTCTTCAGGTTTAGGCACTTGTTCAACATGAACAAAGTATAGTAAGACGCAAGAATATAGTACTTAAAAATAGAAAATGAGCTCATAGACCTTACCACATTCTTGGTTCGGGACTAGTAAAGAACAACGCGTTCCCAGTCATCGTCCAGTAAATGTGTCTCAGGAGAACGTAAGGGAATTTGATGAGTTTCTTTGCCGGTGAAGTACGTTTTCTTCAGGTAATTCCGATACTGCCACCAAGCATTCTTGAAGATAGCAGAGGTATTAGCACAGGTTACCTCATCCTGAGTTTCCAAATCGGTCCTTTTCTATAGAGAAAAATGGGAAAATTTGTTGTATTATAACCATCATGCAGGTAGGATGTATGGGACAAAGCAAAGTAATTTCCATGAATAACATTACTTACACGTAACTCCTAGACAAACACCTACAACTAGCATTTTCCTTCATCTTTAGTATAATATTTCCAAGATGGGAAGATACACACATACGATTTAACAACATCAAATGTGATAGATGCTAAAGTAAGACTAGCTAGTTGTGCTTCCACCACAGGAATAGGCGTACTAACTGGTGGAGTTGGGGTTCGCCGTGGTAGTACTGGCCCTTTGGGCTCTGGAGCTGCCTTACTAACTGCTCTTGTTTGGGAGCTATGTGGTGGAGATGGTGATGTGTCAATAGGAACTGAGTTACTATCTGCTGGGGTTGGGGTTAGATTGGGTGAAGCTGGTTCTCTGTCCATCGCAGTAGGGGTACAATCTGCGAGAGTTTGGGTTATGTGTGGTAGGGCTGGTTCTCGTGCATGTACCACTGGTGTGCTATCTCCACCAAGAGGTAGCACTGTTTTATTTGAAGATCGTGTTCTTAGTCTGCTAGATGCTGGCATCACCCACTCCAATTCAAATGGCTGATATACAGGAAACATAGTTGAATGTACATACATTGTATGAGAGACAGATGCAATAGATAGTGTGGAAAAAAGAGGACATGAAATAGTTGACATGTATATTGTTTAACTAAAACGGATAGCATGACATAATTTCACATATATGATGTCTATCTAAACTGGATAGCATAGCATAACATAATTCAAAGATATGATGAATAACTAAAACGTCGTGCCAAGTTAGAGCATACACCTCGGTGGGGGGATAGGACTGGTCATCTGTCTCTGAATCCATCTCTGAGGAGCTATCGGGACCCAACAAGAGATCTGCTTCGACAGGTAGCACTGTCTCCTCTGAAGGCCTTGTTTTCACTCCAGATTTTTCAATCTCCCACCCAAATGGTTGATTCACAGGAAGAGTAGTTTAATGTACAAACATTGTCGACAAATGGAAATGTAATGAAGAAAAGGATGGGCAAGATATCATTCAAATGTATGATGCGTGGTTAAACAGGATGGCATTGCACACATATATTATGGCTGGCTAAAAGACATGAGACTGCATAATTCCCATGTATGATATAGAAACTAAACAGGTGGCGACAGAACATGTCTAAACTAAGCAGATGACATATATGATGTCGAAAGTAGGCACTGCAAGGGAACATATGCATGATATGACTAACATCATCATGCCAAGGTAGAGCAAACACCTTGGGGGTAAATAGGAGTGGTCAGCGACATCTGAATCCGCCTCAAAACATATATCTTCCTCTGGATTACAATCTGGAGAGGGGTGGGGAGGGTTTGCCATTGAACCCACCATGGAGCGATGTCTGCATGACATTGTATTGCCACGCAAAACTCTTCTCTTTTTCTCTACATGTTCAGCATGACTGTGTACAATATCTGACATGCATACGAAAAAAATATGGTGAGATATGTAAGGAGAGCATGCAGAAATTTAGAGTGATGGTAACAACTAGTGGATGGATCCAAAAATAATGATAGCAGGTTGATGATTGCTTTAATTTAATAAAAAGACAGATGATGATTGCTTTACTATTTGTTTCCCGCCCAAGATGAACAACATAGGCATACCCTAGGTGAACCAGATATTAGACAGAGATACAATTCATTGCTTCCTTGATATGTGCCCCACAACTAATTTAGAACTCAAGTTTGAACATTAATTTGGACCTCACTTGGAGTCCAAGAGGTGAACAGGACGATAAAGTAGCAGGTAATTTTAAGCAATGCATAACATAAGCAGAATCAAAAGAGTGTGACCTCTCTTGTGGACCCGTGTACTCCTAAGGTTCATCTGCTGAGTCGATGATAGTGATGCCATTGCGGTGGGTGCCGGCGGCAGGGAAGGAGATCTGAGGCGGCGAAAGACGGTCAGGAGTCGTGATGTCTGGTTTGGTGGATGTTTCTGTCAATGGAGCACCTCAGGTGAGGTGGACAACGTCGTAGCAGGAGTAGGACAAACCACACAAAGTTCCCTTCGACACCTACCTGTAACTGAAGTAATTCTGTAAGGGCTCATTTGGCTTGCATGATTCTAAAAACGCAGGGATAGGAATGCACATGGTAAACAGAGCATTTGAAAACACATGATTTCTGTCAACTTGGGTGTTTGGTTTACATGAATTGGAAGAGAAGAGGAATGCAAAGAAACATGGCCAAAATAAAGTGAAACCATTTGAAAGCGTGTACAGTTAGAATGTTATTCTGCCACTAATGCACTTGGTCTTGTTTTCATGCATAGGATTTTGAAAAGTAGGTCCAGGTGGATGTTTTGCTTCATTCCTTTCAACAAAATGCATGAATAATTGAATAGTAGAGTGCCATTGGAAAATTCCCTATTGCTATGTTTTTCCGCCGAACCAAAATAGCCCTAATGGATCGACATGAATGTATAGTAATAAGTGATGCAACAAGTGTACAACCTCTTTGCCGTAGCCATGTCAACCTCCACATCATTGGGTTGGTTGCTGAAGCAGTTGAGGCAGAGGTGGTTGTCGGAGGTGTGGAGGAAGATCTGAGGAATCTGTAGACGGCATCCAGGGCACTGCTCTGTTGTGATGGTTCGTTATGTCGTTGGAGCAGCCCCGGTGAGCCGTAAGACGTCAAGGCTGAAGCAGCACAAGACAGACATCGTCAATCTCAAGTGGGATTCTAATAGCATCTCCAATAGATGATGTAAAATAGATGTAAACTTTACATCACCAAAAAACCACCTGACTACAACAGATGAGGTAAAAACTGTTGACTGTGAACTTAACTGTCGAAACTAAAATTTACTGTGGAATCTGAATGTTACTGTCGAAACCGAACGCAATGGTAGCAGAGAGGCACTTGACATGTAGTTTAGGGAGGGCCTGCAGTTCATCTTCAACCTGCACCCCCCTGAGCCGCCAGCCACCACCGGTCGAACCGCCGGCCCCAGCGCTGCGTCGCCACCCCGAAACAACTCCCCACCACCGGTCCGCCGCCGCCCCGATCAGCCCTATAGGCCCTCGCCCCCACCCTGAACCCTAAGATAGATAGTGGGGTACCTCTCCAGCGAGCCCCCATCTCCACTGTGGGTGGTTCTTCCTTAACTCCGACGAGCCCCCCACCCCCTGAAAATTGACTGACCCAAAAGTCCATTCAGTCGATTGAAGTGTAGCTAAATCGGAGCAGAGTAGCAGCACGAGCGAGGGGGAGAGCAGCAGCAGCAGCGCGAGCGAGAGCCGGAGTAGCAATAGCTGGGCGAGCGAGCGATCGAGCGAGAGCCGGAGTAGGAGTAGCAGCGCGAGCGAGCGAGCGAGAGACGGAGCAGCAACGGCTAGGCCAGCGAGCGATCGAGCGAGAGCCGGAGTAGCAGCAGCAGCGCGAGTGAGCGAGCGAGAGCCGGAGCAGCAGCAGCAGCAGCGCGAGCGAGCAAGCGAGAGCCGGAGCAGCAGCAGCAGATCCAGCTGGTATGGACGCCGCCGCCGAAGGGGCCTCGCACTGGGGGAGAGCCGCCGTGGAGATGTCGCCCGCGGCGCCGGCTTCAAGGTAGCCGCTCCATGGGGGTGCGGGATGAAGCACCGTCGGCGCCGAGAGGTCAAGCTAAGGAGAAGGTGCGATGCGATGAGTGTGCAACCTCTTTGGTGGCGCCGAGTAGGCCTCGGCTTCGTTCGAGGAGTCGGTGAGGATGTTGCGGTTCCGGTGGAGCAAGTTAAGGCGGCGCTATGGGGATGGAGCATCCACGATAGACGAGGCGATCGTCAGAGCAGCTCCTTGGAGGTGGAGGACGGGGCGGCTGAACCGGCGGGACGACGAGATGGACGACGGATCCTCATCTGGGGAGGTGGACGAGGGACGTCGAGCTGTTGCGGTGGACGATGTTGTCGGGGAAGAGGCTCCGGCGGGGCAGCGGTGAGGTGGCGGACGGAGGAGGGTGGAGTTTCGCGGCTGGAGCGGAGAGGTTATGGCGGCCTGGGATTTCAAATGGCAAAAAGGAGGCGATGGAGACGCGCTTGTCCAAAATGTAGGGTGTGTTACAAAAGTACCCCCCACCGATTTGGACTAGCGGACCTTTCGGCTCAAGGTTAGAAGGGGGATTTCGTGTGTCGGGATTTGGCAGCTCGAGGGAGTTTTCACGCGCGTTGTAATTTTGAGATAGCAAGGCGCGGGTTGTGAAGGCGCCAGTTTTGGGAGCACGATATCTGAATTTTCGGGGCGCGGGTTGGATTTTAGGGACAAGCCTAACGTGTAATATTGTACTTGTACGTACCAAATCAATTCGCAGTTCCCTCAACCAAAAAGAAAACGAAAAAAATAAAACTATTCACACCACACAAAGAGAGAGTCTTGCCCCGTTTTACTATAAAAATGCTATTTAAAGCTACTCAGGCCAAGAATTTAGTGCAATTAAATGCTATTCGGTAGTATGAATCCATGTTATGTCCAATTAACTTTTTTCAATTGCTGTATAATGCATGTAACCTACTCATACCAACATTTTAGTGCATTCCAAATGTCTATATTACCAGTGCAATTCGAACTGAATTTGAATTTGTTTCTCTATTTCAATAACAATCTACAGTCATGATTGTTGCCAACTTCAACCATCATTCGTGTATTACCTTAATAACACCACATGATTACTATAGAGATAGATCTGAACTATGTGTACTACATGAACTCGAATTCTATTTTTTGAATACACTTGATGTTGATTCCAAATAATAGTACATTCGATGTACTAACTATATATTCATAATCTAAACCATGTTCCATACATGTACACCGTGTTCATCACACATAGTATAGTGCCCCGCCCCCTACATTATGACAAGTATTTAGACCTGAGCTGCAAAAGCCACACATTAGCCCAAATTATGATCAATGTTCTATATGTTATACGTAGTACTAGGAAGATGCCCATGCGTTCCACAGAACATCAACATGATCAAGGGGAGGCCTGATTTGCAAATATGGAGAGGGGTGTGGGTATCTTTTGTCAAAACTGCCATAGTTTCCTTCCTATCCGTCAGATATAAATCGGACGGCCTATATTGCAGGATGGCACCATCATCAACAACTCCGGTTTTTTTACAAGAGTAGAGATAAAATATATTATATGTAGTATAACATGTTCATAACCACACCATGTGTATCACCGTTATATATATTCACACATGCTTCGGTTTAAAACACTATGATAAATTCTTCAAATATCCGAATTCGCTTTTTATAATAAAGTATGATCTCTATTCGTCTTTTAGACCCACACAATCCTCTTATCTTTGTAGCTAGCTAGCGCTAACTTTCTCTCGTGCATGCAGACGCCCGCATCCCTCTCACCCTCCCTCAGCATTCTCTAGCTCCATCGCATAAATTCGTCTTTTCACTTTAGGTCTTTCACCCACGGTGTGTGTAGCCCCCCCCCCAGCTCCTTCTTTACGGCACACATCGATCGATATGCCTCTCTAGCCAGGTGTGCTAGCACAAAACACAAGCTTCCCCTCTTTTCTTATTACCGTCCATGCCTCATTCCCACCACTCTCTTCATCGATCTCGTACTCAGACACTCCTCCCCCTCGATATAGTATGACTCTCGCACCACCTCCTAGATGCATCCCTCTCTTTCTATCCTTCTCCCCGTGCCTCATTTGCTTCTAACACACACATGCATGTATACCGATCGATCTCCCAACATATGCCTAGGTCGACTTTAACTATTCCCCCCCCCCAATCGATCGACGTACCTCACAAGTTATGTCTCTCCTTTCTCTAACAAAGGACGACTGATCTTCCTATGTAGTTATGTCTGCTTACCACATCCATATCACCCCCTCATCATTCGTGCATGCCTCCTGACCCGTCTCTCACACGCACTTGCACAGACAGGCAGCCATCCCCTCTCTTATTGATATTGCAGGCGTGCCCTCCGGTTGTCTAGCAAGCCTATCCCGCCATTTGTTAGAAGCAACTCCACTACCACCCCCTCCAACACTCTAGCTCCGTCTCTCTCCCAACCTTATTCCTCTCCTACACATATGCATGGATGTCGATCGGTTTGCCTTAATACATGAGGTAGATCGATCTCCCTTAATACACGGGGTAGGCCTCTCTCCTCCTCCACACATGTACCAGCCATTGAACCTCTATAGTTAATTAGGCCTCCCTCCCCCCCCCCACCACACACCGATAGTCGAGCGCTGTAGGTAGGTATCCATGCCACAGAGACAAACTGCACATGTCCCCTCTCACGTTCCACTAGGCCATCCACTCTATATCTTTGACATGGGCACACACAAATTTGATGGCACTCTTTATCGATCGCGCGCGCG
>LR738711.1:742164196-742202113 GCA_902687465.1 Secale cereale
AAAAAAACACTCTCACGAACCCACACACTATATCTCTCTATGTTTGTCTCCCTCTCACACAACCAAACGTAGGTGGTGTACGTATACAAGAAGAGAATAGGTGCACCGTGCACGTACTCACGCTTCGTGCCCAGCCACACCCGCGTGGGTACACGGTGGAGCTCATTTCTGTACGAAATGGCAGCCCGCGAGCTAATTTGAACACGTGTAGCGGTTGTTTACCTACGGAGGTCGTGTACCACGCGTGCACGAAACAAAGTTCGACTTGATGCGTTGGCGCGTTATTTTTAAATAAAGTTATATCTCTCAATGGCACGTACACAGAATATAAAACGATTTTTATGGAGAAAAAGGTCGTCCGCTCCACTATATACAATGGAGCATGCCTGCCTGGTTTGTCTCTCTTCAGAGTATCTCACACAAGGCTGTGGTGGCCCCTCTCTCTCTCTCTCTCTCTCTCCCTCTCTCTCTCTCTCTTTCTCTCTCTCTCTCTCTCTCTCTCTCTCACCGTTGGTCACTGATCCGGCCGCATCCAGTCCGACGGCGGTGAAAGGGAGGACGTGCATCGTTTCTCCGTTCGACGGTGCCGAGGAAGCACGTCCCGATCTGCGGTACACGTCATTCTCTCTGACCAAGCTCCGGCGTGGTAGGGCCTACGCCACCTGCTCCCTGCCACAGTATGGGCAGATTCTGCCCGCCGCCACTCACCTAGTCACATCCCGACGACCTCCAGGTATCCCCTCCGGCCTTGCTCCACTGCCCGTCTTCCCATGTCGCTGCATGTGGATCTTCCATAGTTCTTTGCCCAAAACGTAGCTCGTCCGGCGTACTTTCCATATTGCAATCTCGTCCTCACACCGTTTTAGACAAACACAACCGTGTTGTTATCTTCCCTTAGGACAAGGAATATGCTTCTTTTTTGTCGTCGCATGTGTCATCAACTGTTATTGGCCAGTAGTTGTTTCCTTTCTACCTCTTTTTTGCAAACAGGGCTATCCATTTCACCTCGTTGCTATTGCGACCTTTTGGTGAACTGCACAAATCACTTTTTTCTTAAGAGTGTTTTGTGCAGTTCTACCAAAATGTCACATGGGCAATGTCTCTACATTTCAGTGCGACTGCACAAAGGGAGATTGGTTTTTCTCTATCCTCCTCATCCAACTCCGAGCCTAATCTTCTCCAACTAGTTAGTCTTAAGAGAGTCTGCAAAGGTGACCGGCTTCTATTTGTGTGTTTATTGTTTCATCAGCAGTCCTCTATTATCGTAATCACACTTAATATCTTTGGAACAGGGATGCTCAGCTCTATTTTAGTGGAACTGCACAAAATGATCCGATGTTGCATGCTCTAGACAACTACTTTTTTTCCCAACATGCCTTGTTGATTTAGGCAGAGCTGGGGGGACGTTGCTGCCAAAGAAAGCATGGATCAATTTTAATTTAACACTTTCTCACAACTTTGTCTTCAGTTGTGATGTAAATATTAGCTCTGATTAGCCAGGAAGTTAGTTTTTTGTTGTTTCCGAAAGAGCATCGATGGCAAGACACACAAAACAAAAGCTGAAAGCTCACACCATTGTACAATTTCATGTCGCTGGAAAATTATTTGTATAGTACGTCAATTATGTAAACAAATGCTGGAAGCTTGATATCATTGCTAGAAGCCTCTTCGGCATCCGGGTCCATGTGCCATGCACAAAATTATACTCCTTCGTTCCTAAATATTTGTCTTTTTACAAATTTCAAATGAGCATATTTTAGAGTGTAGATTCACTTATTTTGCTACTTATGTGTACTCCCTCCGTTCCTAAATATTTGTCTTTCTAGAGATTTCAACAAGTGACTACACACGGAGCAAAATGTGTGAATCTACAATCTAAAATATGTCTATATACATCCGTATGTAGTAGTCCATTTGAATCTCTAAAAAGACAAATATTTGAGTAGTAACTCGTTGAAATCTCTAGAAAGACAAATACTCCAGAGTATATTTAAGAACCGAGGGGGTAGTGCACAACCGCATGGGAGACTCCGACCGGTCGTTGCGCTGCATTAATAGTGAGTAATGAGCAGTCAAATCATAAGCCCCACCTTTCCCACTGTAAGTTGCTCGGAAGAAGCAACCATCAATACGCTCTTCTTTGAATCCGCTCATACTACTCCATTCGTCACTGTTTATAGAGCGCGCTTCAAAAAAAAGAGAAAATCTCTGGGACCAACGCGAGTAGCGAACGGCCTGAAAAATAGCATTGGTAGTTATAGCACAACGTCTATTACTAGAGGAAATAATGCGTACACCCATGCATGCAGTGCTTCCACCCCGGGTACACACATGCATGCACTTATTCCACTCCATAGTACTACATCGAGAGAAAATTGCATTTACCACACCCTAATTAATTGAGCATTAAACCAAACGCGTCTAAAGTCTCTCTCGTGGTGGAAATGCATTGAGAGAAATGCATCATAATGAAGCGCGCCCTGTAAACTGTGACAGAGGGAGGAGTAGTATGAAGGTGCAAAACCAAGTACGCGTACGGCCAGTCGGTCAACGCACCTCCTCTTGGCATATCACTGACATGTGGGACCGGAGTGTGAGCAAACTGATCTCAATTGACGGCAAAATGGCCATCCCACCGTTCCTTGAGAGAGACGAGGACCGAGAACACACAGACGGGCTCGCACGGAGGCCAAGATATATTCGAGCATGGTTGATCGATATCATCATTACATGTTGGGCTCCCGTTTTCCGCCCTTCTCCGGAATAAATGTGTACTTTATCAGAGATTAAAGAAAAATAAGAGTACAGAGGCTCCACCATGCGGTTCTAGTAGTAGTACTACTCGTACTACTAAACCTTGCGCTTGGCTCTTCGCCTCTGCGTGAAGTCGAACAATGATGGTACTCCGCATGTTCGGTACTACAGTGTATGCCTCTGGCAATTTGACACCGAATGAACTGATGCATGTCCACCGCCTGGGCGAGGGTACGTTGCATTAGTCAAAAGGCGTAAGCGAGCTTCACCTTGTCCTGCAAGCTTCTCCTCATTCAGCGAGATGACGGGACACACCAACAAGTAGTGCTAGTCCATACTCCCTCCTTTCCGGTTAATATGGCTTAATCTTTTTTTGTGAGTAAATGAGAGAGCTTTATTCATATATAAGCATTCTTAGGACGATCTGCCAAGACACTGGTCACTAGGAAGCGAGGTACCCCGCAAAAAAAGAAGTAGGAAGCGAGGTGTTTCATCAAGCCAGCTCTCGGCCACATTCAAAGTACGGCAAGCACGGTTCGCACAAAGATGCGCCGCAAGGTTTGCTGACCTGTTTACATGCTGAATAACAAAAAAAAAGAGGAAATATTACCGAGTGCTCCTATTTGTAACAGGATATGAGCCAGAATTAAGCGAGAATTGTGGCGAGTGTTCCATGCAATCACCTTCCATTACCACATGCGAGAACCCTCGAAGAGAACCAAATGTGTTGAAGATTGCTTTATCACATTTAAAAAATATAATAACAGTGTAGACGCTCCTCCATCCGGTTCCTGTACCTCTATAGACTACTATAAACTTTGCGCTTGGCTGTTCGCCTCTTCGGGAAGTGCAACAATAATAGTACTACTAGTATAGTGTATGCTTCTGGCAATCTGACACCGAATTAACTGTTGCACGTTGAAAGTGCAACTAATCCCCGGGTGGTTTTGGTAATTAATAACAACATATATATCATTGAACTAATATTTACTTGAGAATCATTTCAGAAAAGTTCGATGATATGGGTATGGAAATGTCTGAAGAAGTGGACCCCTCAAAATGCTAAGACAAGCATTGGCAAAAGCTCAAGACTCTATTTTTGGTTTAGTGATCAAAGATCACATTGAGTCCATAGGAAAAGCCAATACTATTAAAAGGGGATGAGGTTGTGTTAATGATCTAGTTGCTCAAGTGCTTGGTGATCTAGCTCCCTCAACTATCAGCACTCTTCACTACTCAACACACTCATAAGTAATCTCGGACAAACCGATTCTGCAAACTCAGTCCCACCGAGATGAACCACCTCAGTTATTCCTCCAAACCCTAATTTCTCGGTCCATCCGATTCTGAGTTTCGGTCTCACTGAAAATGGACTGCCAACCTTCTGTAACCAATTGACATCACTTCGGAATATCCGAGTTGTTGTTTTCGGTCCCACCGAGATGGCAAGCTCCAACCTTTGACTCACTTCGGACACACCGAGATGGTATTTTCGGTCCCACCGAAAATCCCAACGTTCACTATATTTGAACTTTCGGTCTGACCGAGTTTTCACTTTGGTCTCACCGAGATTGGTCAAATGTGTGTGTAACGGTTGGATTTTGTGTGGAGGCTATATATACCCCTCCACCCCCTCTTCATTCGTGAGGAGAGCCATCAGAAAGTACCACCACTTCTACCATATACTTTCTGAGAAGTGAACCACCTACCCTTGTGTTGAGATCAAGCCATTCCATTCCTACCATATGAAACTTGATTTCTAGCCTTCCCAAGTTGCTTTCCACTCAAACCTTTCTTCCACCACAGCCATATCAGTGAGGAGAGTTGAGTGTTGGGGAGATTATCATCTGAAGCACAAGAGCAAGGAGTTCATCATCATCAACACCGTCTATTACCTTTTGGGGGGTGGTGCCTCCTAGATTGGTTAGGTGTCGCTTGGGAGCCTCCGTCTTCGAGATGTGGAGTTGAACCAAGAAGTTTGTAAGGGCAAGGAGATCGCCTACTTTGTGAAGATCTACCCCGAGTAAGGCTAGTCCTCCGTGGGCGTAGGCCATGATGGAATAGACAAGGTTGCTTCTTCGTGGACCCTTCGTGGGTGGAGCCCTCCGTGGACTCGCGCAGCCGTTACCCTCCGTGGGTTGAAGTCTCCATCAACGTGGATGTACGATAGCACCACCTATCGGAACCACGACAAAAATCTTCGTGTCACCAAACTGCGTTTGATCTTCTCCACCTCTCTTTTACATGTGCAATTTACTTTCCGCTGCTTATACTCTAGAATTGCATGTGTAGGGTGATACTTGAATTGATCTTAATTGTAAAACTGCCAAAAACATTGCATGATCTAAAGGCAGATTTTTTATATTGTCAAGTAGTCTAATCACCCCCCCTCTAGACCTACTTTCGATCCTACAAGTGGTATCAGAGCTTTGGTCTCCATTGTTTTGGTTTCCATTGCATTGGACTCCATAAGCTTGGTTTCACAACCTAGGAGAGTATGGCGTCTAGTGAGGGTAATTATCGTAGAGGTCCTTACTTTGATGGTACAAATTTTGCTAGTTGGAAGCATAAAATGAAAATGCATATTCTTGGTCATAACCCAGCCGCATGGGGCATTATTTGTGTTGGCATGCAAGGTGATTTCTTTGAAGAAGGAAAAGTTCCGGATCGCGAAGCTACACCCAAAGAGTTGCGGATGTTGCAAAACAATGCTCAAGCTTGTGACATTCTCTTCAATGCTTTGTGTCCCGAAGAGTTCAACAAAATCAGTCGTCTTGAGAATGCTAAAGAGATTTGGGATACTTTGGTTGAAATGCACGAAGGTACTGAATCTGTGAAGGAATCAAAGCTAGATATTCTTCAAGGTCAACTTGACAAGTTCAAGATGAAGGATGGTGAAGGAGTCGCTGAAATGTACTCTAGGCTTGCTCTCATCACAAATGAGATTGCCGGCTTAGGAAGCGAAGAAATGACCGACCGATTCATCATCAAGAAGATTCTCAGAGCTTTGGATGGAAAGTATGACACCGTGTGCACTTTGATCCAAATGATGCCAAACTACAAGACTCTCAAGCCAACTGAAGTCATTGGAAGAATTGTTGCTCATGAGATGACACTTAAGGATAAGGAAGAGCTTCACAACAAGTCAAGTGGTGCTTACAAAGCTACAAGTGATGCTCCTACTACCTCAAGTGACAAGCTAATTTCCAATGAAGAGATAAGCCTAATGGTCAAGAACTTCAACAAGTTCTACAAGAATAGAGGCAAAGAAAGAAGCTCAAAGTCTAGATCATATGATGAAAAGAGATCTTCTAGTCGTGATCGAAACTGCTACAATTGTGGAAGACCCGGACACTTCTCAAATGAGTGTACGGCTCCCCACAAAAGAATAGAAGAATCTCCAAGAAGAAGAGCAAGAGATGAGTCACCTCGGAGAGAGAGAAGGAGCAGAGATGATCGTTATGAACGAAGACCCTCTCGGAGAAGCAAGGATTCGGAGAGGAAAGACAAGTCATCAAGGAGCTACACAAGAAGAAGACATCAAGCTCATGTTGGTGAATGGGTCTCCGGCTCCGACTCTGACAATCAATCCGATGGAAGCTATCACTCCGACTCCGACTATAGTCAAGATGAAGGTGTTGCCGGACTTGCACTCGTATCCTCCAACTCCAACTCCTACGACTTATTTGATTCACCAAATGAGGGAATTGGAAGATGCTTCATGGCTAAAGGTCCCAAGGTAACACACCCTGAATTCATTGACTTTGATAGTGATGAGGATGACTTGCTTGGTGAAGATGAGCTCTTGCATGATAAATCTAGTGAGCTTAGTAACGATGAAAATGCTAGTAGTCTTTATAGTCGAGAAGAGTCGAATGACAATGCTATGAAGGAGATTGAGCGTCTAACTAAAGAACTAAACACTCTTAAGTTAGCTCATGAAACAACTCAAGAAGATCATAGAGAGCTCCTAAGATCTCATGAGAAGCTACGCTTCGAGAAGCTCACTCTAGAGCAAGAACATGAGTTTCTAAAAGCGATCAATGACGATCTTCGAAAGAAGAGTTCTTCATATCTTGCCAAACGACTTCTCTTGTCTAATTTCTTGCCACCTATTAAGACTAAGCATGACAAGCATAAGAAAAATTCTTCCTCTAGTAGTAACAATAACAATGTTAAATCCAATATTGTTACCTCTAGTAGTTCTCTTGATTCCACTAACAATGTTTCAAGCCAAGTTACACTTGAGCAAGAAAATAGCTTATTGAAGGAAATCATAGAGAAAGGTGTCTACAAGAGTCTTGCCGGAAGCAAGAACTTTGAGGAGATTGTTCGCAAACAAGGAAGACACCGGAAGAATCAAGGGATTGGTTTTGAGCGAAAGTTCAACGCCGAAGGTGTTGAGTGGGAAGAAGGTCAATACCCTACTCCATAGTTTGTTTCACAAAAGGAGAAGTATGATCCTACTTCTTCCAATGTGGAACAAGCTCAAGATGACCTTCCACCACAAGACCACAAGCTAAAGGCCAAGGACAAGCTTCAAGAGGAGATTGATGCATTCATTGAAGCACCTCAAGCCATGGTCAAGTGGGTTCCCAAGGACACATCAAGTTCTACCTCGTCAAGCTCAACTACAACACCAAGGATTCCCATCAAGATGATGTGGATCCCAAAGAAGAAGAACTAGTAGGTTCTTGAGGGTGAATCCGCCAACAAACTTCACTCATATTCATTTTGGCAAGAACTTGTGCAATCAACTTCCACATCATGCACTAGTTCATGGAGTCACAAACCCTCTTGTTGGTAAGTCAAGGGACAAGGTAATCATTGCTTTCATGGACATCATCTTTTGTGTACTTCACTCTATGTCTATGGATACTCTTGTTTGTTCCTTGTGGGACTAACCCATGTAGGTATTGAAAGTGCCCTAATCCAAAGGATTGCTCCCAACTCTTGATGATCTGCATCAACATTGAGCATCCACATCTTCAACATCTACATGAAGTCTTCCACGACAACCCAAGGTTAGTTTGACCCTTTAAAAGGGGTTCTCACATCTAGGGGGAGCTTTGCTCTAAAAATTGAGCAAAAGCATCTCCAAATGATGTGAACACATAAATGCTTTATGTAAAAGTGGTAACCCCACTTGTGCTTAAACGATGAGTATGACCTATGATCAAATGTTCTCATTTGACTCCTAAGTCAATATACTCATATATAGATGACCTTGTCATCGACAAAGTGTGTGCTAGTAGCTAGAGTGATTGGTTGTGCATGTTTGACACATATTTCAGTTGCTATCTTATTGTGTGAGCATGTTGAATGCATGATTTCATCCATTCAAGGACATCCATTTGTTGTTTTGATTGTTTTGATTTTTCTGGCCAAATGGATGGACAAGAATGCCTAAGCACCTTTCCCTAGCTATCTATGCTTTCTTGTCTCAAATTCTATTCATGCTCATATCACAACTTTGAACAAGTCTTTTTCGGACAGTTCGAGTGAGGAGCACTCGGAACCACCGATTCGTCTAAGGCTGACTTCCAAAACCTTCTAAGTCCATTTCGGTCTGACCGGCTTCTCAATCTCGGTCCAACCGAAACGCTTAGACTGATCTAGGTTTCATCTCGGTGAAACCGAGTTCAAAATCTCGGTCTGACCGATATGCGTAACTGCACAGCAGTTATACATCTCGGTGACACCGAGTTTTTCAACTCGGTCCCACCGACAGCATGGGGTTATATATACCTGAGGGCTGCGCGCGATTCAATTCTTCAAACCGTTCGCCCCCAATATCCCTGCTGACGTCGCCCTGGTCTACGGATCGTCGCCGTCGTCGCCTGTGCGCCCTCGCCGCAGGTCTCCGCCGCCGTCAACGATAATCATCTCCACCGTTGCCGCCGTAGAGGGACACCACCAAGTTAGGGTGTGTCCCGATCCCTTTTCGTGCTCCCCTTCCGATTCTTGCACGATAGGCTTGCCATGATTCAATCCACGTTTGAGATGTTCCCTATACATTAGTTCAGATCTTCTAGTTTCGAGGAAAATTCTTAGGTTTAGGTTTCCACGGAATGCATCTCGGTGAAGCCGATTTTTGAAACTCGGAATGACCGATTTGGCCTCTGGCCATTGCACTGCATAATTCGGTTTAACCGAGTTGTGCCAATCGGAACGACCGAAACGTAGTTTCAGTGAAACCCTAAGTTATCGGTAGGACCGAAACCCATTTCGGTCTGACCGAAAGTGGTGTGTAGGTTTCTGTTGAGCACTTCGGTTGCACCGAAACAAGAAATCGGTTTGACCGAAATACATTCTGTGAAAACTCAAAACTAAGTTTTGAACTCATTTTTTTGCAAAAACCCCTGCAGTTGTGATAACTCTTCTACTCTGCCTATACCTTATCTTTTCACAGGTTTTTCAGCCATGTCAGATGTCAGTGACAGCCAGAACAGGTCTGAATCACCGTTTGCTGAAATTCCAGAGGCAGATACAAGTCCTGCTAGCAGCTCCAGTGATGATGGTGAGAGGAGCACCCCTAGTGGTTTGCCTCCTGTAGCCACCAGAACCAGGAAGAAGAGAACTTCTGATGATGAGGACTCTGACTTTGTTGCTGAGGAAGTTACCTCCAAGCCAAAGAGGAATGTGGTTGCCAAAGAGCACCAAGGGCAGCAGTCAAGGAAAGGCACAAGCAAAGTGAAGCAGTCAGCAGTTGCAAAGAAGCTCAACTTGGAAGAGCCTGCTCCAAGCAAGGTGAAGAAGACTTCCAAAAGGAAGAGGGTAGTATATGCTGAACCTCAAGATGATGTTGCAGAAGAAGAAGAAGAAGAAGCACCCCAGCCTCCTCCTCAGAAAGCCAAGTTCATGGGTGATGCTATTCGGGCTCAAGCCTCCTCTAAGCCCAAGAAGCCTGCTCAAGCCAAGGCAGTTCCAGCCAAGCCCAAGAGAACAACCAGAAGCATTCCAGCTTCTGAGAAGAACAAAGGTGAGATGCCACCGTCTGAATCAGATGAAGAGCATGTGTTGCTTAAGCTCCGTCCCAAGTTGCCACTCCACAATGATGCTCATCCTCAAGCTGAGGACATGAAGGCAAGGAAGGACAAAGGTCTCAGGCTATGGAGACAATCTGATCCATATGCTGTAAGGAGAAGGACTGCTGTGGACCCCAGATTCCACACCAGAGAGCAGCAGGATTTCTATGAGACCGTGCTGATGGATAAGAAGCCCATTGTTGCTGACACCAGGTATGTTGACTGGAAGTATATTGACAGTGAAGAGCATCGGGACTTCTTTCCCCATGTGCATGAGAGCTTTACTGCATGTGGAGTTGCTGATTTTGTGGGTCAAGAGCTGACAGCTTGGAATGACGAGATGATCATGCAGTTCTACGCCACAACCCACTTCTATCCTGATGGCAAGATCACCTGGATGACTGAAGGTCAAAGGTTTTCTTCGACTGTTGAAGAATGGGCAGAACTTCTGAACGCTCCAGTGCAGAGAGAGGACGACATTGATGTCTATGGGATTCCTAAGAAGAGTCATGATTCCATGAAGAACATGTACAAGGAGATCCCGGCTGCTGATTTGGAAGGATGGAAGCTTGGCTCAGTGTACTATCTCCAGGCAGGTCTGACCACCACTAACACTATTCTGAGGCATACATTGATGCCTAAGTCTGGAGACCACCGGATGATCCGAGGCTCTTCTATCAACATGCTGCACATTCTCGATGAGAAGGCACCTTTTAAGGTGATGGACTTGATGGTAGAGACCATTAAGAGGACTGCAGCTGACCAGAAGAGGTCGTGTGGGTTTGCTCCGCAGATTCAGATGCTCATCAACGCCAAGTTTGGCACGGGCAAATTCATGTTGGATAGGAAGCACTTGCCACTGCAGCCAGAGCATGAGGACAACGTAGTTGTGATGGATGAAGAGGATCCTACCTCAGTTGAAGGACAGGCCAAAATCGAAGCTGCGAAGAAGGCTAAAGCTGACAAAGAGGCAGCAGTAGCAGCAGCTAAGCCAAAGAGCTTTGGAGAACAAATTCTTGAAGCTACCCATAGGATTGAACAACGCCTGGCCAGCATTGAGCAATCTCAGGAGAGCCTAGAGAGGATTGTCGAGGACAAGATCCACGCTCTGGACGTGAAGCTGACTGAGATTCAGGTGTCTGTCAACAAGCTTGAGGCAGACATGGAGGAGACAAGGCAGGAGAGAGCAGAGCTTACGCAGGATGATCTAGTCCAGGACTCTTATCACCAGACTGCTCAGGTTCCCAGAGGATCCAGATCTGCAGCTATCCCAGTGACAGACTCCAAGGCTACCACTTCAGCACCAGCCACAGCTCCAGCAGTTGCTCCAGCTCCAGCATCCACTCCTCCACCGCAGACATCAGCAGAAGTCTTCGCCGATGCAGCTATCTCTACACCAACGCTTAGCTCTATACCTTTTCGAACTTTTTGGTAACTTGTTGCCAAAGGGGGAGAAATTGTTATATATCATAGGGCTTCGAGAGAGAGAGTGCTCTTTCGTCTTTTCGTTCTTTTGCCGGTTTTTCTTTGAGATACAGTGATTTCTTTTGGTTCCTGAAACTTTAAGTGTGCTTGCTACTAAGTTTGATGCTACCTTAATGAGTGCTTAGTCATACTATGCCTTAATGTGTGCTTATTGCTTATCATATGCTATTCCTTATTGTATGGCTATTTACTCTTGTCTTGGTGTTTGAATGCATGTTACTCATTCTTATCATTTGTGCGCTCCACCAAGATGTATGTGACATGGAAGAGTGACCCATAATCCTAATCGATTGTGCATTTGCATTCAAACGCAAACTTTAAATAATGCACAAATTTAGGGGGAGCTCTTGTTTATCACATACTTCTCAAAGCGACGATATCATTCATTGATTATATCTTTTGTCGAAGCTTTGATCTATATGTTGTCATCAATTACCAAAAAGGGGGAGATTGAAAGTGCAACTAATCCCCGGGTGGTTTTGGTAATTAATAACAACATATATATCATTGAACTAATATTTACTTGAGAATCATTTCAGAAAAGTTCGATGATATGGGTATGGAAATGTCTGAAGAAGTGGACCCCTCAAAATGCTAAGACAAGCATTGGCAAAAGCTCAAGACTCTATTTTTGGTTTAGTGATCAAAGATCACATTGAGTCCATAGGAAAAGCCAATACTATTAAAAGGGGATGAGGTTGTGTTAATGATCTAGTTGCTCAAGTGCTTGGTGATCTAGCTCCCTCAACTATCAGCACTCTTCACTATTCAACACACTCATAAGTAATCTCGGACAAACCGATTCTGCAAACTCAGTCCCACCGAGATGAACCACCTCAGTTATTTCTCCAAACCCTAATTTCTCGGTCCATCCGATTCTGAGTTTCGGTCTCACCGAAAATGGACTGCCAACCTTCTGTAACCAATTGACATCATTTCGGAATATCCGAGTTGTTGTTTTCGGTCACACCGAGATGGCAAGCTCCAACCTTTGACTCTCTTCGGACACACCGAGATGGTATTTTCGGTCCCACCGAAAATCCCAACGTTCACTATATTTGAACTTTCGGTCTGACCGAGTTTTCACTTCGGTCTCACCGAGATTGGTCAAATGTGTGTGTAACGGTTGGATTTTGTGTGGAGGCTATATATACCCCTCCACCCCCTCTTCATTCGTGAGGAGAGCCATCAGAAAGTACCACCACTTCTACCATATACTTTCTGAGAAGTGAACCACCTACCCTTGTGTTGAGATCAAGCCATTCCATTCCTACCATATGAAACTTGATTTCTAGCCTTCCCAAGTTGCTTTCCACTCAAACCTTTCTTCCACCACAGCCATATCAGTGAGGAGAGTTGAGTGTTGGGGAGATTATCATCTGAAGCACAAGAGCAAGGAGTTCATCATCATCAACACCGTCTATTACCTTTTGGGGGGTGGTGCCTCCTAGATTGGTTAGGTGTCGCTTGGGAGCCTCTGTCTTCGAGATTGTCGGTGTACTAAGGTAGGGGTACCTCAGTACCCCAACTTGTGCACGGGCAGTTGCAGCTTCCCGCGGCAGGGTTTACCACACGCTCGCCGGAGACCTTTCTGCTCCTTATTAAACCATTCAAAAACAAAGTATACAAGACAGAAGATCGAGACCCCGGCAAGTGGAGCTTGCCGGGAAGGCCGTACCAGGCTCAAGACTGCCCCACTGGCACAAGGCCCTGGCAAGAGGAGCTTGCCAGGAAGACTAGAAGACACGCCTCGGCGCTATATGCGCCCCGGCAAGGGCCCGGGGAGCGGCAAGCTCCCGGGCCCGGCAAGATCAAGGCCCCGGCAAGGTGCTTGCCGGGAAGGATGCGCTGTGTGCCCGCGCTCCAGCTCATCGGCCCACGCGTCGCCCTGGGGCCTATCCAGGGACGCGTGGCGGATGGCTGTGCAGCCTGGGGGACACGGTGGCACTCCACGGTGGTGGATCCATCGCCGTGGCAGACGGAGACGCAAGGGCGGGAGCTTTTGAGGTCGACGGCGACGGGCATTAAATGCCCTTGTCCCCCCACTGTCAAAGTAGGTATAGACCACTGTTCACGTACTGTAGCTTCACTGTTCCCTCACTGTTACAACTACCGCCTCTTTTACGTTTTTACCCCTTTCTCCTACGTTGACACCTGTCGGTGACCCCTTGCACTATAAAAGGAGGCCCATGCACAACGTGGAGGGGGTTCGGAACCTAGATCACTCATACGCTCGGTGTAGCTGCTTCCTCAAGCTCCCGAGCTCTCCAACTTAATAGACAACCAAGCAGGAGTAGGGTTTTACGCGTCTACCGCGGCCCGAACCTGGGTAAAACTGCCCGCGTGCTCGCTACGATCTGCTCTTCGTGCTCCCTCTGCCCTCGTACCGCACAGACAAGGGGCTCCGGTCCCATAGGTGTTCGTGGCGGACAATTTCCCCCGACATCTTTGGCGCGCCAGGTAGGGGGCGTCGAGGTTGTGCGAACCTGATCCGGCGTTCACGCGGGCGCATTCTTCATCAACTTCACCAGCAACAGCTCCATGGCCCCGAAGAAGAAGGCTTCGGAGGTCGGAGGCCCGTCTGCGTCTCACCCACCGCCACCAGAGCCAACGGTGGGCGGGGGAGACGCCGTCGGAAGGGTGGCCGCCGGCGAGGACACTCACGGCGCCACCAGATCCAAGAACAGGACGGACGACCGAACCTCGGTCTCCGTGGACGCACCGCGTCCCTCTCAGCACACAACAACCCAGCAGCGCCATGTCACAGGAGGTGGCATCCGTTTGCTGGGCCAAGGCCAAACCGGAGGCTCGCGGGACGCCCCGGACCCCCGTCCGGGCACAAGCAAAGCGAAGGCGCCGGCGCGGGACCCCGCTCCTTCTAACGCCGTTAGAAGTCCAAGCGTATCCCGCTCCTCGCACCGCTCGCCCGCGTTCCCCTCCACTCCGGCAGAAGCGCTCGCGAGAGCGCAACTGCTCCTCGACTTCCCTCCAGCGGCAGACAAGGCCGAAGACTGGAGGACCACCATCCAGAGCCTGATAGCCTTCGCCAACAACGATTCTCCGCAGCAGCCGGCGGCCTCGCGGCCGCGGCAGGCTGAGAAGACGAAGGCTGACGGCGACAAGACCGCCGGGGGTGCGACAAGCGCGCATTCCCCGCCGCGGAAGCAGAAGACGCCGCCCCGCCGGAACAACGCCGACGACGGCTCCACAGCCTCGTCGGACCCGCGGGCTCGTCGGGACCAGCGCCAGGTCCTTGACGACCGGCAACAAGAAGACGCTCGGACAAGAATCGAGCGCCGCCGAGAAGCTCGGCGACAATCGGACCAGAGAGCTGGGAACACTGTCGACGCGCACGCGCCCGGTGAACCAGGCGACTTGCCGTACGCGGCAGGCTGCCCTGCGTTCACCCGCGAGCTGCGGCGCGTCCAGTGGCCCGGCATGAAGAATTTTAAGCCTGACGTACCGGAGAAGTACGACGGTAAGACGCACCCCTCGGAATTCCTCAGCGTCTACACCATCGCAGTGCAAGCTGCCGGGGGGCGCGACGAGAAGATCTTGGCGAATTACTTCCCGCTCGTGCTTAAGCCGAACGTCCGTTCGTGGCTTATGCACTTGCCGGAAGGTTCCATCTCTTCTTGGGCCGACCTTTGCCATCAGTTTGTTGGCGCCTTCACCGGCGGCCACAAACCCCACGGCCAGGAGAGCGATCTCCATATTCTGGCCTAGAAGGAAGGCGAAACCCTGCGCAAGTACATCCAACGCTTCAGCCGTGTGCAACACAACATCCCGGATGTCCACCCTGCCGCGGTTATCAGCGCGTTCCACCAGAACGTGCGTAACCGCCGCATGCGTGAAGAAATGGCGATGACCAAGATTCGGGATGTCAGCGAGCTCTACGCTCTGGCTGACAAGTGCGCACGCGCAGAAGAGGGGAGGAGACTCCCCGGGGAGGATGCTGGCGCAGGAGGAAGCGACAGCGACGACGCCGCCCCGGCGAAGAAGAGCCGGCGGCGGAATAACAGAAGGAAACGGAAGAAAGAGGTGCTTGCCGTCGAGAAGTCCGGCAAGGAGGCTCCCGCCAAGCAAACGCAGGCTGGCGGCTCCGGCAAGGAGCCCGCCCCTGTAGCGGCAGCCGACAAGCCGGGCAGCTCCGACAAGCAATACTGTAAGATTCACCGCACCAAGGGTCACGATCTCTCCAACTGCAAGCGCGTCGAGTACCTCGTCGAGCAGCAGAAAGCTGAGTACGAGAGGCGCGACAAGGAGAAGGCTCAAGGTGGCGGGGAAGAGACAAGCAAGAAGCGGCCGTTCAACGGCCGGGGAGGACGCCGCGGCAAGGCCAAGCAGCGGCAAGGAGATCGACCTCCCCGGGGCCGCGACAAGGACGAAGAAGACGACGATGAAGACATGGAGGACGAGGATAACAGCGAGCAGGAGTTCCAGAAGGCCACGGAGGTCCTATGCGTCGACGGTGGCGCCTCTCTGCACACCTCCCACCGCCAACTCAAGCAGTGGGTGCGTGAGGTGAATGCAGCAGAGCCGCCCGTGGAGTCGCGCAGGCTCCTCAAATGGTCCAGCACGCCCATCGTTTTTGATCTTGAGGATCACCCTGACCGCACCACTTCGGTCGGGTGCTTGCCGATGCTGGTCTCACCCACCATCCGCAACCTCAAGGTCACCAAAATGTTGGTTGACGGCGGGGCCGGGCTGAACTTGATCTCCTCTGCTGTGATCAAGAAACTCCAAATTCCAGATGGCGAGCTCGAAGAAACCGGTTCTTTCCAAGGAATCAACCCGGGAAGGAGCAAGCCCAAGGGAAAGATCACTCTGCCGGTGACCTTTGGCGGGGAGCTCAACTTCAGAACTGAGCGCATCACTTTCGACGTCGCCGATATTCCATTGCCCTACAATGGAATACTCGGCCGTCCTGCCCTCGCCAAGTTCATGGCAGCTTCCCATCATGCTTACAACGTACTCAAGATGCCGGGGCCGATAAGCGTCATCACTGTCCACGGCGACAAGAAGGATGCGCTTGTCTGCGCCGACAAGATCTACCGGGATGCGGCAGCCGCGGCCGAGAAGGATACTCTTGCCGCTGAAGCTCCCGGGGGGAAGAAGACGAAGACCAAGTCCGGCAAGTGCTCTGGGACCCACTCCGGCAACCGCACCTCTTCGGAGTGCTGCGCTGCCGTCGAGGACGTTCCATCGAGCTCCACCGGCAAGAGTAAGAAAGGGATGGCCGCTCCTCCGACAACCAAGAAGGTGTCCGCCAAGGAGGACGGCACTGGTGGTACCTTCACCATCAGTGCCACACTTGACATCAAATAGGAAAGCGCGCTCGTTGCCTTCCTGCGGGCGAATGTCGAT
Source organism: Secale cereale (assembly GCA_902687465.1). Lineage (NCBI taxonomy): Eukaryota > Viridiplantae > Streptophyta > Magnoliopsida > Poales > Poaceae > Secale > Secale cereale. Next base: position 742,180,831 of record LR738711.1, read on the forward strand.
GTGTTTGCCTGGCAACCATCTGACATCCCCGGTGTTCCCAGGAAGGTAATTGAGCACAAGCTTGCGGTTTGTCCTCATGCGCGGCCCATCAAGCAGAAAGTGAGGAAGCAAGCCGTGGAGCGCCAAGAATTCATCAACGAAGAAATCAAGAAGCTAGAGGCAGCAGGCCTGGTTAGAGGTGTGATCCATCCGACGTGGTTGGCAAATCCAGTCGTCGTGCGCAAGGCCAACGGAAAATGGAGACTATGTATAGACTTCACCGATGTGAATAAAGCATGTCCCAAGGATCCTTTCCCTTTGCCGCGCATTGACCAGATCGTTGACTCCACTGCCGGATGTGAGCTACTCTGTTTTCTTGATGCATACTCAGGCTATCATCAGATTTTTATGGCCAAAGAGGATGAAGAGAAGACTGCATTTATCACTCCATGTGGCACTTATTGCTTCATACGCATGCCATTTGGATTGAAGAATGCAGGCTCAACCTTCGCAAGGGTAGTATACACTGCTTTTGAGCCACAGATCCACAGAAATGTAGAGGCTTACATGGATGACATTGTGGTGAAGAGCAAGAGCAAGGATACCCTGATCCAAGATTTGGAAGAAACATTTCAGAACCTGCGCAGAATACAGCTCAAGTTGAACCCCGAGAAGTGCGTCTTTGGAGTCCCCTCCGGCAAGCTTCTCGGGTTCTTTGTGTCACAGAGGGGGATTGAGGCCAACCCCGACAAGATTAAGGCCATTGAGCAGATAGAGGCCCCAAAGCGCGTCAAGGATGTCAGGAGGCTTGCAGGTTGTGTGGCTGCCCTCAGTAGGTTCATTTCAAAGTCTGCAGAATGCGCCCTACCTTTCTTCAAAATCTTGAAGAAGGCAGGTCCCATGAAGTGGACTCCGGAAGCGGAGGCGGCGCTGCAGGATTTGAAACGGTACCTGTCCTCCACTCCAATACTTGTCGCACCTAGACCACAGGAAAAGTTGTTGCTATACCTAGCGGCAACCAACCAGGTGGTTAGTGCTGCGTTAGTAGCGGAGAGGGAGTCCGACGAGGAGTCAGCACCACCGGCAAGCGAATCCAGCGACAAGCAGGGGGCTGCTCCGGCAAGCTCTGGCCCCGACAAGGATAACACTGCGCAGGAACAGGATGAGGTGCGGAAGAAGATGGTGCAGCGCCCAGTGTATTTTGTAAGTTCTCTTCTCCAGGGGGCTAGATCAAGATACTCTGGTGTGCAAAAATTGCTTTTCGGCCTCCTCATGGCCTCGAGAAAGCTGCGCCATTACTTCCAAGCCCATGAGATAACAGTGGTCACTCGCTTTCCGCTAAAGAGGATATTGCACAACCCAGAAGCGACAGGCAGGATCGTTGAGTGGGCACTGGAGCTGTCAAGCTTTGGACTCAAGTTTGAAAGTACTTCAACTATACAGAGCCGAGCTTTGGCAGAATTCATAGCTGAGTGGACCCCAACGCCCGATGAAGAAGTCCAAGAAACAAGTGCGCCCGTACAAGAAGCGACAAGTGAATGGGTAATGTATTTCGATGGTGCCTTCTCGCTGCAAGGCGCCGGTGCTGGCGTGGTACTCATCGCGCCCACCGGAGAGCACCTCAAATATGTTATCCAGATGCACTTTCCCAGGGAGCAAGCGACAAACAACACTGCAGAATATGAAGGCTTGCTCGCCGGCCTCAGGATTGCGGCTGAACTTGGGATCAGGAAGCTGATTGTGCGGGGGGATTCTCAGTTGGTGGTCCGGCAAGTCAACAAGAACTATCAGAGCCCTTTGATGGAGGCTTATGTCGATGAAGTGAGGAAGCTTGAAGAACACTTTGAGGGTCTGCAGATGGAGCACGTCCCGAGAGCTCAGAACGAAATTGCAGATGGCCTTTCAAAGTGTGCTTCGATGAAGTTACCTGTGGAACCAGGGACCTTCTTGCTCAAGCTGACTCAACCATCCGTTACGCCATCAATTGGGCAGTCCAAGAAGAGAAAGTTGGTCTCCGGCGACTACTTGCCGGCGGATCTTCCTGAAACCGCCGCCAAGGTCCCCAAGATCAACAACCACAACGCTGAGGAACAGTTTGCTCCTGCAGATCCTCGGGTCTGTATAGTTGAAGCAAGTGTTCCCGACAAGCCTCGCCCCGGCGAGCAGCTCCGGCGGAACCAGAGGTCTTTGCCGTAGAAGCTGAGGTTCCCGCAGCGGCCCTCGAGCCTTTAGTCCTTGCGTCGAGCCTCAGGCTCCGGCATGGGCACAGCAGATCGTCCGTTTTCTTCAAACTGGAGAACTTCTCGACGAACCAGAAGAAATAGAGAAGATAACCAGGCAGTCAAGTATGTACCAGTTCGTGGACAACGAGCTGTACAGAAGAAGACTCAATGGTGTCAGATTGAAGTGCATCTCTAGAGAAGATGGACAAAAGCTGTTGGCGGAAATACACGGAGGCATATGCGGCCACCACATTGGCGCAAGGGCGCTTGCCGGGAAAGCTTTCCGGCAAGGGTTCTTTTGGCAAGAAGCCCTCCAAGATGCAACTGCACTAGTAACCAAGTGTGAAGCGTGCCAGTTCCATGCAAAGCAAATTCATCAACCAGCTCAAGCTCTCCAAACAATCCCTTTGTCCTGGCCCTTCTCGGTCTGGGGGCTCGATATCCTCGGCCCTTTCCCTCGTGCTGTCGGGGGCTTTGAGTACTTGTACGTTGCAATCGACAAGTTCACAAAGTGGCCAGAAGTGGAGCCGGTGAGAAAAGTGACAGCACAGTCAGCAGTCAGGTTCTTCAGGTCGATTGTTTGCCGTTTCGGGATCCCTAACAGGATCATCACCGACAACGGTACGCAATTCACTAGTCGCACCTTCATGCAGTACGTCCAAGACCTTGGCGCCAAGGTCTGTTTCGCTTCTGTTGCTCACCCGAGAAGCAACGGTCAAGCGGAGAGGGCCAATGCTGAAGTGTTGCGCGGACTCAAGACAAGAACCTTTGACAGGCTGCGCAAGTGCGGAAGAAATTGGATAGAGGAGCTACCGGCGGCTCTTTGGTCAATCAGAACGACACCAAGTCGAGCCACCGGACAGACACCCTTTGCTCTAGTCTATGGAGCAGAGGCAGTTCTCCCCACGGAACTCGTATACGGATCTCCTCGAGTGCTCGCTTACGATGAGCTCGAGCAAGAGCAACTGCGCCAAGATGACGCGTTGCTCCTCGAGGAGGGACGTCTCCAGGCTGCTGTACGAGCTGCTCGATACCAGCAAGCCTTGCGTCGCTACCATAGCCGCAAGGTCAAGGCCAGGAGCCTCGAGGAAGGCGACCTTGTTCTTCGGCGTGTTCAGTCCGCCAAGAATTCCAACAAGTTGACGCCGAAGTGGGAAGGCCCTTATCGGGTGAGACAAGTTACGAGGCCCGGCGCTGTCCGCCTCGAGACCGAAGAAGGCTTACCGGTGAGCAACTCCTGGAACATAGAGCATCTTCGCAAGTTTCACCCCTAAGGCGCGGTTGCCGTGATCCGCTCCGGCAACCACCTTTTGTACAAGCTTTGCCGCTGTTGCATGTAACCCTTTGTACAAAGCCGGGCGCAGACCCCGTGCATCAGTAAAGTTTTTGTGTTTTTCGCACCAATTGCCTTTTGCATGCTTTTCTTTGCTATTTGCATGTTTTCTTTGGCATTTGGTGCAACACTCAAGTATCCGGTAAGCATTAGCACGTCGAAAGGCCATATACTTGTTTCCCTCTCCCTTTTCTTTCCTCTTAAGCAGAAGGAACGTTCCTCGCGCACAAGTTTGCCGGGGGGAAGGAGGTGGAGGAGGAACCAAGTGTTGTTCAAGAAAGAGAAGCCTTACCGGAAAGCAAGCAATACATGAAAGCTAAGTTGTTAGAATTTGACCAGTTCAAATTTTAAATTTTAGTTGTCTTCCTTGAACAATCACACTTTGTATGGAAAACCTGTGCGCGGAGGAACCTACCCGTAGCTTGCCGCACCCTTATCTTGTTTCCGAGTTCGCTCAACGATTTAAGTGAGCTGCGACAAGTGTCGCGCCCTTGCTTCGTTTCCGAGTACGCTCAGCAAGCTAAGTGCGTTGCGACTAGCCGCGGCAAGGTTGCTTGCCGGTAAGACCTTGGCCAGCAGGCTGCTCAGAGTCCAGCACTCAGCGCTCGCGGCAAAGGTCCCTCGCCGGCAAGCTCCCCGGGAGCGTAGGGTGAAAAACATACAAAGTCAAAGATTAAGACAAGGAAGATAACATTGCACTGATTGATCAAAATAAGGTAAATATCTTACAAAGGATAACTTGTCACAATGGACTAATGAGTTCATGGCATCATGTGCAGCAAAAAAAAAAGATAAAGATAATGGAGGCCTAATCTACGCGGTCGCCCTCCTTCCTGGAGATCTTGGCCACCTTGGCAATGATGTGGGCGACCTGCTCCTTCAGGGCCTCCGTGTTCGCATCGGCCGGCAAGCTGCGAAGAACGTTGGTGAGGTTGATGCCCGGATTGCGGTACACGATCTTCGTCAGCACGCGCTCCAGAGTTCCCGCACAGAGCAGGCGCGTCTCCTCGGCCAGCTGCGCGGGGATCTTATTCCGCAGATCAGCAAGGGCCGGCGCGATTCCCCTGAAGAAGAGGCTGAGCTTGGCGCTGTGTGGGAGGTTCGGATCCGGGGAGTAGATGAGGTGCTCCAGCTTCAACGCCAGCAGCTCCTGGTCGATGTTGGACGCGCAAGACACTAAGTCCTCGGTCCACACCTCAACAGTTTTGCGGAAGAGCTCGGCCGCTTTGTTGGCGCTGTCCACTAGGGTCCGCTCCTTGCGGAGCTCCTCCTTCAGCTTGGTCTCCCGGGCCCGGGCAGCGTCGAGTGAATCCTTCAGTGTAGCGACCTTCAACTCCAAGTCCTCGATGGAGTCCTTGGCGGTCTTCAACTCGTCGCCCCTCTCAGAAAGACGCACCTGGAGTTCTGAGTTGGTGTGGGCGTCCTTCTCGCGCTCCGTGATGAGCGCGGCAACCTTCTCCGCGCTCACCTTTAGCGCCTTCTCCAGCTGCACGACCTTGGCGGCGAGCTCCTTCTTGGCGGTCTCCGCGGCAACCGCGGCGGCTTTCGCCTCCTTCAGTTCCCCGCCAAGGGCCGCCTCCTGAGCGGCAAGGTCCTCCTCATGGGAGTCGAGTTGGACCTTCCGCTGGGCGAGTTCTCCTTCTCGCCGGGACAACTCCACCCCGGCGAGCCGCTGCTGTTCCTCGGCTTCGGCTTTCTCCAGCACCCATTCTTGGTATTCGCCGGCGAGCCGCTCACGCTCCTCCGCCACCTCGCGGAGGGCCGCCTGGTTGGCGGCGCTGAGCTCCGCCGCGCGCTTCTCCATCTCCGCGGCGGCCTTGGCGGCGAGGGCTTCCCGGGAGGCAAGCTTCGCCTGCCTGGCCCGGTAAAGGGCCAGGAGCTGGTGGAGCAGCTTCTCCTCCTCGGGCCCCTCACTCCCGCCGGGCGCCTCGACGATCTTCAGGCCCGCGGAGGCGAGGACTTCTCCGTCAAACGCCTCGCCCTCCGCGGGAGCTCGCGATGAAGACCCCCAAGGCATCTGGATGAAGACGCCGTTGGGGGCCTCAAGGTAGTAGCCCTGCTCCTTGCTGGCGGAGGGGTCGGCGGCCGGCGCAGCACTTGATGCTCCCGCCGCCTCCGGGTCGGCGGTGCGGCCGCCGTCCCCCTCCCCGGCCGCTGCGTCCGCAGCCGGAGCGGTCTCCTGCGCGGCCGGCTCGGCAGCCCTCGCCGTGTCCTCGGCGACAGGGGCATCGCCGCCGCCGCCCTGCGCGCCCTCCTCATCCTCGATGTTGATGACCTCCGTCTCCATCGGCTCGGGAGGAGGAGGAGGATCTAAGAAGAAAAAGAAGTTCAAGCAAATATCCAAAAAGAGACGAAGCCAAGAAGACAAACTACAAGACATACCTTGGCGGACGTCCTCAGCGGCGGGCTCCCTCGCCGGGGAGCTCTGCCTTGGCGGAGTGGCCGCCCTCGCCGGGCTGCTCGCCCTTGGCGGGGTACTCTGCCTTGGCGGAGTACCCGCCCTTGGCGGAGCACTCTCCCTTGCCGGAGAGTTCGGCCTTGGCGGGGACGGCGGGGCCTGCGGCTCCTCAAGGACGGTCTCCGGACGCTCCTGCCGCTGCGGCTCCACCTCTGCACAAGTCAAGACAAAACATCAAGATGATGAAAGAACACAAAATCCCTAAGCGCATCCCGACAAGCGGAAGGATGGACCCCAGACTTACGCTGGGGGCTGCGCTGGGGGCTGCTCCTCGGAGCAGCGCTCGGGTCCGGCAGGCTTGGCTCCGGCACGTTCTCAGTTGCCGCGGTGGCCTGGTCCTCCGCGACCTCGACCACAGGCGCCTTGGCTTTCTTCGCCACGCGCTGAACCAGGGTCCTGAAATCAAAGCAACAAACAAAGTCAGCATCAACAATAATCAAGACAAAACTCGAGAAGGTGTAAGATCCTGGATCCTTACTCCTGATCCTCCTCGTCGTCCTCGCTCAAGGCGGAGAAGTCGTACTCCACCGGGGGCGCGTCGGCGCGAGGAGCGGAAGATGAAGATTCCCTCGGGCGCTTGGCGATCCCAAGGGCTGGGGGCTGCGAAGACCCAGCCCCTGTGGTAGCCGGAGCCCGGGGAGCGGGCGGAGCCGCTGCTCCGCTCCGAGAAGACCCCTGTCGGCTCGACGCCTGCTTGCGGGACGCCTCCGTCGTGGCCCGCGCGCGGGCCGCCTCCGCCGTGACTGGTGCGCCGGTTGCCCCCGGGGAGCTGCCCGGCGAGCTGGTTGTTGCCGGGGCGCTTGCGCCCTCTCTCCCGTCGCCGTCTTGCGGAGACGCTTCGGTGGAGACTGCCTTGGGCTTGCCGGGGGCGGGGAGCTCTCCGACGAGGAGAGGTCGTCGGCGTAGAGCTCCGTAGATCCGCCGGAGTCCTCGGCCTCCTCCTCCTCCTCTTCCCCGGCCGGCTCACTGGGCCCAGCGCCCTGCGCTGCGGCCTCTTTTCCCTTGGCGCCTCCGCTCCCTCCGGCGCCTCCGCTCCTCACGGCGCCTCTGTTCCCTCCGGCGGCACCCTCCATTGCCGCGGCCTCGGCCACGATTCCGTGGATCCCGGAGTGCCTCAGAGAGGGGACCCCGGCGAGCGCGTCGGGAGGGAGCTGCAGCAGTCTGCGGATCTCCGCCTCCTCCGCCTGGCTGGACGCATCCGCAGCCTCCGCCTCAGCAGGCATGTATCCAAAATCTCCTGCCGCTGCAGCCACAGCGGCCTCTTCAGCCCGAGAAGCTATGTAAGCAAGCTCCTATTCGGTGGTGTCCCGCGTGTGCTCCTTGATGTCGTCCTTGTTCTTCGCCACCTCCACGAGGTTGTCGAAGAAGGTGAGGACGTCGATGGGCTTGGGCGCGATCCACGTGCGGTCCACGCCATGCGAATCGCATGCGGGCATCATGGCAAGGAGACGGTCCCGGACTGTGCTGTTGCAGAGCGGCACCACTCCCCGGGGAGCTCGGAACCACTCAGGGTGTGCCGGGTCATACTTGAAGAGTTCCCGGACCATCCCCTTCAGCTCCAGCGTCGTGAAGTTGAAGTTGAGCCCGGGGCGCAGCCTCATTATATCCGCCGGGCCGCCGTACTCCCAGGCCGGCCTCTCCCTGTCTTGGAGAAGGGCGATGCGTCGGCGAAGGAAGTCTGCGCCCACCTCTGCAACGGACAGCTTGGCGGTCCGAAGACGAAGAATCCGGACGAGGGCGACGTCGAGCTTGATGTCGTCCGAGTCCAGCTCGCTCCAATCCCTGCCGCGCACAATGGGTGTTGTGCGCGGCGCGGTGAAGGGTTGCGGCGCGTCCTCAACAATCCAGCACCACTCCGCACGCCACTCCTCCCACTTGCCGCGGAGCTCCCCCGGCAAGTAGGACCCCTTCTTGTTCAGACGGAAAACCCAAGAAATTCCTCCGGAGAGGGGGGCGTCGGCCTCTGCTCTAGGAGTGAAAAAGTGCCTAAACAACGCTACGTTGGGCTGTATCCCTATGAAGTTTTCGCACATGTGTGCGAAAACCGCCATGGTGAGGATGGCGTTGGGGGTGAAGTCAAGGAGGTGGAGGCCGTAGGTGTGCATGACATCGCAGAAGAAATTTGAGAAAGGAGGGCAAAGACCGCAGTGAAAGAAAGCTGCGAAGAAGTAGTACCCGCCGGGGTAGCTGTCCTTGGCGACGGCCGGATATGCTCGCGTGCGGGGGTGCGCCTTGGTTTCCTTGGCCCAGAACAAGTAGTACTTGTTCCAGAGCTCCCGCGCGCCGAGCCTCGGCGGGAAGACGAGATGCTGCTTCCGATAAGCGGCGAGCTTTGCCGCTTGCTCCGACTTCTCCCTCTTGGCCTTCTCCGCCTTCGCCTTGTCGGTCTTCGGGGCCATGGCGGACGCGGCGGAAGAAGAGGGACGAAGAACTCAGCGACGCCGGAGATGCAGACGGCGGCGGCGGAGGTGTGGAGGCGGAGCGCAAAGGGATCTCTGGAGGAGGAAGAAGAAGCAATGAAAGCGCGAGGAGGGGAACCGCTCCTGCTTCCTCTGCTTTTATGGGGGAGTGGGGGGCGTTTCGCCCTTTTTCATTGATGGAACGTGGGCACGTCCCATCCCATGACGCCGCGATCAACGCGTGCCGTTACGGGGGGATGCGGCGGATACGGAAGTGGATTCGGCACGCTGTGGGCCGCGTGTGCCCGTGCACTGTTTTGGGCCTGGCCCAACAGCGCTGGGCACCGTGTGTGGCCCAGGCCCGGGGGCTCCTGTCGGTGTACTAAGGTAGGGGTACCTCAGTACCCCAACTTGTGCACGGGCACTTGCAGCTTCCCGCGGCAGGGTTTACCACACGCTCGCCGGAGACCTTTCTGCTCCTTATTAAACCATTCAAAAACAAAGTATACAAGACAGAAGATCGAGACCCCGGCAAGTGGAGCTTGCCGGGAAGGCCGTACCAGGCTCAAGACTGCCCCACTGGCACAAGGCCCTGGCAAGAGGAGCTTGCCAGGAAGACTAGAAGACACGCCTCGGCGCTATATGCGCCCCGGCAAGGGCCCGGGGAGCGGCAAGCTCCCGGGCCCGGCAAGATCAAGGCCCCGGCAAGGTGCTTGCCGGGAAGGATGCGCTGTGTGCCCGCGCTTCAGCTCATCGGCCCACGCGTCGCCCTGGGGCCTATCCAGGGACGCGTGGCGGATGGCTGTGCAGCCTGGGGGACACGGTGGCACTCCACGGTGGTGGATCCATCGCCGTGGCAGACGGAGACGCAAGGGCGGGAGCTTTTGAGGTCGACGGCGACAGGCATTAAATGCCCTTGTCCCCCCACTGTCAAAGTAGGTATAGACCACTGTTCACGTACTGTAGCTTCACTGTTCCCGCACTGTTACAACTATCGCCTCTTTTACGTTTTTACCCCTTTCTCCTACGTTGACACCTGTCGGTGACCCCTTGCACTATAAAAGGAGGCCCATGCACAACGTGGAGGGGGTTCGGAACCTAGATCACTCATACGCTCGGTGTAGCTGCTTCTTCAAGCTCCCGAGCTCTCCAACTTAATAGACAACCAAGCAGGAGTAGGGTTTTACGCGTCTACCGCGGCCCGAACCTGGGTAAAACTGCCCGCGTGCTCGCTACGATCTGCTCTTCGTGCTCCCTCCGCCCTCGTACCGCACAGACAAGGGGCTCCGGTCCCATAGGTGTTCATGGCGGACAGTTTCCCCCGACAGAGATGTGGAGTTGAACCAAGAAGTTTGTAAGGGCAAGGAGATCGCCTACTTCGTGAAGATCTACCCCGAGTAAGGCTACTCCTCCGTGGGCGTAGGCCATGATGGAATAGACAAGGTTGCTTCTTCGTGGACCCTTCGTGGGTGGAGCCCTCCGTGGACTCGCGCAGCCGTTACCCTCCGTGGGTTGAAGTCTCCATCAACGTGGATGTACGATAGCACCACCTATCGGAACCACGACAAAAATCTTCGTGTCACCAAACTGCGTTTGATCTTCTCCACCTCTCTTTTACATGTGCAATTTACTTTCCGCTGCTTATACTCTAGAATTGCATGTGTAGGGTGATACTTGAATTGATCTTAATTGTAAAACTGCCAAAAACATTGCATGATCTAAAGGCAGATTTTTTATATTGTCAAGTAGTCTAATCACCCCCCCTCTAGACCTACTTTCGATCCTACACACGTCCACCGCCTGAGCGAAGGACAACTTGCATTAGTGAAAAGTTTCTCCTTGTCCTGCGAGCCACCGCGCGCAAGCTTCTCCCGTCCTGCAAGCTTCTCCTCGTTCGGCATGTTGACGGGACACGGCAAAGTAATGCTAGTCCATACGGCCTCCTCTCCGGTTAATATGGCTTAATTTCAAACGAGATAAATACATTGTCTGTCACTGTATATTTTTGCGTCCATGTGTGTGTTCCATCGTGTGCTCGGACCTGCATGAATTAGGGCGTCACGCGCGTTTTTGCGTCCATGTGTACGTGTGACTGTTGCATACACATAGGGGGAGTACGTGTAGGGGCCACTAAAGGAGCAGTCAAATCACACAGTAAGTTAGTCGGAAGAAGCAACCATCATTTCACTCTTCAATGACGGCCCCAGTGACAGGTCGTGTCCACTCTGGCCGGGCATGAATGCGGCACTGACCGTTTCGGGCGGGAAGCATGCACGGGTGATGAAGAGGGTTCGGGTTGGTCAGGAGCGGCCGTGGCATCGGTCCGGACGCCCGCAAACATAAGATGTTGTATGTTAATATTGCCGCGTATATAATTAACAACGTAAATAATGTGCCAGTTGTACAAATATGATTGGAGATGGAGATGGAAATTGAATTTCACGTAAACACGGATATGCATGTATATGTCTATGTGTGTGTGCGCGATGACTCTCGTGACCTGGAAGCGGGGGCGTGTTTTTGATCGAGTTTTCTTTCTTGGTACGTTAAAAAGTTGTCCGCCAGTTTTCGTTTCTTTTATCCGGGAACGCGCGTAATCTATTTCAAACCACTGCAATGGATAGATTGTTTTACTCCATTATAGCCTCTTGTTTGATAGAGTTCTCTCGTCTCTCTCTCTCTCTCTCACCCTCTCCATATCAAAACAAGATGACAGTGTCCACACTATCTCTCTCCTCACCGGTGGTCAAAGATCTGGCCGAATCCCGTCCGCTGCGGGAGGTGAGGAGGTGCAGCGTTGACGTTTTTGCCGTCGGTGATGGTGGAAGCCGATGCGCACCCTCCTCTCGGAGCCGGCGCTGGCTCGGACGAAGGTCCTCCGCGCCCTTGTTCGCTGCCGTCGTGTGGGTAGATCCCGCCCGCCTGCCTAAGCGACATCTCGCCCACCTGAGGTATAACTTCTTGTACTGGTCCAGCTCCCCAGATCGCTGCATGTGGGTTTTCTTCTATGCGACTACTCCTCAGCTCCCCATGTATAGTAGCTAGGGTTCGCCGGCTGGTCCAACATCACTTACTACTATTATAGAGGAAATGCCACTCGAAAAGTTGACCTGATTTATGCCTCGGTGGAGGTATACATGTTGTTTCGACAAAAAGTACATGGTGGTTGTGCGGTTATTGTCCATATGCTCCTATTGTTGCTGCTAGTCTAATACTATCACTGGTTAAATGAAGAAATGCTTTTTTTCTCGGGTATCCTGGTTTAGTTCCCATCAAGATAATCATGATGCTTCTGTTTGTTGGTGTACTTTTCATAATTATTATTGACAATTGAGATGTCGTTGTTAATCTTGTAAAACGAAGTAACAACACTATATCCCTTTTTATATTTTTGGAAACAGCGATGCGCATCTCCATACCCGGGCATGTCTTCCTCAATTTTAGTGGAACTGCACAAAATTGGATGGCCATTGTTGTTTCGCCTCACTTTCCTCTGCCACGTGGTTCTTCCTTCCTCGAGCTTGACTACTGAGAAGAAACAGACCACAGTGAGGATTTGTCGAACTTCATAGGTGCCTCACCCAAACTGATGCCAAATGGATGATGCATCACCACGATGACCTACCGATGCTCATGGTTGCGCCTCATGGTTGCGTCGGCTAGTGAAGCTGATCGATTTTCAAGGAAAAACAAGCTGTCTTCCATCAGTGCTCTTTGCTTGTTACCCACAAAGATGATATACTTCATCAATTCACCTTGGTTGCGTTGGAGACGCAGTCGTCTTTCACGATGGTGCAAGTTTATCACACAATTGGCTATGAACCAAATGTTTCCTCGAAGAAGGATCGACGTTGGTACTAAGAGCATAAGTTTTGTATTGATTTCTAAGCCTTCTCACAACTTTGTCTCCAACTCCCCTGTAATTTTATTTGTCCAGCTATTAACTTTGATTAACAAAATGGTGTGGACTAAAAACCGGGATGGACGTAGTAGCCCTCCGTTTTTATTTACTCCGCATATTAGATTTGACTGAAGTCAAACTTTGTAAAGTTGACCAAGTTTAGGCCAAACACAACAAACCATAATTATTAGAGAGGGAAAACTGTACATACTCTCAAACCTTTCCGATAATTGAAATTAAAATTCTTTATTTGTACACACTCTCACACGTTTCCGATAATTTGGCGCATGTGTGGTTGTTCACTTAAGGGAGGGTAGTGTACCGCACGTGAAGGACAGGAAGTGCGACCAGGACGCGTGGATCGTTAGTTCATCGGAAGTACGTAGTAGTTTTCTTCACTGGTACGTTAAATAAAGAGTTTCGTTTCGTACTTACACAATTTAAAACGATTGTTATGGAGAGAATAAGAAAACCACTCCACTATATATTAGTCATATACACGAGTACTATATGGATGCAGCTTCATTGACTTCAGTGCACCTGCCTTTGGGTTTATGACAGGTGGGCCCAAAATGTGGCTGGCCCACCTGTCATACAGCCAAAAGCAGGTGCAGTTAAGGCACCGGTGCTCAGTCCGTACTACAGTATATATATAAGCGGGAGCCTCAGTGCTTGTTCGCTAGGGTTTTCACTCTCCACACTCTCGCCACACTATATATATATATACACACACTGGAGGCTCAGTGTTCCTTTGCTAGGGTTTGCTATATTCACTTTCTCTCACCCTCTTCACCAGATCTAAACAAGACTGCGTTGTGGCCTCTGTCTCTTTCACCCCCCTCACAGCTGGCGAAGGAGGTGTCCGGATCTCGTCACACCGGGAAGGGGAGGAGGTGCAGCGTTCACTCTATCACCTTCTGCGAGGGAGGCAATCCACTGTCGGCTCCGCTTTTCTCTTTCACCCAGCGCCTGTGCGGGGGGGCCATCGACCCCTTCTTCCTCGCTGTCGTACGTAGTGTGGGCAGATCCGACCTCCCGCCGCACGCCTTGCCACATCCCGACGATACTAAGGTATAAGTTTCTTTGAAACCGTCACTGGTCTAGCTGCATGCTGATCTTTTTCGATTCTGCAGTCGAATCTAGGTCTTGGTTCAAAGAGGAAAGAACGGTGCGGTGGGTGGAGCATGAATCTAGGACGTGGTTCAATGAGGAAAGGAGGGAGGGAAAGTAATATATACTAGCTATCCAGTCGCTTTGTTGGTTGAAAAGGGAAAAAGGGGTTAACCCAGTACACACATATGTAAGGAACCGAACTCTTTGTTGAAAAGGGAAAGAAATTGGGGGGTCGGGTAGTTTGTGCAGGACTAGATTTGCTGCCCTCACATCGGAAAAAGTTTCAAAAGAGAACAAATATGGGACCAATGCAGATATGCTGCTTGGCTACATACTCTGCATCACCCATTTATACGTGTGGACACACATGGTGCTGGCATGTCCCATGTCCCATGCATCCACATGATCGTGCAGTGTGTTTTGAGACGTTGTGCTACTTGTATTGGTACTATTTTAAATAAACTCTGCATCACCTCCTTTATAAGTAGATGGAAGCACATGTTGTGGTTGCGCCCACTCTCCCCTGGAACTGTTTATGCTTTTTGTTAATCTAATGCCGCTGGTAAATTAAGCAATGCCACTCTCAGAATTAACTACCGAATCTTATTTCAAAACTACAACACTTGTTAGGGATTGGCGGGATTACCATTTTTGTGTCCGCATGTTTCATCGTCCTTTATTGTCCAGTAATTGATTCCTTTTTTACCTCTGTTAAAACAGGGATATCTATTCAACTTGTTGCTATTGCGGCATTTTGCTTTGCTTAATTTTGGTGGAACTGCACAAAATGAGACCAGATTTCCATATATGTGTTGAGATCTCTTTGAGGTATTCGTCACGCGTTATTTCAAATCTTGGTCTTGAAAGGTCAGTACCAAGTTTCCTCGGAATTAACTAGTGAATCTTAGTTCAAAACTGCAACACTTGCTAGGGATCGGCGGGAGTACCATTTCTGTTAGGGATCGGCCGGAGTCCATGTTTATGAAATGTATTGTTCAGATTAGTTCTCTGTTATTATATATCAGTTACAGTGTTTTACAAATGGTACTGTCCTGCTTTGTAGTTCTTTCTACATGTTTAACCAAGGTATGTTTAAGATAATGTCTCTGTTAAAATGAATCAGTCGCATTGTTTTAGGAATGATACTTTTCTGCTTTGTCGTTCTTTATACATGTTGAAACAAGGCATTGTTAAGATAATGTCTCAGTTAATATGAATGAATCACACTAATTGAGAATTGCTACTCTCCTGCTTTGTTTCCCATTAAGATAAGGTAGATCAGTAGATGTTTTTCTTCTAAGAGTACAAGTCATCAACCGTTATTTCTCAGTAATTGTTTCCCTTATACCTTTTGTTGCTTACAGAGATATCAAAATTAAAGCTCGGTTTTATTCCGACTTTGATTTTAGTTGAACTGCACAAAAGGAGCCAATGTGTCTAAGGCAAACTGCTGCATTAGTGGGTCCAGTTGGTCTTACCACTTTGCAAAAAGAAGCAGTCACTGTTTGCGCTACATTACACAAGGAATGATCGAGAAGCTTTACACAGTATTAGTAGACGCTGGTGACATGACTAGTCTACAGAGAGCATAGGAAACTCTACAACACATGGAGTGCACTGGGCAAAAAGTGCCCAAACAAGTACAGGAAGCCAGGACATGACTCCAAATCTGTCAATGTCATTCTAAGCAACAATGATGGGGCATCTGGGTATGGTAATCTGTTTACCGTACTTTCAGATTGTTAGTCCACCGATTGGTGGGTTGACACTGGGGCCAATATTCATGTGTGTGCTGATGTGTCTTTGTTTTCTGGCAGCATATAAATACGAAATCCACAGGGATGCTCAGCTTGATTTTAGTGGAACTGCACAAAATGTTCAGATGGTTCTTGTCCTCCATAATAATACTTCATCATGCACAATACATCGAATGGTTCTCTAATCATTCGTCGTCACCTTGAGCCACCGGACTATCAGATGACAAACTGATGACAAACCCTACCCGTTCCACAATCATAGGCATTACATATTTTGAATGGGAAAAGCTTGTCAAAGTTGACATTAGTTTAATATATTGGAATTGGAAAACCTTGTGAATTTTTGCTCATTGATGTTAGCCAGAAGACATGCATTTGATATTTTTGAGTGGGACGCCCTTGCTGTGAGCAACGTCGATCGTTTTTTCCTATTCCTGTCTTGAGTTCAGAAATAAATATTTACTCTGCTGGGATGCATAGTTACATGAATGTTGACTTATCTAAGATATTTTAAGAGTTTGTTCTGAATATTGTCTATGTAATGCCAGGCCTTGTGTTTGATTGCAAAGTTGAGCTTGGAATGTTGTGGCATGCGGCATCACGAGCTATTCACCGTGCCTCCTGAGAATAATGCTTTGTATTGTTTTGCATGTCGATCTAATGCCAGTGATTTGCTTGTTAGGAAGATCATCCTCTTCTGTTGTTTCCGTGCTTAAGAAGTTCATTGTCTTATGTTTCATTGATAGCTTATACGACAAGTCGGGTAGGTTAGACGTGAAACCATATGATCGTCCGACCAACTCATCATCTTAGGCCGTGATTGGATCGTCGTTTTCCAACCAAAACCTCTTGTAAAACTGACGCTTGTAAATAAAAGCAGATGGTCTCGGGCGAAGTGCTTGGTTGGTCAATTTTGACTAGTAAAATATACACCGGTCTCTCAAGTTACATGCGTAACCCGCCAGTTTTACTTACAGACCTCGTGCCCTCGGTTTCATTACGCCTGTATTTTACGCGTTGTTTCTGATTACGAGTAAATTACACTTGTATCTTAATACAGGTGTGAAATAAACTAGAGCACTCAAGCGCGGCCTTACCGTTTCATGCCGTCTCAGTCTCTCGAAGGTTCTCATAGGTGTCCGATGATCCTGGCTTCCTGAATGAGCAGCGGGCGCTGTATCAGACCATCCGTAGGGCCCGTGAGGCCCTCTCCGTCGTCCTTCGAGTTGTTGCACTCGCCGTGGCGACGAGCATTGTTAACATGGTCAATGAACATGGGGATTCAGGAGATGACTTTATTTTGACTGATTGACAGTAGGGGCCCACTAGGGCCATAGCCGTACGTACGCAAGTGCCTCCTTATTATGTACAACTATATTTTTTGGCTTCCTCCTGGTTTCCTGATATCACGTTCCCACACCATTGTCAATCTATGTAGTTAATATAAACAAGAGAACTGCACAAGGTGCGGCCAACAGCTCGGACCAAGCAGCTCGAGCGGTATTTGTGTTTCTGAGGCGTGCGCACTACAGAGTTTTTCTTGGCGATGTTTTCGTTGTTGTTCAGAGGAGAGCAGGGTATTAACTGGGCGGGCTGTGGCCCGTCTAGCCCAGGACAAATATCCAGCCCACATATTAATTTTTTTCAAGATGAAAATGGCTAGCCCAGCTAAACGTTTTTTGAGGAATACCCAGGCAAGGTCAACTTGTTATTCTCCGCCCCGCTGTGCTGCAAACTTTCCTAAGAGGGATGCATTAGGCTTAACATGAAAATGTGCTTTAAAAAATAATAAATGGGATGTAATTATAAAAACTGGGCAGTAACTATAAAAAAATGCACCAAGCACGAAATTAGTTTATAAAATGTTATTTATGGATTTTGAAAATCTTATTTTTTAATTGTTGCGCGAGCAAATTTTCGTTAGATTTTTACGTAATACAAATTTATATTTAATCTGACTAGAAATTTTGGGATAAAAATATTTCGGATCCCATCAAAATGTGGGAAATTTTATTGAATTTCGTCTTGAACGGTTGGTTGAAATTATTAATCGTTGTACTACCTAGAAAATGGGCCGTACTTTTAACAAACTGTAAAATAAGCCCAGTTTATTTTTTCTGAAAAATACCCAGTCCAGGCCTATTTATTTTTCTACGACCTGATGGGTTGCAACTCTTTCAAGACGCCTGCAAATCTTGAAAGTAATATGAAATTGGTTGTAAATATAAAAACAGATGACAAATTGGTAATTACTTTATAATTTCTGAATTTTTTCACATTTTCAGATTCCCATTTCACTGGGCATTAACCTAACTTAAATATATCTTCAAAGTACTTTAAATCTGGCTCGACATTTCGGTATTAAAAATAGTTTGGAACCCACAGAAATATGCCAAATTGGCCCTGGCCAACCTAAAAAAACGGACTGCAATAAATTGCATAAGAAGTCGCAATGAGCTATATATAAATTATTAAAAAAAGGAAATGGTCTGACTTATGGGCCAATTAAGTTGACGCGTATGCAAGATTTTTTTAGTTATTATATACGTCGACAAACGATTCTACCAAACGTAGCCGTTGGATGTCAATCCAATGGCCGTCGTGTTTCTTCAATCTCTGATCTTCTTGCTCCAGCCGCCAAATCCAGCGCCGGCGGGACCGCCTGCTCCCGCCTCCCGTACAGGCCTCCCGGGCCCCTACTACTCCCACCGCTGGCCAGGGCATCCCTCTACTCACCCACATCCCCTGTTATTCTGCGGCGACGGCAGCCTCACACCATAGTCCAACCAGTGAACCCTCGTACTCCTCTCCGCGTGGGCATCCACTTCCGCGTCTTCCCCGGCTCCGCGTCGTCCCCTTCCTAGGCCTCGCCGTCATCCACCGCCTTGGTGCTCTCGGCGCGGCCTGGTCAACATGGTCAAGGAACGACTTCCATCGGAAGAGTACTGTCGTGGAGAGGTTGACAGCTGGGTCCACGGCAGCCGCAAGGAAGTGTCTCCTTATTACGCGGAAAATAATTATTCCTCCACCTGACAGCAGGGACCCACCGGACGGGCCACCGTATTTCATGAAAAAAACGTTTCCCCCCTGACAGCTGGGACCCACCAAACGGGCCACCGTATTTCACGAAAAACGTTCCCCCCGCTGTCAGCTCGGACCCACCGGAAGTGCCTCCTTATTGCGCACAAAAAATGAATACTCCCCTGCTAGCTGGGACCCGGTATAGTGGGAGGCTGACTTGTGGGCCTACTAAGTTGACGGGGACGGAGGGCTTTGTGAACTTAGTCAATATGCACGATTCTAGCTCCATTGACCGTACGATGTCCATCCAACGACCGTAGTGCTTCTTCAACCTCTGGTCTTCTTGCTCCAGCCGCCCAAACCAGCGCAGGTCGTGCCTCGTGCTCCTGCCTCCCGTGGCCGGCTGCGATGCCGCGGAGGCCTCACCGCCCCCTACTACTCCCACCATTGGCCAGGCCATCCCTCTACTCACCCACACCCCCTGTTATTCTGTGACGACGACAACCTCACACCGCAGCTGAACTAGTGAACCCTCGTACTCCTCTTCGCGCGGGCTTCCACCGCCGCGTCTTCCCCAGCTCTGCGTCGTCCCCTTCCTAGGCCTCGTCGTCGTCCACCGCCCAGGTGCTCTCGGCACGGCGTGGTCAACGTGGTCAAGGAACGACTTCCATCGAAAGAGTACTGTACGTGGAGAGGCTGACATCTGGGTCCACGGCCGCACCAAGAAAGTGCCTCCTTATTACGCGCAAAATAATTATTCCTCCACCTGACAGTGGGGACCTACCGGACGGGCCACCGTATTTCGTGAAAAAAAATGTTTCCCCCTGACTGCTGGGACCCACCAGCTACATCTCCGCACGCAAGGAAGTGCGTCCGGGAAAAAAACGATTCGCTCCCCTGACTGTTGGGACCCACCAGCTACATCTTCGCAGGCAAGGAAGTGCCTGGCAGTCGGGACCCACCTGGTGGAAGCGTACGTAGCGTTGTCATTCTGGTCGCGAACGTGTACGTACATACTGGTCGATGTAGAGGCGCGCACGTGTCGTAGTAGAGGTGCGCACGTAGCATGTACACGTACGTACAGTGGCAAGTGTGCAAGAAAGAAAATACGGCCATGTACTCACATACGGGCAGGGTCTCGAACGCCTACTCGCGCATACGTACGGCAGGGCTCGTGTACATGGCTGGGTCGGAACGGAGAAACAGTTTTGTCGTCGTGTTCATAGGGAGCCAACCGGCTGGGTCGGAACGGAATGTGTCGTCGTGTTCATCGGGAGGGCTTGGACGGAACAGCCGATGGAAATGAGGCCTGGCGTACCGCAGAACGGAGGAAACGGCCTTGTGTTTGACCGGCCACGTTCGAAACAGGATCCTGTTCATCGGGAGGGGTCTGGCGTACCGCAAAATGGAGGAAACGGACCTCCTACGGTCGAAATGGGGGTCCTGTTGACCGGGAGGGGTGTGGCGTACCGCAAAACAGAGGAAACGGACTTGTGTTGGAGCGCTACGATCGAAACGGGGGTCCTGTTGATCGGGAGGGGTGTGGCGTACCGCAAAATGGAGGAAACGGACTTGTGTTGGAGCGCTACGGTTGAAACGGGGGTCGTGTTCATCGAGAGGGGTGTGGCGTACTGCAAAACGAGACTCCACGGGATACTGTTCATCACCACCGTCGACCCCCTCCAGCCTCCACGGGCTACTGTTAATCCACTATCGACCTCCTCCAGCCTTCACCTGCGACTGTTCAGCCTCCACCGCGCGCTCCTCCACCGGCTACTGTTCAACCAGCCCTCTGCACGGGCTCCTGTTCAAGCACCCCTCCACGGGCTCCTATTCATCCAGCCCTCCACCGTCTACTATTCATGCAGCCCTCCACGGGGTGGTCCTGTTCATGCAGCCCTCCACGGGGTCCTGTTCATGCAGCCCCACCCGGCTCGATCGAACGGGGTCCTGTTCATGTAGAGGCAACACCACGGGGTCCTGTTCAACCACCCCCACTGGGAACTGTTCATCCAAACCCCTCGAGCAACGCTCACTGTTCATGCACAGGCAGCATCGATCGGCTTCAGTTAGTAGCAGTAGCGAAGGAATCGCTCGATCGGGTTCAGTTAACAACCATCGATCGATTGCTCGGGTTCAGTAACGCATAGCCTACAGTGCAATCGCTCGGGTTCAGTTAGAGCCCAACGCCTCGCTCGGGTTTAGTTAGAGCCCAACGCCTTGCACCCACGCGCGTGCGTGTACGAGAGAAACGCGTATCGCTCGGCCCTGACCACCAACCGTAACCGGGAACACCCCAATATTTTCCTCTCCCTCGCTTCTACCACGGTTTTTTCCGTCATGGACGGCCCAAAGAATGTCATGCAGCTGCGTCTCCAGCCCGCCCAGGACGAAAATCCCATTTTCTGTCATGATTTTTTGTCATAGAAGTAGGACCCCACCTCATCTATGATGATACCGTGTTTTGTCACAATTATTGTCATAGAAGTGTCATAAGTATGACAGAAAAAAGTTTCATTCGGACCAAAATGTCACATATGTGTCTTTTTTGTAGTGCCAGGCGCAGACCCTGAGCATAAATAAATGAAGCGCTGACGCCCTAAGTTTTAGCATGCATGCTAGGTAGAGTATCTTTCTCTGTTGGGGTTGATAGTGCTTGACGTCGGCTAACCCCTAGCATAGAGGTCGAGTTTGCGTCTCTCTGTTTCCTTTCCGTCCTCTTGTTCGCAGGATGCGTGGACATTTCTGCTTGGCCGTTTGGAAGAAAGAGAACGAGCCGACACTGCGACCCCGGCAAAACCAAGGTTGCCGGGGGCTGCACGACCAAGGGTCAAGCCATGGCAAGACAAAGTTGCCGGGAGATACAAGTACGGATAAGTCTTTCATTCCCCACTCCTTACTTCCGTATAAAACTTGAACGTACGAGGCTTCATTCGCTCTTATGACATCATGCTCCCTTTTTTCCTTGTGTCCAACAAACTTTGTTTTGGACCGGAACTCGGTAGTAGTGTGATGGGAAGGGAGCAGACGAAGGGCCTAATCCTACCCTACTCCTACTTCCACCAAGGGCGTGAATACGGTCGAGCTATGGAGCGGGGGG
>LR738711.1:742202202-742304076 GCA_902687465.1 Secale cereale
GGGGGGGGGGGGGGGGGACGGCAAGGCCTGTTGCCGGGGCACGATGTTTATGTTAAGATAACAAGGATTCGTTCCTTGGTGTGGCTCCTGCCCGCGCACAAAGAACCCGGCAAAACACCCTTCTCTTCATTAATGTGTTGTAAACAAGTACAATTCTTACGGACTGCATACATGAGCGAGCGGGTTACAAGATCTAAACCTTACAAAGGCCCATAGGCTTAAAGACTGAAAAGAGATAAGATGACTGTAATCCCTTTCTTGTCCCTCTCCTCAGGAAATGGAACAAGATGGCAAAGGGCACAAGGAGCACCTAGGCGAAGCTCGAGCAATAGAAAGCACCAAGAGAACATCCCGGTGGCTGTCCCGAAGAAGGCTGGCGATGATGGCGCCGGGAGAAGAGTCGAAAGATGGGGTAGTGGGCCGGCAAGGCACGAGTTGATGCCCGCGTACTCCGACATGATGACCGCCGCCCACCTTCTTTGTATTCTCTGGCCTCCCAACGCTAGCCGCCCAAGGAGGCGACCACGAGAAGTTCGAGGGGCTGGCGGTGCAGATGACGGTGCTGCCAGCATCGCCAAGGGATGGTGTATCCGCTACCTAGTCGGACCCGTCATCCTCCCGCCCGCTGCCCACGTCATCGTTGTCGCTGTCTGTGTCCTCCCCATCTCTCTCGCTCGGGGAGGAGTTTTCATCGTCGGTCGAGCTCTCCGCACAGCACCCTACCCTGTGTGCCGAGCGCCCGAAGACCTTGACGGAGAGCAGATCACTCTCCACTAACCTGAAGTAGAGGACGCGCCCCTTCATCAAGCAGTGGGCACGCTGCTACTTCTCGAGCTTGCGTTGTATTCCCTCGAAGAGGAAAGGGAGATGTAGCACAGTAGTGTAAGTATTTCCCTCAGTTTTTGAGAACCAAGGTATCAATCCAGTAGGAAACCACGCGCGAGTCCCTCGCACCTGCACAAACAAATAAGAACTTCGCAGCCAACGCGATAAGGGGTTGTCAATCCCTTTACGGTCACTTACGAAAGTGAGATCTGATAGAGATGATAGTTTTTGTTTTTGGTATTTTTGTTCATAAGAACAAAAAGTAAAAGTGGTAAAAGTAAAGTAGATGTAGATTCATATGTTGAGAATAGACCCGGGGGCCATAGTGTTCTCTAGTGGCTTCTCTCATGATAGCGATATTCTACGGCGGTTAAACAAATTACTGTCGAGCAATTGATAGAAAAGCGAATAATTATGAGACTATCTAGGCATGATCATTGTATATAGGCATAACGTCCGAGACACGTAGACTAAAACGATTCTACATCTACTACTATTACTCCACACATCGACCGCTATCCAGCATGCATCTAGTGTATTGAGTTCATAAGAATAGAGTAACGCCTTAAGCAAGATGACATGATGTAGAGGGATAAACTCAAGAAATATGATATAAACCCCATCTTTTTATCCTCGATGGCAACAATACAATACGTGCCTTGCTGCCCCTACTGTCACTGGGAAAGGACACCGCAAGATTGAACCCAAAGCCAAGAACTTCTCCCATTGCAAGAACTATAGATATAGTAGCCAAACCAAACCTATAATTCGAAGAGACTTGCAAGCATATTATGAGCACACATAAAAAGTTCAGAGAAGAACCAAATATTTCTCGTAGATAATCTTGATCGTAAACTCACAATTCATCGGATCTCGACAAACACACCGCAAAAAGAGATTACATCGAATAGATCTCCTCGAAGACCGAGGAGAACTTTGTATTGAGATCCAGAGAGAGAGAAGAAGCCATCTAGATACTAGTTATGGACTCGAAGGTCTGTGGTAAACTACTCACAACTCATGGTGAGGGCGATGATGATGATGATGAAGAACTCCGTGATGGATCCCCCTTCGGTGGAGCTCCGGAACAGGCTCCAAGATGGGATCTCACGGGAACAAAAGGTTGCGGTAGTGGAATTAGGGTTTTCTCTCTGTTGCTGATGGTTTCGGGGTACGTAGACTTATATAGGAGGAAGGAGGACACCGGGGGAGTCACGGGAGCCCCACGAAGCAGGGGGCCCGCCCTGGGAATGGGGCGCGCCCCCCACCCTCGTGGGCAGACCGTGGCTCTTCTAACGTGGTTCTCAAGTTCTACGTGCGTGATTTTCTCCAAAAATATCTCTCGCGAAGGTTTCATTCCGTTTGGACTCTTGATATTCTTTTTCTGCAAAACCCTGAAACAGGCAAAAAAACAACAATCTGGACTGGGCCTTTGGGTTAGTAGGTTAGTCCCAAAAATGATATAAAAGTGTATAACAAAGCCCATTAAACATCCAAGACTTCATAAATAATAGCATGGAACAATCAAAAATTATAGATATGTTGGAGACGTATCAAGCATCCCCAAGCTTAATTCCTGCTCGTCCTCGAGCAGGTAAATGATAAAGAAAGAATTTTTGGATGTGGAATGCTAACCAACATAGTTTTTCAATGTAATTCTCTTAATTGTGGCATGAATGTTCAGATCTGAAAGATTCAAGATAAAAGTCTATATTGACATAAGAAATAATAATATTTCAAGCATACTAACAAAGAAATCATGAATTCTCAAAATACTATGGCTAAAGAAAGTTATCCCTACAAAATCATATAGTCTGGCAATGCTCCCTCTTCATCACACAAAATATTCATATCATGCACAACCCCGATTTCAGCCAAGCACTTGTTTTCATACTCTATTCTTTCAAACCTTTCAACTTTCACACAATACATGAGCGTGAGCCATGGACATAGCACTATGGGTGGAATAGAGAGGTGGTTGTGGAGAAGACAAAAGGAGGGAGATAGTCTCACATCAACTAGGTGTATCAACGGGCTATGGAGATGCCCATCAATAGATATCAATGTGAGTGAGTAGGGATTGCCATGCAACGGATGCACTAGAGCTAAAAATGTATGAAAGCTCAACAAAAGAAACTAGTGGGTGTGCATCCAACTTGCTTGCTCACGAAGACCTAGGGCATTTGAGGAAGCCCATCGTTGGAATATACAAGCCAAGTTCTATAATGAAAATTCCCACTAGTATATGAAAGTGACTACACATGAGAGTCTCTATCATGAAGAACATGGTGCTACTTTGAAGCACAAGTGTGGAAAAAGATAGTAGCAATTGTCCCTTCTCTCTTTTCTCTCATTTTTTGGAGGGGCTTTCTCCCTTTTTTTATTAACCCCTCTCTATTTTTTTGGCCATCTCCCTTTTTATTGGCCTTTCCTCACATGGGACAATGCTCTAATAATGATGATCATCACACTTTTATTACAACTCGATACTACAACAAGTATGACTCTACATGAATGCCTCCGGCGGT
This sequence comes from Secale cereale, assembly GCA_902687465.1. Classification (NCBI taxonomy): domain Eukaryota; kingdom Viridiplantae; phylum Streptophyta; class Magnoliopsida; order Poales; family Poaceae; genus Secale; species Secale cereale. The sequence continues at coordinate 742,205,556 of LR738711.1, forward strand.
GTACCGGGATGTGCAATGAATCAAGAGTGACATGTATGAAAAATTATGCATGGTGGCCTTGCCACAAATACGATGTCAACTACATGATCATGCATGGCAATATGACAATATGATGCGTGTCATATGAACGGAACGGTGGAAAGTTGCATGGCAATATATCTCGGAATGGCTATGGAAATGCCATAATAGGTAGGTATAGTGGCTGTTTTGAGGAGGGATATATAGTGGGTTTATGGTACCGGTGAAAGTTGCGCGGTACAAGAGAGGCTAGCAATGGTGGAAGGGTGAGAGTGCGTATAATCCATGGACTCAGCATTAGTCATAAAGAACTCATATACTTATTGCAAAAATTTACGAGTTATCAAAACAAAGCAATCAACGCATGATCCTAGGGGGGAGGTTGGTAGGAGTTAACCATCGCACGCCCCCGACCTCCACACAAAGGTTGGCATTTTACAAATACCTCATGCTCTAACTTCGTAACATAGTGGTTCACCATACGTGCATGCTACGGGAATCACTAACCTTAACACAAGTATTTCTCAATTTCATAATAACTCCACTAGCATGACTCTAATATCACTATCCTCATATCGCAAAACAATTATCAAGCATCCAACATCTCATCATATTCAATGCACTTAGTGTGGAAGTTTTTACTACATTGACATTGGATGTCTATCATGTGAAGACTAATTTTTTATCCTAAACACATTACCATGCTGTTTTAATAGACTCTCAATAGGATATAAGTAAAGCATGAGAGTTCAACAATTTCTACAAAATATAACCACCGCCGTGCTCCAAAAGATAAAAGTGAAGCACTAGAGCAAAAACTATTCAAGTCAAAAGATATAAGTGAAGCACATAGAGTGTTCTAACAATTCCTAGGCCATATTTAAATCTCTCAAATAGGTGTGTCCAGCAAGGATGATAGTGACAAACTAACAAACAAACACTCAAATTATACAATACGCTCCAAGCAAAACACATATCATGTGGTGAATAAAAATATAGCTCCAAGTATAGTTACCGATGGATGAAGACGAAAGAGGGGATACCTTCCCGGGGCATCCCCAAGCTTAGGCTTTTTATTATACTTGAATTTTACTTGGGGTGCCATGGGCATCCCCAAGCTTAGGCCTTTTCTACTCTTTGTTCCATAGTCCATCAAAGCAATACTCAAAACTTGAAAACTTCACAACACAAAACTTAGACAAAAATTCTCGTGAGCTCCGTTAGTATAAGAAAACAAATCACTAGTCAAAGATGCTGAAATGAATTCATTCTTTGTTTATATTGGTGTTAAACCTACTGTATTCCAACTTCTCTATGGTTCACACTTGCCAATACTACTCATAGATGCATTGAAATAAGCAAACAACACACAAAAAACAGAATCTGTCAAAAACAGAACAGTCTGTTGTAATCTGCAGGTTTCGTATACTTCTATAACACCAAAAAATTCAAACTAAATTGTTAAACATGAGGAATTTGTCTATTAATTATCTTCAAAAATAATTAACTAAATAGCACATTCCAGTAAAATCTGACGACCATTCTAACGAGCGCTAACAATTCCATTTTTCACATCAAGATCACATAAACTTCACACACATCTTCCCAAAGGTTCTACTTGGCACAAACACTAACAAAACATGAAAGCACATCTAAACAGAATCTAGATGCAATATTTATTCCCTAACAGCAACAAAAACAAAAAATATAAAATTGGGTTGCCTCCCAACAAGCGCTATTGTTTTACGCCCCTAGCTAGACACGATAGAAGATAAGTCTAGGTATTGCTATCTTTGGAAGGCAATCCATAGGTGGCTCTCATGATAGATTCATATGGTAACTTTATTTTATTTCTAGGAAAGTGTTCCATGCCTTTCCTTAACGGAAATTGGAATCTAATATTTCCTTCCTTCATATCAATAATTGCACCAATCGTTCTAAGGAAAGGTCTACCAAGAATAATAGGACATGAAGGATTGCAATCTATATCAAGAACAATGAAATATACGGGCATATAATTCCTATTGGCAACAATAAGAACATCATTAATTCTTCCCATAGGTTTCTTAATAGTGGAATCCACAATATGCAAATTTCAAGAATAATCATCAAGCTCACGGAAACCTAGCAAATCACACAAACTTTTTGGGATAGTGGAGACACTTGCACCCAAATAACACAAAGCATAGCATTCATGATATTTTATTTTTATTTTAATAGTAGGTTCCCACTCATCATAAAGCTTTCTAGGGATAGAAACTTCTAACTCAAGTTTTTCGTCATTAGATTGCATGAAAGTATCAACTATGTGTTTGGTGAAAGCTTTATTTTGAGTATAAGCATGCAGAGAATTTAGTACGGATTGTAAGAGGGAAATACAATCAATCAAAGAGCAATTATAATAATTGAATCCCTTGAAATCCAAAGTAGTGGGTTCATCACTATGCAAAGTTTTAATTTCTTCACTCCCACTTTTAGCAATTTTAGCATCAAGATCTAAAAACTCCGAATCATTGGGGCACCTTAAAGCAGAATCATCTCCAATCCTACCATCATCAAGATTTATACTAGAAAACAAGGATCTAATAGGAGACACATCAATAACTTTCAGATCTTCATCTTTATTTTCATGATGACTAGAAGAACACGCTTTAATATAATCTTCTCTTTTAGCACGCATCCTAGCGGTTCTTTCCTTGCATTCATCAATGGAAATTCTCATAGCTTTGAGAGACTCATTGATATCATGCTTAGGTGGGATAGATCTAAGTTTCAAAGAATCAACATCAAGAGTAATTCTATCCATACTTCTAGCCAATTCATCAACCTTAAGCAATTTTTCTTCAAGCATAGCATTGAAATTCTTTTGCGAAATCATAAACTCCTTAACACTATTTTCAAATTCAGAAGGCATCTTTCCATGAGAGTTATTGTAGAAATTACTATAATTATTAGAGGAATTACTAGGAGAAGGCCTAGGATTAAAATTCCCTCTATTAGCATTGTTACCAAAATTATTCCTACCAACAAAATTCACATCCAAAGATTCATTGCTATTCTCAATCAAAGAGGACAAAGGCATATCATTAACTTCAGAAGAAGCACTCTTAGCAGCAAATAATTTCATAAGTTCATCCATCTTTCCATTCAAAACACTAATCTCTTCAATAGCATGCACTTTTTTACTAGTAGATCTTTGGGTGTGCCATTGAGAATAATCAACCATAATATTATCTAGGAGTTTGGTAGCTTCTCCTAAGGTAGTTTCCATGAAAGTGCCTCCCGCGGCCGAATCTAAAAGATTTCTAGAAGCAAAATTCAAGCCAGCATAAAAGTTCTGAATAATCATCCATAGATTCAAACCATGTGTAGGGAAATTATGTATCATCAATTTCATTCTCTCCCAAGCTTGTGCAACATGCTCATGATCTAGTTGCTTAAAATTCATAATATCGTTTCTAAGAGAGATGATCTTAGCAGGAGGGAAATACTTAGAGATAAAAGCATCTTTGCACTTATTCCACGAATCAATACTATTTCTAGGCAAAGAAGAAAACCAAGTTTTAGCACGATCTCTAAGTGAAAACAGAAATAACTTCAATTTAACAATATTGTTATCTGTATCCCTTTTCTTTTGCATATCACACAAACCAACAAAGTTGTTTAGATGGGTAGTGGCATCTTTACTAGGAAGGCCGGAGAATTGATCTTTCATGACAAGATTCACCAAAGCAGCATTGATCTCACAAGATTCAACATCTGTAATAGGAGCAATCGGAGTGCTAATAAAATCATTATTGTTGGTATTGGAGAAGTCACACAATTTGGTATTGTTCAGAGCCATAGTGATTGTGACGCCCGGATAATCAAGCTACAGTAATCCCCTCCTAATGTTGCCATGTGATCATATCTTAATTTGATAAACCTCACTTTGGTCCAAACCGAATTCAAATTCAAAGTTAAAATAAAGTCAAATTATTATTTCTTCAAACGGTAAAACAAAAATGTTCGGTCGGTTACAAATATTCACTAGGTAATTAACAGGTAGGAACCAACTAAAATGGATTTTTAAGTTTCCCCTAGAAATAATTACAGTGGTCAAGCAGCACCTATTATGCCCTTTAAAATATGAACTTATTTTACAACAATTCCCAGTGACCCAAACTTTTTGGACAACACCCAAAATATCAGTAGGTAATTATGTGAGGAGTTTAAATGTTAACTAAAATCGCTTAGTACCTAAACTAAGTACAAAACAGTAGCTACATGAACAAAACAGTAAAGTAAATGGAAAGTACTAGTAGAAAGAAAGAAACCTAATCTACTAGGCCAATTGGCCACCTAACTAAAACTGGCCCAACCCACCCTGTTTTCCCCTTCCTCCTGCTACAGAGAGCAGAGGGGATCGTGGAGGCCATCCATGGCACGTCGGCCAGGTGCCGGCCATCCACGGCCTTCCCCATCGTCTACAAGACCAGGGCGCCGCTCCCCCAAACCCTAAATCCCGATCCCCACTCTCCCCTCGCGCCCCCACCTCCCTCTCTCGATCTGGACAGGGGCGCCGCCAGCGCTCACCATCGACGCCGTGCCCGACGCCGCTGCCCACAACTCCTCCCCCGTCCTCGTCCTTCGACCCCGACCTCCGACGCCCGAACGACCAAGACCAGACGTTCTTCGCCGCCCTTGCCGTCCCAAACAGATCCGACTGCTCCACCATGTTGCCGTCGTCGGTGCCGCCTCGCCGGATCACCCAGACTCTTCCCCGAGCCCGCTGCCACTCCCCTATAGCCCGCCGTGAGCACCTCCCTCCTCTCTCCGCAGCCCAGCTCACCCTGTTGGCCGCGTCATCCCGCGTTCGAGCGCTTGGCCCTCCCGGCCTCGCCGCCTCCGCCTTAGCCACTACCGTCGCAGCCCCGCCTCTGCCTCCGTCGTTGCTGCTACGGCTCCGCCTTGCCACTCGCCGTGCGCCCATGCTATGCTGCTGCTCCGGCACCGCCGCTGCGCACGCTCGCCTTCGGCGCCCCTGGGCGCCCCGCTATGCCGCTGCTGCCGCCGCTAGCGCCCCGGGTCCCCGCGCCGCTCCGCCTCAGCTAGCGCCAGCCGCCGCGACCTCGCGCGGCCCCGGCCCCTTCTGCCGTTGTCGCCGGCCGCCTCTGCTGCTCGCCCGCCGTCGCGCGACCATGGCTGCAGCCACCGCGCGCCGTGCGCAGCCCCGCTCCAGAACCGCCGTACTCCGCCCCGGCGACCAGCGCCCGCCGCCTGCATCCCCGTGCACACCCCGCGCCGCCCTGCCTTCCTCGTTTGCTCGTCGTGGCCGCGCTCCGGCGAGCCAACCGCGGCGTCCCGGTTGGCTCCGCTCGAGGCTGGCCCCATTCGGGCGCCATGTCCGGCGCCCCGGTTGGCTCCGCTCGAGGCTGGCCCCGTCCGAGCGCCCAAGTCCAGCGCCCGTAAACCCCACACCCGCTTGGGCCCTTGGCCCTTTGACAGTCGGGGCCCACCCCAGAAACTTACAAAAAAAGATTAAAAATAATACGAATAAATAAATAATTAAATAATTAATTACTCAATTAACTTAATTAATACTGTTAAATTAATCTAATTAACCATGTTAATTAAACTTAATTATCTAATTTGCTAAACAGTCAATGACATGCGGACCCCACATGTCAGTTTGACCAATCAACTGACCGGTTGACTAATGACGTAATGCTGACGTCATGGTGACGTCATTAATGTAATTTAAAATTAAATTAATTTTGTAAATTCTAGAAAATGAATAAAACTTTGAAAATTAATATAAAATAATGTATAACTCGGATGAAAATAATTTATATATGAAAGTTGCTCAGAACGAGGAGACGAATCCGAAGACGCGGTCCGTTCGTCCGCCACACATCTCTATCATACCGAACATGCAACATTCCCCCTCTGTTTCATCTGCTCGAAAATGCCTAACACCGGGAATACTTTCCCGGATGTTATTTCCTCTTTGCCAGTATCACCGAGCACTACGTTAGGTCACCTCTAGCACCACGTTTTTCCATGTTATGCTTTGTGACGCTATTGTTTGCTCTGTTATTTATTTGTTTCCCCTTCGTTGCTTATTTTCGGTAGACTCCTATACCGTGATAGACCTCGAGACCATTGATGCATTGGTGTTCGACTACGACTACGCTTCTGAAGATTCCTTTCGTCGGTAGAGCTTCCAGGCAAGCCCCCCCTTGATCACCAGATATCTCATATTCTTCTCTCTACTGCTTGCATTAGAGTAGTGTAGCATGTTACTGCTATCGAATAATCCTATTCTATTGCATAGCCTCTCATTGTTCCTACAACTGTTGATACCTTTACCTGCTATCCTAATGCTTAGTATAGGATGCTAGTATTCCATCAGTGGCCCTACATTCTTGTCCGTCTAACCTGCTATACTATCGGGCCGTGATCACTCGGGTGGTGACCACGGGTATATACTATACTATTACATACACATGATGATGATTCGGATATGGGGGCTGAAGGGGCAGGTGGTTCCACACAGGTAGTGGTGGGCCTGGGTTCCGGGCGGCCCCTTGATGGTTACTTTGTGGCGGAGCGATAGGGCGGGTTGCGACCACCTAGGAGACAGGTGGGCCTGGCCCTGGTCGTTGTCCGCGGTTATTTCATAATAACACGTTTAACGAGATCTTGGTATTTGATCTGAGTCTGGCCATTGGCCTATACGCACTAACCAGCTACATGGGAATAGTTATGGGCACTCGACATCGTGGTATCAGTCGAAGCCTTCTTGACGTCAGCGACTGAGCGGCGCGCGCCGGGTTGGACCGCGTAATGTAACTTCCTTAGTAATGGAAGTTGCTAGGTCTACTCACCAGCCGCCCTCGCAACGTGCAGGTGTGCATTGGGCGATGGGCCTAGACCCCCGTGCGCTTAGGGTTTAGACCGGCGTGCTGACCTCTCTGTTGTGCTTAGGTAGGGCTGCGACGTGTTGATCTTCCGAGGCCGGGCATGACCCTGGAAATTGTGTCCGGCCAAATGGGATTGAGCGTGCTGGGTTATGTGGTGCACCCCTGCAGGGAAGTTAATCTATTCTAATAGTCGTGTCCCTCGGTAAAAGGACGACCCGGAGTTGTACTCTGACCTCATGACAACTAGAACTGGATACTTAATAAAACACACCCAGACAGTTCCAGATATAACTTGGTGGTTGCTCTCTCACAGGGTGATGTGCGGGAGGATCGCCGGGTAGGATTATGCTATACGTTGTTACTTGGTGAACTTACCATCTATTCTATTCTACTACTGCAAGACGGAGGCTGCCAGAAGCGAGGATACTTGTTACTTCCAACTACTCTCTTCTTCTGCTGCAAGATGGATGTTGCTAGAAGCGTAGTCTTCGATTGGATTAGCTATCCCCCTCTAATTCTGGCATTCTGCAGGTTAGCCCACAGATATTGCCCCATTACACATATATCATTGCATATGTAGTGTAGATCCTTGCTTGTGAGTACTTTGGATGAGTACTCACGGTTGTTTTGCTCCCCCTTTTCCCCCTTTCGTTCCTTCTTCTCGGATGATGCAACCAGATGGTGGAGTCCAGGACCCAGAAGATCCCGAAGATGTTTCTACGTGGAGTTCGGCTTCGAGGAGTAGTTAGGAGGTCCCAGGCAGGAGGCCTGGCCTTTTCGATCGTTGCTATATTTGTGCTAGCCTTCTTAAGGCAAGCTTGTTTAACTTATGTCTGTACTCAGATATTATTGCTTCCGCCGACTCTTGTGTTTTCGAGCTGATGTATTCGAGCCCTCGAGGCCCCTGGCTTGTAATATAAAGCTTGTATTATTTTAATTTGTGTCTAGAGTTGTGTTGTGATATCTCCCAGTGAGTCCTTGATCTTGGTCGTACACATTTGCGTGCATGATTAGTGTATGGTCAAATCGGGGGCGTCACAGTGATAAGCAAGCAATCTAACACACAAGCAAACAAGAAGCAAGTGAATGATAAACACATGGCAGAAGAAGGGCAAATAAAACGGCAAGGGTGAAGTGGGGGAGAGGAAAACGAGAGGCAAATAAATGTAATGCGAAGGATAAGGGTTTGTGATAGGTACTTGGTATATGACTTGCGTAAGCCTCCCCGGCAACGGCGCGAAAAATTCTTCTTGCTACTTCTCGAGCTTGCGTTGTATTCCCTCAAAGAGGAAAGGGAGATGCAGCACAGTAGCGTAAGTATTTCCCTCAGTTTTTGAGAACCAAGGTATCAATCTAGTAGGATACCACGCGTGAGTCCCTCGCACCTGCACAAACAAATAAGAACTTCGCAGCCAACGCGATAAGGGGTTGTCAATCCCTTTACGGTCACTTACGAAAGTGAGATCTGTTAGACATGATAGTTTTATGTTTTTGGTATTTTTGTTTATAAGAACAGAAAGTAAAAGCGGTAAAAGTAAAGTAGATGTAGATTGATATGTCGAGAATAGACCCGGGGGCCATAGTGTTCTCTAGTGGCTTCTCTCATGATAGCGATATTCTACGGCGGTTAAACAAATTACTGTCGAGCAATTGATAGAAAGCGAATAATTATGAGACTATCTAGGCATGATCATTGTATATAGGCATCACGTCCGAGGCAAGTAGACCGAAACGATTCTGCATCTACTACTATTACTCCACACATCGACCGCTATCCAGCATGCATCTAGTGTATTGAGTTCATAAGAAGAGATTAACAACTTAAGCAAGATGACATGATATAGAGGGATAAACTCAAGCAATATGATATAAACCCCATCTTTTTATCCTCGATGGCAACAATACAATACGTGCCTTGCTGCCCCTACTATCACTAGGAAAGGACACCGCAAGATTGAACCCAAAGCCAAGCACTTCTCCCATTGCAAGAACTATAGATCTAGTAGGCCAAACCAAACGAATAATTCGAAGAGACTTGCAAGGATATTATGAGCACACATAAAAAGTTCAGAGAAGAACCAAATATTTCTCGTAGATAATCTTGATCATAAACTCACACTTCATCGGATCTCGACAAACACACCGCAAAAAGAGATTACATTGAATAGATCTCCTTGAAGACCGAGGAGAACTTTTTATTGAGATATAGAGAGAGAAGAAGCCATCTAGATACTAGCTATGGACCCGAAGGTCTGTGGTAAACAACTCACAACTCATGGTGAGGGCGATGATGATGATGATGATGAACTCCGTGATGGATCCCCCTCCGGTGGAGCTCCGAAATAGGCTCCAAGATGGGATCTCACGGGAACAGAAGGTTGCGGTAGTGGAATTAGGGTTTTCTCTCTGTTGCCAATGGTTTCGGAGTACGTAGACTTATATAGGAGGAAGGAGGATACCGGGGGAGTCACGGGGGCCCCACGAGGCAGGGGGCGCGCCCTGAGAAGGGGGCGTGCCCCCCACCCTCGTGGGCAGCCCGTGGCTCTTCTGACGTGGTTCTCAAGTTCTCCGTGCGTGATTTTCTCCAAAAATATCTCTCACGAAGGTTTCATTCCGTTTGATATTCTTTTTCTGCAAAACCGTGAAACAGGCAAAAAAACAGCAATCTGGACTGGGCCTTTGGGTTAGTAGGTTAGTCCAAAAAATGATATAAAAGTGTATAAGGAAGCCCATTAAACATCCACGACTTCATAAATTATAGCATGGAACAATAAAAAATTATAGATACGTTGGAGACGTATCACACGCGCGAAGGTCTTCCACCCCCGGCGGAGGAGCATTACATGAAGAGCGGGGAACTTGGTGTTCACCCACATGGCGCCATGGCAACACCCCTCCATGTGAAGCCTCAACCTCGATGGTTGGTCGACCTCCAACACCCTCGCAAACACTTCAGGAAGACGGAAGCGACTGCGTGGCGGCTCGCGCAGTTGCAAGATGAACTCCAGCGTCGTGTCCCTGACATGGCCGCGTGGGGAGGCAAGAGGAGACGACGGAGGAGATGGAGACGGAGATGATGACGATGCAGGTGTCTCCCAACCTCGTCCGCCTCTGCCTCGACCGCCTCGCTGACCACGACCCTGGCCGGTGCCTCTACCTCCAGCATGACCCTCGTCCTGGGCATCCGATTCTTCCTTGACCGTCGCCGCCCTCTGATGGGAGGACGACCTGGTCGCCTCCGCACAGGCACGGCCACGACCACGCCCTCTCGGCATATCTTGGGACGAAAGGGAATCGAACTGGAAGAGGATGAGTGGAGGGGTGAGAGGCGTCGTCCCTCTCCCCGCCCTTTATAGAAGGGTGACCGCCTGAATCAACCAGTCCAAGCGCCGGAGGCACAAGAAAACAAGACCGACCCACTGCTCCAATCAGCGGCGCCCGGGGCCCCCTGTCCCGGCGTTAAAGTTCGCACCCTCTGCGTCCGCCGCCTGCCCTCCCTGATGGATGAGGGGCACGTGGCGGGCAGATCGGGGTTCAGATGGTGCGTGGTAAGACCGTTTTCACACCCCGTGAACATGGGGCGACCCGTGTCCACTTAGTGAATGAGTCGCGCCCCCGCAACTTACACTATTTTTATGAGGAGAACGCGAACCGTATCTTCACTATTGGGAACCACGAGATGACGCGAGCATGATGCGGTCATCCCGCGCACGACCCCCACGTCAGCGCAAAATCATGGGGAAGTGCAACCACCGGAGGAGTTACTGCAATAAAAAGGATCCAACACCACTGCCTGTGCACCGCTCTGGGCCTAGCCCAACAAAGCATCATGCTTATGTATGACCCAGGGCCGGGGGCTACTGTCGGTGTACAAAAGTAGGGGCGCTCTTTTATACCCCTTACTTGTGCACGGGCAGTCAGAGCCACACATGCGACCACACATAACCAAGCAGAGGAGGGAAGCCAGAGACACAAAATTACCAGAGCAACGCCAAGACGGTGGTGCAAGAAGGCCAAGCAAGAAAACAGGCTCTCCCCCGACAAGCCTCTTGCCGGGGCGGCCTGCGCACCCCGGGCAAGAACCCTTGCCGGGCAACTCACCCAAACGCCTCCGTTGCAGCCACCCTTGAGCCTAGGAGCTCCAACATCATCAGTGGCATTGGAACCAAGGCTCGGGAGGTGCCCACGGGATGGCATGCAGATCTTCGTAAAGACAAAGGTCTATGACTCCCAAGATGAGAATCAGAAGACAAAGCAATCGCAAGGCTCCTTGTCGAGGATGCCCACGAGGCCCCGACAAGGCTCCTCGCCGAAGACACCCCGAGGCCCCGGCAAGCCTCTTGCCGAGGATGCTTACGGAGGCCCCGGCAAGACCCTGGCCAGGAACAAATGCAGGACCGCGGCAAGCCCTTGCCGCCCCAGCTCGGAGGCCGACCCACTAGCCCAGGCAGATACCCACGTGGCAGTACGTGGTTCCTGGTCCAGCTAGTCAAGCACCTGCGTGGTGGCATGCAGATCTTCGTGAAGACCCTGCCACCATGCCATCTCAGTTGCCTGCCCCGCTGGCCTGGACGCGCATCGCAACCAGACGGAGCGGCCACGGATGGAACGAGCCTCGTTTTCGTCCCTGATAAAGCAAGTGGACACCTAAGTAGCGCACTTAATGTGTCTTGTCCCGTAATGGCATGAGATAAGCATGTGCACTGTAAATCTTTCCACCTCATGTGTGCCACCGTGGCAGCCCCTTTGGACTATAAAAGCAGGCCTGAGGCATACTAGCGAAGGATTCAGATCTTTTGAGCAAGACATGCATCGTAACTAGTTCAAGAACTCAAGAACACTCAAATACACACCAAAGTAGGACTAGAGTATTACGCGTTCTCGCGGCCCGAACCTGGGTAAATGATCCTTGTACTGACTCTTAGAAGGGATTCCAGTGATCCCATAGGTGTCGTTTCCACCGACACGTACCTACACAAACAAATAAGAACCTTGCAACCAACGCGATGAAGGGGTTGTCAATCCCTTCTCGACCACTTGCAAAAGTGAGATCTGATAGAGATAATAAGATAAATATTTTCGGTATTTTTGGTATATAGATTGAAAGTAAAGATTGCAAAACAAAATTAAAGTAAAGGTAAATAGTTGATGGAAGATTTATATGATGGAAGATAGACCCGGGGGCCATAGGTTTCACTAGTTGCTTCTCTCAAGATAGCAGATTTCTATGGTGGGTGAACAAATTACTGTCGAGCAATTGATAGAAAAGCGCATAGTTATGAGAATATCTAGGCATGATCATTGTATATAGGCATCACGTCTGTGACAAGTAGACCGAAACGATTCTGCATCTACTACTATTACTCCACACATCGACCGCTATCCATCATGCATCTAGAGTATTAAGTTCATAAGAATAGAGTAATGCTTTAAGCAAGATGACATGATGTAGAGGGATAAACTCATGCAATATGATATAAACCCCATCTTTTTACCCTCGATGGCAACAATACAATACGTGCCTTGCTGCCCCTGCTGTCACTGGGAAAGGACACCGCATGATTGAACCCAAAGCTAAGCACTTCTCCCATTGTAAGAAAGATCAATCTAGTAGGCCAAACCAAACTGATAATTCGAAGAGACTTGCAAAGATATTTAAATCATGCATAAAAGATTCCAGAGAAGAATCAAATATTGTTCATACATAATCTTGATCATAAATCCACAATTCATCGGATCTCGACAAACACACTGCAAAAATAATTACATCGAATAGATCTCCAAGAAGATCGAGGAGAACTTTGTATTGAGATCCAAAGAGAGAGAAGAATCCATCTAGCTAATAACTATGGACCCGAAGGTCTGTGGTAAACTACTCACAACTCATCGGAGAGGCTATGGTGTTGATGTAGAAGCCCTCCGTGATCGGTTCCCCCTCCAATGGAGCTCCGGAACAGGCCCCAAGATGGGATCTCACGGGTACAGAAGGTTGCGGCGGTGGAATTAGGGTTTCATGGTGCTCTCAGATGTTTTCAGGGTATGAGAGTATATATAGGCTGAAGAGGCATGTCGGTGGAGCAACAGGGGGCCCACGAGGGTGGGGGCACGCCCCTGCCCTCGTGGTCGCCTCGTTTCTTCCCTGGTGTGTACTCCAAGTCTTGTGTGTTGCATTTGTTCCAAAAACGACTCTCCTGAAGGTTTCATTCCGTTTGTACTCCGTTTGATATTCCTTTTCTGTGAAACATTGAAATAGACAAAAAACAACAATTTGCACTGGGCCTTGGGTTAGTAGGTTAGTCCCAAGACTAATATAAAAGTGTATAATAAAGCCCATTAAACATCCAAAACAGATAATATAATAGCATGGAACAATAAAAAATTATAGATACGTTGAAGACGTATCAAGCATCCCCAAGCTTAATTCCTGCTCGTCGTCGAGTAGGTAAATGATAAAAATAGAATTTTTGATGTGGAATGCTACCCAACATAATTCTCAATGTAATTTTCTTTATTGTGGCATGAATGTTCAGATCCGAAAGATTCAAGAAAAGAGTGTAATATTGACATAAGAATAACAATACTTCAAGCATACTAACAAAGTAATCATGTCTTCTCAAAATAACATGGCCAAAGAAAGTTCATCCCTACAAAATCATATAGTTTGGCTATGTTCCATCTTCATGACACAAAATACTCAAATCATTCACAACCCTGGTTTCAGCCAAGCAATTGTTTCATACTTATTTTTTTCAAACTTTTTCAACTTTCACACAATACATGAGCGTGAGCCATGGATATAGCACTACAGGTGGAATAGAGTGGTGGTTGTGGAGAAGACAAAAGAGGAAGATGGTCTCACATGAACTAGGCGTATCAATGGGCGATGGAGATGCCCATCAATAGATATCAATGCGAGTGAGTAGGGATTGTCGTGCAACGGATGCACTAGAGCTATAAATGTATGAAAGCTCAACAAAAGTAACTAAGTGGGTGTGCATCCAACTTGCTTGCTCACGAAGACCTAGGGAATTTGAGGAAGCCCGTCGTTGGAATATACAAGCCAAGTTCTATAATGAAAATCCCCACTAGTATATGAAAGTGATAAAACAAGAGACTCTCTATCACGAAGATCATGGTGCTACTTTGAATCACAAGTGTGGAAAAAGATAGTAGCATTGTCCCTTTTTTTGGGCCTTCCTATTTTCTTTGGCCTTTCCTTCTTCTGTTTTCCTTTTTTATTTGGGACAATGCTCTAATAATGATGATCATCACACTTCTATTTATTTAAAACTCTTTGATTACAACTCGATACTAGAACAAGTTATTACTCTATATGAATGCCTCCGACGGTGTATCAGGATGTGCAATGAATCAAGAGTGGCATGTATGAAAAAATATGCATGGTGGCCTTGCCACAAATACGATGTCAACTACATGATCATGCATGTCAATATGACAATGATGAAGCGTGTCATAACAAACGGAATGGTGGAAAGTTGCATGGCAATAGATCTCGGAATAGCTATGGAAATGCCATAATAGGTAGGTATGGTGGCTGTTTTGAGGAAGGTATATGGTGGGTGTATGGTACCGGCGAAAGTTGCGCGGTACAAGAGAGGCTAGCAATGTGGAAGGGTGAGAGTGCGTATAACCCATGGACTCAACATTAGTCATAAAGAAATCACATACTTATTGCAAAAATCTACAAGTCATCAAAACAAAGTACTACACGCATGCTCCTAGGGGAAGGGTTGGTAGGAGTTAACCATCACACGATCCCGACCTCCACACAAAGGATGTCAGTCAATGGAATACTTCATGCTTCAAATTTGTCACATAACGGTTACTATATGTGCATGCTACGGGACTTGCAAACCTCAACACAAGTATTTCTCAAATTCACAACTACTATACTAGCATGACTCTAATATCACCATCCTCATATCTCAAAACAATCATCGAGTATCAAACTTCTCATAGTATTCAATGCACTTTATATGAAAGTTTTTATTATACCCATCTTGGATGCCTATCATATTAGGACTAAATTTATAACCAAAGGAAATTACCATGCTATTCTAAAAGACTCTCAAAATAATATAAGTGAAGCATGAGAGATCAATAATTTCTATAAAATAAAACCACCACCGTGCTGTAACAAGATATAAGTGAAGCACTAGAGCAAAACTATCTAGCTCAAAAGATATAAGTGAAGCACATAGAGTATTCCAATAAATTCCGATTCATGTGTATCTCTCTCAAAAGGTGTGTCCAGCAAGGATGATTCAGGTAAACTAAAAAGCAAAGACTCAAATCATACATGATGCTCCAAGCAAAACACATATCATGTAGTGAATAAAAATATAGTCTCAAGTAAAGTTACCCATAGACGAAGATGAAGAGGGGATGCCTTCCCGGGGCATCCCCAAGCTTAGGCTTTTGGTTATCCTTGAATTTTACCTTGGGGTGCCCTGATAATCGCCAAGCTTAGGCTCTTTCCATGCTTTGTTCCATAGTCCATCAAATCCTTACCCAAAAACTTGAAAACTTCACAACACAAAACTTAACAGAAAATCTCGTGAGCTCCATTATTATAAGAAAACAAACCACCACTTTAAGGTACTGTATTGAAATCATTATTTATTTATATTGGTGTTAAACCTATTGTATTCCAACTTCTCTATGATTCATAGCCCCCGATACTACTCATAGATTCATCAAAATAAGCAAACAACACATGAAAAACAGAATATGTCAAAAACAGAACAGTCTGTAGCAATATGTAACTTTCGAATACTTCTGTAACTCTAAAAATTCTAAAATAAATTGGTGGACGTGAGAAATTTGTCTATTAATCATCTAAAAATAATCAACTTAAAAGAACTCTCCAGTAAAAAAATGGCAGCTAATCTTGTGAGCGCAAAAGTTTCTGTATTTTACAGCAAGATCACATAAACTTCACCCAAGTATTCCCAAAGGTTCTACTTGGCACAAACACTAATTAAAACACAAAAAAACATCTAAAAAGAAGCTAGATGCATTATTTATTACTAAACAGAAGAAAAAGCAAATAAAATAAAATTGGGTTGCCTCCCAACAAGCGCTATCGTTTAACGCCCCTAGCTAGGCATGATACAAGAATAGATCTAGGTATTGCCATCTTTGGTAGATAATCCATAAGTGGCTCTCATAATACATTCATAAGGTAATTTGATTTTCTTTCTAGGAAAGTGTTCCATGCCTTTCCTTAACGGAAATTGGAATCTAATATTTCCTTCCTTCATATCAATAATTGTACCAATCGTTCTAAGGAAAGGTCTACCAAGAATAATAGGACATGTAGGATTGCAATCTATATCAAGAACGATGAAATATACGGGCACATAATTACTATTTGTAAAAATAAGAACAACATTAATCCTTCCCATAGGTTTCTTAATGGTAGAATTCGCAAGATGCAAATTTAAAGAACAATCATCAAGTTCATGGAAACCTAACATATCACACAAAGTTTTTGGAATTGTGGAAACACTCGCACCAAAATCACACAAAGCATAGAATTCATGATCTTTAATCTTAATTTTAATAGTAGGTTCCCACTCATCATAAAGTTTTATAGGGATAGAAACTTCTAATTCAAGTTTTTCTTCATAAGATTGCATTAAAGCATCAACTATGTGTTTGGCAAAGGCTTTATTTTGACTACTATAAGCATGAGGAGAATATAGCACAGATTGCAACAAGGAAATACGATCTATTAAAGAGCAATTATCATAATTAAATCCCTTGAAATCCAAAATAGTGGGTTCATTGCTATGTAAAGTCTTGACCTCTTCAATCCCACTTTTAACAGTTTTAGCATCAAGATCTAAAAACTCCGAATCATTGGGACGCCTTTTAACTAAAGTTGACTCATCTCCAGTCCCATATTTATCAAGATTCATATTAGAAAACAAGGATTTAATAGGAGACACATCAATCACTTTTAGATCTTCATCTTTATTATCATGAAAACTAGAAGAACACACTTTCACAATGCAATCTGTTTTAGCACGCATCCTAGCGGTTCTTTCTTTGCACTCATCAATGTAAATTCTCATGGCTTTGAGAGACTCATTATTATCATGCTTAGGTGGAATAGATCTAAGTTTCAAAGAATCAACATCAAGAGTAATTCTATCCACGTTCCTAGCCAACTCATCAATCTTAAGCAATTTTTCTTCAAGCAGAGCATTAAAATTCTTTTGCGAATTCATAAATTCTTTAACACTAGTCTCAAAATCAGAGGGCATCTTATTAAAATTTCCATAAGAGTTGTTGTAGGAATTACCATAATTATTAGAGGAGTTACTAGAGAAAGGCCTAGAATTAAAGTTTCCTCTATAAGCGGTGTTACCAAGATTATTCCTACCAACAAAATTCACATCCAAAGATTCATTATTATTCTCAATCAACATGGACAAAGGCATATCATTAGGATCAG
Source organism: Secale cereale (assembly GCA_902687465.1). Lineage (NCBI taxonomy): Eukaryota > Viridiplantae > Streptophyta > Magnoliopsida > Poales > Poaceae > Secale > Secale cereale. The sequence goes on from LR738711.1 coordinate 742,222,962, forward strand.
AAGAAACACTCTTAGTAGCAAATAATTTCATAAGTTCATCCATCTTTCCACTCAAAACACTAATCTCTTCAATAGGATGTACTTTTTTACTAGTAGATCTTTTGGTGTGCCATTGAGAGTAATTAACCATAATATTATCTAGGAGTTTAGTAGCTTCTCCGAAAGTGATTTCCATGAAAGTGCCCCCCGCGGCTGAATCTAAAAAATTTCTAGAAGCAAAATTCAAGCCAACATAATTTTTTTGTATAATCATCCATAAGTTCAAACCATTTGTAGGGCAATTACGTATCATTAATTTCATCCTCTCCCAAGCTTGTGCAACATGCTCATGGTCCAGTTGCTTAAAATTCATAATATCGTTTCTAAGAGAAATAATCTTAGCGAGAGGAAAATACTTAGAGATAAAGGCATCTTTGCACTTATTCCATGAATCAATACTATTTCTAGGCAAAGAAGAGAACCAAGTTTTAGCACGATCTCTAAGAGAAACGAAAATAGCTTCAATTTAACAATATCATTATCCGTATCTCTCTTCTTTTGCATATCGCACAAATCAACAAAGTTGTTTAGATGGGTACCGGCATCTTCACTAGGAAGGCCGGAAAATTGATCTTTCATAACAAGATTTAACAGAGCAGCATTGATTTCACAAGATTCAGCATCGGTAATAGGAGAAATCGAAGTGCTAATAAAATCATTATTGTTGGTATCAGAAAAGTCACACAATTTAGTATTGTCTTGAGCCATAGTGACGAACAAGCAATTCAACACACAAGCAAACAAGAAGCAAGCGAAAAGAGGCGAACGGAAAAAAGGCGAATAAATCGGCAAAGGTGAAGTGGGGGAGAGGAAAACGAGAGGCAAATGGCAAATAATGTAATGCGAGGGATAAGAGTTTGTGATGGGTACTTGGTATATGACTTTTGCGTAGATCTCCCTGGCAACGGCGCCAGAAATTCTTCTTGCTACCTTTTGAGCTTGCGTTGTTTTCCCTCGAAGAGGAAAGGGTGATGCAGCACGGTAGCGTAAGTATTTCCCTCAGTTTTTGAGAACCAAGGTATCAATCCAGTAGGAGACTACGTGTGAGTCCCTCGTACCTACACAAACAAATAAGAACCTTGCAACCAACGCGATAAAGGGTTTGTTAATCCCTTCTCGGCCACTTGCAAAAGTGAGATCTGATAGAGATAATAAGATAAATATTTTTGGTATTTTTGGTATATAGATTGAAAGTAAAGATTGCAAAACAAAAGTAAAGTAAAGGTAAATAGTTGATGGAAGATTTATATGATGGAAGATAGACCCGGGGGCCATAGGTTTCACTAGTGGCTTCTCTCAAGATAGCAAATTTCTACAGTGGGTGAACAAATTACTGTCGAGCAATTGATAGAAAAGCGCATAGTTATGAGAATATCTAGGCATGATCATTGTATATAGGCATCACGTCCGTGACAAGTAGACCGAAATGATTCTGCATCTACTAATATTACTCCACACATCAACCACTATCCAGCATGCATCTAGAGTATTAAGTTCATAAGAACAGAGTAATGCTTTAAGCAAGATTACATTATGTAGAGGGATAAACTCATGCAATATGATATAAACCCCATCTTTTTATCCTCGATGGCAACAATACAATACATGCCTTGTTGCCCCTGCTGTCACTGGGAAAGGACACCGCAAGATTGAACCCAAAGCTAAGCACTTCTCCCATTGCAAGAAAGATCAATCTAGTAGGCCAAACCAAACTGATAATTCGAAGAGACTTGCAAAGATATTTAAATCATGCATAAAAGATTTCAGAGAAGAATCAAATATTGTTCATAGATAATCTTGATCATAAACTCACAGTTCATCGGATCTCGATAAACACACCGCAAAAAGAATTACATCGAATAGATCTCGAAGAATATCGAGGAGAACTTTGTATTTAGATCCAAAGAGAGAGAAGAAGCCATCTAACTAATAACTATGGACCCGAAGGTTTGTGGTAAACTACTCACAACTCATCGGAGAGGCTATGGTGTTGATTTAGAAGCCCTCCGTGATCGGTTCCCCCTCTAGTGGAGCTCCGGAATAGGCCCCAAGATGGGATCTCACGGGTATAAAAGGTTGCGGCGGTGGAATTAGGGTTTCGTGGTGCTCTCGGATGTTTTCAGGGTATGATAGTATATATAGGCTGAAGAGGCACGTCAGTGGAGCAACAGGGGGCCCACGAGGGTAGGGGCGCGCCTACCCCCCTGGGCGCGCCCCTGCCCTCGTGCCTGCCTCGTTTCTTCACTGGCGTATACTCCAAGTCTTTTGTGTTGCATTTGCTCCAAAAACTACTCTCCCGAAGGTTTCATTCTGTTTGGACTCCGTTTGATATTCCTTTTCTGCGAAACACTGAAATAGGCAAAAAAATAGCAATTTGCACTAGGCCTTGGGTTAGTAGGTTAGTCCCAATAATAATATAAAAGTGTATAATAAAGCCCATTAATAAACATCCAAAACAGATAATATAATAGCATGGAACAATAAAAAATTGTAGATACATTGGAGACGCATCAGAAACCCTTCAAATATAACTCAAGGCAACCATTAGTCCATACAGATTGCCATGAATTACCAAAACCAAACATGGGGGCACCACATGTACTTTCAGTCTTGTGTGCCAAACAATTGGATCTCGGCTTAGTGGGCCTTTAGGGGCTCTGCCTGGCTGGAGCCTCTTCAAGAGATATTGCCGCTTCCTGGAGCTCTCCTGCCCCAGGCTCAGATTCTTCTCCTCACGAGCTCGTGGTGAGAACCCTCGGCCCCACTGTCCCGGCATGATGGTGCGCTATGTGTCAATATGTGAAATAGGTGTGGTCTTCGACAGGGCCAACGAAGGTGCCTGGGCGGCGGTCGTGCCCCGGCTATGGTCACCGCTGTCTGTCTCCATTGCCAACGTCCTACGCATCCCCGTCGTGTTTGGATGCCCCGTCGAACGAAAGCTAGTACTATAAGCACGAAAAATAAAAAGCACGCCGTAGACGTTCGAACGAGGCGCATATCGGCTAAGAGCATCTTCAACAGGCGTGCATCGCGTGGCGAGCTAAAAAGCATTTACAGCATCGGAATAGGCTGTTTTTTTGCGCTGCGGAGCGCTGGCTCCAGCGACCGCGGTAAAAAAATGCGCGCGCGCGCCGCTCCAGCCGACGCTTGCAATATGTTCATTTTGGAGACAATATGGTGATATTTCAAACATCACAATAAGACATAGCATAGTTTAAATCACACAACCAAGTTCACGACATCAATAAAAGTTCAAAATCATGCAACATCACATCATCATCCAACCAACTTCATGACATAAAAGTTCACACAAAGAAATGGCACATCAACAATCATGCCGCATCCTCATCTTCATCGTCCTCTTCCTCCGATTCTTCACCCTCATCCGAAGACGGTTCGTCCTCCTCCTCTTCATTGTGCCGCGCATTATCATCATGGGGAGCTTAGAATGTGTTGGTAAGATCTCCAATGGCATCAAGCAAAGGTGGCACACCGGAAGACATGCGTCCACCCATGTCACTCGAAGGTGCTCCCATGCCTCCCATGAGAGACACAAAACTCATGCCTCCCATCGTAGCTCCGAAGCCACCCATGCACCCCATGCCCCCCATGATAGCTCCAAAGCCACACATGCATCCGATGCCGCTCATGGTAGCTCCGAAGCCACCCATGCTGCCCATGGTAGAATTGCCACCCCTGCCTCCCATGGCCATGGCTCTTTTTTGGACCAAGACTTCTTCATGGGCAAGATCAACGTACTCCTTTTGCTTCTCATCGAGGGTAGATGTGTCCATGAAGAACAAGTACTTCTCCCATTCCAACAATCTAGTTCGCTCCTCCATGACCATTTATTCCCCTCTAATGCCACCTTCCTCTCATCGACCGCCGCATCTTGGTTCCTTGCCATCTTCCTCACCTCGTTCACTTCCTTTCTTGCGTTCACAATAGCTTCCATATCATTTTTTAACTCATCATCTCCTTTCCTCTTCTTCTTTTCTTTTGCGTCTTTCTTGCCTCAGTTTGGTCTTTTTGGCTTGGAATACACAACCGAGTTTGGTGTAGGGCTTCTCTTTCCGTCATCACTTGATGCATCCTCATCATAATCATCCAAATCAATAGTTCGCTTGTGTTTGTTGCTCTCTGAGGGAGTCCTGGATTAAGGGGTCCTCAGGTCGCCGGATTGCTCGTTATGGGATGGACTGGTGGGCCGTGAAGATTACCACTGAAGGCTATCTCCCGTATCCGGATAGGACTCCCATATGTGTAAAATAGAAAGTTTAGAGTCCGGGTGTAATACTTTCCTTCCTTTGCAAGATGGTCATGTACAACCCTAGGTCCCTTCGGTGCATATATAAACCGGAGGGTTTAGTCCATAGAGACAGCAATCACAATTGCATAGGCTAGACTCCTAGGGTTCTACCCATTACGATCTCGAGGTAGATCAACTCTTGTAACCCTATATTCATCAAGATAAATCAAGCAGGAAGTCGGGTATTACCTCGATCAGGAGGCCCTGAACCTGGGTAAAACATCGTGTCCCCAGTCTCCTGTTACCATCGACCCTCGGACGCATAGTTCGGGACCCCCTACCCGAGATCCGCTGGTTTTGACACCGACATTGGTGCTTCCATTGAGAATTCCATCGTGTCATCGACAGAAGGATTAATGGCTCGCTTCGTCATCCACGACAGCGCCAACATTATGGGAATTTTTCTCCCCGGCCAGCTTTTCGTGTTCGGCGGCTTCGTGCTTCGAGCCAACATGGAAGGCCACCTCGAGCAGGTTGACAGCTACGCCCCTGGTCGTCAGATTAGATTTGGAAGCTCGAACTACATTGCTGACATCCGTCGAGATTTGATCTTCGACGAATTCGCACCTATGGAGGCTTCTCCCTGCCTCCGTGATGAAGATGTTTTAGATCTATAATCGGACCCCGTCCAGGGGACAACACCTGTAACAGCTCTGGCCCTAGATCTAGAGCAGAACGCTTCATCCGAGGATGGGAAGATCAACCCCGCCACGGAAACTGTAGATTTAATGGCGCTCGAGCCGCTCACAGACCCAGCATTGAGAGGGACTCCCCCCGTCGCCGGAGAACCGGACTCATCCCTGTTTGCGAGTTTCGAACTTTCGGGAGCCACACTTCTTGGGCCCAATCGAGTGGTTGTCACCGAACTCTGCCCCATAGATGCCCGAACATACGTCCAACACTCAATCGTAAACAAAGCGCTGGACTTACTAAAATCCCTCACCCTAGCAGAGGATTCCCAGCCGAACTACGCCCAGTTTGAACTAGGGGCTGAGGACATGGAATTTTTCTTCCCACCCACCACCCACTTGGTAGCAACGATTGAAGACTTAACCGATCTACTAGATTATGCTTCCGAAGACATTGACGGGATGGACCAGAACGTCGAAGCCGATCTAAGTGCAAACCCACCTGTAACCGGGCGATGGACAACTACTTCCACATACGATGTATATATGGTGGATACACCCAACGGGAAGGAAGATGATGGCGACACAAATCCAGAGCATGATAAGCCCGTAGACGAACCTCCTAAACGCTGACGTCAGAAACGTCGATCCCGATCCCGTAAAGGGAAGGAGAGTAATATTGTCATTGAAGACGATGACGATCCGGAACAAGCCGGTGACCCCGTGGAGCCCTCGGTGGAGGGGGACGAACGAGAAGATGGCGAACACAGTACTGAACCAATGGTCGATCACAGCGACGCCGAAGACAGCAATTATCAACATGTCTCCGAAGAGGACGTCAGCCTGGGAGACGAAGAATTCATCATCCCAGAAGAACCACTCGAACAAAAGCGTTTTCAACAATACCTCATTGCTACAGCAAGGAGCCGAAGAAGCAGCAGCAGCGGCTTAGAGCCGAACATACGCTCAATGAGAGATGGAATGAAGTGCTAGACGTTGAAGAAATATACGGCCATTAGCGCCAAACAAAGAGCTATCCCAAACGTAAACTATTGCCCTAGTTCGACGACGAGGCCCTTGCGCCAATTTTGCCGAAGTACGAGCAATCCGACCAACCAGACCGACTACCTCGTGGATGAGACAAAGCGGCCAACAATGCTGTACACCAGCCTGCACCTCCTCACCATAAAGTAAAGGATACAACGGCTCAGGGCCATAAGTACGATCTACGTCAGGACCTAAATAAAAAGCTGGCCAGGCCAGATCGATCTACGGATCAAGGGAACGTGCTCCCACACGAGTCGGCGGCTACCAAGCCAAACACGCTGTTCACAATCAAGTTCGGAACCAACACCGAACACATACACACACACACATCGTCCGAATTACACCACAATATCGCAAAATACAGGGGTGTCGCACACCCTCTATGCTTCACCAATGAAGTTATGGATCACAAATTTCCAGAAGGGTTTAAACCCGTAAACATCGAGGCGTACGATGGAACGACTGACCCCGCTGTATGGATAGAAGACTTTATTCTTCACATCCACATGGCTCGTGGAGATAACCTCCACGCCATCAAATACTTACCTCTCAAGCTAAAAGGGCCAGCTTGCTACTGGTTTAATAGCCTCCGAGAGAACTCCATTGGAAGCTGGGAAGAGCTTGAGGATGCTTTTCGGGCTAACTTTCAGGGGACTTATGTCTGCCCCCCGGATGTTGATGATCTAAGTCACATAATCCAGCAACCCGAGGAGTCAGCCCGCAAGCTTTGGAATCGGTTCTTAACTAAAAAGAACCAAATTGTTGGCTGTTCAGACGTTAAGGCCTTAGCGGCATTCAAACACAGTGTCCGGGACGAGTGGCTGGCTAGACACCTCGGTCAAGAGAAGCCGAGGACAATGGTAGCCCTTACTACACTCATGACCCGCTTTTGCGCGGGCGAGGACAGCTGGCTAGCTCGTAGCAGTAATAGCACCAGCGACCCTAGCACCTCCGAAGTCAGGGATGGCAATGGCAAGCCACGACGCAATAAGAAAGCACAGATGACACGGTAGTGAATGCCGGATTCAGTGGCTCTTGGCCCGGTCAACGGAAGAAGCCATACAAAGGCAACAGGGACAAACCATCTAGCCTCGACAAAATACTAGAAAGGCCTTGCCAGATTCATGGCACCTGTCGTGGAAATAACACGGCAGATGTCCGGTTTAACGGACTTGATGATGGAACCATCGCACGGGTTAGCTTGAAGGGATTCATAGCACACAAAGGACACAGAGGGTTTATACTAGTTCGGCCCCTTCGATGAAGGTAAAAGCCTACGTCTAGTTGGTTTGGTATTGCTTGGGCGTCGGATTACAGGGAGCGGATCGCTTGCCTATAGTCTCGACGGGTTGATTCTTGCTTGTCCCTGAACCGTCGCCGGGTTGTTTCTTTATATAGAGGCGATGCCCGGTCCGGTTTACAGAGTCCCGAGGCCGGCTCATACTCGTGTCCGCCTCGGTCTCTGTCTTTTCTTCCTTATCTCTCAAGTTACATCATCGGGTGGTTTACAAACCATAACTATGTACATGGGCCCTAAGATCTCATGGGCCGTAGCCTTTACTAATTATTATAACCAAACATTTTATAATAAACCGGTTTATACTAGCCGGTTCATACCTGCTAGTCATATCCCTGACATTAGGCCCCAGAATGATTTGAACTTGTTCACATCAATCTTCTCAGTCTTGCATAATTTTCTTATGTGTCTTCTCATTTCTTGTAAACCGGCGCTGACGTCATCCTCGAGAATCACTTAATCTGTCCGTGACATCACTTCCGCATTTAATGTCGTGAGCTGTACCATAGCTTTGTTTAAGGGTTATCCCGAAAATCGAGGCGTCAAAGGATCTTTATCCGATCCTTTGCCTCCTCGAATCCCGCACATGTCGCTTCGGATCTGACTTTCTTCTATAAATACTGTTGTCCCCATCTGTTATTCTCTTCCGCTCCTTTCTTCTTCCTCCGTCACCCGAGTTCAAGACGCCATTGACGCCCGAGCTCGAACCGCCGCCGTCGACCGCCGAGCCCAAACCTTCGCCGGCGACTGCATCAACCTGAGCTTGACCAGAAAGAACTCCTCAGCCGCTTCTCAGGTACTCCATCTTCTTCCTCTTTGTAGTCCTGTAACCTCTAGGGTTCTTGCTCGCGTCTCCGCCATTAGAGCTTTAACGAAAGCTTCACCTTGTTCATCTTGAACACTAGTTTCGCAGAAGCTTTGACCTTTATCTCTAGTTCTTTAGATCTTACTTTTGTTCCGCTAATACATGTTTTAGATCTCGTCACCTACACCCAACCTGTAGATTCATCTGCTCCGCATAAGATCCTTGTATTTTCTTTCCGTATATCTTTGCATTATTTTTCTTTTTCTTGTGTGCTCAGATATGTTCCACCTTTAGCTATTTGTAAAAACCTGTTTCTTCTCCTTTGTAGATCTGTTAAGTATACTCCGGTTTATACTGTCATGCACTGTTCCTGTAAAATTTTAAAGATGAACGCGACGGTTTATCTGTTCCTCTTTTGCTGTCATGAATCGGTAGTAACGCAGCTCCTTTTTATTACCGGGTTAGCCATATCATTAGTCCCTTGTCTAAACCGTTGCGTAATCTTCGTATATATCTTCCGGTTTATACCACTATACTTAAATAATCCGGTCTTTACTTTTACCCTTTCAGTACCTTGTCCTTCTGTTGCAATGGCCAAACAGTTTGTCTCTTGCAACTGGGCTCCTTCCATTGTCACGGAAGAAGATTTAGCCAAAGCTGTGTCAGTTGGCACTTTAGGCCCTCGATCTGTTTTAAAGTGGCGGGCTCCAAAAGGTGAATGCCCTCCTACTCCCAGAGAGGGGGAGGTTATTGTTTTCTTTGATCATATAGCTCGAGGCTTCACACCCCCCGGTTCAAAAAATTTCCGGGATGTACTTGCCGCCTTCCAACTCCATCCTCAGGACATAGGTCCAAACTCTGTCTCCAATATCTGTGATTTCCAAGTGTCTCAGAGGTATATCTGCAAGAAGAACCGTCTGTTGACCTGTTCCGGGATTTCTTTCACCTGAACCGGCGCACTGAATTCACCAGCGGACCGCATCAAGAACTGGGTGGGGTTAGCATCCAGAAAAGGAGAGACGTAGTCTTTCCCCACGCCGCTCTTCATACGCACCCAAAGGATTGGAATAAGTCCTGGTTTTACTGTGTTGACACTTCTCTTGCCGGGGAGAACCCACTGCCGGGTTACCGCGAGCACCGTCTTCCGGAGGATCACCCTTTGCCACAGCGACTTACCTCTGCCGAACGGCCCCGGTTTGCTTCTCAGCTTACTAAACTGAAAGCTTTTATGGCCAACGGTCTAATTAGAACCGATTTTATGCGCTGTTGGCTCTCTTGGAGTATCCTTCCCTTGAGTCGGCGACCACATCTAATGTGCAAGTATTCTGGTAAACCGGACGACCCTCAACGGTTTACCAAGGATGAACTTTCTGAATCGGAGGTTATTGAATCGGCTAAGAAGATGCTCAACGTCACTTTAGAGGATTGCAGCAAAATCGGATTAGCTCCGTATTACAAGAAGAATAAGCTGCCTGCAGTAAGCCTTGCTTTCTTGTATATATTGTTTAATCCGTTTATATAAATCGTCCTCTAACTATCTCTTTTTTGTCCGAATAGGCTAATGATCCTTTCTGGAAAAGAAAAACTCAGGAGAATCCCGGAAAACAAGCACGCCGGAAGACCTTCGCTAATAAGAAGAGAAAAGCAGCTGTAGGCTCTGGCTCTCACGCTGAGGATGACGATCCGGACTCTGAGGTATGAATTAATCCGTCTTTAACTTGCTTGCTTTTACTCTTTCTGTATCTAATGAGAACTTTTTCACAGGAGCTGGCGGAAGGAGATAAACCGGCAGAAGTTGAGGTAACTATCCTTTCTTCCGATTCAGAACCACTTCCACAAAAAAGTCATCGGACAATCCGGAAATATCAGTTTTCTCATCCTTATGCTCAATTGGATCCTAATTTTCTTTTGAAGAAACAACAACACGAAGCTCTTCGCCGGACCACTCGCCATAGTGGTCTTGGAGTGGAATCATCCGGGATTTCTCTAACTCCGGCTCGGAGGCGCCGCTCTGAGGTTATACTCTCTCCAACCCTCCTTCATCCCAAGGCCGGGCTTATCCGCAAACCTCTTAAACCGTCTGACCCTGATTATCAGGAGACTCCACTATCTTCTTCCGGTGAATCGACTGCCACGCAACTTCCCCCACTGAAAACCGTCCCAGGGTAAGTCTTTTTAACTTATCCGGTTTATGATTACATTTTGCTTCATAATCTTAACTCATTTTCCGAACCTCTTCTAGCAAGCCAAAGCCTAGTAAAAAACCAAAGGCCAACAAACCCACTGCTGAGACCACTGTTGATGATCCGGTAGTTGATCCGGCAACAACCGTCCCCCCAGAAGGCGAACCCACAATTCCTCTTGAGAATCCTGCGCCTACACATAATATTTCAATGCTCGACAACCCTACTGCTGATGATGTTCATGATCCGCCAAGTCCTGCCCGGGCCAATTCTCCTCAGATCAATCCGGCATCTCCCAATCCGGTTCATACTACAGCTCCACCAACAGCACCTGCTTCTCCAGAAGTTGAAGTGACTGGCACTGCTTTTACTGCTCCGGCTGAGCCCACTGTTTTAGCCAAACATACAGCTAAAACAGAGAAGCTGTACCAAGAGAAGGGCAAATGGAGTACTGAGATGTCCAGCTTTGCTGACATGAGTGCCCAGGAGCTCTATTCCGGGAACTTGAACCGGCTCCACACCAGCCGAGATTATGAAGCGGGCTTGGTTAACATGATGAAAGAAAAATATGAGGTAATCCTTTCCTTCTGACTTTGTGCTTTTGATATTCTTCTACTTATCTCATAGTAGCCCCCAAGTTCCGGTTTAGCTGAGCGTTGAAGGTGAATCGGAACTTATAACTTTGAACAACTGATTTTACATTAGCCCCAAGTATCAAGTAGATAACTTGGTTATGTATTTGATAATTGTAATAATTTCTTCTGGTACTTCAATTATCCATTAGCCCCCAAGTGTCAAGTAGACAACTTGCTTGTGTGCTTGAGAATTTTGTCTTTGACTTGCTGCTGTTTACTGTTTCGACTGCCCATTAGCCCCCAGTGTCAAGTAGACAACTTGCTTATGTGCTTGAGACTTGTCTGATTTTTACTTCTTATCACTTGATTTTCCTTGCAGGCTGATTTAACCTGGAGGGCTGAAGAAGTTAATGAACTCCGGAACAGACTTACTAAAACGGAGGCTGCTGCTGCTAAGGCCAAGAAAGACTTGAAGCTGAGTTTAAAGACTGCTGAAGAGCTGAAAAAATTCTTTGAAGCGGAGCGGACCGCCTTTGAGGTTCAGAAGAAATATCTGGAAAAGAGGGTCAAAGATGCTGAGGAAGCGCTTAATCCGGTGACTGAAGAGTTAACCGGTTTAAAGCGGCAAATAGAGTTGATGACCTCTGCCGTCTTTGGTAAGTATTCAATCTGTATTCATGTTTTATCCTTGTAATCTTTAATCTGTGCTGGTTTAACTGTTATACTCATATGCAGGGCGCCGTGTCACCCATCTTGGGGATGACTTGCGGAAGAAACTTAAAGTATGTTACACTTTGGTCGAGTAGCTGTATTCCGGCGCTCAAAGGATCATAAGTGCCACATCATTCAGTAAACCGGCCCCTACTACCATCCGAGAAACCTTGCAAAAACTGTCTGTCTTGCCGGTCCGTCTGGAGGAAGTCAAGAAATCTGCTGCTCGAGCCGGTGCCCTCATGGCACTTACCAGAGCGAAAGCATGGGTTCCGGACTTTGATCCGGAAGAGGCTTCAAATGGGTATCCAAATACCAAGGAAGACGGATCAGAATTTACTGCAAAGGATCTTCATATCTTGACAAAAGAGATGTGCCCTCTCACTAGCAAAATTGCGGCCGAGTCAGATTTATCCAGGTATCATCCGGGATATGATTTGCAAAACGAGCGGGTAGATCGGCCGGTTTATGATACTGTCAATCTAATCCCACCAGTACGCCCTCATACCTTCGCTCCAGATATTGAACCGTCTGAGCTCATCAATGAAGAAATGTACTTCCGGGCCTTAACGAAAATCGACGGGTGCGTCCCTGACTTCCAAGCGCTTCAAGAAGAGGAGGAAACTCCGGATCAAGTCAATGCCCAGCCGTCGCAGCAGGAGGGAGCATAGCTCATAGTTTAATGTTGGCAATTGTAGTCTCATTTATCGAACAATCTTTAATCCGTCAGGCTTGCTATGCCTTGTAATAGGATAGCTGATAACATTGTCCGTTTTGATCCGGATATTCCAACTTCTTGTTTTATCATTGCCAGTTTGGTCTAATATGAATTGGCTTATATATCATATGTTCCTGCATATACAATATTTGAAAATATGTCCTAACGGTTTGACCGTTGGACCCATTAAATTGTTCTCATGATATATCAAATAAGTATATACTTATATCATAAACAACTCTATACCTGAGACCAAGTTTGCTCAATACTCTTAATCCGGTAGAATTTAAAATTTCTTGATGAAGACCTTCCTGGATCCAATAACAAACCCGGGCTTGATAAAAGACACCGGTTTATATCATTCCAAAACTTTTGCCCAGAAGTTTGTAGCTTTTTGCCTGACGGATGATCCGGGTTATAATGAGCACCGGCTTATCTCATGCTGGTATTCACGATCCAGACTTTTAACTTTTGTAGATGTGTGGTCAATTTCTTGAATTGTCCCACTCCGGATTAAAGAATCATAACACATAAAGATCAGAAAACATAAATTTGCAAATAAAACCATGTAGTCGAGGCTTTTTACGAGCTGCCAGGCTCAAAGCAAGGTTCAGCCAATCACTGGATGCGGGTAATCCCGTCTTTCCAGAGGGCCGGTCGATGGATGCGGGTAATCCCGTCTTTCCATAGGAACCATAAGAAAAAAAATTAGCCAATCACTGGATGCGGGTAATCCTGTCTTTCCAGAGGGCCGGTCAATGGATGCGGGTAATCCCGTCTTTCCATAGGAACCATAAGAAAAAAATTAGCCAATCACTGGATGCGGGTAATCCCGTCTTTCTAGAGGGCTTCCGTGAAGCGTCCTCTTTGAGACGGATGTGACCTCATGCTCTTCAGGGAGTTTTATTGCTTCTGAGTATATATTTTGCAAAAATCAGTTTTAAACCGGCCGATATGTTTGAAATATAACATATGATAATACATATATGGTTGTCCTCACAAGACATTTGTATTGGAAAAAAGGCTGAGTCCCCGGTTTATCGAGGGTGCCGGTTTATTCATTAATCATAATATATACATAGGATACAGTGGAGTTCATAGCTCAAGTATAGTAGGGCCGTAAGTGGGCAATGTTCCATGGCCTCTTCGTCTCCTCCTCCGATGTCCGTGAGTCCTTGGTTCTCGAACGTCCAGCAGGTAATATGAACCATTGTGCAGATTCTTGCTGACCACAAAGGGCCCTTCCCAAGGCGGGGATAATTTGTGCATATCTGTTTGATCTTGGATGAGCCGGAGTACTAAGTCGCCCTCCTGGAACGTCCTTGTCTTGATCCGGCGGCTGTGATATCTGCGTAAGTCTTGTTGATAAATTGCAGACCGTGCTGCTGCTATATCACGCTCTTCATCCAGCCGGTCCAAACTGTCTTGCCTTGCTTGTTCATTGGCCGCTTCAACATAAGCCGTCACCCTTGGTGAATCATGACGGATATCACTTGGAAGGACCGCTTCAGCACCATATACCATGAAGAAAGGTGTGTAACCTGTGGACCGGTTTGGTGTAGTGTTGATACTCCAAAGAACAGATGGTAACTCCTCAACCCAGCATCCTGGGGTTCTCTGCAAAGGAGTCATAAGCCGGGGCTTGATACCTCGCAAAATCTCCTGATTTGCTCTTTCAGCTTGACCATTAGATTGGGGGTGGGCCACAGAAGATACATCTAAGCGAATATGCTCCCGTTGATAGAATTCTTCCATCTCACCTTGAGATAAATTGGTGCCGTTGTCTGTGATGATGCTGTGCGGAAAGCCAAACCGGAAAATTACCTTTTTGATGAATTTGACTGCCGTTGCCGCATCACACTTGCTCACAGGCTCCGCCTCGATCCACTTTGTAAACTTATCCACTGCCACTAGTAGGTGAGTTTTCTGATCTTGGGATCGTTTGAAAGGTCCAACCATATCAAGCCCCCAAGTCGCGAACGGCCAGGTTATTGGTATCATCCGGAGCTCCTGTGCCAGAACAAGAGCGCGTCGTGAAAACTTCTGACAAGCATCACACTTTCGGACTAAATCTGCCGCATCAGCATGCGCTGTTAACCAGTAGAAACCATGTCGGAAAGCTTTAGCCACCAATGATTTTGAACCGGCATGATGACCACAATCCCCTTCATGGATCTCATGAAGAATCTCACAACCTTCCTCAGCCGATACACATCGCTGAAATGCTCCGGAAATGCTTCGATGATGAAGTTCCCCGTTGGCAATTGTCATGGACTTAGAACGCCGGATTATCTGTCGTGCTTCTATTTCATCGTCCGACAGCTCTCCTCGGCTCAGATATGCCAAATAAGGTAGCGTCCAATCCGGAATAACATGAAGTGCTGCCACTAACTGTGCCTCCGGATCAGGAATAACTAGGTCTTCCTCCGATGGTACTTGTACTGACGGACTGTGCAGCTCATCCAAAAAAGTATTTGGTGGCACCGGTTTACGTTGAGATCCCAACCTGCTTAAAGCATCAGCCGCTTCATTCTTTCGCCGGTCTATGTGATCCACTTGATACCCTTTGAAATATCCAGCAACTGCTTCTACTTCTCGTCTGTAAGCTGCCATGAGAGGATCTCTCGAATCCCACTTGCCTGAAACTTGTTGTGCCACCAGATCTGAATCGCCAAAACACTTGACCCGGCTCAAGTTCATCTCCTTCGCCATCCGTAAGCCATGAAGTAATGCTTCATATTCGGCCGCATTATTAGTACAAGGAAACAATAAACGGAGGACATAACAAAACTTATCACCTCGGGGGGAAGTTAAAACAACTCCAGCCCCCGAGCCTTCCAACTATGTTGAACCGTCAAAATGAATCGTCCAGTACGTAAGATCCGGCTTCTCCTCGGGAGTTTGTAACTCTGTCCAATCATTGATGAAATCCACCAATGCCTGAGATTTTATAGCGGTGCGAGGCACATACTTCAACTCATGTGGGCTGAGTTCAATGGCCCACTTCGCAACTCTACCCGTAGCTTCCCAATTCTGGATTATATCTCCCAACGGCGCTGAACTAACCACAGTTATTGGATGACCTTGGAAATAGTGCTTCAGCTTCCGGTTTGCCATGAACACTCCATATACCAGCTTCTGCCAATGTGGGTACCTCTGCTTGGACTCAATGAGTACTTCACTCACATAATAAACCGGGCGTTGAACCGGGTATTCCTTTCCTGCTTCCTTGCGCTCAACCATGATTGCAACGCTGACTGCCCGTGCATTGGCGGCGACGTATAACAGCAACGGTTCATTATCAACAGGGGCAGCCAATATCGGCGGCTTTGCCAGTTGCCGCTTCAGATCCTCAAATGCTGCGTTCGCCTCATCACTCCATATAAACCGATCTGTTTTCTTCAGCATCTGGTAAAGCGGAATCGCCTTCTCTCCCAAATGGCAGATGAACCGGCTTAATGCTGTGATCCGGCCAGCGATACGCTGAACATCGTTGATGCAGACTGGTTTAGTCAAAGATGTGATTGCCTTGATCTTCTCCGGATTAGCTTCTATTCCTCTGTTTGAGACCAAGAATCCCAGTAGTTTACCTGCCGGAACACCAAAGGCACACTTCTCTGGATTAAGCATCATCTTATAGGCTCGAAGATTGTCAAAAGTCTCCTTAAGATCCTCTATCATCGTCTCCTCTTTCCTTGATTTAACTACAATGTCATCCACATAGGCATGAACATTCCTCCCTATCTGTCCTTTAAGACAATTCTGAACGCAACGCTGATAAGTTGCTTGAGCACTCTTGAGCCCAAAAGGCATAGATACATAGCAAAAAGCACCAAAAGGGGTTATGAAAGCTGTCTTCTCTTGGTCTTTAACTGCCATCTTGATCTGGTGATATCCTGAATATGCATCCAAAAAGCTTAGCCGCTCACATCCCGCTGTAGCATCGATAATCTGATCAATGCGAGGGAGAGCAAAAGGATCAGTTGGACAAGCCTTGTTGAGGTCTGTGTAATCCACACACATTCTCCACTTTCCATTCTTATTTAACACAAGCACCGGATTAGCCAACCACTCTGGGTGGAAAACTTTAACTATGAACCCTGCGGCCAAAAGCCTGGCCACTTCTTCTCCTATAGCCTTGCGCCTCTCTTCGTTGAAGCGATGCATATATTGTTTAACTGGTTTATACTTCGGATCTATGTTAAGGCTGTGCTCAGCGAGTTCCCTCGGTATACCTGGCATGTCAGAAGGCTTCCACGCAAAGATATCCCGGTTCTCACGGATGAACTCGATGAGCGCGCTTTCCTATTTAGGATCAAGGTTAGCGCTGATAGTGAACTGCTTGGACGAATCACCTGGCACAAAATCAACTTGCTTGGTCTCCTCCGCCGATTTAAACTTTAATGCCGGATCATGCTCTGTAGTTGGCTTCTTCAGCGGAGTCATATCTGCCGGATCAACATTATCTTTATAAAACTTCAACTCTTCTGTGGCACATACTGCCTCCGCATAGGCTGCATCTCCCTCTTCACACTCCACTGCTATCTTGCGACTTCCATGAACTGTGATCGTGCCTTTGTGACCCGCATTTTGAGTTGCAGATAAACATAACATGGTATAGCCATAAACTTGGCATAAACCGTTCTCCCGAATAAAGCGTGATAGGGGCTCCGGATCTTGACAACTTCGAAAGTTATCATTTCTGACCTGGAATCATGCTCATCTCCAAAGGTAACTTCCAAGTCAATCTTTCCAACTGGATAAGCCGACTTACCTGGAACCACCCCGTGGAATACCGTGTTTGATTGTCTTAACTTCTTATCCGTTAGGCCCATACGGCGGAAAGTCTCATAGTACAAGATGTTGATGCTGCTACCGCCGTCCATGAGAACTTTAGTGAACTTATAACCTCCCACCTGTGGTGCTACCACCAAGGCCAAGTGGCCCGGATTATCCACCCGCATTGGGTGATCCTCCCTACTCCATACAATGGGCTGCTCTGACCAGCGCATAAATTGCGGTGTTGCCGGTTCAACCGCGTTAACTGCCCGCTTTAAAACCTTCTGATCTCGTTTACACAGACTTGTGGTAAATACATGGTATTGCCCACTACTCAACTCCTTCGGATTACTCTGATATCCGGATTGTGGTTGCTGTTGCTGACGCTGCTGATTACCCTAATTATTGTGATTACCTTGGCCCTGCTGTTGACTGCCTTGGTTATTGTAACCAACCTGATTACGCGGCTGATTGCCCTGGTTATTATAACTTCCTTGACCATTTTGATGACCGGCCCGGTTTTGATAACCATTGTTATTGCCCCTATATCCTGATCCGGAGCTGTTCCCCTGATGACCCGGACCATAGAACCCTGGGCCTGAACCGCCAGTTGGAGGCCTGTCATTAGGATTAAAGCGGCCCATCATTGCTTCCATAAAGGGCCTGCACTCTCTTATAGTGTGTTTTGCTAGTCGTCTGCTCGAGCCATGCTTTGGACAAGGCTGATCTAACTCTTGGTCCCAACTAACATTCCCTCCGCCGGTTTGTTGAGGTGGGTTGCCCCTATTACGCTGAAAACCCTCCTGAACTTGAGTATTGGCCACGAAATCAGAGCCGCTTTCTGCCTTCCGCTTGCCTAAGAAACTCGTATTAGCCGGATTAACCTGCGCCGGTTTACCAGGCTTGTTAACCTTTCCTGCCTTATCTTCCTCAGCTTCTGGATACTTAGTACTGTCAGAGTCTCCGTACTTCACCAGAGCACTCATAAGAGTTCCCATATCATTGCACTCCCGTTTAAGCCGTCCTAGTTTCAACTTTAGAGACTCAAACCGGCAATTATTTTCCAAGATCACTATTGCCGTACTGGGATTGATACCATTCGAGGAATGCAGGATCTCTGATACTCGCCACACCCATGCACTTGTAGACTCCTGCTCTCCTTGCACGCATGCTGCTAAGTCTATTATTGACATCGGCTGCTTGCATGTATCCTTGAAATTCTTGATAAACTGGCGGCGTAACTCCCCCCATGATCCGATTGAATTAGGTGGTAAGCCCTTTAACCAGGTCTAGGTTGTTCCCTCAAGCATCATGGTGAAGTATTTCGCACAAGCCGCTTCATCCACATCCAACATCTCCATGGCCATCTCGTAACTCTCCACCCAAGCCTCAGGAGGTAAATCTGCAGTGTAATTAGGTACCTTTCGGGGGCCTTTAAAATCTTTGGGCAGCTTCACACTCCGCAAAGCGGGGATAAGACACGGCACTCCAAAGGAACTCGTCGTGACTCATGTTTCTGCTGTGGCAGTTTGAACCGGCGTCGTTTGACGGACCTCCTCCCAGGCTCCTGACCTAACCCGGTTTGCATCTTGAGCTTGTGCTTCCGCGCCTGCCGGATTATTCGGTCTGCGCTGATATTGCCTGCGTTCACTGCTAGACACTTCTGGCTCCTCCCAATGCCTAGTGTAACTCCGGATGGGACGTGGTGTTGAATGTAACCTCTCCCTGCTATGAGAATATGCATGTTGCTGCACTAACGCCGTATTAAGTAGCTCCTTAACTCTGCGTGCTTCCAGCGCTACCGGGGACGTCCCCTCAACGGGTAAAGCGGCCAAACGTGCAGCAGCGGCAACAATGTTATCCAAAGGATTTGAATAATGACTTGGAGGGGTAGGTACGTGAGGTGCAGACGTGATCCGCCGATCTTGCTCCGTAGTGGGCTGCTGAACCGGCTCGTCCCTGGCTAGGGGTGCCCTCCGGTTTAACGCCGGATCATTACTGGTTCCAGCCCCAGGCGTCCTGAATAGATCCGTCGCTTCATAAACCGACGGTAGACGAGATTGATATTTTCGACCCCTTACTCCCTGTATAGAGGCCTGCTCCATCCTTAGATGAAAAGCCTGATCATTCAGCTCCGCTTGCCTTATTGCTATCATTGCCTTCTCTGCTTTCAAATCATCCCTTAATCGATCAATCCGGCCTTTTAACTGAAGGAGCTCTGCATCATGTTGCGCCTTGTCTGCTGGAGCTATTACTGCCACCGCTTTAGCTGTGAACTCCTCGATCAAGGTGGATAGAACGTCAGTAGATGAGAGGGCTGGGCCACTCCCTCCTACACCAGTTTCTGCTGTCGCCCCGTTCACCGTGGGCTGCGGCGTAGATTGTGAACCGGCCATAAAAACAGCCACTCGGTTTGGCGGATCAAATGGGTCCGGAATACTGTCTCCGTCGGACTCACCCTCAGACCGGCCGTCCCGCAACTGATACAAAGATTCAGTTTCTCCAGATGAAGATCCGTCATCAGAGTAGACAACTGTTTCACCTCTGGATTCCGATCCGTCATCGGTTTGGACCCCATGAATTGCTCCAACGAACACGCGCTTCATGGCGGGCTGAATCCGGGCCGATCTCGCACGCTGAGCCGGCTCGATGATGTTGGGGAAGATGTCCGGCTCAGGTCCCGGTTCGCTGATCTTGCCGATGAAGACGTGGATGCCGCCAAAGGGAACCCGGTACCCGTATTCGATTGAATCAGCCTCCGGTCCCCAGCCTGCGTCGTCGATGTAGATCCGGCCACGACGACTCTTGGTCATCCGGCCGACCGCATAACCCTTGAGCCCTTCAAAGCTGCCTTTCAAGAACTCGAAACCATCGTGCGGAGGCCCCACGGTGGGCGCCAGGTAGGGGACCGGAGGCCGATTCAATCGAATACGGGTACCCCTGATAAACCTGCAAATCACACCAACCGAAACTGTTGGGTCTTCAGGCAGGCCGGCAAGTTAAACGCCGAACACAAGGGGATAGGACCTCAAAGTGAGGACGAGGATGAACCTCGCCAGGCGAACACTGGGGGGATAGAAGAAATTTGCACCGGAGGTAAAAACCGTGAATATTATCTACTCCACCCATATCCCCAAGAGGGAACGCAAGCGCGCACTCAGGGACGTTTACGTCGTAGAGCCTATCACCCCCAAGTTCAACCCATGGTCGGCTTGTCCGATCACCTTTGATCGTAGGGGTCACCCAACCAGTATACGTCACGGAGGTTCGGCGGCCCTAGTGGTCGATCCTATAATTGATGGATATCATCTTACTCGAGTCCTTATGGATAGCGGTAGCAGTCTCAATCTGATATACCAAGACACTGTCCGCAAGATGGGGATAGAGCCGTCAAGAATTAAGCCCAGCAGCACTACCTTTAAAGGAGTGATACCATGCGTAGAAGCCCACTGCACGGGGTCATTAACACTAGAGGTCGTATTCGGCTCTCGTGATAACTTTCGAAGTGAAGAGTTAATCTTCGACATCACTCCTTTTTGAAGTGGCTATCACACACTGCTCGGAAGAACGGCCTTCGCCTGCTTTAATGTGGTCCCGCATTATGCTTATCTAAAGATCAAAATGCCCAGACCACGCGGAGTCATCACGGTCAACGGAAACATAGACCGCTCCCTCCGAACAGAGGAAGACACTGCGGCCTTAGCAGCCGAAGTCCAAAGCGGCCTATTCAAGCCGAACAGTTCATCGGTCGTCAAGACCACAAACACTGCTAAACGTGTCCGGCCCGCACTACAATGTGGCAGCTCAGAGGAACCTGAGCTCGATTAGCAGTTACGCCCCTATCGATTGCCTAATAAGGTAGTGGCATACGTACCTCGCGTACACAATTACGCCCTTGAAATACCTTGGGCGACGCTGGGGCACACTGCACACAAATAGTCCATAGTTCGGCCTGACCCTATTCAGACTCTAAAACACATTTTCCTTTTTAAGGTTCATTAAAAGAACCAACTTTACTTACGGCTATGCAGGACACTCCAGTCCAGAGTTTGTCTTTCCTTTATTACAGGCGGCCATCATAATTCCCCTCTTCACGGACAAATTACAAAGGAGAAAATGGCACAGACGTGCAGCAGGGCCCCCATTGAGATTTCTTTTTAGATTCAGACTCTGTGTAAACCTTTTCTCTCCTTTTCTTATGTTGGCATGTAAAATGCCCAAAGATGTTATCAGCAGTATCTGTAACCACACGCCTCGCCGTATTAAACAGGATATAAAAGAAGCATTTTGGTTCCAATTTCTCTTGGAGTTCATCTTAGTACCACCTGTGTTCTCTCCCCATGTCAGATTGCCAAGTGTTCCTTAATACCTGGACTTAATACCAGGGGCTGTATTCGGCTTAACACACCTCCAAAGTCCAACACCTATAGGGAACTGTTCGGTGTCCCGAATATCTCATTATATGCATTGGTTCAGAATCATGTCTTGGGTCTATAGTTGGGTTGCCCAGCTCCTGTGTTTGCCACCTTACTTTCCGCATTGTTCGGCTAAGGTAGTAAAGGGAGAACTACTGCGATTATACTTCTGGTTCATTCGGTCAAGTACCTCAGTAGAGAAAGCCGAAAATTAACTGTCATGATAAAGCGAGAGCCGGTCAAGAGATTCGGTGACCTAATGTCATACTACGATCGATAGTGATCTACTCCGTATTATACGAGGGGTTGGTCTTTGCCCAGCCACGTGAAGCGGGCACCATAATTCGGAAAGCCGCACACGCACCAGGGGCTAGTACTTAGCCCCACAAGTCAAGCTCCTATGGCTAAGTGAAAGCAATAAAGCCGCATAGTCTGATTGCCTGATTCTCTTCGTGGACACCTCCTCTATGGACCAAGACGTTGGATAAAGAGTGTTAAACGCGCATTTCCAAACACCCCTGTAATATTTACATGGGGGCTGAAGCCGATGACTAGAAACTTTCAAATTTAAGTAAAACAGATGCACAGGGAAAAATAGTTATAATACAAAAGCGCAATAATTTTATATTCGTCGACACATAAGCTTAGTTGTTACAATCCAAATACAATCACTCAAAGATTATATCCTTTGAGCACTGGCCCTCTACAAGGCGGGCTCCTTCTAGGACATCACCATAGTACCTTTCCGGCTTCCGGTGATCCTTGCCCTCTGGCGGGCCAGCAGTTGCTATCTCCGTGGCCTTCATCTTCGCCCAGTGTACCTTGACACGGGCGAAGGCCATGCGTGCACCTTCTATGAAGGCCGAACGCTTAATAGCTTCGACCCGCGGACTCGCGTCGACGAATCGCTTCACCAATCTAAAGTAGCTACTTGGGATCGGATCAGCGGGCCATAGCCGGGCTATCAAGTCCTTCATGGCCGTACCCGCCATATTATGTAGCTCAACCAGCTGCTTCATTTGGTCGTTGAGGGGCACTGGATGGTTTGGCGCAAGAAACTATGACCAGAACAGCTTCTTCGTGTTGTGCTCCTCCTGGGCTCGAAAGTATTGGGCGGCGGAGGCGATGCTCCTCGGGGGATCCGCAAACACGCCTGGAGAACTCCATAATCGCGTCAGCGCAAGATACCACTGACCTCCGAAGATACTCTGCAAGAGAAAAGTCTTACCAGCTGCTATTTGCCGCGCTTGTTTTATCTCCTCGTGAGCGTTGCGCGACTCACTCCACGCCTCCTTGGCAGCATTGACTGCCGTGTTGAGTTCGGATGCTTGTTACAAAGTCTTCTGCTCAAATACATCGCACTTGTGAATGGCATCTCGTAGTTCTTCTTTGACTTCGGCCACCCGAGACTCGTGTTGTTGGCGCACGGCCTGTTCGGCCTCCAGGTCAGCAACCGCTTTGTCAGCGGCTGCTCTGCTCGCCTTGGCCTCTTCCCTAGCCTCGCAAGTTTGCCCTTAAGGGCCTCGACCACAACTGCGCCAACTGTTTCACAAATTATATAACACAAATAAGCTCATGCTCACACATATAGTGTCTTGAAATTTCAATTTCCCGAAAACAACATACCTTGCGTTTCATCAAAACCCTTGTTGACGAGGTCGAGCTGCTTGTTTGCTGGTTTAAGCTTCCGATTGAGCTCGGAAACCTCTTCGCCCTGGCTAGATACCGCTACTAGCGAAGCCTATTCAAAAACACAGTACACAGTTCAGCTATGTTACATGCTATAACATGGATCCTTTGTCCAATTATATTTAGAATGAATCTTCTCCATGACCGCACTCACGAGAGTGCGGCGTTCCACTACGATGGAAGCACCGCGCAGTGCTTCTTCCATAGTGTTTGGCGCCTCCGGATTGACGGCAGGCGCCGTTGGAGCAGTTGCTCCCCCCTCCCATCGCGGGGGGCTGATTTCCTAATTCGGGAGCCGCACTAGGCCCTGGAACGGTGTTCGGTGAGGGCTCGGATTGCTTGGGCCCCCCGTCTTCGGTCAACATGGGGATTGCTCCCCCTTGGCTGGCGGCGCCCGAGGGATTGGCCTCGAGCGCCCTCTCGTCCGCCCCACTCCCACCTGCTAGAATAGGAGGAGCTTGTAGAGGGGACACCTTGGCGTCCCCTTAGACGGGCGACGAGCCCCACGGAGGCGTATTGCTCTCCACCATCTCCAGCGCTAGAGAATTCCCCGATGACAGTGAAGCCTCGGAGAGAGCGTGTGGAGGACTGTATAAAAACAGAACAAAATTACTTAAAAATACTATTTTGAACCGAACATAAGCAGCGATTGACTAAGTACTTACGATTCAGCCATGGGCTTAATCCTGGGCTGAACTCGGAAACTATGTTTGAATGTTGAGTCCAAACTGTCCGAAAGGTTCAGCCTCTTCCTGGGCGCCGCCTTGCCCACGTCAGCTGGGGGCGCTCTCTTCCTCCCCCTTACCTTGAGTCATCTTCTTCTTCCTCCTCCTCCTCTTCTTCTTCGTGGGAGGGGTGGGAGTCTGTTTCCCCAAACACTGTGTTCGCGGGACCCTTAGGGCGGAGGTTGCTCTTGACCTCCTTGCCCTTCTTCTTGACCTTTTTCGACGATGCCTTGTACGGCGCCAGAACCAACATTACCGTTAGTTGGGGCGTCTCTGGGTCTTCGTGCAGAGAAGCCGAACACTTGATCTGCTCCGCCTTTCTTGTCCAGGCCTGGATAGAACGTAAAAACTCTAACTCGTGTTATAATTGAAATATGGACGGGGTATGTATTTGGTGGAATTTATGATTACCTTTGAAGCAGAACACACGTTGCTAAAGCCCTTGTCCTCGGTCTCCGCCGGCCACCCCATTTGGGCCTTGAAGAGTTGTTTCCAGATGTCTTCATGCGTAGTGCCGAAGAGGTGCTTCAAGGGTCGGGACTCTTCCGGATTGAACTCCCATAAATGGGAGTCCTGGCGTTGGTAGTGAAGGATGCAGCGGAAGAGCATTACCTGAATCACGTTAGTGAGGAGGGTGCCCTTCGATATCATACCGGAGATGCAATTTTTGGAGGGCTAGCACCTCCATCTGAGACCCCCAATCCGGACTCTTGATGGTCCAATATGTTAGCCTCTCCGGGGGTCCAGATCTGAATGCGAGTGTCGCTGCCCACTTGGCGTCGCAGGGCTCAGTGATGTAAAACCACTCCTGCTGCCAGACTTTGTTTGTTTCCATAGAAGCTCCCTTTGGCCAGGTGGCGTTGGGGAGCTTACTCACTATGGCTCCTCCGCAATCTCCGTGTTGCCCGTCAACCACCTTTGGCTTCAGATTGAATATCTTGAGCCATAAGCCGAAGTGTGGGGGGACGCGGAGGAACGCCTCACATACCACTATGAAAGTTGATATGTGGAGAATAGAGTTTGGGGCTAGATCATGATAATCTAGCCCGTAGAAGAACAAGAGACCCCGGACAAAGGGATGGAGAGGAAATCCCAGCCCCCCGGTAAAGTGAGAGAGGAAGACTACCCTCTCACCTGGCTTAGGGACGGGAATCACCTGGTTCTTATCGGGAACCTGGTGAGCTATGTCATCAGCAAGATAGCTTGCACTCCGCAGACTCTTCACGTTCTTTTCCGTGACCGTGGAGGCCTCCCACTTGCCCTTGGAACTGGATCCGGCCATTGCTGGGAAGGGAGGCAGTGGTGGAGGAGTTGCGAGTTGTGGACACAGAAGCTGATGGCACTGGGGCTGAGGAGATTGGAAATCTAGGGCTTGAGGAGAGCGTGGGGTTAAAGGGCAAGGATATGTGTCCTTTTATAGGAAGTGAATGCCGAACATCCCACCACTCCACCCATAAACCTCGTCGGTTCCCGATGCAATCGTGCGTAAGGCACATTTGGATTACCCACGTGCGGCTTGTGGCTGGTGGTTTTGAGTTCTTTAAGGGCAACTTCAAAGGGCTTAAGGGATACGTTGTGGGCCGGATGACTAAGAGTCGTCGCGGCAAGCTTCAGATCGATGATGAAGGCTGGGGTCCCGAGGCTGGCTCAATTGAGTATGGGTACCGGGTCCCCTTCGGCGGAATTCTCGTCTTCATTGGCAAGATCGATAAACCGGGCCCTGAGCCGGACATCTACACCGACATCGTCGAGCCGGCTCAGCGTGCGCGACCCGCCCGGGTTCGGCCCGCGAGGAAGCGTGCTTTCGTTGGATACATCCAGGGCACTAGAGGCTCTGGATCTTATGAAGAAACAGTTGTTCTCTCTGATGGTGAGTCATCTACAGGTGAGACTAACTCCATGTATCGGATGCAGAGCGGATGGCTTGGGGGCTCGTCCGATAGCAACAGTATTCCGGACTTCAGTGAGCCGCCGAATAGGGTGGCGATCTTCATGGCCGGCACCCAGACGACTCCGAGGTCAACAGTCGCCGGGACCATAACACCCCGCGCGACAGCAGCTGCGGTAGGTGCGGACGGCTCAGCACACCCGCCAACTCAAGCTTTATCAGATCTATTGGAGAATCTGGCGACTCTGATGGGAATGGAGGTTACTCCAGAAAATCAGGATCAACACAAGACGTCTGTGGATAAGTTGCGGCAAGAGATCACACAAGTTAGGGAGGACATGGCAGCCGAGAACACCAGGATGGCTGAAGAACGGGCTGTTCTAGATGCCCGAGCCCAGCGGATTCAAGCGGAAGCTTTCCGGCTCTCGGTAGGACAGAACGCTGCTAATGAAGCCATGATGAGGAGAAAGCAACAGAGTCGTCTCCCCTTTGTTTATGAGCCAAGGAATCTTTTCTTAGACCGGGGCAGGGGCAGTGGTCCGCCGGTATTAAACGGGACGGCAGAGGCACCCAGGACCGGCGGTCCGGTTTATCAGCGTACAACCGGATCTCTGTATGCAGATTAGAACCACCCGACCCCTCGCTATCCTCCGGCACCGGCGGGTCACTACTCCAACCCTTTAGATAACATGATAGCAGCAACATCAAGGCTGGCGGCTTTGCCAGTTGAGGGCGAAACTCCGGTGGCAGTGGAAACCCGGAGAGCTCAGGAACTGCTTCAGACAGCACTACAGCAGCATCAGGATTATTCTTATAGTCGAGACCGGATTCACTCAACCCCCCTGTCCAAGTGCTAGCTACAGCAGACACGTTGACTCGCCAAAGGTTTCAAGCGCAGAACGACGTCGTAACTCGCCTCGTGGATATAACCCGGCGCGGCATGACGCCAAGGGACAGGATGTGCCGTTTCAGACAGCCAATCATCAGCCGGCACCACATTACCCGGCAACGTCAGTGGAAACAGGTAGAACTTCCCGGGCGTGGGGTGTGCCATGTCGGACGGCGGCTATAAGGAACAAATGGTTGCCTAAGGATTTTGAGGGTCCTTGCAAGGTGTCGAACTACACAGCAGATCAACCCCCTGAGGCCTGGTGTGATAGCCTAATTTTTGCCCTCTTTTATTTGCCTGAGTTTTCATTTGGATTAAATTTGAACCTTGGGATTTTTGAATCTTCTCATATGGACTTAAACACTTGGGTACCCTTGGCATTCACCCAAGTGCCTCATCTCCATCTCAAATCACCTTTTCCCCTCTGGTTCACCCTAAAACAATTATTGGAATATTTTTCTTTATTTTTCCCACCAAAACCCTAGTTAAGCTCATTGTGCTCCAAAGCAACCCCAATTTTTCTTGCCCACAAAAATATGAGGAAATTCACAAATATTCTTTGAACCCTAGGACACCTTCCCGAGCAAAAAATATTGCACCATTTTTTGGAATATTTTTGCTACAGAAATTCTTTTCTATTCTGGACAAAAATGGTAGTTTCTACAGCAACTAGCATTTTACTTGCTCCATTGTATCTGAAACTCCTTGTGCATCTTTACCTTAGTAACTTAGGGCTAGCCTCCAAAGCAAAGCCTCCAACTCCCAGCCATTTAACCTCAGTAAACTCTCAAAGTTTCTGTCCAGAAACTTACCAGCCATGTGAAATCTTTTCTACTGCGTCTGGATCCAAACTAAACGAGGGTAACACTCAAATCTACCACGAAAAACACGCCAGACATGATCTTTGGCCACAAGTCGGCCAGTAGACAGAGTTCACACGGTGACCACGCGTGTGCACCATGCCAAGCTGCTAGTCGACGTGCTCCGAGTGCCGCCGAGTGCTCTGTTTCGCGCGTGCTCACTTCCACGCCTGCAGGAGCTTGCCAAACCGCGCCACCATCTTCCTCTCGACTTCAACAACTCCTCCTGGCACTCGTCGATGCCAGAGCTCGCCGCAGCGAGCACGTGCGCGGTCCGGCCAAGGAAATAGTGCGGTGCGCACTATGCTCGTCGCCATCCCAGTGATCATGTGCTCGTCTCCGTTCGTCCATAGCCCACGCGTGAATCCCGTCGCCTTCTCCCCCTCTCATTGACGTTGTTCGTCGCCGGGAGCAATGTCTAGGTGTCGCCGGCGGAGCCCCGATCCCCCCTCTCGGCTCGCCAATAAATGGAACCCCTCCTAGCCTTCTCAAGCATCCCGCTCCACTCCCACACACCCCACAAATGTGTGGAAACTCGTAGCCCGGCTGGGCAGGCCCGCGGGCCGCCGTCCCCGAGCTTGAGCTCGCCGGCGATCCCCTCGAGTTGCCGTAGTAGCTCCAGCCCCTCTCAGGCCAGGGCAACTCTTCTAGAGCCTCCGCCTCTCTCTGGTGGTGCCGTTCCACCTAGTTGGGACCGCTCGAATCATCGTTGCTCGTCGTCGTCCTCAACTCCGACGACCACCCCGTTCTGCCTCCGCTTGCGAGGCCATTTCCGATCCCGTCGGACCACCCCTAGCTACACTACGGGTACGGGCAGGTGCGCCTCGATCCCCTCTGTAGATCTATCCCTCTCATCTTGGCCAAGAAGCTCGCGTCGCCGGCGTGCGCTCCGGCGAAGCCGTGGCCGTCTCTGTTCCTCTCTCCCTCTCCCCCTCACCTGACTAGCGGGGCCCGCTAGTCAGCCACTCTGTACTCGCACGAAGCGGTACGAGTGGTGGCGCCCTGGGTCTTTTACGCCTTCGACGTCACCCCTTCTCAGTCTGTTTATTTAAATTTAAAATTTATATATATTCTAGAACACTTCAAACTGCAATAACTTTTTAACCATAAGACCAAATGAATTGATTCTTTTTGCATTGTGTTCTTTATAAAGAAATCTTGCAGCACACCAAAGATGAGACTTTTCTGTGCTGTGTAGATTTTCTGGTGATTTTAGAGTGGTTCTTGATATTTTATTTTTGTGCTTTTAAATATTTTCAGAAGGTGAAGCTTGTCTTGAGGATCACCAGGAGGCTTGCGAACCTCATTTGCACTAAGGCAAGCCACAGCAACATTTTCATGGTGCCATTCCAATATTTGTGATTTTCCAACTTGAATAAATGATTTAATCCATGCACATGAATTATTTTTGTTATTTGTATTCTGTTGGTTGCTGTATTTAGTTGTTGTATTTAGTTTACAGAAAGTTGGAAGTTGATTAAGTGGTTAATATAACTAGCAGAAAGTTTGGGTCATGAAGAACTAATATGGTTATGGATATAAATATGTATGTGAAGTCTTTTTCTTTCATAAGAACTATGGTGAAAATTTGCTAGAATATATTCTATTTTTAATTGAAAGTAAATCCTAACCAGAAGGATATTAGAAGTTGTGATGCTTACACTTAGTATGATAGAGCTGATCCAGTTCTTTACGGTAATGCATATAGGTGTGTGGCATTTGCATGGCATTTTATGACACCGATTATTTTTTAAGTTGAACCTGTTAATAACTCAACTTGAATAATTTGTTGACTGGGTCATGGTGCCACTGAATCGAGTTTTTCCCAGTGCAACCTCATTTGCCTTTATGGGAAGGTCTTTATTCGGTCCGTTGTCATGCCTCTGGTCGGTACCTCCAAGTAGGGAAGGTTATGGGCGTGCGGTACCCTGGCCCGGTAAGCACACATAACCTTGTGTGCCTTTTGTTGAGTTTATGGTACCGAGTCCCCATTTGGGACAGTTGATGTTTGGCCACAATGGTGGTCGTTGTGCCTTTGGTAGGCAAGGGGCCACCCAGGACTATTCCGATTGGAAATGAGTCGGAGTGGCCGAGAGAGTGTCATGGCAATGGAAGGGTTTCGTCGGAATGTTGTTGGTCCACCCGAATGGGAGAGCGAGGCCACGGGTTCCGTGGTGTGGTTACAGTGCAGTACCTCTATAGAGTGTAATTAATCTATCGATAGCCGAGTCCACGGTCACGGACACGCTCGAAAGTAGGTCACACCATGCGTCAACATTTAATAAAAAAATTGCTCACTAAGTTAGGAACTTTGCACTATGAAAGATGGTGGAAGAGCCACCGGAATGATTGAGACCAAGTGTGGTCGGGGTTGTGATCGCCGGAAGGATCACGAGATGTGTCATTTTGAGATGAATAAGTTGGTATGTCACTAAAGATCACCGTTGCTAAGTCAGTCCGAGGGACTGTTTTCACAAAGGCATGAGCACAGCATGTTGGTTATATTCATACTCACATATGGTGTTGCATTTTAATAATTGAATAATTATCATGATATTGTTTGTCATTATGATTATGTTTGTTGTAAGCTTGCAAGTACATTCAATGTACTAACCTGGCGTGTCATGCTAGATTTCAGGAAAGTTTCGCTGGAAAGGAGTGCCGTCCAAGTCTAGATTGTGTCCACATCGGTGTCCCTGTGCTATGGAGTTCCGCTATGAAGTCGTTCTGCTGCCGCGTAGTTGTTATGACCGATGCTTTTATGTTCACTAAATAATGTACATATTGTCCAACCACACCGTGTGTGCCGCTTGGCCTCGCGACCTGTTGTAATGTAAAACTTTGATCCGCTAGTATCAATAAAGTGGTTGTTTTCTGTACCAAGATGATGTGTGTTGCCAGAAGACAAGGTCTCTGGGCTGGCAATGCAGGGTAAACCGGTCGCTCTAAGCCGGGGTGCCACAATGCTTGGTATCAGAGCCACGCTGACTGTAGGGCACGTTAGACTAAGCTGTGTTAACTAAACGCTAGGTACGCGTTTAAGTTGAGTGCTGGTAGTCTGTGTAGCTGGTTGTTGCTTTGCATATAATTACCTTATTTTTCTTATGCTAACCTAAGGATGGTTGTGAGTGTAGATGGCTCCAGTGCCGTATCCGTGCCAGTTACAGCTGATGTCGTACATGTCACCGCACCTCCTTCGTAACGTGTGGCGTTGGCTGTACCCTCTCGGAGACGACCCAGTTTATCGTGTGTATCGGGAGCATCTAGCAGGCTCAGTGTATGAGTATCAGGCAGTGGTTACTCTGCGCACCCGTTCCGACTCCAGCTCTTACACTCGTACCTCTCGGAGCAGTTACGCTTCTACCGCTTCGCAGGCTGTCCAATTTGCTGCATTCGAGATCCTTGTTGAACTCCGTCACAGCAAGGTCCGCATGCAGAACCACCCAGGTTTCCAATACTATCCTTCTCTGCACGACAACGGTCGTGTTCGTTTCCCTGATGTTGATCCGGAGTCTGATAGTGTTGCTAGCCACCTTTACGTTATATTACTGCTAGCTATCTCCTGATCCATGAGTTGGCTCGCGAGTTGACTAACACTCTTATTGCTTTAGCCACTACTAGGTCTGTCACTATTGCCGCATCCACAGGATTTACCCCTTACATTCCCGCCAGTTCTGGTTCCCCTGTTTCACCAGTTACTCCTCTGAGTAGCTCGGGCGCCTCTACCATAAATCCTCTCAGTGCTCCTACTGAGTGGGTTTCGCTTCTCACTACTCCCGTAACTCCTATGATCCACCCTACTCCTACCCCGGAAGGAGAGCCTCTGAGGCAGCGTCGTCGTGTTACCTTTAACACAGAGGTTTCAGTTAACCACGTCAGTTCAGGATCCGAGTCCGCTTCAGGAGAGGACCCCGCAGCACCCGCCGAGCAGTAGAGCTCCAGAGTATTCACAGTTGTTGGGATGATGTATGGATCTAGCTGTACGAGTCATGATGTTTCGTTTCATGTATGAGTGTTGTGGAACCAGGCATGTTAATTACTTTTCATGTAAGAGTCTATGTATAATTACGCTGGAACTGTATTTCTTCTATTCGCTGTCTTTTCTTCGTAATTTTGTTTTCTCTCGGGATTTGTTGCTGGCTTTTCCCCAATATTCCTTTTGAATGTTTCTCATCTCGGTTGCGTTGTCTTGGGAAAAATCCATAATAGGATGACGCGGGGAGGCAGCAGTAGCAGCGCTCACGAGGATGTTCCTGTTCGTCGCTCCGCCCGACATGCAGGACACTCTCCCGAGCCGTACATACCACCGCCTCCACCGCCAAATCCGCCTACCACCGAGCAAATTCTGTGTATGTTTGAGGAAAGGAGAAGTAATGATCTGCTTGA
Organism: Secale cereale; assembly: GCA_902687465.1. Lineage (NCBI taxonomy): Eukaryota > Viridiplantae > Streptophyta > Magnoliopsida > Poales > Poaceae > Secale > Secale cereale. The sequence goes on from LR738711.1 coordinate 742,254,906, forward strand.
GATATTGAAAAGTGTTCAAGCTATGGTTGGTCAGAATGGAAATCAGAACGGACATCACTCCAAGCTGTCAGATTTTCAAAGAACTCAGCCTCCCAGTTTCAGTCAGGTTGTTGACCCTTTGGATGCCGACGATTGGTTGCGAACCATTGAAAGGAAGCTTGAGATTGCCTGTACTGCAGAAGAGGACAAATTTCCATATGCAACTCACTATCTTGAAGGCACTGCTGCCATATGGTGGGAAAATGCAAAAGCCATGTGACCTGCAGATGAAGAACTCACCTGGTCAAAATTCAAGGATCAGTTCCGAAAATATTATATCCCTACTGGAATTATGAAGACCAAGGTGAATTTCTTGCACTCACCCAAGGAAATCTATCTGTGGGTGAATATTTACAAAAATTAAATCATCTAGCCCATTATTCCCTTTATGATGTGGCCACTGAAGAAAGAAAGATTGACAGATTTCTTGGAGAATTAAACTCGCAACTCCGGTGCACCCTCAGCATGCTCGATTTTCCAGATTTCCGGACTTTGGTGAACAAAGCTTTCATTGCGGAAAGAGAACACAAGCTCGTGCTGGACAATGGGCCTGCTAACAACGAGCACAAGCGCAAGTTTGAACCAAGGAAAGAAGGGCAACCAGTGAAGAAGGCTCGAACCTGGTAGCAGACTCGGGTAGAATACAAGCCCAATTGGCAACAGAATGTTAACAAGACCATTACTCAAGTCAAGAATGTCGTGACCAACCCAGTACACGAGGAGCGTCAGCGCAACAATTCTTGTTTTAGTTGTAGGCAAAACAGACATTATGCCAGACAGTGCCCCAAGAACAGTAAGGCGAACGCCTTATTCAGGCCACAAGTCAACTTTATGGGGTCATACCCGAACCAGCAAAACATCGCCAAGCACGTCCATCACCTCTTCGTTGATGAAGCCCAAGAAAACCCCAAAGTAGTCATTGGTATGTTTTCTGTTAATAGCATACCTGCAATGATTTTATTTGACTCGGGGGCTTCCCACTCTTCTATTTCCCGGAGTTTTGTTGCGCAAAACAAATTTTCTTGTTCGCTTTTGGGAAAAAATATGCTGGTACAAACCCCGGGATCCTCAATCAAGAGTAATTTGGTCTGCCGTGATTTGGAAATCAATATCAACGGAATAAGCTTTCCAACTTCCTTGATACACATCGAGTCGGTATAGCTGGATGTTATTTTGGGCATGAATTGGTTGACCTAGTATCAAGTATGCATAAATTGTGCAACCCGAGAAGTCACTCTGACCAGTCAGAAGGGGCAGACTACAAAATTCTACTCTTGCAGAAGAATACCCAAGAAGGGAATAATATTCACCGCTGTGGTAGAATTGGAATTAATTCCCGTGGTCAGTGAATTTCGTGATGTATTTCTAGAAGAACTGTCAGGCATGCCGCCAGATTGAGAGCTTGAGTTTGCAATAGATCTTGTACCCGGAACTGCACCGTTATACAAGAAATATTACCGGATGCCCTTATCAGAATTAGTGGAATTAAAGAAGCAGCTCGATGAAATGCTCCAGAAAGGATATATCCGTCCCAGCTTCTCACCATGGGGATCACCTACTCTCTTCTTAAGCAAGAAGGATGGCAGCCTTCGCATGTGTGTGGATTACCGTCAGCCGAATGATGTCACCATCAAAAACAAGTATCCGCTACCAAGACTTGATGACTTGTTTGATCAGATCAGTGGGGCCAAGGTATTCTCCAAGATTGATTTACGGACAGTATACCATTAGCTCAAGATTAAAAAGGAAGATATTCCTAAGACCGCATTCACCACTCGATACGGTCTTTATGAATATACAGCTATGTCCTTTGGTCTCACCAATGCCCCTGCGTTCTTCATGCACATGATGAACAAAGTATTCATGGACTTCCTCGATAAGTTTGTGGTAGTCTTTATCGATGACATACTTATATACTCAAAAAGTGAAGGGGATCACAATGAACACCTCCGAGTAGTGTTACAACGACTCCGCGACCATCAGCTTTACGCCAAATTCAGTAAGTGTGAGTTTTGGCTCAAACAATTTGGATTTCTTGGACATGTGTTATCCGCCGAGGGTATAGCAGTGGACCCAAGAAAAGTAAAAGATGTGCTCAATTGGTTGCCACCAACAACGGTATCACATATCCGGAGTTTCCTTGGACTGGCTGGATATTACCGTCGTTTCATTGAAGGGTTCTCCAAGATTGCTAAACCCATGACAGAGCTGGTCAAAAAGGACAAGAAGTTTGAATGGACTAAAGACTATGAGAAAAGTTTCAGTGAGCTAAAAATACGGCTCACAATCGCACCCGTATTAACTCTTCCAGACATCTACCGCAGTTTTGATGTATACTGTGACGCATCCAGACAAGGACTTGGTTGCGTACTTATGCAAGATGGCAAGGTAGTAGCATATGCATCATGACAGCTATGAACGCACGAGGGAAATTACCCTACTCATGATCTGGAATTGGCCGCGGTGGTTCATGCTCTCAAAATATGGAGGCATTACCTCATCGGGAAGAGGTGCCAATTTTTTACTGATCACAAAAGTCTCAAGTATATATTTACTCAGCCAGATTTAAATCTCCGTCGGCAAAGGTGGCTTGAGCTGGTTAAGGATTATGATCTTGGAATATATTACCACCCGGGTAAAGCCAACGTGGTGGCTGACGCACTCAGTCGAAAGCCGGTCAGCCTAAATGTCATATTAAAATCCTTGCCCCCTAAACTTCAAGAGGAGATTGCTCAACTCAACCTGAACATAGTTGAGGCTGGTCTCACTAATATTTTGGAAGTTACCCCCACACTTGAGGAAGAAATCCGCAAGGCCCAGCCAGACAACCCTGTCCTGCAAAGGCATACCAATAATATGGTGGCAGGACGTACCTCGGATTTCTCAAAGGATCACGTTGGGACTCTCTGATTTCGTAGAAGGATTTGTGTACCCAATCAGTTGGACTTGAAACAGAAAATCTTGTCAGAAGCACATGAGTCCTCATACTTTATTCATCCTGGGGGTACAAAAATGTATGAAGACCTTCGTCAAATATTCTGGTGGGATGGAATGAAGAAAGACATTGCCTATTTTGTGGCTTGTTGTGACATATGCAACACGGTGAAGGCAGAACATCAGAATCCAGCCGGACTTCTTTAACCACTGCCAGTTTCACAATGGAAATGGGATAACATCTGCATGGATTTCATCACTGGACTACCCAAGGCTCAGCGAGGCAATGATGCAATATGGGTCATCGTGGACACCCTAACCAAGGTAGCTCACTTTATCCCGGTCAAGACCACATATCGAGCAGACCAACTTGCATAGATGTATGTGTCCCGAATAGTCAGTCTGCATGGAGTACCTCGAACCATCACTTCCAACCGAGGTTCACTCTTTACCTCCGCTTTTTGGTCACATCTCCATCAAGCCCTGGGGGCAGCGATGAAATACAGTACTGCTTATCATCCTCAGACTGATGGACAGACAGAGCGGGTAAACCAAATACTTGAAGATATGCTGCGAGCTTGCGTCTTGGCCCAAGGATCTAAGTGGGAAGATTGTCTGCCTTATGCCGAGTTCTCATACAACAACAGTTTCCAAACCAGTCTAAATTGGTCTCAGACTGGGGATAGCCGTATCTTCGGGACAGACCTTATGATGGAAGCTGAGAAACAAGTTAAGGATATCAGAGATAGATTGCAACTAGCCAAATCTCGACAGAAGAGTTATTATGATGCAAAACACCGACATATCAGTTTTGAGCCCGGAGAACACGTATACCTCCGAGTCACTCCTATGAAAGGAGTCAAGAGATTCCAAACAAGCGGAAAGTTGGCACCAAGATTTATTGGCACCTTTCCAGTTATTTCTCGAGTGGGCACTGTTGCTTATCAGTTGGGATTACCCCCGGAATTGTCCGATATGCACAACATATTTCATGTCTCACAATTAAGGTGGTGCATATCGCCGCCTGAGAAAATGACTGCCATGACCGACATAGAATTGGCAAAGGATTTAACGTACGAAGAGAGACCATTCAAAATTGTGGATCATATGGAAAGGGTCACCCGCAGTAAAGTAAGGAAGTTTTATAAGGTCAAGTGGGAGCATCACACCGAGTCAGAATCAACCTGGGAACGGGAAGAATTCCTAAGAACACATTATCCAGAATGGTCTTCCCAAGCAACTGAATCTCGAGGACGAGATTCATTCTAAGCGGGGGAGGTTTGTGACAGCCTGATTTTTGCCCTCTTTTCTTTGCTTGAGTTTTCATTTGGATTAAATTTGAACCTTGGGATTTTTGAATCTTTTCATATGGACTTAAACACTTGGGTTCCCTTGGCTTTCACCCAAGTGCCTCATCTCCATCTCAAATCATCTTTTCCCCTCTGGTTCACCCTAAAACAATTATTGGAATATTTTTCTTTATTGAAATATATTCATTTTTTCCTCCAAAACCCTAGTTAAGCTCATTGTGCTCCAAAGCAACCCCAATTTTAATTGTCCACAAAAATCTGAGGAAATTCACAAATATTCTTTGAACCCTAGGACACCTTCCTGAGCAAAAATATTGCACCACTTTTTGGAATATTTTTGCTACAGAAATTCTTTTCTATTCCGGACAGAAATGGTAGTTTCTACAGCAACTACCATTTTAATTGCTCCATTGTATCTGAAACTCCTTGTGCATCTTTACCTTAGTAACTTAGGGCTAGCCTCCAAAGCACAGCCTCCAACTCCCAGCCATTTTATCTCAGTAAACTCCCAAAGTTTCTGTCCAGACACTTACCAGCCATGTGAAATCCTTTCTACTGCGTCTGGATCCAAACTAAACGATGGTAACACTCAAATCTACCATGAACAACACGCCAGACATGATCTTTGGCCACAAGTCGGTCAGTAGGCAGAGTTCACGCGGTGACCACGCGTGTGCACCATGCCAGGCTGCTAGTCGACGCGCTCTGAGTGCCGCCGAGCGTTCTGTTTCGCGCGTGCTCGCTTCCACGCCTGCTGGAGCTTGCCAAACCACGCCACCATCTTCGTCTCGACTTCTACAACTCCTCCTGGCACTCGCCGACACCGGAGCTCACCACAGCGAACACGTGCGCGGTCCGGCCAAGGCAACAGTGCGGTGCGCACTGTGCTCGTCGCCATCCCAGTGATCCTGTGCTCGTCTCCTTTCGTCCACAGCACGCGCGTGAACCCCGTCTCCTTCTCCTCCTCTCACTGACATCGTTCGTCGTGGGGCGCAGTGTCCAGGTGTTGCCGATGGAGCCCCGATCCCCCCTCTAGGCTCGCCTATAAATGGAACCCCTTCCAGCCTTCTCAAGCATCCTGCTCCACTCCCACACACCCCACAAATGCATAGAAACTCGTAGCCCGGCCGGGCAGGCCACCGTCCCCGAGCTTGAGCTCGCCGGCGATCGTCTCGGGTCGTCACAGTAGCTCCAGCCCCTCTGAGGCCAGGGCAACTCTTCTAGAGCCTCCACCTCTCTCTGGTGGTGCCGTTCCACCTAGTTCGGATCGCTGGAGTCGCCGTTGCTCGTCGTCGTCCTCAACTCTGGCAACCACCCCGTTCTGCCTCCGCATGCGAGGCCATTTCCGACACCGTCCGACCACCCCTAGCTACGCTACGGGTACGGGCAGGTGCGCCTTGATCCCCTCTGTAGATCTATCCCTCTCATCTTGGCCAAGAAGCTCGCGTCGCCGGCGTGCGCTCCGGCGAAGCCACGGCCGCCTCCGTTCCTCTCTCCCTCTCCCCCTCACCTGACTAGCGGGGCCTGCTAGTCAGCCACTCTATACTCGCGTGAAGCGGGACGAGTGGTGGCGCCCTGGGTCTTTTACGCCTTCGACGTCACCCCTTCTCAGTCTGTTTATTTAAATTTCAAATTTATATATATTCCAGAACACTTCAAACTGCAATAACTTGTTAACCATAAGTCCAAATGAATTGATTCTTTTTGCATTGTGTTCTTTATAAAGAAATCTTGCAGCACACCAAAGATGAGTCTTTTCTGTGCAGTGTAGATTTTCTGGTGATTTTTAGAGTGGTTCTTGATATTTTCTTTTTGTGCTTTTAAATATTTTCAGAAGATGAAGCTTGTCTTGAGGATCACCAGGAGGCTTGTGAACCTCATTTGCACTAAGGCAAGCCACAGCAACATTTTCATGGTGCCATTCCAATATTTGTGACTTTCCAACTTGAATAAATGATTTAATCCATGCACATGAATTATTTTTGTTATTTGTATTCTGTTGGTTGCTGTCTTTAGTTGTTGTATTTAGTTTACAGAAAGTTGGAAGTTGATTAAATGGTTAATATAACTAGTAGTAAGTTTGGGTCATGAAGAACTAATATGGTTATGGATATAAATATGTATGTGAAGTCCTTTTCTTCCATAAGAACTATGGTAAAATTTTGCTAGAATATATTTAGTTTTTAATTGAAAGTAAATCCTAACCAGAAGGATATTAGAAGTTGTGATGCTTACACTTAGTATGATAGAGCTGATCCAGTTCTTTACGGTAATGCATATTGGTGTGTTGCATTTACATGGCATTTTATGACACCAGTTATTTTTTAAGTTGAACCTATTAATAACTCAACTTGAATAATTTGTTGACCTGGTCATGGTGCCACTGAATCGAGTTTTTCCCAGTGCAACCACATTTGCCTTTATGGGAAGGTCTTTATTCGGTCCGTTGTCATGCCTCTGGTCGGTACCTCCAAGTAGGGAAGGTTATGGGCGTGCGGTACCCTGGCCCAGTATGCAGACATAACCTTGTGTCCGCGTTGTTGAGTTTATGGTACCGAGTCCCCGTTTGGGACATTTGATGTTTGGCCACGACGGTGGTCGTTGTGCCTTTGGTAGGCACGGGGCCACCCAGGACTATTCCGATGGGAAATGAGTCGGAGTGGCCGAGAGAGTGTCATGGAAATGGAAGGGTTTCGTCGGAACGTCGTTGGTCCACCCGAATGGGAGAGCGAGGCCATGGGTTCCGTGGTGTGGGTACAGTGCAGTACCTCTGCAGAGTGTAATTAATCTATCGATAGCCGAGTCCACGGTCACAGACATGCTCGAAAGTAGGTCACGCCATGCGTCAACATTTAATAAAAAGATTGCTCACTAAGTTAGGAACCTTGCACTATGAAAGATGGTGGAAGAGCCACCAGAATGATTGAGACCAAGTGTGGTCAGGGTTGTGATCGCCGGAATGATCACGAGATATGTCGTTTTGAGATGAATAAGTTGGTATGTCACTAAAGATCACCGTTTCTAAGTCAGTCCGAGGGACTGTTTTCACAAAGGCATGAGCACAACATGTTGGTTATATTCATACTCACGTATGGTGTTGCATTTTAATAATTGAATAATTATCATGAAATTGTTTGTCATTATGATTATGTTTGTTGTAAGCTTGCAAGTACATTCAATGTACTGACCTGGCGTGTCATGCTAGATTTTAGGAAAGTTTCGCTGGAAAGGAGTGCCGTCCAAGTCTAGATCGTGTCCACATCGGTGTCCCTGTGCTATGGAGTTCCGCTATGAAGTCGTTCTGCTGCCGCATAGTTGTTATGACCGAGGCTTTTATGTTCACTAAATAATGTACATATTGTCCAGCCACACCGTGCGTGCCGCTTGGCCTCGCTACCTGTTGTAATGTAAAACTTTGATCCGCTAGTATCAGTAAAGTGGTTGTTTTCTGTACCAAGATGTTGTGTGTTGCCAGAAGACAAGGTCTCTGGGCTGGCAATGCAGGGTAAACCGGTCGCTCTGAGCCGGGATGCCACAATGCTTGGTATCAGAGCCACGCTGACTGTAGGGCATGTTAGACTAAGCTGTGTTAACTAAATGCAAGGTACGCGTTTAAGTTGAGTGCTGGTAGTCTGTGTAGCTGGTTGTTGCTTTGCATATAATTACCTTATTTTTTCTTATGCTAACCTAAGGATGGTTGTGAGTGTAGATGGCTCTAGTGCCGTATCCGTGCCAGTTACAGCTGATGTCGTACATGTCACCGCACCTCCTTCCTAACGTGTGGCGTTGGTTGTACCCTCTCGGAGACGAGCCAGTTTATCGTGTGTATCGGGAGCATCTAGCAGGCTCAGTTTATGAGTATCAGGCAGTGGTTACTCTGCGCACCCGTTCCGACTCCAGCTCTTACACTCGTACCTCTCGGAGCAGTTACGCTTCTACCGCTTCACAGGCCGTCCAATTTGCTGCAGTCGAGATCCTTGTTGAACTCTGTCACAGCAAGGTCCGCATGCAAAACCACCCAGGTTTCCAATACTATCCTTATCTGCACGACAACGGTCGTGTTCGTTTCCCTGATGTTGATCCGGAGTCTGATAGTGTTGCTAGCCACCTTTCCCGTTTATATACTGCTAGCTATCTCCTGATCCATGAGCTGGCTCGCGAGTTGACTAACACTCTTATTGCTTTAGCCACTACTAGGTCTGTCACTATTCCCGCATCCACAGGATTTACCCCTTACATTCCCGCCAGTTCTGGTTCCCCTATTTCACCAGTTACTCCTCTGAGTAGCTCGGGCGCCTCTACCATAAATCCTCTCAGTGCTCCTACTGAGTGGGTTTCGCTTCTCACTACTCCCGTAACTCCTATGATCCACCCTACTCCTACCCCAGAAGGAGAGCCTCCGAGGCAATATCGTCGTGTTACCTTTAACACAGAGGTTTCAGTTAACCTCGTCATTTCAGGATCCGAGTCCGCTTCAGGAGAGGACCCCGCAGCACCCGCCGAGCAGTAGAGCTCCAGAGTATTCACAATTGTTGGGATGATGTATGGATGTAGCTGTACGAGTCATGATGTTTCGTTTCATGTATGAGTGTGGTGGAACCAGGCATGTTAATTACTTTTCATGTAATAGTCTATGTATAATTATGCTGGAACTATATTTCTTCTATTCGCTGTCTTTTCTTCGTAATTTTGTTTTCTCTCGGGATTTGTTGCTGGCTTTTCCCCAATATTCCTTTTGAATGTTTCTCATCTCGGTTGCGTTGTCTTGGGAAAAATCCATAATAGGATGACGCGGGGAGGCAGCAGTAGCAGCGCTCACGAGGATGTTCCTGTTCGTCGCTCCGCCCGACAGGCAGGACACTCTCCCGAGCCGTACATACCACCGCCTCCACCGCCAAATCCGCCTACCACCAAGCAAATTCTATGTATGTTTGAGGAAAGGAGAAGTAATGATCTGCTTGAGATATTGAAAAGTGTTCAAGCTATGGTTGGTCAGAATGGAAATCAGAACGGACATCACTCCAAGCTGTCAGATTTTCAGAGAACTCAGCCTCCCAGTTTCAGTCAGGTTGTTGACCCTTTGGATGCCGACGATTGGTTGCGAACCATTGAAAGGAAGCTTGAGATTGCCCGTACTGCAGAAGAGGACAAAGTTCCATATGCAACTCACTATCTTGAAGGCACTGCTGCCATATGGTGGGAAAATGCAAAAGCCATGTGGCCTGCAGATGAAGAACTCACCTGGTCAAAATTCAAGGATCAGTTCCGAAAATATTATATCCCTACTGGAATTATGAAGACCAAGCTGCGTGAATTTCTTGCACTCACCCAAGGAAATCTATCTGTGGGTGAATATTTACAAAAATTAAATCATCTGGCCCATTATTCCCTTTATGATGTGGCCATTGAAAAAAGAAAGATTGACAGATTTCTTGGAGAATTAAACTCGCAACTCCGGTGCACCTTCAGCATGATCGATTTTCCAGATTTCCGGACTTTGGTGAACAAAGCTTTCATTGCGGAAAGAGAACACAAGCTCGTGCTGGACAATAGGCCTGCTAACAACGAGCACAAGCGCAAGTTTAAACCAAGGAAAGAAGGGCAACCAGTGAAGAAGGCTCGAACCTGGTAGCAGACTCGGGTAGAATACAAGCCCAATTGGCAACAGAATGTTAACAAGACCATTACTCAAGTCAAGAATGTCGTGACCAACCCAGTACATGAGGAGCGTCAGCGCAACAATTCTTATTTCAGTTGTGGGCAAAACAGACATTATGCCAGACAGTGCCCCAAGAACAGTAAGGCGAACGCCTTATTCAGGCCACAAGTCAACTTTATGGGGTCATACCAGAACCAGCAAAACATCGCCAGGCACGTCCATCACCTCTTCGTGGATGAAGCCCAAGAAAACCCCGAAGTAGTCATTGGTATGTTTTCTGTTAATAGCATACCTGCAATGATTTTATTTGACTCGGGGGCTTCCCACTCTTTTATTTCCCGGAGTTTTGTTGCCCAAAACAAATTTTCTTGTTCGCTTTTGGGAAAAAATATGCTGGTACAAACCCCGGGATCCTTAATCAAGAGTAATTTGGTCTGTCGTGATTTGGAAATCAATATCAACGGAATAAGCTTTCCAACTTCCTTGATACTCATCGAGTCGGTATAGCTGGATCTTATTTTGGGCATGAATTGGTTGACCTAGTATCAAGTATGCATAAGTTGTGCAACCCGAGAAGTCACTCTGACCAGTCAGAAGGGGCAGACTACAAAATTCTACTCTTGCAGAAGAATACCCAAGAAGGGAATAATATTCACCGCTGTGGTAGAATTGGAATTATTTCCCGTGGTCAGTGAATTTCGTGATGTATTTCTAGAAGAACTGTCAGGCATGCCGCCAGATTGAGAGCTTGAGTTTGCAATAGATCTTGTACCCAGAACCGCACCGTTATACAAGAAATATTACCGGATGCCCTTATCAGAATTAGTGGAATTAAAGAAGCAGCTCGATGAAATGCTCCAGAAAGGATATATCCGTCCCAGCTTCTCACCATGGGGATCACCTGATCTCTTCGTAAGCAAGAAGGATGGCAGCCTTCGCATGTGTGTGGATTACCGTCAGCCGAATGATGTCACCATAAAAAATAAGTATCCGCTACCAAGACTTGATGACTTGTTTGATCAGCTTAGTGGGGCCAAGGTATTCTCCAAGATTGATTTATGGACAAGATACCATTAGCTCAAGATTAAAAAGGAAGATATTCCTAAGACCGCATTCACCACTCGATACGGTCTTTATGAATATACAACTATGTCCTTTGGTCTCACCAATGCCCCTGCGTTCTTCATGCATTTGATGAACAAAGTATTCATGGACTTCCTCGATAAGTTTGTGGTAGTCTTTATCGATGACATACTTATATACTCAAAAAGTGAAGGGGATCACAAAGAACACCTCCGAGCAGTGTTACAACGACTCCGCGACCATCAGCTTTACGCAAAATTTAGTAAGTGTGAGTTTTGTCTCAAACAATTTGGATTTCTTGGACATGTGTTATCCGCCGAGGGTATAGCCGTGGACCCAAGCAAAGTAAAAGATGTGCTCAATTGGTTGCCACCAACAACGGTATCACAGATCCGGAGTTTCCTTGGACTGGCTGGATATTACCGTCGTTTCATTGAAGGGTTCTCAAAGATTGCTAAACCCATGACAGAGCTGCTCAAAAAGGACAAGAAATTTGAATGGACTAAAGACTATGAGAAAAGTTTCAGTGAGCTAAAAATACGGCTCACAATCGCACCCGTATTAACTCTTCCAGACATCTACCGCAGTTTTGATGTATACAGTGACGCATCCAGACAAGGACTTGGTTGCGTACTTATGCAAGATGGCAAGGTAGTAGCATATGCATCACGACAGCTGTGAACGCACGAGGGAAATTACCCTACTCATGATCTGGATTGGCCGCGGTGGTTCATGCTCTCAAAATATGGAGGCATTACCTCATCGGGAAGAGGTGCCAAATTTTTACTGATCACAAAAGTCTCAAGTATATATTTACTCAGCCAGATTTAAATCTCCGTCGGCAAAGGTGGCTTGAGCTGGTTAAGGATTATGATCTTGGAATATATTACCACCCGGGTAAAGCCAACGTGGTGGCTGACGCACTCAGTCGAAAGCCGGTCAGCCTAAATGTCATATTAAAATCCTTGCCCCCTAAACTTCAAGAGGAGATTGCTCAACTCAACCTGAACATAGTTGAGGCTGGTCTCACTAACATTTTGGAAGTTACCCCCACACTTGAGGAAGAAATCCGCAAGGCCCAGCCAAACGACCCTGTCCTGCAAAGGCATACCAATAATATGGTGGCAGGACGTACCTCGGATTTCTCAAAGGATCACGTTGGGAATCTCCGATTTTGTAGAAGGATTTGTGTACCCAATCAGTTGGACTTGAAACAGAAAATCTTGTCAGAAGCACATGATTCCTCATACTTTATTCATCCTGGGTGTACAAAAATGTATGAAGACCTTCGTCAAATATTCTGGTGGGATGGAATGAAGAAAGACATTGCCTATTTTGTGGCTTGTTGTGACATATGCAACATGTTGAAGGCAGAACATCAGAATCCAGCCGGACTTCTTTAACCACTGCTAGTTTCACAATGGAAATGGGATGAAGTCTGCATGGATTTCATCACTGGACTACCCAAGGCTCAGCGAAGCAATGATGCAATATGGGTCATCGTGGACACCCTAACCAAGGTAGCTCACTTTATCCCGGTCAAGACCACATATCGAGCAGACCAACTTGCATAGATGTTTGTGTCCCGAATAGTCAGTCTGCATGGAGTACCTCGAACCATCACTTCCGACCGAGGTTCACTCTTTACCTCCGCTTTTTGGTCACATCTCCATCAAGCCCTGGGGGCAGCGATGAAATACAGTACTGCTTATCATCCTCAGACTGATGGACAGACAGAGCGGGTAAACCAAATACTTGAAGATATGCTGCGAGCTTGCGTCTTGGCCCAAGGATCTAAGTGGGAAGATTGTCTACCTTATGCCGAGTTCTCATACAACAACAGTTTCCAAACCAGTCTAAATTGGTCTCAGACTGGGGATAGCCGTATCTTCGAGACAGACCTTATGATGGAAGCTGAGAAACAAGTTAAGGAGATCAGAGATAGATTGCAACTAGCCAAATAAGACAGAAGAGTTATTATGATGCAAAACACCGACATATCAGTTTTGAGCCCGGAGAACACGTATACCTCCAAGTCACTCCTATGAAAGGAGTCAAGAGATTCCAGACAAGCGGAAAGTTGGCACCAAGATTTATTGGCACCTTTCCAGTTATTTCTCGAGTGGGCACTGTTGCTTATCAGTTGGGATTACCCCCGGAATTGTATGATGTGCACAACGTGTTTCATGTCTCACAATTAAGGCGGTGCATATCGCCGCCTGAGAAAAGGACTGCCATGACCGACATAGAATTGGCAAAGGATTTAACGTACGAAGAGAGGCCATTCAAAATTTTGGATCATATGGAAAGGGTCACCCGCAGTAAAGTAAGGAAGTTTTATAAGGTCCAGTGGGAGCATCACACCGAGTCAGAATCATCCTGGGAACGGGAAGAATTCCTAAGAACACATTATCCAGAATGGTCTTCCCAAGCAACTGAATCTCGAGGACGAGATTCATTCTAAGCGGGAGAGGTTTGTGACAGCCTGATTTTTGCCCTCTTTTCTTTGCTTGAGTTTTCATTTGGATTAAATTTGAACCTTGGGATTTTTGAATCTTTTCATATGGACTTAAACGCTTGGGTTCCCTTGGCTTTCCCCCAAGTGCCTCATCTCCATCTCAAATCATCTTTTCCCCTCTGGTTCACCCTAAAACAATTATTGGAATATTTTTCTTTATTGAAATATATTCATTTTTTCCTCCAAAACCCTAGTTAAGCTCATTGTGCTCCAAAGCAACCCCAATTTTAATTGTCCACAAGAATCTGAGGAAATTCACAAATATTCATTGAACCCTAGGCACCTTCCTGAGCAAAAATATTGCACCACTTTTTGGAATATTTTTGCTACAGAAATTCTTTTCTATTCTGGACAGAAATGGTAGTTTCTACAGCAACTACCATTTTACTTGCTCCATTGTATCTGAAACTCCTTGTGCATCTTTACCTTAGTAACTTAGGGCTAGCCTCCAAAGCACAGCCTCCAACTCCCAGCCATTTTATCTCAGTAAACTCTCAAAGTTTCTGTCCAGAAACTTACCAGCCGTGTGAAATCCTTTCTACTGCGTCTGGATCCAAACTAAACGAGGGTAACACTCAAATCTACCACGAACAACACGCCAGACATGATCTTTGGCCACAAGTCGGCCAGTAGGCAGAGTTCACGCGGTGACCACGCGTGTGCACCATGCCAGGCTGCTAGTCGATGCGCTCTGAGTGCCGCCGAGCGTTCTATTTCGCGCGTGCTCGCTTCCACGCCTGCTGGAGCTTGCCAAACCACGCCACCATCTTCGTCTCGACTTCTACAACTCCTCCTGGCACTCGCCGACACCGGAGCTCACCGCAGCGAGCACGTGCGCGGTCCGGCCAAGGCAACAGTGCGGTGCGCACTGTGCTCGTCGCCATCCCAGTGATCCTGTGCTCGTCTCCTTTCGTCCACAGCACGCGCGTGAACCCCGTCGCCTTCTCCCCCTCTCACTGACATCGTTCGTCGCCGGGCGCAGTGTCCAGGTGTCGCCGGTGGAGCCCCGATCCCCCCTCTCGGCTCGCCTATAAATGGAACCCCTCCCAGCCTTCTCAAGCATCCTGCTCCGCTCGCACACACCCCACAAATGCATAGAAACTCGTAGCCCGGCCGGGCAGGCCACCGTCCCCGAGCTTGAGCTCGCCGGCGATCGCCTCGGGTCGTCACAGTAGCTCCAGCCCCTCTCAGGCCAGGGCAACTCTTCTAGAGCCTCCACATCTCTCTGGTGGTGCCGTTCCACCTAGTTGGGACCGCTGGAGTCGCCGTTGCTCGTCGTCGTCCTCAACTCCGGCAACCACCCCGTTCTGCCTCCGCTTGCGAGGCCGTTTCCGACGCCGTCCGACCACCCCTAGCTACGCTACAGGTATGGGCAGGTGCGCCTTGATCCCCTCTGTAGATCTATCCCTCTCATCTTGGCCAAGAAGCTCGTGTCGCCGGCGTGCGCTCCGGCGAAGCCGCGGCCACCTCCGTTCCTCTCTCCCTCTCCCCCTCACCTGACTAGCGGGGCCCGCTAGTCAGCCACTCTGTACTCGCGCGAAGCGGTACGAGTGGTGGCGCCCTGGGTCTTTTACGCCTTCGACGTCACCCCTTCTCAGTCTGTTTATTTAAATTTCAAATTTATATATATTCCAGAACACTTCAAACTGCAATAACTTGTTAACCATAAGTCCAAATGAATTGATTCTTTTTGCATTGTGTTCTTTATAAAGAAATCTTGCAGCACACCAAAGATGAGTCTTTTATGTGCTGTGTAGATTTTCTGGTGATTTTTAGAGTGGTTCTTGATATTTTCTTTTTGTGCTTTTAAATATTTTCAGAAGGTGAAGCTTGTCTTGAGGATCACCAGGAGGCTTGTGAACCTCATTTGCACTAAGGCAAGCCACAGCAACATTTTCATGGTGCCATTTCAATATTTGTAATTTTCGAAGTTGAATAATGATTTAATCCATGCACATGAATTATTTTTGTTATTTGTATTCTGTTGGTTGCTGTCTTTAGTTGTTGTATTTAGTTTACAGAAAGTTGGAAGTTGATTAAATGGTTAATATAACTAATAGAAAGTTTGGGTCATGAAGACTAATATGATTATGGATATAAATATGTATGTGAAGTCCTTTTCTTGCATAAGAACTATGGTAAAATTTTGCTAGAATATATTCTGTTTTTAATTGAAAGTAAATCCTAACCAGAAGGATATTAGAAGTTGTGATGCTTACACTTAGTATGATAGAGCTGATCCAGTTCTTTACGGTAATGCATATTGGTGTGTTGCATTTACATGGCATTTTATGACACCAGTTATTTTTTAAGTTGAACCTGTTAATAACTCAACTTGAATAATTTGTTGACCGGGTCATGGTGCCACTGAATCGAGTTTTTCCAAGTGTAACCACATTTGCCTTTATGGGAAGGTCTTTATTCGGTCCGTTGTCATGCCTCTGGTCGGTACCTCCAAGTAGGGAAGGCTATGGGCGTGCGGTACCCTGGCCCAGTAAGCAGACATAACCTTGTGTTCCCGTTGTTGAGTTTATGGTACCGAGTCCCCATTTGGGACAGTTGATGTTTGGCCACGACGGTGGTCGTTGTGCCTTTGGTAGGCATGGGGCCACCCAGGACTATTCCGAAGGGAAATGAGTCGGAGTGGCCGAGAGAGTGTCATGGCAATGGAAGGGTTTCGTTGGAACGTCGTTGGTCCACCCGAATGGGAGAGCGGGGCCATGGGTTCCGTGGTGTGGGTACAGTGCAGTACCTCTGCAGAGTGTAATTAATCTATCGATAGCCGAGTCCACGGTCACGGACACCCTCGAAAGTAGGTCACGCCATGCGTCAACATTTAATAAAAAAATTGCTCACTAAGTTAGGAACCTTGCACTATGAAAGATGGTGGAAGAGCCACCAGAATGATTGAGACCAAGTGTGGTCAGGGTTGTGATCGCCGGAAGGATCACGAGATATGTCATTTTGAGATGAATAAGTTGGTATGTCACTAAAGATCACCGTTTCTAAGTCAGTCCGAGGGACTGTTTTCACAAAGGCATGCAAACAACATGTTGGTTATATTCATACTCACGTATGGTGTTGCATTTTAATAATTGAATAATTATCATGAAATTGTTTGTCATTATGATTATGTTTGTTGTAAGCTTGCAAGTACATTCAATGTATTGACCTGGCGTGTCATGCCAGATTTAAGGAAAGTTTGGCTGGAAAGGAGTGTCGTCCAAGTCTAGATCGTGTCCACATCGGTATCCCTGTGCTATGGAGTTCCGCTACGAAGTCGTTCCGCTGCCGCGTAGTTGTTATGACCGAGGCTTCATGTTCACTACATAATGTACATATTGTCCAGTCGCACCGTGTGTGCCGCTTGGCCTCCCTACCTGTTGTAATGTAAAACTTTGATCCGCTAGTATCAATAAAACGGTTGTTTTCTGTACCAAGATGTTGTGTGTTGCCACAAGATAAGGTCTCTGGGCTGGCAATGCAGGGTAAACCGGTCGCTCTGAGCCGGGGTGCCAATGTGGTTGCATTGGGAAAAACTCGATTCAGTGGCACCATGACCCGGTCAACAAATTATTCAAGTTGAGTTATTAACATGTTCAACTTAAAAAATAACCGGTGTCATAAAATGCCATGCAAATGCAACACACCAATATGCATTACCGTAAAGAACTTTATCAGCTCTATCATACTAAGTGTAAGCATCACAACTTCTAATATCCTTCTGGTTAGGATTTTCTTTCAATTAAAAACAGAATATATTCTAGCAAATTTTTACCATAGTTCTTATGCAAGAAAAAGACTTCACATACATATTTATATCCATAACCATATTAGTTCTTCATGACCCAAACTTTCTGCTAGTTATATTAACCACTTAACCAACTTCCAACTTTATGTAGACTAAATACAACAACTAAATACAGCAACCAACAAAATACAAATAACAAAAATAATTCATGTGCATGGATTGAATCATTTATTCAAGTTGGAAAATCACAAATATTGAAATGGCACCATGAAAATTTTGATGTGGCTTGCCTTAGTTCAAATGAGGTTCACAAGCCTCCTGGTGATCCTCAAGACAAGCTTCGCCTTCTGAAAATATTTAAAAGCACAAAAAGAAAATATCAAGAACCACTCTAAAAATCACCAGAAAATCTACACAGCACAGAAAAATCTCATCTTTGGTGTGCTGCAAGATTTCTTTATAAAGAACACAATGCAAAAAGAATCAATCCATTTGGACTTATGGTTAAAAAGTTATTGCAGTTTGAAGTGTTCTGGAATATATATAAATTTGAAATTTAAATAAACAAATTGAGAAGGGGTGACGTCGAAGGCGTAAAAGACCCAGGGCGCCACCACTCATACCGCTTCGCGCGAGTACAGAGTGGCTGACTAGCAGGCCCCGCTATTCAGGTGAGGGGGAGAGGGAGAGAGGAGCAGAGGCGGCTGCGGCTTCGCCGGAGCGCACGCCAGCGACGCGAGCTTCTTGGCCAAGATGAGAGGGATAGATCTACAGAGGGGATGGAGGCACACCTGCCTGTACCCGTAGCGTAGCTAGGGGTGGTCGGACGGCGTCAGAAACGGCCTCGCAAGCGAAGGCAGAATGGGGTGGTCGCCGGAGTTGAGGACGACGACGAGCAACAGCGACTCCAGCGGTCCCAACTAGGTGGAACAGCACCACCAGAGAGAGGCGGAGGCTCTAGAAGAGTTTCCCTGGCCTGAGAAGGGCTGGAGCTACTGCGACGACCCGAGGGGATCGCCGGCGAGCTCAAGCTCAGGGACGGCAGCCTGCGGCCTGCCCGGCCGGGCCACGAGTTTCTATGCGTTTGTGGGGTGTGTGGGAGTGGAGCGGGATGCTTGAGAAGGCTGGGAGGGGTTCCATTTACAGGCGAGCCGAGAGGGGGCTCGGGGCTCCGTCGGCGACACCTGGACACTGCGCCCGGCAACGAACGGCGTTAGTGCGAGGGGGAGAAGGTGACGGGGTTCACGCGCGGGCTGTGGACGAATGGAGACGAGGACAGGATCACTCGGATGGCGACGAGCACAGTGCGCACCACACTGTTGCCTTGGCCGGACCGCGCCCGTGCTTGCTGCGGCAAGCTCCGGCGTCGGCGAGTGCCAGGAGGAGCTGTAGAAGTCGAGACGAAGATGGTGGCGCAGTTTCACAAGCTCCAGCAGGCGTGGAAGCGAGCACGCGCAAAATAGAGCACTCAGCGGCACTTAGAGCGTGTCGACTAGCAGCCTGGCATGGTGCACACGCGTGGTCCTGCGTGAACTCTTCCTACTGGCCGACTTGTGGCCAAAGATCATGTCTGGCGTGTTGTTCATGGTAGATTTGAGTGTTACCCTGGTTTAGTTTGGATCCAGACGTAGTAGAAAGGATTTCACACGTCTGATAAGTTTCTGGACAGTAACTTTGAGAGTTTACTGAGGTAAAATGGCTGGGAGTTGGAGGCTGTGCTTTGGAGGCTAGCCCTAAGTTACTAAGGTAAAGATGCACAAGGAGTTTCAGATACAATGGAGCAAGTAAAATGGTAGTTGTTGTAGAAAGTACCATTTCTGTCCAGAATAGAAAAGAATTTCTATAGCAAAAATATTCCAAAAAGTGGTGCAATCTTTTTGCTCAGGAAGGTGTCCTAGGGTTCAAAGAATATTTGTGAATTTCCTCAGATTTTTGTGGGCAAGAAAAATTGGGGTTGCTTCGGAGCACAATGAGCTTAACTAGGGTTTTGGAGGAAAAAATGAATATTTTCAATAAAGAAAAATCTCCCAATAATTTTTTTAGGGTGAACCAGAGGGGAAAAGATGATTTGAGATGGAGATGAGACACTTGGGTGAAAGCAAAGGGTACCCAAGTGTTTAAGTCCATATGAAAAGATTCAAAAATCCCAAGGTTGAAATTTAATCCAAATGAAAACTCACGCAAATAAAAGAGGGCAAAAATCAGGCTGTCACACTTGGGTAGAGAGCTACGAGATGGCGATGGAGATGTTGGATGTTAGCGAAGCTGCATGCGCTAAGTACTTCACCATGATGCTAGAAGGCACGGCTCGCAACTGGTTAAAGGGATTACTCGTCAACTCCATCGGGTCATGGACAGAGTTGAAAACCAGGTTCATCAAGCACTTCAAGGACACGTGTACGCAGCCTATGTCAATCATGGATCTAGACTCTTGTGTTCAGAACGAGGGTGAGTCAACAACTAGTTGGGTACGCAGAGTTTCAACCATCATGCACTCCTTAGATAAGATCAACGCCGAATCAGCAATAATCACGTTGGAGAAGAATTGTCGTTTCCCTCCACTCAAGCTGAAGCTAGGCCGGCTCAAGCGCCATTGTAATGATGTGGGGAGCTCATGGCAGCTCTCGTCAAGTATGCCGACTCTGATAGTACCAAGGACCCCGAGTCTGAAGCAGACAGGCCGGGAAAGGGAAAAGGGGTAATGACCCGGGAGGACAGCAGTATAACCCGGCCAATCAGCACAGTGGTAATAAACACAAGGCTGATGCTTTTGTAGCTAATACAGGGGCACGGAATTTTAACCAGCGTCGCAAGGGAAGGCCACCTCCAAGGTACAATATCGATGAGGTGATGAATCAGCCGTGTCCGAAGCACGGGTCGAATGAAAAGCCGGCCACCCATGCATGGAAGGATTGCAGCATCATGCGATCTTATAGAGAGTTCATCCAGAACGGTCAGGGACCGAACAACGGCTCAGGATCCGGTTTTCAGGGTCCGGGTTATGGAGGCGGTGGCTCTAGCTCCGGCTTTCACGGACAAGGCAGTCAAGGCGGCAACAATCAGCAGAACAGCCAAGGGAACCAGCAGCAGTTTGGTTATCAGAGTAACCCAAAGCAGTTGAGCAATGGGCAATACCACGTGTTCACCACAAGTCTGTGCAAACGAGACCAGAAGCTCCATAAGAGGGCCGTCAATGCCGTTGAGCCGGCAGTGCCCCGTTACTTAAGATGGTCTGAGCGGCCCATTATGTGGAGCCACGAAGATCACCCGCCCTGAGTTGATAATCCGGGTCAGCTGGCCCTAGTGGTGGCCCCTCAGATCGAAGGGTATAAGTTTACCAAGGTACTCATGGATGGAGGGAGCAGCATCAATATTCTGTATTATAATGCCTTCCATCGTATGGGGTTAACTGATCAGATGCTTAAACCGTCGAACACCGTTTTTCATGGACTTGTGCCTGGTAAGTCGGCGTATCCAGTTGGTAAGATTGATCTGGAAGTAACCTTTGGAGATGAGTATGATGCCAGGACAGAAACCTTGACGTTTGAAGGAGTGCGGATCCATAGCCCGTACCATGCTTTATTTGGCAGACCAGCTTATGCTAAGTTTATGGCAAGGCCATGTTATGTTTATCTGCAGCTCAAGATGCCGGGTCATAAGGGGAATATCACAGTGCATGGGAGTCGCACCATAGCTTTGGAATGTGAAGAAGGTGATGCAGCTTATGCAGAGTCGGTTTGTGCCACAGAGGAGCTCAAGTTTTACAAAGATAATGTTGACCCGGCAGATATGACGTCTTTAAAGAAGCCAACTACAGAGCACGATCCGTTGCTGAAGTTTAAGTCGGCAGATGATACCAAGATGGTAGATTTTGTTCCTGGCGACTCATCCAAGAAGTTTAATATCAGTGCCAATCTGGATCCGAAATAGGAAAGCACGCTCATCGAGTTCATCCGTGAGAACTGGGACATCTTTGCATGGAAGCCTTCAGACATGCCGGGTGTACCGAGAGAACTCGCTGAGCACACTCTTAATATTGATCCGAAGTATAAGCCAGTCAGACAGTTTCTTCGCTGTTTTAATGAAGAGAGATGGAAGGCGATCGATGAAGAGGTGGCCCGGCTCTTAGCGCCCGGGTTCATCGTTGAAGTTTTTCATCCCGAGTGGTTGGCTAACCGGGTTTTGGTCCTTAAAAAGAATGGCATGTGGCGCATGTGTGTGGATTACACAGATTTAAACAAGGCTTGTCTAGCTGACCCGTTTGCCCTCCCTCGTATTGATCAGATCATTGATGCTACGGCGGGGTGTGAGCGCTTGAGTTTTTTGGATGCATATTCTGGATATCATCAGATCAAAATGGCAGTTAAGGACCAGGAGAAGACGGCTTTCATCACTCCGTTCAGAGCCTTCTGCTATGTATCTATGCCTTTTGGGCTTAAGAGTGCCTAGGCAACTTACCAGAGGTGTGTACAGAACTGCCTGCATGGTCAGATTGGGCACAATGTTCATTCTTATGTGGATGATATCGTGGTAAAGTCCAGGAAGAAGGAGACTCTAATTGATGACTTGAGGGAAACGTTTGACAAATGATGCTTAACCCGGCCAAGTGTGTTTTTGGTGTTCTAGCAGGCAAGCTTCTGGACTTTCTGGTCTCTGAGAGAGGCATTGAAGCTAACCCAGAATAGATCAAGGCCATCACCTCCCTGGCACGACCAAAATGTATCAATGATGTCCAGCGCGTGGCAGGACGGATAGCGACGTTGAGTCGGTTTATAAGCCGCTTAGGTGAAAAGGCTATCCCTCTATACCAGATGATGAAAAAGACAGATGATTTCGTCTCGAGTGAAGCAGCTGATGAAGCATTCGAGGCACTCAAGAAGAAATCGGCTGAGCCACAGGTTCTTGCGGCCCCCATTGACAAAGAGCCTTTGTTATTATATGTTGCTGCAAACAGTGGGGCCGTCAGTGTGGCTATTGTGGTGGAAAGAAAGGAGGCTGGTAAAGAGCATCTAGTTCAATGGCCGGTTTACTACATCAGTGAGGTCCTCATCGAGTCTAAACAGAGGTATCAACATTGGCAAAAACTAGTTTACGGAGTCTTTATGGTGAGCCGGAAACTCAAGGAGTAATTCCTAGGTCATCCCATTACGGTCGTGAGCTTTGCTCCCTTGGGAGACATTATCCAGAATAGGGAAGCTACAGGACGAGTGGCCAAATGGGCCATTGAGCTTGGGCCTCATGATTTAAAATATATGCCTCGAACATCCATCAAATCGCAAGCGCTGGTGGATTTCATCAACGATTGGACAGAACTACAGACGCCTGAAGAAAAGCCAGATAATACATATTGGACGATTCACTTTGACGGGTCCAGGCAATTGGAGGGCTCGGGGGATGGAGTTGTTTTAACTTCCCCACGAGGTGATAAGCTTTCTTATGTCCTTCAGCTCATGTTTCCATGTACTAATAATGCAGTTGAGTACGAAGCCTTGCTCCATGGCCTTCGGATGGCTAAAGAGATGAATTTAAGCCGGGTCAGATGTTTCGGCGACTCAGATTTGGTAGCTCAGCAGGTTTCTGGCAAATGGGACTCCAAAGATCTGCTCATGGTGGCTTATCGCCGAGAGGTTGATGCTATTGGAGGTCACTTCAAGGGTTACCAAGTTGAGCACATCGATCGAAGGAAGAATGAGGCAGTAGACACCTTGAGCCGGCTAGGATCTCAGCGTAAGCCGGTGCCGCCCAATACCTTTTTAGATGTTTTTCTTAACCCGTCTATCAAGTTGCCTACAGAGGAGGACCTCGCTATCCCTGACCCGGAGGTACAATTGTTGGCGGCTCTTCATGTCATACCAGATTGGACACTTCCTTATTTAGCTTATATGACCCGGGGTGAGTTACCTGAGGATGAAATATTAGCCAGGCAGATAACCCGACGGTCTAAGTCAATGACGATCGTCAATGGAGAATTGCACCACCGCAGTGTTTCAGGCGGGTTTCAACGTTGTGTCTCGCATGAGGAAGGTTGCGAGATTCTACGAGAGATCCATGAGGGAGATTGTGGTCACCATGCCGGTTCTAAATCTCTGGTAGCGAAAGCTTTTCGTCAAGGATTTTACTGGTTAACGGCTCATGCTGATGCTGAGGACTTGGTCAGTAAATGTGACGGCTGTCAGAAATTTTCACGGCGTGCTCATGTTCCGGCTCAAGAGTTGAGGATGATCCCGATAACTTGGCCATTTGCAACTTGGGGGCTTGATATGGTAGGACCCTTTAAAAGATCCAAGGATAATAAAACCCACCTATTGGTGGCAGTGGACAAATTCACCAAGTGGATCGAGGCAGAGCCAGTCAGCAAATGTGATGCAGAAACAGCAGTGCAGTTCATCAAGAAGGTGATTTTCCGGTTTGGTTCCCCCCACAGTATCATAACAGACAATCGCACTAATTTGTCTAAGGGTGCTATGAAGGAGTTTTGCCAGCATGAGCATATCTAGCTTGATGTATCTTCTGTGGCTCATCCCCAGTCCAATGGCCAAGCAGAGTGGGCTAATCAAGAGATCTTATGAGGGATCAAACCCCGGCTCATGGTTCCTCTAAAGAGAATGCCGGGTTGTTGGGTGGAAGAGTTACCTTCCGTGTTATGGAGCATTAATACAACACCCAACAGGTCTAGAGGATACACACCCTTCTTCATGGTCTACGGAGCAGAGGCAGTTCTTCCCAGCGATATCCGTCATGACTCGCCCCGAGTGGCGGCTTACATGGAATCTGACAATGAGACGGCACGACAGGATGCGTTGGATCGATTGGATGAAGAGCGTGATCCTGCGGCGGCTCGATCGGCGATTTATCAACAAGATTTACGACGATATCACAGCCGGCGGGTTAAGACCAGAACCTTTCAAGAAGGCAACTTAGTTCTCCGGCTCATCCAAGATCAGACTGACATGCATAAACTTTTGCCTCCTTGGGAAGGACCTTTTGTCGTCAGCAAGAATCTGCACAACGGGTCATACTACTTGATCAATATCCGAGAGCACAAGGACTCACGCACGTCAAAAGAGGAGACTAATTGGCCGTGGAATATTGCTCACCTCCGGCCTTACTATACTTAAGCCTCCGGCTCTCATGATGTAATTCGATGATGTAAATATCAGTACAATATAATAAAGCCGGCATCCCCGTCAATTCGGGGCCTCTACCATTTTTTCAAAGTTGAGTCTCTATTATCATCATACATATCTTCTCAAAGAAGCTTAGTACCCAAATCAAAGGGATCATGAAGAGTTGGATGCATAGCACAGCTCCAACATAAGCTCTTGATGAGAATCATCAGCAAGTATGTCACTTGGGGGCTTCCTGTTCAAACATAGGTGTATTCGACCAAAGAGAACACAAAGTTACTACCCATTTGACCGAGTTATGTTCAAACATAGGCGTATTCGACCAAAGAGGACATAACATGTGGGTCATCCTACCTGTGCCCAGCTGCTTCAACTCCATCAGGTCATCCTGATTGACCCGACGAACTCTTGGCAATCAGTATTAATGTCGTATTTGACCAAGACCTGAGCTTGCTAAGGTTCAAACGTCGGCTGTCACTGCGAGAGCATGGTGCTACAAATAGTCAGGATAGATCCAGGCTCAAAATGCCGCCTTCCTTGAAACTTGGATAACTCGTTCTATGATGCAAGCTGCAACTCTGACCCCGCGTACTCTAGGCAAGTCTATCTTTAACAAACAAAAAAAGACCTGCACTTGTCTAGGTTCAAATGTCGATTGGGTACTGTGAGAGCCGGCTCATAGCACGCACGTATCTTCCAGGGGCCACCAAGGCTAGTTTCATTGAAGAAGAACCTTTGGCTTGGCGGCCTGCAAAAGCCTCGAGTGTTTTTTGTTTGTTTTGTTTCTGTTTTCTCTTTGCTTTCTTGACAGTTTTCGTTTTGAAGTTGTGTTCTTTGCAAGATTGGCCTAAATTGCCTCCCTTCATGGGTCATATTTGAAGCCTCTCCGGGTCTCCACAACCCAATCTACTGAACGGCTCTCAGCCACCGGAGAATAACAACTTCATGGAATTATACCTTTACAGGGTTATGAACATATGGAGGCTGATTAAGCCAGCAGTTCAAATTATGTATTCAGGTATGGTTATGTTTATAACAATTAAATCGGCCCTGGTTTTGGACGTCTGTCCCCAGTGGCATTGGTTGGACACAGTGACCCGTTTACCGCCGGGGCACTTGTTTCTGTTTATATGCAGGATGGTGTTTATATTGATCTGCGCGCGCCAATACCATCACAAGAATAAAATAAGGATTCCAACGTTTGGAGACTCGTAATGTCATCAAAAGACAAGCATTGCGCACGACGGTGCCACAGTTGGTATGATAAACCGGCAGGAAAAGTGTTTCGCTATCCTATTACAAAATGCTGTGAGCCAGACAAAGGTCCAAATATTTCTATCATAGGTACGTGAGCCGCCCGACGGATCATTCTCCTTGGCCTTGTTGCTTTGGTGATTCCGGGTCATCCGTCGCCGGTTCTACGTCATCCACTGTTTGAAAATTCTGCGCCAACCAATCCAAGCCAGCCAGAGCTTCAAATTTAGCCGCCCCATCAATAAGGTCAGTGGGATCAATTTCACAGGCAAATGTATGCTTACTAATTGGAGGAATCAGATCCATCACTTTATAAGAAGGAGTGGACATCTTCTGATTTTTTGCATCATAAGCCGGTTGATATTTCGTCAAATCCGTTTCATTTGCAATCAAGCTGGCCAATGGCCGGATGTCCTTGACACAAGCAGCGAAGTCTTTATGGTCAAAGGCTGAGCCGTCTTCTTTCAAACTTGGATACCCAGTAGCCATGTCGGACGTTTCCAGCTCGGGAAGCCATGCCTTAGCCCGGCTTAAGGTCGTGACAGCACCGGCTCTCGCAGATGACCGTTTGATTTCGTCTATCCTAGCAGGCAGAACGGAGAGTCTTCGCAAGATATCTACAAATAGTGTTGGTGCTTGGCTGGACGGAGAGATAACAGCCAGGGCATGCTGCGCCCCAGTGTACAATTGTTCCACGAGAGTATAGACGGCTTTTAGCTTCACAAGTAGATCTTTGCCAAGAATATTGCTTCTTTTACCTACATAACCATTAAGTTGATCAGTAACGGGTTAAGTTCTCCCAAGATTTTACAAGTTGAGTATGACGGCTTACCAAAGATGGCTGCAGTCATTTCTGAGACACGGTGTTTTAAGCCGGAGAGCTCCGTCGTCACCGCTTCAAGAGATGTTTCGGCCTTTTCAGCCCGTTGCACTAAGGCAGCCCTTTCTTTAGTCCATGCAGATTCCTCAGACTTAAGTTTAGACTTCAAACCATTCGCTTCAGACAAGCTAAATTGGAACTTGGATTCAGCTTTTTGAGTTTCCGATTCTTGGCGCTTAAGCTGTTCACGAGCATCCTTTAGTTGTGTTTGTAATTCAGCAGTCGCTTCCTGAACAGGTAAAGTAAGCATTAGACGGATTCCGGTTTAATAAAAATTCAAGTCCCAAGCCTTTTGCAAGCAACAACACTTGGCACTTGGGGGCTAATGGAGGCTGAAGTTTTCTTTCTGAGTCGGATTCATGTTATTAAGTCTCAAGCACTTTGCAAGCAAGAGCACTTGACCCTTGGGGGCTAATGGAGGCTGAAGTTTTTCTTTCTGAGCCGGAGCAAATAGTAATTACCTCTTCATCTGTGGCATGACTGGCCTCCGTGGCATCCTGGCAATAATCAGTGTCAATAAGATAGTTGAAATAAGAGCCAAGAGAGTCAAGGACTACCTCCGACTCAGTGTCGTAGTTCAGTTCAAACATATTAGAAGCACTGGTTTTCTTCTTGGTCTTCTTAACAGCTTTCTTGGCGGCTCTGGCTCTCTTGGCGGCTTCATGATCATAAGATTTCTTCTAGAAGGCCGACTTAGCCTGTGAGAGGCGGCGAATTCAACATTGGCAATGGAGCTGAATTATAAAACGACAACAGTCAAAATTTAAAGTTACCTCCGGTGCCGGGTTAGATTTGCAGAAAGGCAACAAACCCACTTTGCTGCAGTCAGACAAGGATTCATTTAAAACAGTTTTTGTCATATCTGTGATGACATTCTCCTCCAGATCCTCAGAACTATGGCGCAAAGGATCATTCTTCTCTCCAGTATATTCACACATTAAACCGTACCTACGACTTAAAGGAATAATTCGCCAAGCAAGCCAGCACCAAGCTAAATAATTCCAGCTAAACCGTTTCCCAGAAGGGCCTTCACCTTTGACATAGTGAGGGCAATTGACTTGCGTTCTGCAGTAGTGAGCTTTTCAGCAAGAGGGTGATTGGCGTCTAAACGTTGAGTGCGGAGACCCGGCAAAGGATGCTCATCAGCCGAAGAAGTATCTTTACAATAAAACCAAGTTTTGTTCCAGTCTTTCAGATGACTTGATAGACAAGCATAAGGAAAAATAGAGTCTCTCCTTCTTTGGATAGAGACAACCCCAAGCTCCAGGCTAGGGCTATTGGTAAATTCATTCTGGCGGTTCAAGTAAAAGAACTCTCTGGAAAGCAAGATGTTGGGTTCCTCTTGAAGATATACTTCACAAAAAACTTGAAAATTGCAGATATTTGACACGGAATTGGGTCCGATGTCTTGGGGATGGAGCTGGAAGAAGTGCATGACATCTATGAAGAATTTAGAGCCGGGTGGTGAGAAACCCCGGTTCATGTGGTCAGTAAAAACAATCACTTCATCATATGTGGGTGCAGGTCTTTCTTCGCCCGGGTTAGGAGCATGGTAAAGCATAATTGGAGCATTAGGCAGATATCCGACTTTGACAAAGTCGACAAGTGTAGCTTCAGTAACAATTGAGGGAACCCAGTTGCATGTGGTGACTATCTTTGGCGGCATTGTGAACAAGTAGACCTAACAAGTGAAAGATCATTGCCGGTTTAGAAAAGCCGGAGATAAAGTATTGCTACAAGTTCAGCATGGCGGCTTAAATGGGGCCTAATGGCATAAGAGTAATCACAAGCTGGGAAATTAAGCCGCCCTGGCAGATGGGAGTGTTCAGAAAAGCAAATTTTACTAAGTCTAGAAAAAATAGTTTTCACAGGTTGCGGCGGTAATTTTGGATCTACGGCTGCTCGAAAATCAAGATTAAATGACGAACATGCAAAACTTAAGATTGATATGATACAGTTCTAAGAGACGAATCCAGTTATCCACAGAGATGAGATTTTACAGTATTGACTAAAGAGATACTATCAACATCAGCATACAAAGAGACATCAAAGTTCAGAAGAAGAAGCCATAGTTGCAGAGGAAGAAGAAGATGAACTCTGAAGAACTTCACGGGAACCCTAATGGATCTGGGAGGAGAATGACAAGAATGTACCTGAGCAAGTAAGACGACGGCGGCGGCGCGCGGAAGAGACCTGGTCACATTGGGTTGACGCGGCGGCTATTGGTGAAGACGAAGCAGAGGGCGACGGCGTCGGCTAAGCTCGGTTGCAGGGACAACGCGAGGAAGGAGACGAAGAGAATGAGACGAAGAGAATGAGACGAAGGAGAGAATGGAAAGGGACCTTCGGCCCTATTTATAAGCTAAGTGGATAAAGTTCAGGCGCGAAAATCCAGGAGGTGGAAAAATAGGAAAATAACCATGCAGGCGCCTCGATTCTCGGAATACCAATAAATACGGAAGATTTGTTAAGATCTGGACCGTTTGCAAGTAAGTGACGTCACGACAGGTTATCGTTATTTCAAAAGCTGACGTCATTGCGGACCACTATCATTTCAAAAACGAAGATAACGGCGGTTTATAGTCTCGCACAAGAAGATGAGGAAAGATTGACATGAAAGTTCAAGATCAACCTGGGGCCTAATGTTGGGGATATAAGTATTTCATATGACCCACCCAGGAGGGGCCGGGTTACCCGATGGTGGTTCATAAGACCAGCCCAGAAGTACATTAAAGACGGCGGCTTAGGTAAGGGCCCAAGGCCCGCGGTGGCTTAAGGCCTGTAAGTATCAACTGCCATATATGTAACTTGTAGTGTAAGGCATGTAATATGAGTCGTCGAGCCGGCCGGGACTCCGTAGGCCGCAGGGCGTCAACCCGTGTATATAAGGGGACGACCCGACAGCGGCTTAGGGCAAGAAACAAGATATCGTGGGCTAGGCAAGCGCATCCGCAACCTAGCAATCAACACCCCAGCAATTCCAACCTAAACTGGAGTAGGCTTTACCCTCACCGCAGGGGCCGAACCAGTATAAACTCCCCGTGTCCTTTGTCTTGTTCTTAACCCCTTTAAGCTAACCACGTCGCTATGGCTCCACAATCAAGTCCTTACCTTAGGACATCTGCCGTGACACTTCCACGACAATATTGATAAGGATCCCGTAATAAGCGGGCACGATCTCTGTTTCAACAAGACGTGCCAATAGGGCTATGCCTCGAAACACGGAACTAGAGCTAAGAAAATGGCTCGGAATATTAAAGGGACGAACGTGATGTTTCACTAAAAATTTATCAGTAAAGGCATAGTATTCGTTTTTCGATACCTTGCCTTCGAGGCTAAGGGTTGTACTAATCATGCAGAGCCGGACATAGCACTTTTGTGTAGGGAATATCGCTTCAAATATGTTCGGGAGGAGGAACCCGCCTTGCAATGCTGAAGACAGTACACAAGCCAAACTCATCATCATCGAAGAGTTGTTCAAGGGCTACTGAGGGAGTCCTGGATTAAGGGGTCCTCATGTGGCCGGATTGCTCATTATAGGCCGGACTGGTGGGCCGTGAAGATTATCACTAAAGACTATCTCCCATATCCGGATAGGACTCCCATATGTGCAAAATAGCAATTTTAGAGTCCGGGTGTAATACTTTCCTTCCTCTGCAAGATGGTCATGTACAACCCTAGGTCCCTCCGGTGCATATATAAACCGGGGGGTTTAGTCCGTAGAGACAACAACCACAATTGCATAAGCTAGACTCCTCGGGTTTTAGCCATTATGATCTCGAGGTAGATCAACTCTTGTAACCCTATATTCATCAAGATCAATCAAGCAGGAAGTAGGGTATTACCTTGATCGAGAGGGCCTGAACCTGGGCAAAACATCGTGTCCCCAGTCTCCTGTTACCATCGATCCTCGGACGCATAGTTTGGGACCCCCTACCCGAGATCCGCCAGTTTTGACATCGACAGGGGCGTCTTCGAGCCTTTGGGCAGAGGAGCCGGACACTTGATCCGCTCCACCTTTTTTGTCCATGCACGGATAGAACGTACAAACTCTAACTCTTGTTATAATTGAAATATGGACGGGGTATGTATTCGGCAGAAGTTCTGATTACCTCTAAAGAGGAGTACACGCTGCTGAAGCCCTTGTCCTCGGTCTCGGTCGGCCACCCCTTTTGGGCCTTGAAGAGCTGTTTCCAGATGTCTTCATGCGTAGTGTCGAAGAGGTTCTTCAAGGGCCGGGGCTCTTCTGGATTGAACTCCCATAAATGGGAGTCCAAGCGTTGGCAGGGAAGGATGCGACGAAAGAGCATTACCATAATCACGTTAGTGAGGAGGGTGCCCTGCGTTATCATACCGGAGATGCAATTTTGGAGGGCTTGCACCTTCGTCTAAGACCCCCAATCCAGAATCTTGTCGGTCCAAGAGGTTAGCCTCTCCGGGGGTCCAGATATGAATGCGAGCGTCGCCGCCCACTTGGCATCGCAGGGCTCAGTAATGTAAAATCACTTCTGCTGCCAGACTTTGTTTGTTTCCACAAAAGCCCCCTTGGGCCAAGTGGCGTTAGGGAGCTTGCTCACCGTGGCTCCTCCACAATCTTCCTATTGCCCGTCAACCACCTTTGGCTTCAGATTGAATATCTTGAGCCATAAGCCGAAGTGTGGGGGGACGCGGAGGAGCGCCTCACATACCACTATGAAAGCTGATATGCGGAGAATAGAGTTCGGGGCTAGATCATGGAAATCTAGCCCGTAGAAGAACAAGAGACCCTCGAACAAAGGGATGGAGAGGAAATCCCATCCCCCAGATAAAGTGAGAGAGGAAGACCACCCTCTCACCCGACTTAGGGACGGGAATCACCTGGTTCTTGCCAGGAACCCGGTGATCCATGTCATCAGCAAGATAGCCCGCACTCCGCAGACTCTTCACGATCTTCTCCGTGACCGTGGAAGCCTCCCACTTGCCCTTGGAACCGAATCCGACAATTGCTGGGGAAGGGAGGCGGTGGTGGAGGAGTTGCGAGTTGTGGGCACAAGAGCTGTGGGCGCTGGGGCTGAGGAGATTGGAAAGCTAAGGCTTGAGGAGAGCGTGGGGTTAAAGGGGAAGGATTTGTGTCCTTTTATAAGCGGTGAATGCTAAACGTCCCCCCACTCCAGCTGTAAACCTTGCCGGTTCCCAACGTAGTCGTGCGTAAGGCGCGTTGGGATGCCCACGTCATATTGATAAGGTTCCCGTAATAACCGGGCACGATCTCTGTTTCGACAAGACGTGCCAATAGGGCCATGCCTCAAAACGCGAAACTGGAGCCAAGAAAACGGTTCGAAATATTAAAGGGCCGGACGTGATGTTTCACTGAAAATTTGTCAGTAAAGACACAATATTCGTTTTTCGATACCTTGCCTTCGAGGCTAAGGGTTGTACTAATCATGCAGAGCCGGACATAGCACTTTTGTGTAGGGAATATCGCTTCAAATATGTTCGGGAGGAGGAACTCGCCTTGCAATGCCGAAGACAGTACGCGAGCCAAACTCATCGTCATCGAAGACTGGTTCAGGGACTACTGAGGGAGTCCTGGATTAAGGGGTCCTCGGGTGGCCGGATTGCTCGTTATGGGCCGGACTGGTGGGCCGTGAATATTATCACTGAAGACTATATCCCGTATCCGGATAGGACTCCCATATGTGTAAAATAGCAAGTTTAGAGTCTGGGTGTAATACTTTCCTTCCTCTGCAAGATGGTCATGTACAACCCTAGGTCCCTCCGGTGCATATATAAACCAGAGGGTTTAGTCCGTAGAGACAACAATCATAATTGCATTGGCTAGACTCCTAGGGTTTTAGCCATTATGATCTCGAGGTAGATCAACTCTTGTAATCCTATATTCATCAAGATCAATCAAGCAGGAAGTAGGGTATTACGTTGATCGAGAGGACCTGAACCTGGGTAAAACATCGTGTCCCTAGTATCCTGTTACCATCGATCCTCAGACGCATAGTTCAGGACCCCCTACCCGAGATCCTCCGGTTTTGACACTAACACTCTCCTCATTGACACCTTCGCGGGGCTTCCATTTCTCATCATCCTTCAACACATCATAGCAATGAGACAAGTTAAATGGTCTCCCTTTCTTGATCTTCCCTTTCTTGGCCTTCTTCTCCTCTCCTTAAAAAGTTTTGTGCAATAGTGAGCTACAAACAAAAGAACAAGTTAGCACTTGGAACACCAAGAAAAATCATGAATATGGAAGAATCATGAAAGAATTGGCACTTACCCTATCTCTATCATTGGTGCCACTTGGGTTTAACATGTCAACCGCCTTAAATGTGTCCGTCCAATTTTGACAATCTTTGTTGATGGTCGACCACGGGAGCGAATAGATCTTTCCGTGCGGTCAATTCCACTTTTCTTGCGTAAATTAAAGTGCTTCTTCACCCGGATCCAATATGCATCTCTACTTTGATCCCCTCCAACGGTGGCATCTCTAGACACTTGCAACCATGTATTGCATAGCAAGATGTCTTCATCCATGGTGTAGTTGCCCGCTCTTCCTTTTGATGCATCGACGATACCCTCACGATCCTCGTCCACCTCAAACTCATGATGATCTTCATGCACTTCATTGGTTTGAGACCAATGAGAATTGTTGGAGCCAACACCCATAGTTGACATATATATGTCATCATTGCAACTACAAAGTATATACAACAAAACGAATAAGCTATCCATATGTATCCGTTCAAAAAACAACAACGAAAAAAAAGGCAAAATTTACCTTGTGGGCATTTCATCCAACACCTTGTGCGCATCGGCCGCCGGTGCAACAAGCGAGCTTGTCGGCGCTTCGTTCGCTTCCGCATCCGTCGCACGCCCCGCAAGTCTCTTCTTTGGACGCCCAGAGGAGCCGTCCGCCGCCTTGTTCTTCTTTCTGGACACCTTGATCACCTTCGCCACCGCCGTATTTTGGAGCTTCGAAAGGGGAGCACGGGGCTTCACGGCGGGCGCCGGCGCGAAGCCGCCCCCCGCCGAGGTTGGCCGCGATGCCATGAAAAGGCCGCGTGCGAGACCGGTGCTTGGAGGAGCATCGACGGAGGCGAAGCCAATGCTCCCCACGGTAGGGTTTGCGCCGGCGGCGGTGGAGGGGTCGCGGGTGTAGGGCAGGGTGAGGAGGATGTCGGCGCGGCCATCCATCAGGCGAATTCGTCGGCGGTGGCACGGGCGCGGCGAAAGCGGCGCGGGCTCGAGTGTGCAGCACGCGGGAGCGGGCGTATAAAATAAACGGCGCGTGATGCCGTTTTTGCCCCACGCCTGAACCACTTATGCCGCTCGCGCATTTTTTACGTCTTCGCTGGAGCGTTCGGAGCGGCTACGCGCACGAAAAAACTACATTTTTTTAGCGCGGCGCTTATATCGGGTGGCTGTTGAAGATGCTCTAATGCCGGCGGGCTCACCGCACACGGCCCGTCGCTAGTCACCCACACACCGGCCGGAAAGAGGCTGGCATGGCTCACATCTCTACGATCGGCTGTTATACGTGGGACCCGCATGTAAGCGAGGTAACGGATCATATTCCGATTCCCAAGAACTCCGGCTGTGCTACATAATCCCAGCAAATAGCTGTTCGTCCCAACGAGAGCTTATCCTCCGAATATTCCGTCAACGTCGGGGCGCAGTATCGGTAGCCGGTAGGTGTACTATATACGTCCCCGTCACAGGGATAAAAAAAGGAAGAAGAGGATGATACGTAACGGCGTGACCGAAAGAAAAAGCGGGAGCGAATAGACAGAGAGGGGGCCCGGCCGTCACGTCGTCTTCCTCCTCGCTCCATTAGAACCGAGCTCTCGGGTCTCCGCCTCTGCTCGCCTCCCACCGTTATCGGAGGCGCAGCGGACGAAGCAGCGGCACTATGCGTCCGTCTCTCTGTAAGCTGCCCTCCCCCCTCTCCGGTTAGCTGGACTTCCCCCCGATATTCCCCCGCCGCGCCGATCTATCGAGCCCGTCGAGTTGTTTATCCTCTTTTTCCTCCTGTACGACTCTGATTCTTTTTCTGATACCATACGCTCGGTTGACCGATAAACTGTCTAGCGGCCATGCGCAGGCACGAATTGAGGTGATTCCTGATGCGGCAATTAGGCAATGGCTGCTATTTTGTGCAGACTAAAACTACATAAGTTAGTGCTAGAATAGGGGTGGGCTGCAACTAGCCAATGAACTTGCCCTGGGATTGCTTATCTGTAGCTAGCCTGCGCGAACTTTTACAACTTTTTCCGTGTCAGTGGCAGTCTGCAGGAGACGGTGGTGCTTTGGTAGGTGCATTACTGTTTTTAGTTAGAGTAGTCATCAGTGCTTTATATTTTTGGGGAAACGCTAGCTTGGTTGGCCGAATTGGGCCGAGGTGCTCATATTTAGACTGCAGGAGAAGACATATAGACAAGTTTTTGGTCTCAGACTTTTCCTCATTTGATATGTTCTGCTGTGCCGAGAGTTTTTTTTTTCTTCGTTTCCTTCATGCCTTACAACTTGCTGCGAACTCCTGATGTTAGTGATTTCTTTAATCGAAATCCTTGGTTTGGAAGCCCTGACATTATCTTTAAAAAATTCAAGATAAGTTCTAAACAAGTGCCACTAAAGAAACTAACAAACTCGATACTGTGAATTTTATGACCTTATGATGCAACATAACTGAAACCAAGAAATTGTATACATTAAAAACTGAGGAATTCCTAGTCCACAAAGAATCTTCCCTTGGCTGTATCCATAGTGCAAACGTACATATTCTTTCATCAATGTGTCCAGAAGTATATATAGAAAACAAAGGGAGGAGAGCAGCTAGATTAGTTTCTTCTCCCGTCTCATGTATCATGCTTACTCGTGTCTTCTGCATATAACATCCATCCTTCTACATATTCTGTCCATATAACTCCAAAATAAATCTTTGTACTTATACTAACTCATTTCCAATCATAAATGAATCTCATGAAGAACTGGTGGCTTCTTTGTCTTCAAATATTTTTCTGTGAAAGAATTTGACTCAGTTTATCTCCTGTGATAGTTTTTACACTACCCATATTTAACGCCATGTAATGTTTTCAGCATTGCATGTCCATATGGCTATTGTTTTAAATTATTCAGAGGGCTCTCTGTGGTAGTTATATTTGTCACCGTCGGAATATAGTCGAACTCTTTGTTTGGACTAGATATGAGGATTCTAATAACAGTGTTAAATACTCCCTCCGTCCCATAATGTAAGACGTTTTTCGACTCTAGTGTAGTGTCAAAAAACGTCTTACATTATGGGACGGAGGGAGTATGTACTCCCTCCGTCCTATAATATAAGATGTTATTACAACCGATGTACTCATATATTGGTTGTAATAACATCTTATATAGTGGGACGGAGGGAGTAATGCTTATACCAGATTTAAAGGAATGTCGATTGTGTATTTCTAAACTGTCTACAAAGGTTACAATGAAATATTAACTTTTGTCAAGCTATCTTATTTTAGTTCTGTTATCATCCTTGGCAGGTCATGTTCCTTTTCTTCTTCTGCTACTGTTACATGTCGTCATTGCTAGACCATTCTTTCCACTGCCAAGTAAGACTAGTAATGAAGAGAAGAAGCCCATACAGACATTTCGACCGTATAACATTGCTCACCGTGGCTCAAACGGGGAAATTCCGGAGGAAACAAGTGCTGCTTACCTGGTACAGCTCATATAATTTAAATGACAAATAAAATAGATATCTCTTTTTTGCATATGGAAGATGGTACCCTTATTGATAGGATGTACCATTGGATGGTTAGATTTATTAAATTGACCTTTGCAAATGCTACAAAACTCAATTCTGATAAGTTTCAATCATGTGATTTTTCACCGTTGGAAAAATTATGTTAACAGATTTCATTAAAAAATCCTGTTGCAGAGGGCTATTGAAGAAGGTGCAGATTTTATAGAGACTGACATCCTTGCTAGCAAAGATGGTGCATTGATCTGCTTTCATGATGTAACACTTGATGATACAACTGATATTTCTGACCGTAAGGAGTTCGCCAATCGAAGAAGAACCTACGAGGTGGAATGGGCCAATGTTACTGGCTGGTTTGTAGGTGTGCTTATTATAACCAACCCTGTTTTTTCATTCATTCTTGTAAATCTGTTCAGATATATATTTGCAGCATCAAAAGTTAGCAATGGGATGCAAGAAAAATACATCAAATTATTATTCCTTGACTCAAATTTAAGAAGGGAATGCCACAAGCTACGAGCATCTAGTGGCAAGACTGGCCTGTAGCTTACTGACCATGGCCCACCAGCATAGATAACATATAGCTTTGTGATTGATAAATCATGGCAATATCATATTGGTTTATCTGCACATTCTGCTGAGCTGACACTACCTGCATATTGCTAGGATATGAACTGAATGTGAATGGTAAACCTGTGAACCTATTATTTCTTGATTTTTCTGATAATTAGGTGTCCATGTGCAGTGGATTTCACACTCGAGGAACTTAAAACACTTAAAGTAAAGCAGCGATACCTATTCAGAGATCAACAATATAATGGTATGTGGCTGTGTCCTTGAGCTTCTACTTTTATTTTTCTTTACCGTGATGACATTATCCTCTACAAATCAAGGTATTGTACTTCCAAAATAAACTTAGAGCCTCGTAAAAAGTACGAGCCTCACAAAAAGAATCAATTTGGAGGGATTCTTTTGTTTTTTTAGAAAGCTCAGAGGTGTAGTCATTAATTACTAGTTCTCTGTTCAATGACCTGCTTTCCAGTTCCCACCAACTAATAGCTGGAAATTTATTCCATGGTTGAAGTATGCATTTTAGTATTCTCCAAAATGTGTTTTTCACTTACTTTGTCAAAGTTTATTTGAATTTATATTTTTTAAATAGCATACTCCTATTTAAAGTAGACCCATTTTACATTTCAGTTATTTAAACTAACAAAATACATGAACTAATCTGAAAGATGCAATCTGATGGAATATTTGTGAATTAAGAATCATCAACGATATTGTCTGGACATGCAGGCAAATTTTCAATCATCACATTTGAAGAATTCATTTCAATTGCCTTAGATGCAAGCAGAACTGTTGGAATATATCCAGAGATAAAAGATCCAGTTTTTATCAACAAGCATGTAAGTCTCCCTGTTCTCAATAAGCAATAGGGTACTCTTAAGGATTCTCGTAATTCTCTAATCAAGCCTTTTCTGGCAAGAAATGTGTTTAGAAGCTATACGGAAATTTTCTATGAAAATGGTTATTGTAGGGAATGAATTAGCTTTTACAAAGATGTTTTGATAGTATATGGGTGGAGAGAACAATGCTGCAGCTGATATATTTAAGTACTTTACATTAACTTTGATGAGCTGTACAATTCAAAAGCTTTGAATTTATTCATTAGTCATTACAATCTTAGGCAGATTTTCCAATTTCTGAAGTGCTTCAAACAATGAGGTTGTGTTCTACTCTTGACAGGTAAAGTGGGCAGATGGGAAGAAGTTTGAGGAGAAATTTGTGGATACCTTACTAAAGTATGGATACAGGGGTCAATATATGTCCGAAAATTGGCTAAAACAGCCATTATTTATACAATCATTTGCTCCCTCTTCCCTTGTACATGTATCAAAATTGACAGACTCTCCGAAGATATTTCTGATTGATGATATCACAGTGAGAACACAAGACACAAACCAGGTATAGATCTTGAGTAATTAAATTTATTTTATACTACATCAATATCAATTGTATGGAAGAAAAGTGAGTACTATGTACTTTTGGTGTTTTTTGCTACTTCAGCAGAAGCATCTGATTTATGGATATTACTTACGTTATTTTTTGCTTGCAGTCATACTGGGAAATCACTTCTGATGACTACCTTGCATATATTAGTAACTATGTTATCGGCCTCGGTCCATGGAAAGATACTATTGTTCCAGTTGCAAAGAACTATTTGCTGGAACCAACTGATCTTGTTGCAAGAGCGCATGCTCATAATCTGCAGGTGTGATATTTGTTTGTATTCCTTACAATTGTCTAGAGCTACTATTTACATGCATGTTCATAAAGTAATTCATGTTAGGCCGACGTAAGCTCAGACCACCTTCAGCATTTGTTTCTGTTTAAGTGCCTTTTGGTCACTCTGAATATATGAATCACCAAAAGAACTGAACCAATGAAATGTCATGGCTAGCTTCTATCTTTTCTCTCATTAGGATTTGACCCATTGTTAATTGAAATCATTGGATGAAAACACATGATATGACTGCTGACATCTGCATCAGGAACTCTCAGATGTGTCCTCCTTGGTCAATGCTCTCATTTAAAGTTCTGACAAACTAACCACCGCAATATATTTTCATAAGCTCAGATTTAACTATCATTAGTTTATTAAGACCGCTATAAATGATCCCAATGGACCAAATTGTTACCCTACTACATGTCAACTACTACACAATTTGATGGCAGGTAGTTTGCACCTGGACGCATGTTAAACTGAATTCCATCATTTCTGCAGGTACACCCTTACACATACAGGAACGAGAACCAGTTTCTGCACTTCGACTTTCATCAGGATCCCTATGCCGAGTACGATTTCTGGATAAATACGATGGGGGTTGACGGATTATTCACAGATTTCGCTGGAAGCGTACACAAGTACCAAGAACTGAAATCTCCACACCCGAAGGACGCAACCGCGAACAGCCTCCTAGTAAAAATTGCTCAGTTGATCGCGGCATACGAAGGCCACTGAATAAGTTTGTGTTGCAGCAAATCACTGCCATTTTCAGTGATTAATGCGCAAGACCAAAACGGGTTGGCATTTCACGACCTCACTAATAGATGTTGGTTTCTGGTGTTACGGTGTTAACACGAGTTTATGTATACCTCTCCATTAAACCCCCGAACCTCGAGGGGAGATTTATATTATCGCAGTAACCATTTTTTTTTTCTGAAAGGTTCCAAAGGGAACTGTAATGGTTGGTGTATAGCTCATCCGATGGAGTATAGTTTGAACAATCTCCCGAGTTGGTGTGATCACATTATGTATATAAGTGGAATCGGTGTTGAAATGCAGTTACTAAAAGTTAAGTGTTGACAGTTGACCTGTGGTTCAGGTAAATAGGCATCACCTGTCTGCAACTTGTGCCCTGTTGTAACTAGCTGACCACTTGATCTGGCAGCCACAGCCCCAGCGTGTGTTTGCTGGTGGCTGCGCGGTCCCTGTCAATTTCTTGATAATTTTGTAAGGAATCGGTCTTGTCTTCTCTTTTGGATGGATGTTTCCCTCACCAATCTCAATGCAGGTGCAGGGGAGGATAAGCTGGACGGAGCCCAACGGAGTTGTATCGGGCTGAGCCATTTGAAGGATAATAAAGATTTGAGGCCACACAGCTCCAGCTGCGGAAGGATGGAGGCTGCGGCTCTTGCCCGGCTGCCGGAATATGCCTCCATCACGGCGCTGCTCACCGGTAACGGCAGCTCTTCTCAGTGCTCATTCAGCTAATCATTTGCTAAGTAGTAGTAGTGGTAGGTAACCTCTGTCCGGAATTACTTATCGCTCAAGCGGATATATTAGTCTAGCTATACATCCGTTTGAGCGACAAGTATTTCCGGATGGAGGAAGTATATAATCTTTGCTTGAGGTGTGCAGTGCAAAACCACAGTATTCTTTG
This sequence comes from Secale cereale, assembly GCA_902687465.1. Classification (NCBI taxonomy): domain Eukaryota; kingdom Viridiplantae; phylum Streptophyta; class Magnoliopsida; order Poales; family Poaceae; genus Secale; species Secale cereale. The sequence goes on from LR738711.1 coordinate 742,295,150, forward strand.
CCGTGGAGGTTTCAGAGTCGAACAAATTAATTATCTAGGAAAGAGAGGGCGTTAAATAATAGGGGTCGGCTAATCAGGGGTCAAGGTCGGCTGAGCTGCAGAAACAGAGTCAGTCTCCTTTGTTTAAAGTTGCACTACTCATCAAAGTAGTAAGAAAAACCATTGTATATTAATATAGTTCACTACGAGCAAATTGGCAACTGGCAAGGCACTAGTAGATTGCATCTTTGACTCAAGGTTAGCTGATTTGAATTTTAGGAAATTTCTGTACCGATCTGTAGTAGAATAGGCCGTTTAGTCAACTTCTAACCCCATCGGTGCTATTCCAACTGGCATGGGTACGCATGTCTTTGTGGTTATCGGATATTGTGGATTTTTCTACCAGTCAATCATGTAACCTCTTGGTTAATCCATGATAGTTAACCGCACCCGCTGGTCCTAAATTTTGCAGTCAACCTCTACAAAACTGCCCATACAATCATAGACACAATATTGCGCTGCTTGCGCGAGTTCGATGGGCACTGTATTCATGCTGTGCGCAGCACAGTGTCGTATCATTATATCATTATCATCAGACAATATGCTGAATCTTCAGAATTTGACCGGTATTTATTTCGCTCGCAACCCTTTTGACCAGGACCTGCAACTTGGCTAAAGAGATCTAGCACTCCAGCTTTAGCTGAGCCTGACCAGCAGCTCCGAATCCTGCTGAGAAAGAGAAATACTCCCTCCGTTCCTAAATACTCCATCCGTCCGGAAATATTTGTCATCAAAATGAATAAAATGGCATGTATCTAGATGTATTTTAGTTCTAGATACATCCCTTTTTATTCATTTTGATGACAAGTATTTTTGGACAGAGGGAGTATAAGTCTTTTAAGAAATTTCAAATGAAATATAACATATGAATGTATGTAGACATGTTTTAAAGTGTAGATTCATTCATTTTGCTCCGTATGTAGTCACTTGTTGGAAATCTTTAGAAAAAACTTATACTCCCTTCGTCCCATAATATAAGACGCTTTTTGATACTAGTGTAGTGTCAAAAAACGTCTTACATTATGGGACAGAGGGAGTATTTAGTAACGGAGGAAGTATCATGGAAGCACGCCTTCCTTTAGTCTGGGAATATCTCCTCGGAGAAATCTTGCCGCACCTTCCAGCTTTTGTACTACGTACGGAAAATCGACACCGGGCAGCCGGCAGCCCACCTTTGAATTGAATTGAATTGAGCGACGCTTCCGTCTTTCAAAAGCAAAAGCGAGAAAGCGGGAGAGAGCAACCAAAAAGATGGCACAATCGTGGCAGCATACCAGTCAAATGCTCCCCGATTTCCATCAATAGTCAGAGAGTGTTACCAGTTCGATTGATTTTCTGTAATTTTCTCTTTCTCATGCGCCACCACTACGTGCAGGCAAAAGATGGTCGTTGCTCCGTGCCCAGAGGCGATCGCCCGGAGTCGCGAGCTTCCCCAGCGCATCTCCCACTACGAGACCACCGAGAATTCAACGCCGAGGCCCCGGGACAAAGGTCAGAGTCCCATCCATCCATCCATTTCCGTCGTGGAACGGTTCAAGATAGACATCGTTACTGTTCAATCCATCAATCCTTCAATCATGGCAACAACTTTCTACGTTGCGCAGTGTCCGATAATGACTATATTTCCTGTGTGTGTGTGATGTGAATTTCGGTTTGGCAGTGTGCGGGGAGGAGGAGGCGGGCGGACATCCAGTCGGACACGTACGTGCTGCTGGAGCCCGGGATGGACGAGGAGTTCGTGTCCAAGGAGGAGCTGGAGGAGAGGCTGCGGGGGTGGCTGGAGAGGTGGCCGGGGGGCGCGCTACCGCCGGACCTCGCCAGGTTCGACACGGTGGACGACGCCGTCAAGTACCTCGTCCGGTCGGTGTGCGAGCTCGAGGTCGACGGCGAGGTGGGCTCCGTGCAGTGGTACCAGGTCCAGATCGAATGAATAGCCACGCACCTAGAGCTCGAGCCAGAACGGAAACCATCCATCCACCCAACTCTTCATGGCTGGCTGCATATGTATGTGTAGTTCGAAGGGACCAAATTTCGGCCTAAAATATATGGAGCCCTTTGGTGGCCATGGAGTGCGACGTGGACCGGACCGTGAACTACTTTCGGAGATTTTTTGTTTTGATTGCATATTTTTGTAGGTAGCTTACCAAGCTGATCGCTCGGTACTTTCGGAGAAATTGAGCCGTATTAGATAATCATTCGCTATGCTTTTTTTTCTAAAAAAAGATGATCGTTTGCTATTGCGTGCAAAGAAGAAAGAGCTCACGGGCCCGACTGCTATCGAGAACCTATTCTTTTGTTCTGCTTTGATTTGATATCGACGTGGATAGACATGATTACGGATGCTACCGCCAGACTCACAAACACCAAAAAATAGAGCAAGAAGATGATTCATACATGTGAGGTCAGGGCCAGGCGGTCAGCGGAAGCCGGTCCGTCCAGTGCGAAAGCTCGTCCTCCTTCCTCCGTTTTCCACAGGGCTAGAGAAAACCGGAGCCTAGTGCGCTGCGTGTGGTGTGTTTCTCCCGTCAGAACGGAACGGCATACAGTGAAGGAAGAGATGGAGAGAGACAGAGACCCCCGGCGTCACGGCATCCGTTCCGAGTTCCATTCCACGGACGGACCATTCCGCAGTCCGTCTCGCTCCCGTCGCCCTCGCCGTCGCCGTCGCCACCCTCGGGTTGACTTGACTTGCCCTCCCACGCCTGACCTTCCTCCCCTGCCCACTCCAATCCCGTCTCCCTCTCCCCTCTTCTCTGCTCTGCTCTGCTCTCTCTCTCTCTCTCTCGCTCTGCTCTGTTCTCTCTCTCTCTCTCTCTCTCTGTCGACTTATTCTGCAACCAATCTTGGGCTGCGCCGGCGGGCTCCAGTACGGCCGCCGGGGCCGGGGAAAGCGAAGCAGCAGCAGTGGCAGCTCGCCTGTGCTGCGGTGAGTTCCTCATATCACCCTTCTTTTCTTTTTTGAGGAGCAGCATCCGCTTTCTTAACCTTTTCCCCGGTTTAGAACTTGGGCTGGTTTTGTATGGTAGCGGTGGGCATCTGAACTGCCTGTTTTCAGAGTTTTAGACGGCTGTCTGTGCTTCACCTTGGTATTAGATTTTCTTCTTCCGGTAGGGAAGATCTTCACAGAAAGTGGTAACTAGCAGAGGAACTTTGGCCTACTCCTTTTCAAGTGGTACATATGCATGAACTTATGGAGTAGCAGTACCTTAGTAATATACTATAACAAAAGTACCGTCCTTTGTAGCCATCGTTTGTTGGCGTTTTTTTTTTTGGAAAGCCCAATCGGCAGTGTCTCAGGATGTAAATGGGCAGCTCGCTGGACATTGTGGGACTTGGCCGCTCTGACCACCAGTTTTTATGCGGGATTATGTCATAGTCCAGTTATTATTTGGGTGGCGTATGTGGTGTCCACATAGTACCATATATATTTACAAAGAAGCAATCTGATACACTGATACACAATGGCATTCGTACAGGCCTGATACGATCATTCAGTACATGCCTAATTAGTCCCTCTCACCATCTTCTCATTGTCACCCAACACAGACACAGGGAGCAGGCACGCCCACACACGCACATGTATTTTGCTTACCTGTGAGGAGAAGAGTAGGCGGAGGAACAAGGGTTGAAGAGAGCATCGGCGGGATTAGGGAGAGTGCAGAGGAGGCATCCCCGCAAGGATCAACTCGGTCCCTGGTGATTCCCTTGGATAGCGGCGGAGGAGGAGGGGCTGGACGGCGGGGTTGGGGAGAGAATAGAGGAGGCGCCCCCACACTGCTCGGCTCCGTCCCCGACGCATCCCTTGGACGGCGGGCCCTTGGAGAGACACAACGGCGCATCGCCATGGACAACGGAGAGGATTGGAAGGGGGGAGGGGGTTGCGGGTGGAGATGGCGGCGGCAACGGCGCTCGCGCTGGGACATGGCAGAGTTAGGTGTTCCGGGAAGGAGGCCAACACGCCGCTGGCGTTCGTGAGCTTAGTTGGGCAGTCCACTTGCGCCACTTATTTTTATTGGATCTCCACGAACGCCATGTAGACTGTTTTTTGTGGATGGCATATGTGGGATTAGTGGGACCCGTTGCCACTTACATCCTGAGCAGTGTCCTTAACTTCTGATGGAGATGCTAGCAGAAGGAGTTCTAAAAGTACCGAGGAATCATCTGCTTTTTTGGTTTATGTGGATCAAATTAGCCTAATGACTAATGAGTACTCCCTCCATAAACTAATATAAGAGCGTTTAGATCACGAAAGTAGTGATCTAAACGCTCTTCTATTAGTTTACGGAGGGAGTACTTATTATTTATAGCTCAAAGATAATAAGTTGTTTTATGTTTTCGGAACAAGAAGTGACAAGTGGTGTTCCTTCTATATGCCTCCTTTGTGGCAACCTAATCAAATCCAATCTAGGAAATATGAATTCATGTTTTTAACTTACTGAAACTTGAGTAAATAAACAGAATTGCGTGGTTAACAACAAACTAGGGGAAAAAGAGGATAATATCACCTTTAACCGTAGGGTTGCCATGTTCTCTTGCTACCAATCCTAGTAATTGTGTGATGATATCCCTGTGTATATATCAGTCGCTCGAGGTGCTCAAATGAATATTTTCGTTAATTTAGCTCCCAGTGTCTACTTTGTTTGTTCTTTTGCATTGTCCATGTCTTGCGATACTTCTCATGATACGATCATCACTACCTTAAGTCTTCTTTATCTGAAGCTTTTCCAAATTTGGAGTTGGACCTGATCTTTGTTGTAAACATGTGAAACAGGGAAAGGAAACGGGAAGACGCCTAATATAAAATCTACAAAATGATGGCTCCTGAGTTAGATAAGCAATACTCAAACATCCAGCTGGGAGAAGAAGTAGAGATATGTGATATTAAGCTTGCACTCAAGGCATTGCGAAAGAAGATCCTTAGTTTGGATTTTCATAACTCCTTACATGTTCATGATCCACAGAACTCATTTGAGTACTTGGAAGTGCTGTACAAATTACGGCAGCTGTCTGAGAATTTAGGTAATTTGGACCCTGGTGGAGAAGCCAAAGACCACAAGGAACTCACCGTATATGCTGATGACCTTTTTGAAATGGCGATGGCGAGGCTCGAAGAGGAGTTTGTTTACCTTCTTACGTACTACAAACAGCCATTAGAACAGGAGCTTCTCTCCTTCCGTTCTACAGAGGATGGCAGTACGGATGAATTTTCAAGCAGCTCATTCAGTGAGGAACAAAGTGAAGGCAAGTCCACACAAACTGGTAGCAGCGGAGGATCGGAATATATTGTCGCTGATATGATCCAACCCGGTGCACTCTCTGCTGTCAAGTCCATTGCTAACTTCATGTTCCTGAGTGACTACAACAACGAGTGTTGCCAGGCTTATATCAGTGCACGACAGGGTGCAATAGATGAGTTCATTGGGTCTCTTCACATCGACAAGCACAGTATGGAAGAACTTATGAGCACTAAATGGAACAAACTGAGCTCATCGATAAAGCGGTGGAACCGGGCAATGAAGGCTTTTGTCCGAGTCTACCTTGCGAGCGAGAGGCGCCTTAGCAGTCTTGTCTTTGGTGACCTTTCAGAAACAGCTGTAGACTTGTGCTTCTATGAGATTTCATTTAGCTCAGTCATGCAGCTTCTGAGCTTTTATGAGTCTGTAGCGATTGGACCTCCCAAACCAGAAAAGCTTTTCCGGATTCTTGATATGTATGAGGTCCTGGATGATCTGCTCCCTGAAGCAGAGTTCTTGTTCCAAGCAGGGGGCAATGATATGGTTTTAGCTGAGTATCATGAAGTCCTACTCCAGCTGGGAGAATCGGCGAGGAAAACATTTGCGGAATTCAAGTATGCCATCCAATCTTACACGTCATCTAGTGCAGTGCCTACTGGTGCAGTGCATCCCCTCACGAAGTATGTCATGAACTATATAAAGGCTGTCACTGTTTACAGCAAAACTCTTGATTCACTGCTAAAGGATGCGGATCAACAGCCTATACCAAACTCATGCACTCATTTCACGGCAACAGCGTTGCATCTGCAGTCTGTTGCTGCAGTTTTAGAAGCAAATCTTGAAGCCGGGTCTAGATTGTACAGAGATTGTCGATTGCGGAACATCTTTATGATGAACAATATCTGCTACATGGTCCAGAAAGTGAAGAACTCGGATCTCAAGAGCTTTCTTGGTGACGACTGGATCCGGCTGCACAACCGAATGTTTCAGCATCAGGCGACCAACTACGAGAGGGCGTCGTGGAGTCAGGTGCTCTCCTACCTGAGTGATGATGGCTTATGTGCCGCCGGAGGTGCCGCTTCTCGTAAAATCATCAGGGAGAAGTTCAAAAACTTCAACCTGTCCTTTGAAGATGTTTATCGAGTTCAGACGGCATGGTCTGTCCCGGATGACCAACTCCGCGAAGATGTCAGGATTTCCATATCACTGAAAGTTATACAGGCTTACAGGACATTTGTGGGAAGATACTCCTCCTTCCTTGATGGCACCAAGCAGAGAGATCGCTACATAAAGTACAGGCCTGAGGATCTGGAGGAACTTTTGCTGGATCTGTTTGAAGGAACTCAAAAGTCATTGCAGCATTCTGGCCGAGCTTGAAGCTGAAAGCACAGTTCTTCTTCAGGGGATAACACGGTGGTTGTAATTTTGCTTTGTACCAATTAAAAGAATTTTATTGCTTGTTTTGTTGTATTGATGTCCATGCTCAAAAGAATGTATTTTTGGATGCCTTGTGTTTGCAGAAGTGTATCAGTTCCTTCATGGCAGCGATGGTGCTTAAAGTGCTTCATGTACTATAGTTTCTTAACAGATGATGCTTAGATGTAGGTAGCAATAAGTTCCTTCATTGAAGTGGTGCATAGTACTAGGTTCAATCTTGCGGTGTCCTCGCCCAGTGATAGAAGGGGTAGTGAGGCGCGTATTGTGTTGTTGCTACTAAGGGGAAAACGACGGGGTTTAATCATATTGCTTGGTTTTATTCTGTCTACATTATGTCATTTTGCTTAAAGCGTTACTCTGTTTGTCATGAACTTAATATCATAGATGCATGCTAGATAACAGTCGATTGGTGGAGTAATAGTAGTAGATGCGGGAAGGAGTCGGTCTACTTGTCACGGATGTGATGTCTATGTACATGATCATACCATGAATATCATCATAACTATGCGCTTTTCTATCAATTGCCCAACAATAATATGTCTAACCACCGTATGTTGTTTTCATGAGAGAGAAGCCTCTAGTGAAAACTATAGCCCCGAGGTATATTTTAATCATATTACAAAAACCAAAAAGACCTTGCTGCAATTTTATTACTTTTATTTTACTTTGCATTTTATCTATCTACTACTATCATATTTAATCCATACAATTACCGAAAAAGGTTTTCGCCCCGCTTTATATATAAAGCACCAATCAACAAGCACCCAGTACAAACACACGCCACGCCACCGCCACACACGCACACACCCAAGGCAGGAAACATAGGCGCTGAGCGCAACAACACCACCCCTAGCACTACCACCACGCAGAGATGAAGCTACATATGAAGAAACATGCGCTCCAAGGCGGCGCCTTTAGGAAGGGAACGACACCGGAGCGCCGCCACTGCCCGATCCAAAGACTAGAGTTTCCCCAGGAGCCGCATGATGGGCAGTGAGAGCCGCGATGACGCCTTCAAGAAGGGAACGATCTTCGTCACCGCCGATCCGTCCGAACATAGAACATGTTTTCACCTCGGCCAACACTCATCGCCACCGAGCACCACCACCCGGCAACCACGCCGCCCACACGACCATGGTGACCGGGAAGCACCAAGGCACGGGCTCTGCCCACGAGCGCTACCACCACCAGGGCCGCCGCCCCAGCATCCAAGACCTCGACACCACCTCACCCGAGACTCGTCGCACCCCAACGAAAGAGACAAGCGGAAAGGTCCCACCCTTCGCACCCCTAGGCAACCCCCAACGTCGAGACCCAATAGGTCGGCCAAAACTGGCATCCACCGACCCATCCTGCTGCCTCGAGCGCGAGACGAGCTCAGTCCTGCAGCATCGAGAGGGGGACGAGGTCAGTCCTGCAGCACCATGCGCGAGACGAGCTCGGTCCTACCGCATCGGGCTCGGGACGAGCTCGGTCCTGCAGCACCAGGACGCGAGACGAGCGGTGGACTGCAGCTAGGAGAGGACCAGCCCATTGATGGGAGTAGCGCCCGGGCGCTGAGGAGATGGGGTGAAGGTCGAGATGGCCCGACCGCAGATGAGCCGACGTCGGAGAAGCCAGCCGCTGCCGCGGACAGATCCGTTGAGCCACCGTGAAGCCGCCACGACGTCGGGAGGCCACCACCGAGACCTCCCCACACCGTTGCCCACTGCCGGAGCAGCGGCCACACCCGACCGCTGCCCTACTCTCGTCGTCCAACGACCTCCAAGCGCCGGAGCCGCCGGGCACGCACCACCGGAGCCACTCGCCGTCGGTCGGCCCCCAACGCAAGAAACCGGCAGCGCGCCACCTCCCGAGACGGGAGCATCGCAGCCGCCCCACCGCGCGCGGAATGAAGGGAGCCGGAGCGCCTCCACCAGCAGGCCACCCTACCGTCCTGCAAGACCGCAGCCGCGCTGCTGGATCCCGCGAACATCCAGCTCCGCCACTCGAAGGGGCCACCCCACGCCGGCTCCTACAAGCGGTGGGGGAAGGATGGCCCCGCCACTGCTGTGCCCACCGGACTTTGCCCGACGGAGCTCGCCGGCCGGGGGAGGGGGAGGGGGGAGGGAAGGAAAGCGAGGCAAAGGACGGGGCAGCAGGAGATCCTCCCTGGCGTGCGCGGGTGCGTGGCGGGAGGGGATGGGAGGAGAGGGGGAGAGCAGGGCGGGCTGGGAG
>LR738711.1:742304086-742331656 GCA_902687465.1 Secale cereale
TCCCCGGCAACGGCGCCAGAAATAGCTTGATGTCTACACACGCTTCTACTCTTGTATACTATGTTGGGCCTCCAAGCGCAGAGGTTTGTAGGACAGCAGCAATTTCCCTCAAGTGGATGACCTAAGGTTTATCGAACTCAGGGAAGTAGAGGTTGAAGATGGTCTCTCTCAAGCAACCCTGCAACTAAGATACAAGAAGTCTCTTGTGTCCCCAACACACCTAATACACTTGTTAGATGTATAGGTGCACTAGTTCGGCGAAGAGATGTTAAATGACAAGTGATATGGATGGCAAAACAAAGTAATATAAATCTGTAATAAAAAGTGCAGCAAGCAAACAAGTGGTAAACGTGAGCACAAATGGTATTGCAATGGTGGAAACAAGGCCTAGGGATCATACTTTCACTAGTGACAACTCCCAACAACATTAACATAATCGAATCACATGATATTTCCCATAAAACATGCAATGGAGACGCACCCGGAGGTCATTCCTTCGTGGTCAAGAGAGGACGAGAATTATGTAGGGCTACAAAAGCACACCTCAAAGTGCGTAGTTCTCAATATAAGGATTTCCCAATATCACCACAACATATCTAAAGGATAGTCAAAGACAAGCACCAAGAGACTCTCAATCTTCAATCAACACACAAGAGAGGAAATCACTCATGAAAATATTTTTCTAATCCATGTCCAATAGACCGCTGTCACCTTGGTCTCGGAGATTATACTAGATAAAGACAAGTGAGTACATCAATCCAATACATAGAGGAAGGGGAAATATCATGGGATCACCCTAGATTAACATAGCCTATGATCACAACGAAGATCACATCATGGGAGAGAAAGATAACCACATAGCTACATGTACGAGCCCTCGGCCCCGGAGAAGACTACTCACACATGGACATGGTGAGGAGGAGGTTGATGATGGTGTTGATGGAGAGGTGCAGCCCCGCGAGGAGGAGGCGGCCTGCGGCGGCCACGGAGGCGGCGGCGGCCCTTGGGGGCGGCGGCGGCCCTAGGGGCAGCGGCCCCTTGGCCCCCCTTCTTCCTTGTGGATGGTGCTCCAATGGTGCTGGTCCTTCCCTCCAAGACGGCGGCTCGGGAGGAGGAAAATTCGTGGCCCTTGGTGACCTAGGTTTCCTCTCTTTATATAGACTCTCGGATTCCCGTCATCAGATTTTGGGCCTCAGTAAAACGGGCTTTACTCGGCCGTCCGGACTTCGATTTGGACGAATTTTATATCCAGAAGCATCGCCTCGAAATTCCCCACAACTTTCGCAACTAGACTTTTTTCGTTTGACGTCGTCTTCGGGCCGGAACGTGACCATCTTTAAAAAACGTTCTTAGACAGATTTCAGGAAAGTCAGAGTCCTACTCCAATACGACTCCTTTTGCGTTTTTGTCAATTTCCAAGTAATTCCTACACAATAAAGTGTAAAACAAGAACATTGTGCGCTTTTGCAACCATTAGTAGGTTAGTCCAAATATGATCAAAAGTGTATGAAAGTGCATAAATATCATAGCAATATCACACAAAAAGGGCATGGAGCAAGCATAAATTATAGATACGTTTTGGACGTATCAACATCCCCAAGCTTAATTCCTGCTCGTCCTCGAGTAGATAAATGATAACAAGCATCATTTCTGTGGTGACATGCTATTAACCATATAAGGACTTTTCATAGTCACATGACAAAAGCTTACTGAGACAATGAATCTGTAGTAATTAAGTTGCCTCATGAGAAAATCACAAAGAACTGAAAGTTTTACAATATGATACTGAAACATCAAATAGATTTGTAGTGAGCATGGTGTGCAAATATGATAAAGTGGTACCTCGCTTGCCCCCTTTAGTAAAGCAAAACATAAATGCAGGGGCACCTCCAAGGTTTAAGTGATGACTAGATACAATGATTTCAGAATAAACGATATCATAATCATGCAAAAGACAATGCTACTTTGGGACAATGCACATTACACTCAGAATGACAATCATGCTCTCAGTAGTTGGTGCTTAAAGAAGGTGGAGACTCTCGAACCGTGGCTTTTGTTGGCAAGGTTGAAAACCCGTGGTCGGAAACAAAAACTAAACATGTACCAGAGCTCTTGGTTTTAAAAACAGAAGTAACTTTTTTTTGGATATGCATGTTTCGTCAACGAATGCTAGCAGATAACTCAATTACTTCTCGAGCTGGACAAGTTTCGAGGAACGGCAACCGAATGAGGACGATCACATCCTCTTAATCTCCTTTGTTTATCACTGCCAAAATTTTCTGATTTCTCATGAACAAAGCGTGAAGGAGGGTTTGTTTGTTTATATTATTTTTTAATGAGCCGGGCGCACTCTATGCCAGTTCCTTCTCCTATTATGGGTTTGCACATTAGACATGCAATCCCGGGGTGAAGCTTGTCCAACTTAAAAATATCATGAATTAACTACTACTTCCTCATGAGCTAAAACAGAGGCACAAAAGAGAAATGCTTTTTTGAATAATTTCGAGATGGTACATGAAAGTCTTCATTAGGAATGGCAGGTAAATACCATGTATAGGAAGGTATGGTGGACTCATATGGCATAACTGGTTTAAAGGATTTTGGATGCACAAGCAGTCAGTCCACTTAGTACAGGCGAAGGTTAGCAAAAGACTGGGAGCGACCAACTAAAAGAGCAATGGCGGTCATAATCATGCAGAGCGACAAAGCAACATTGAATCAGGAATGGAAGTTATATCGCTACTCAGAAATAAAAGATCATCAAGGCTTGACAGACTTTCTTTACAGTCTTAAATATGCGTGAGCATATGCCAAGTCAATCAAAATAAATTCTTGAAGGAAGATATCACTAAACCATATCACATCATAGGCAAACAAATCATGTTGGTACTCCAATAACACATTGGGAACCCCCCATCTATTTGAGACTAACCATAAGAAAACATGAACTACTAAGCACCATTATGCACGTAGCATTTTTATCATAGACATATCGACCAATGCAACAGAAGCCAACTCTCTTAACAAGATAAGCATGATAACTAAAGAGAGTTTCAGCGACCAACTAAACAAAAGCTCTTTAAAAAGATAAAGCATGAAAACTAAGAGCTGAACATGATAGTAGCTATTGAAAGACAAAGAACACACACAGCAAAGATAGACATGAAAATTCTATGTTGTGCTCTAGGTTGAAGTGGAGCGTGTTTCTCTCCCACACAAAGAAAGCTGGGTTCCAAATCGTTATGAACATCAAGCAAAGCTAAAGAAAATTAAAAAGGAAACTAAAAGCAAGACGCTCCAAGCATAGCACATGACACATGAAGTGATAAAAATATAGTGGAACGAAAGACGAACTGATAATGTTGATGGAGAAGGGGATGCACGGGGGGCATCCCCAAGCTTAGACGCTTGAGTCTTCTTGAATATTTCTTGGAGGTGCATGGGGGCATCACCAAGCTTGAGCGTTTGACACTCCTGAATCTTTTTATCATCTTCCCTCGCACACTTGAAAACTCCCTTCATACATAACTCATCATAATCTGATTAGCGAGGTTAGTACCCATAATAAAATAATTTTTCCTTGCTGGAAATAAGGATATTCTTGAAGGTCTACTGTTTCTCAAGAGTGCCAAAAGGTTTTTGCAAAGAAAAAGCAAGCTCAAGGTTTGCAAAACGAAGGAAAGGCAAAACAGGACAGAATCTGTGAAAAACAGACCAGCAGGTAGTAAATAATTTTTTCGGGGCACTTCTGCAACTCAAATCAAAAAACTCAGAACAGACGCCCGAAAGCCAATTGTATAGAGCACTCTGTCGAAAAAATTCAGACCAAAAAGATGATCTGGTGATTTTATACGAATTTTTCTGTCCAAGGACAGAATCTGTTTCCTGGACAGCACGTCACAAGTTTTGAACTTTCTTGCAATCAGAGGCTACACTTGGCACAAAGCTGAAAAATAAAGATACAATGATGTTGCTACAGTAGTAACACACATCAAGACCACTAAAAACGGAAAGTAAAGATAACAAGGGTTGTCTCCCTAGAGCTCTTTCTTTATAGCCATAAAGATAGGCTTAAGACTTTAATGATGCTCTCGTAGGAATAAGAGTTGAAGAACAAAAGAGAGCATCAAGAAGCAAATACCAAATACATTTAAGCCTAACATGCTTCCTATGCATAGGAATATTGCAATAGAATAATTCATTGAAGTACAAAGCAACTAGCATAGGAAGGCAAAACAAGCATAACTTCAAAATATTCACCATAAAAAGAGGAAACTTCTTATTATTAAGATATTTAGAACCATGTCTCCCTCTCTCATTATAAATTTCAGTGGCATCATGGATGAACTCAACAATATAACTATCACATAAGGCATTATTTCCATGATCCAAAAGCATAAAAGTGTCATTACTCTTCATATAAGCAAAATCTTTCTTATTAGGAATAGTGAGAGTAAGACTATCATAACCATCATGGTAATCATCGTATTTAGGAGGCATATCATAATCATAATAAATTTTATCCTCAATAGTAGGTGGACTGAAAATATCATATTCATCATTGTAATCATCATATATAGGAGACATAGTATCATCAAAGTAAATTTTCTCCTCAAAAGTTGGTGGACTAAAAATATCATGTTCATCAAACGTGTCATCCCCAAGCTTAGAGCTTTCCATGTCATTAGCAATATTGATATTAAATAAAAACATACTAATAACATCACCACCATCATGATTGTTATGCAAATAATAAAGTTCCAAAGGTTTTTTTATTTTCTCTTTGAACACATCATGTCCAAGTTCAAGGTAGAGCTTATAAAGCTCTCTCATATTTTTGTTGTTTTCCATTAAGCAAAACTAGTGAAAATAAAAACAAGAAACAAAAAGATTTAATTGCAAGATCTAAAGATATACCTTCTAGCACTCACCTCCCCGTCAACGGCGCCAGAAATAGCTTGATGTCTACACACGCTTCTACTCTTGTAGACTATGTTGGGCCTCCAAGCGCAGAGGTTTGTAGGACAGCAGCAATTTCCCTCAAGTGGATGACCTAAGGTTTATCGAACTCAGGGAAGTAGAGGTTGAAGATGGTCTCTCTCAAGCAACCCTGCAACTAAGATACAAGAAGTCTCTTGTGTCCCCAACACACCTAATACACTTGTTAGATGTATAGATGCACTAGTTCGGCGAAGAGATGTTAAATGGCAAGTGATATGGATGACAAAACAAAGTAATATAAATCTGTAATAAAAAGTGCAGCAAGCAAACAAGTGGTAAACGTGAGCACAAATGGTATTGCAATGGTGGAAACAAGGCCTAGGGATCATACTTTCACTAGTGGCAACTCCCAACAACATTAACATAATCGAATCACATGATATTTCCCATAAAACATGCAATGGAGACGCACCCGGAGGTCATTCCTTCGTGGTCAAGAGAGGACGAGAATTATGTAGGGCTACAAAAGCACACCTCAAAGTTCGTAGTTCTCAATCTAAGGATTTCCCAATGTCACCGCGGCCATCCAAAGAGAGTCCCACAATCACCACAACATATCTAAAGGATAGTCAAAGACAAACACCAAGAGACTCTCAATCTTCAATCAACACACAAGAGAGGAAATCACTCATGAAAATATTTTTCTAATCCATGTCCAATAGACCGCTGTCACCTTGGTCTCGGGGATTATACTAGATAAAGACAAGTGAGTACATCAATCCAATACATAGAGGAAGGGGAAATATCATGGGATCACCCTAGATTAACATAGTCTATGATCAAAACGAAGATCACATCATGAGAGAGAGAGATAACCACATAGCTACACGTACGAGCCCTCGGCCCCGGAGAAGACTACTCACACATGGACATGGTGAGGAGGAGGTTGATGATGGTGTTGATGGAGAGGTGCAGCCCCGTGAGGAGGCGGCGGCCGGCGGCGGCCACGGAGGCGGCGGCGGCCCTAGGGGGCGGCGGCGGCCCTTGGGGGCGGCGGCGGCCCTAGGGGCAGCGGCTCCTTGGCCCCCCTTCTTCCTTGTGGATGGTGCTCCAATGGTGCTGGTCCTCCCATCCAAGACGGCGGCTCGGGAGGAGGAAAATTCGTGGCCCTTGGTGACCTAGGTTTCCTCTCTTTATATAGACTCTCGGATTCCCGTCATCAGATTTTGGGCCTCAGTAAAATGGGCTTTACTCGGCCGTCCGGACTCCGATTTGGACGAATTTTATATCCAGAAGCATCGCCTCAAAATTCCCCATAACTTTCGCAACTAGACTTTTTCCGTTTGACGTCGTCTTCGGGCCGGAATGTGACCATCTTTAAAAAAACGTTCTTAGACAGATTTTAGGAAAGTCAGAGTCCTACTCCAATACGACTCCTTTTGCGTTTTTGCCAATTTCCAAGTAATTCCTACACAATAAAGTGTAAAACAAGAACATTGTGCACTTTTGCAACCATTAGTAGGTTAGTACAAATATGATCAAATTTGTATGGAAGTGCATAAATATCATAGCAATATCACACAAAAAGGGCATGGAGCAAGCAGAAATTATAGATACGTTTTGGACGTATCAGTCGCGGGGGAGCGGGTCCGTCCTACCTTTCTTTTTGAGACATCATTAGTACGTTTCCGAAGACACCCCCCCCCCCCCGCTTCGCCGCGACCCCCTCTAGGCTTGACAATTAATGAGTACAAGGGGATTGACAACCCTCCTACCTGCGTTGGGTGCAAGTATTTGCTCTTGTGTGTGTAGGTACTACTAAAGCTTGTTTGCGTGAGTCTCCTATTGGTTCAATAACCTTGGTCCTCTACTGAGAGAAATATTATCCGCTACTATATTGCTTCACCCTTCCTCTTTGGGGAAAATTCTAACGCAACTCACAAGTAGCAGAAAAATATTCTGGCGCCGTCGCCAAGGAGAATTATCAAACAACTACAGGTTCCTACATTCACATTATCATTTACATCTTCAACTTTTTATTTGATTTTATTGGCATTCTCTTTTCATCTCCCTCCACTTCTCTAAAATAATCAAAAATACAAAAATGTTTTTTTTGCTTGTTTGCTTGAAGTTTCTATCATGTCTGAGTTTGAGAAAGTTATTATTGAAAGCGCTAGTGAAGATAGTGCTAGCGAAACTCATGAGGAAAAGCTAGAATTAGAAGTATATATACCAAGGAAATTACATGATGAATGGGAACCTGCTATTAAAGTTAACATAAAATATTATGAATAATGATTTGTGTGCTATAATTTTTTTATTTTTTCATGCTATTATATTATCAATCTTGGATGCTTTATATGAATTTACATGCTATTTTATATCATTTTTGGGACTAACCTATTAACCTAGTGCCCAGTGCCGATTGTTGTGTTTGGCTTTTCAGAAATTAGTACCAAACGAAGTCCAAACACGATAAAACTTTACGATGTTTTTTTTCTGGACCAGAAGAGACACTAGAAGGTTTGGGAGGAGGTCGGAAGAGCTACGGGTGATCCGCAAGCTCACAGGACGCGCCCTAGAGAGGTAGGCGCGCCCCCGAGTTTGTGGGGGGCCATAGCACCTCTTGACCTAATTCCAACTCTATAAATTCAGAAATATTACCAAACCAATAGAGAGGCACCCGAAACGCTTTTTCCGCCGCCGCAAGCTACTATTCTTCCATGATCCCATGTGGAGGCCTTTTCCAGTACTCTGCCAGGGGGAATCGTTCACGGAGGGCTTCTACATCATCCTTGATGCCTTCCGATGATGTGTGAGTAGTTCACCACACACATACGTGTCCATAGCTAGTATATAGATGGCTTATTCTCTCTCTTTGATCTTCAATACCAGGTTCTCCTCGATCTTCTTGGAGTTCTATCCGATGTAATATTCTTTCGCAGTGTGTTTATTGGGATCTGATGAATTGTGGGTATATGATCTAAATATTCAAGAGAAGTAATTGAGTCCTTTCTGAACTTTATTATGCATGATTTTTATAGCTTTGTATTTCTCTCCGATCTATCCATTTGGTTTGTGCAACTAGATTGATTTATCTTTAGTGGAGAGGTGCTTTGTGATAGGTTCAATCTTGCGGTGCTATATATCCCATTGACAGAAGGGGACAAGACATGTATTTGTATTTTCGCCATTAAGGGTAAAACGACGGGGTTTATTCATATTGATTAAGTTTACTTTGTCTACATAATGTCATCTTGCTTAAGGCGTTACTCCATTTTTCATGAACTTAATACCATAGATGAATGCTGGATAGCAGTTGATTGGTGGAGTAATAGTACTAAATGCA
Organism: Secale cereale; assembly: GCA_902687465.1. Lineage (NCBI taxonomy): Eukaryota > Viridiplantae > Streptophyta > Magnoliopsida > Poales > Poaceae > Secale > Secale cereale. The sequence goes on from LR738711.1 coordinate 742,312,377, forward strand.
GGCAGGAGTCAGTCTTCTTGTCTCGGACGTGATGTCTATATACATGATCATTACCTTGGATATCATCATAACTATGTGCTTTTATATCAATTGCCCAACAATAATTTATTCACCTACCACATGCCATGTGTTCGAGAGAGAAGCCTCCAGTGAAAACTATGCCCTACTTTTATCATATATAAAAACAAAAATATCTTGGTGCAATTTATTTACTTTTATTTTGTTTTACAATTTATCCACGTATCTATACAAGATTTGATCCTTGCAAGTAACGAGTTCAAGGGGATTGACAACCCTCTTGCAAGCAACTCAAGGACCCACGGAGAGAGTTGCGGATTTTTCCGTTTTCGTATTTGAGTTTTTCTCAAATACCGGTATGAGGATCACTTTGGTTTTAATAAATTTTCTCTCCGAAAAATATTTCTTAAAAAAATATATGAGCGGAGATAATATGACTTCTCTAAAATAAAATAAATATTGGAGGAAAAGTATTAAAATCACTTTTGGTTTCTCATTCAGATTTATTTGCAATTTTATTTGTATAGGAAAAATGCGCATTTTTCAAAATTGCATTTAGGTCTAGGAAAAATGTTCACTTTGTCCTAAATATTATTAGAGGACGCTGAAAATTTATTTCGGAATTTTTCGAGTTCGTTTAGTATTTTTTTCGCCCATTTTGCTGCGACATGACTATTTAAAAAAAAGTGAAACGACTTAGCCGGGCCGTGTCCGACCTGGACTCCGCCCCGGCCGGCCCCCTTTAAAGGGCGAGGCCCAGCCATCCCCTCGCCCCAGCCCGTCCCGCCGCCTGCCCTAGCCAGCCGCCCGCGCGCCACCGCCGCCGCCCCGTCGCCTCGCCGGAGCCCATCGCCGTCGCCGTCGCCGAGGTAGCTGCTGCCGCCGGTTTTCCAGAGAAAACCGATCGTTTTTTTTGAAACCCTGATCCGTTTTTTAGATCGGTTCATTCGGTTTTTCTCGGTTTAGTTAATTAGCGGACGTTCGTCCGTACGTTCGTTTTAACGAACGTTGTTCGCCCGTTAGTCACAAACAGCAAACGTTCGTTCGTTAGCCTGTTCGTCAGTTTTTCTTTTTCAGGGTTTTTCCGCGATTATTTTCGATCGCGATTTCTGCCCTGATCTTCTTTTTAGTTTTTCTTTTCGCTTGTAAGTCGGAATCAGGCTATTCAAGCGTCTAGATCTTCGCCTCGATGCCCTCTTTCTGTTTAACCAACTTGAACAAGGTTTTGGTACTGTAAAATTTGACTTTAGTTCAATCTAGTAAACAGATCTTGTTGCTTTCGTAGTTTGAGTTTCGTTGCTCCGTTTGATTTGATTCTTTTTTGCAAACCGGAGTTCTTCAGTTGAACTTTCTGGTTAGATCTTCTCATTTGGAGTTTTACCTGTGCATCTTTGCTTGGTTGCTTATGTATGCTATTGTTTGCTTGCGATAGAATTCCCGGAGTGCGAAGCGTGCTACTACGAGTCCCTAGGTTTTGCGAATCATCAGCAAGGCAAGTAACACTTTGATCATACCCCTTTATTACCCAGTTTTTATGCATTAGATCAATCCCTCACACATTGCATGAGTAGGATCTCTTAACTTGTGGGTCTGGGAAGTAGATTGAGGTAGAACCTATTACCTGCATTATTTTCAAACCCTTGGGAGTTACTTCTACGTTATGCTTAGGTTGCCATGCTATGCTCGTAGACGTGGATTGCGTTTGAGAGTTGTCCTGGGTGGATTGGTTGCAGGGCACCTGGAGAATCCAGTGTTGTCCTAGGAAATCCCGGGGGTACCGTGTGATTTTTCCTATGGAATACCACCCAGGCTCAAAGGGATCATAAAACTATTCATGCTAGAAACTTCCGTGTGCAGTCACAATGCCATTATGGGCTCTGGCATAGTTGAGTATGTTGTGTGAGCTCTTTCGTGGTGGACTAGAAGATGTAGGGGAAAATAGGTGTACCGGTCCACCTGGGGTAAAGAGTAAATGCTTCTAAAAGACTGTGTCTCGGTCATCCGTTTCTCAAACACCGTGTAGTTCGAGAAATCCAACGGATCGAGTCTTGTGGGGAAAAGTGTGCAAACCTCTGCAGAGTGTACAAACTAATCATGATTAGCCGTGTCCCCGGTTATGGACATCTTGAGTATCTGGTACTTGAATTATTGGTTGATCTCATCACTCTAAAACTAATTTGTTGGGTTGTTAATGACTACTTTAATTGGGATTGAGTTGGAGGTACCTTCTCAATGATGTTTCAACTACCATGATAGTTAAAATAAAAGTTATTCCGTTGTTGTAGGAAAAAATTGGCTTTATGCAAAAACTTTAACCTTAGAGCCTCCACCAGCCATATATGCATGTAGTGCTAGCCTTTATTCTGTTACTTGCTCTACTGTGTTATCTTGCCAACATATTCCATGTGCTAACCCATTTCGGGCTGCATCATGTTACATTGCAGACTTTTCAGAAGAAGAGTAAGGTGCGCTAGGTCGTTCGTCATGCACTCAGCTATGCCCTTGGAGTTGATGGACTCACTTATCTTCCAAGCCTTCCGCTGTTATTGTGTTAGATGACCTTATGCCATATACTTTGGTAATAAGTTCTCTTTTGAGACATTCGATGTAATAAGTGTGTGATTGCCACTTTGTTATAAATCCTTCAAGTATTGTGTGTGTCAGCATTACCGATCCAGGGATGACACAGAACACAGAGACTTCAGTCCATTCGGATCATGGTCGCCACAAGATGGTATCAGAGCACACGCTGAATGTAGGACACGACCACTAAGATAAACCCTAGGTCACTCTTCTATACTCATTTCTGACTCCTCTTCATTTTCTACTCTTTAGGATGGTGGACCCAAGAAACAAGTTCACTCAACCGGATGAAGACACACCTTTTGGACGACACTTGAAGGAAGTCACTAGGTACCTGAACATCGGAATACCAAGCTTCACCGGAACCTACACCGCCACTTTACCAGAAGAGGAGCGATGGATTATTCATGTTCAAATTCCCGGGAGGACATTCGCACCATCCACTGAGCCCATAGAGTTTTCCTTTGATGCACCAACCTAGAGCCTAGGCAAGAGTATGGCAGCCCACATTACCATGGGACGAATTGGAGAAGTATACAAGCAGGAGCTGAAGGACACTATCTACCAAATATGTGGACGCCGAGATGAGCAATGGGACATGATCAACACCCGGAAGGACATATCCATTGCAGCTTTCATCCAGGAGTTAAACCAACGCATTCGTCGACAGGAGCACCAGATGTGCGCAGGCATGATAGACTTGAAGAAGGCATTAACCAGGAACTCGGAACTAGAAGAGGAACTCAAGTCTACACGTGACGGATACGAGGAGGAAATGACAATACTTGTGGAGAAGAATGACGACCTGACAAGGAAGCTAGGAGTATTCATGGGAGATCCAGCGCTAGGAGGAGGAGAAGAAGAAGAACCCCAGGAGATTCGTTCTGAGGACTACATCATCATCGACGACACCGACTCAGACCCCGATGATAGTGATGATGACTATGAAGATGAAGCTGGAGCGGATATCATGGAATCTTCCGCCGATCAAAATTTCTAGATGACCACCCTATGACTAGTAGTTTTCCCCCATAAAGTAGAATTTAGAGAACTTTTGTAATGTTAGTTAGATCTTTTGTATGCCCTTGCTTGAAATTGATTGGTGTGATATGATTGTGTTTGTCTCATGTGCATATGGGTAGTGAATTTCCCCCTAGACCTCATTTCTATTCTAATCTCTTCCCTCTAAACCCATCAGATGCCTCCGAGCCGTGAGCCTGGATTTTAGTTTCCCCCTGAGCTCACTCAGTTGATCCAGCGGCAGAACACTTTGATGCAACTTCTTGTCCAGAACAATCAGAACAACAACAACAACCCTCCACCACCACCACCAGTGGATAACCTCACATGTTTTCTAAGGTTGCAACCACCGGTGTTTTCTAGTAGCATTGAGCCAATAGTTACTGATGACTGGCTACGCAAGATTGGAAGGGAGTTGACCATCGTAAATTGCACGGATGCTGAGAAGGTGCGTTTTGCCGCACATCAATTGGCTGGACCAGCAGCAGCATGGTGGGAGAATTACACAGCCACTTTTCCTGTAGCCAATGTCAGTTGGGATCAGTTTCAGCAAGCTTTTCGCACCGCCCATGTGTCAACTGGAGCTATGAGCATGAAGAAGCGTGAGTTTCGCAACTTGCGCCAAGGAAATCGTACTGTGGCTCAGTACGTAGATGAGTTTAGTACTCTATCTTGTTATGCCCCTGACGATGTGGTCACAGATGCCGCGAAGCAGGAGAAGTTTATGGAAGGGCTGAATGATGAGATGAGCATACAGTTGATGGTGGCAACCTTCAACAACTACCAGGAGTTGGTAGACAAGGCTCTTATGATTGAAGGGAAGCAGCAACAGATTGAGAGCCGCAAGAGGAAGTATGGACAAGGAAATAATAATTTTGGAGGCCAGCAGAAGCCCCGTTTCATCCCAAACTCGAGAGGATACACCCATAACCATGGAAGCCACACCCATAATGGAGGGAGTTCTCACAACCACAATGGCTCCAAGAATGGGAATGGAGCGAACAATAATCAGAACCGCTCTACTCCATCCACACCCGCCAAGAGGGATTTAAGTCACATTACCTGTTTCAAGTGCGGGAAGAATGGACACTACGCCGGGGAGTGCCCTGAAGCGAAGAATGGGAACGACAATGGAAGCGCTGGGAAGAAGCCCAACCCTTTCAACAAAGCACAAGTGAACCACGTGACCGTGGAGGAGGTTGAAGAGCAGCCCGATGCAGTTGTCGGTAAGTTTTTGGTTAAGTCATTTACCGCAGTAGTTCTTTTTGATACTGGTGCATCGCATTCATACATATCAAGGGGATTCATGAATAGATATAAGTTTCCCACCCAAGTACTTAAGACCCCCATGTTAGTAAGTTCCCCAGGAGCAGAGTATATGGCAAGTCAAGGATGTTTTCAGATGCCAATGACCATTGGACGCCATGTTTTCACCTTAGACCTAATAGTTTTGGAGTCACAAGGATTGGATGTGATACTAGGTATGGATTGGCTATCGATGTATGGAGGGAACATCGATTGTGCCAGTAAGTCGATTTTACTTACTACCTCGGAGGGAAAAAGGATCAAGTATGTATCTAGGCATTCACCTAGGAGGACACAAGTAAATTCCCTCTCGGGAGTTGTTCAGGAGGAAGTGCCTGTTGTAAAGGATTACACGGATGTATTTCCAGAGGAGCTACCAGGCATGCCGCCGGATATGGACATTGAGTTTTTGATAGAGCTATTGCCAGGCACCGGACCAATATTGAAGAGACCGTACCAGATGCCAGCAAATGATCTGGAGGAGATCAAGAAGCAGATTAAGGAGTTATTGGAGAAGGGATTTATTCGATGAAGTTCATCACCTTGGGGAGCCCCAGTTATTTTGGTCGAGAAGAAGGATGGATCTTTAAGGATGGTCGTTGATTATCGGGCACTGAACGAAGTAACGATCAAGAATAAGTACTACCCACTGCCGATGATTAATGATTTGTTCGACCAACTTCAAGGAGCTAAAGCATTCTCCAAGATCGATCTACGATCAGGATACCACCAGTTGAAGATCCGAGAGAAGGATATACCTAAGACAGCCTTCACCACAAGGTATGGGCTATATGAGTATACGGTTATGTCATTTGGATTGACTAACGCCCCCGCCTATTTCATGAGTATGATGAATAAGGTATTCATGGAGTTCTTGGATAAATTTGTCATGGTATTCATTGATGATATTTTGGTGCACTCGAAGAACGAAGAGGAACACGAGGAGCATTTGCGTTTGGTTCTTGAGAAGCTCAGAGAACACCAGTTGTATGCCAAGTTTAGCAAATGTGAGTTTTGGTTAAAGGAAGTTGGATTCTTAGGACATGTTATATCAGGAAAAGGTATAGCAGTGGATCCTATCAAGGTGCATGTAGTCACTGAGCGGTTGGCACCCACCTCAGTTGGAGAAATCCGCAGTTTTCTTGGACTCGCAGGATATTACCGGAGATTCATAGAAAATTTCTCCAAGATTGCAAAGCCTATGACGACATTGTTGAAGAAGGACACCAAGTTTTATTGGACTGAAGAGTGCAAAGAAAGTTTCTAGGAGTTGAAGAAACGTTTGACGACAGCCCCAGTGCTGATCTTGCCAGATATACGCAAGGACTTCCAAGTGTATTGCGATGCTTCACGCTTAGGACTTGGAGGAGTACTCATGCAGGACGGAAGAGTTGTTTCTTATGCATCTCGTCAACTTTGACCGCACGAGTTGAATTATGCTACACATGATTTGGAGCTAGTAGCTGTAGTGCATGCACTGAAAACCTGGAGACATTTCCTTATTGGGAACCGTTGTGATGTGTACACGGATCACAAGAGTTTGAAGTACATTTTCACTCAGAAGGAGCTGAACCTCATACAAAGGAGATGGTTGGAGCTCATAAAGGATTATGATATGAAGCTGCACTATCATCCTAGCAAGGCCAATGTCGTTGCAGACGCTTTGAGCTGGAAGAGTTATGCCAATACCCTAGTAAATGGAGGATTGCCGAAGGAGTTAGCAGAAGATCTCAGGGAGCTTCGTTTGGAGATAGTTCCTAGAGGTTTTTTTTGCAGCCTTGGAGGTTCAGTCAACATTATTAGGAAAGATACGAGAAGCCCATAAAGATGACAAAGAGATTGCCGAAATAAAGGAGAAGATGAGTGAAGGAAAAGCCAAGGGTTTTCGTGAGGACGAACACGACACCTTGTGGTTTGAGGACCGAATCTATGTGCCCAACAACGCCGAGATCAGGAAGCTGATACTACAAGAAGCACATGATTCACCATACTCGATACACCCCGGAAACACTAAGATGTATTTGGATTTGAAGGAACGTTTCTGGTGGACGGGAATGAAGAAGGACATTGCCGAGTATGTGGCCGTATGTGATGTATGCCAGAGAGTGAAGGCAGAACATCAGAAGCCAGCAGGATTACTGCAGCCTATGCCGATACCCGAATGGAAGTGGGATAAGCTTGGCATGGACTTTATCACCGGATTACCCAGGACCCGATCGGGATATGACTCAATCTGGGTAGTAGTGGATCGCTTGACCAAAGTAGCCCACTTTATCCCCGTGAAAACCACCTATACCAGTGCGAAGTTGACCAAGATATACATGACCAGGATCGTATGTCTGCACGGAGTTCCGAGGACCATCGTATCAGATAGAGGAACACAATTCACTTCAAAGTTTTGGCATCAGTTGCTCCAGACTTTGGGCAGGCTAGAATTCAGTACATCTTTTTACCCGCAGACCAATGGACAGACCAAGAGAGTCAACCAGATCCTGGAGGACATGTTGAGAGCTTGCGCGCTAGATTATGGATCTAGTTGGGATGACAACTTGCCCTACGCGGAGTTTTCGTACAACAACAGTTACCAGGCCAGTTTGAAGATGGCACCGTTCGAAGCATTGTATGGAAGGAGATGTCAAACATCGTTGATGTGGGATGAAGTCGGAGACCGTCAGTTATTTGGACCGGATCTGATCAAAGAGTTAGAAGAGAAGATTAAGCTGATTAGAGATAGACTGAAGGTAGCTCAGTCCAGGCAGAAGAGTTACACAGACTCGAAGTGCAAGGAAGTAGTCTATGGAATCAGAGACAGAGCGTACCTGAGAGTGTCACCTCTACGAGGAGTTAAACGTTTTGGAGTTAAAGGGAAGTGAGCCCCAAGATTTGTAGGGCCATACCGTGTTTTGGAACACATGGGAAAGGTTGCCTACAAGTTAGAGTTACCCGAAGGATTGTCAGGAGTTCATGACGTGTTTCACGTCTCTCAGCTTAGGAAGTGCCATGCTAAGATGGCTGATATTCCTCTGAGAGACACAGTGCCCCTGGAAGCAATATAGTTGGATGGTGATCTAACTTACGAGGAGAAACCGGTCAAGATCCTCAAATTTGCAAGCAGAGTCACCCGCAACAAGGTTATCAAGTTTTGCAAAGTTCAGTGGAGTCACCATACCGAAGATGAAGCCACCTGGGAACGAGAGGATGATCTACGCAAGGACCACCCACACCTATTCTCTAGCCAACCCGAATCTCGAGGGCGAGAGTCATCCTAAGGGGGGTAGGTTTGTAACATCCCAAATTTTCAATTTGGAATGTTATACATAGATCATATTGCATATCATTATTTTTATCGCATTTGTGTGTTGCGATCCTCGAAATTCTAAGCAACTCAAGGACCCACGAAGAGAGTTGGGGATTTTTCCATTTTTGTATTTGAGTTTTTCTCATATACCGGTACGAGGATCACTTTGGTTTTAATAAATTTTCTCTCCGAAAAATATTTCTTAATAAAATATATGAGCGGAGATAATATGACTTCTCCAAAATAAAAGAAATACTGGAGGAAAAGTATTAAAATCACTTTTGGTTTCTCATTCGGATTTATTTGCAATTTTATTTGCATAGGAAAAATGCGTTTTTCAAAATTGCATTTAGGCCCGGGAAAAATGTGCACTTTGTCCTAAATATTATTAGAGGACGGAGAAAATTTATTTCAGAATTTTTTGAGTCCTTTTAGTATTTTTTCGCCCGTTTTGCTGCGATAGGACTATTTAGAAAAAACAAAACAAAAAGTGAACCGACTTAGCCGGGCCGTGTCCGACCTGGACTCCGCCCCGGCCGACCCCTTTAAAGACCGAGGCCCAGCCCCTCCCCTCGCTCCAGCCCGCCCCGCCGCCTGCCCTAGCCAACCGCCCTGCCGCCGCCCGCTCGCCGCTGCCGCCGCCTCACGCCGCCGCCCCGCCGTGCCGCCGCCCGCCGCCTCGCCGGAGCCCGCCGCTGCCTCCGTCGCCGAGGTAGCCGCTGCCACCGGTTTTCCAGAGAAAACCGATCGTTTTTTTCGAAACCCTAGATCCATTTTTAGATCGGTTCGTTCGGTTTTTCTCGGTTTAGTTAATTAGCGGACGTTCGTCCGTACGTTCGTTTTAACGAACGTTGTTCGCCCGTTAGTCACAGGCAGCATACGTTCGTTCGTTAACCTATTCGTCAGTTTTTCTTTTTCAGGGTTTTTCCGCGATTATTTTCGATCGCGGTTTCTGCCATGATCTTCTTTTTAGTTTTTCTTTTCGCTCGTAAGTCAGAATCAGGCGACTCAAGCGCCTAGATCTTCATCTCGAAGCCCTCTTTCCATTTAACCAACTTGAACAAGGTTTTGGTACTGTAAAATTTGACTTTAGTTCAATCTAGTAAACGGATCGTTGCTTTCGTAGTTTGAGTTTCGTTGCTCTGTTTGATTTGATTCTTATTTGCAAACCGGAGTTCTTCAGTTGAACTTTCTGGTTAGATCTTCTTATTTGGAGTTTTACGTGTGCATCTTTGCTTGGTTGCTTATGTATGCTATTGTTTGCTTGCGATAGAATTCCCGGAGTGCGAAGCGTGCTACTACGAGTCCCTATGTTTTGCGAATCATCAGCAAGGCAACTAACACTTTGATCATACCCCTTTATTACCCAGTTTTTATGCATTAGATCAAACCCTCACACATTGCATGAGTAGGATCTCTTAACTTGTGGGTCTGGGAAGTAGATTGAGGTAGAACCTATTACCTGCATTATTTTCAAACCCTTGGGAGTTACTTCTACGTTATGCTTAGGTTGCCATGCTATGCTCATAGACGTGGATTGGATTTGAGAGTATCCATGACAGATGTGAGATGTTAATTAAAGGTTCAAAGTTAAGGTGGCTACTTTAATACACATCTGGGTGGATTGGTTGCAGGGCACCTGGAGAATCCAGTGTTGTCCTAGGAAATCCCGGGGGTATCGTGTGATTTTTCCTATGGAATGCCACCCAGGCTCAAAGGGATCATAAAACTATTGATGCTAGAAACTTCCGTGTGCAGCCACAATGCCATTATGGGCTCTGGCATAGTTGAGTATGTTGTGTGAGCTCTTGCATGGTGGACTAGCAGATGTAGGGGAAATTAGGTGTACCGGTCCACCTGGGGTAAAGAGTAAATGCTTCTAAAAGACTGTGTCTCGGTCATCCGTTTCTCAAACACCGTGCAGTGCGAGAAATCCAATGGAGGAGATCGAGTCTTGTGGGGAAAAGTGCGCAAACCTGTGCAGAGTGTACAAACTAATCATGATTAGCCGTGTCCCCGGTTATGGACATCTTGAGTATCTGGTACTTGAATTATTGGTTGATCTCATCACTCTAAAACTAATTTGCTGGGTTGTTAATGGCTACTTTAATTGGGATTGAGTTGGAGGTACCTTCTCAATGATGTTTCAACTACCATGATAGTTAAAATAAAAGTTATTCCATTGTTGTAGGGAAAAATTGGCTTTATGCAAAAACTTTAACCTTAGAGCCTCCACCAGCCATATATGCATGTAGTGCTAGCCTTTATTCCGCTACTTGCTCTACTGTGTTATCTTGCCAGCATAATCCATGTGCTGACCCGTTTCGGGCTACATCATGTTACGTTGCAGACTTTTCAGAAGAAGAGTAAGGTGCGCTAGGTCGTTTGTCATGCACTCAGCTATGCCATTGGAGTTGATGGACTCACTTATCTTCCAAGCCTTCCGTTGTTATTGTGTTAGATGGCCTTATGCCATATACTTTTGTAATAAGTTCTCTTTTGAGACATTCGGTGTAATAAGTGTGTGATTGCCACTCTGTTATAAATCCTTCAAGTACTGTGTGTGTCAGCATTACCGATCCAGGGATGACACAGAACACAGAGACTTCGGTCCATTTGGATCGTGGACGCTACACTTGCACGTGTTGGGTGCAAGTATTTGCTTTTGTGTGTGTGCATGTGTTGTTCACGAGGCTTTGCGTGGTTCTCCAATTTGTTCAATAAACCTTGGTTCTCACTGAGGGAAATATTTACCTCTACTGTAGTGCATCTCCCCTTCTCTTCAGAGAAAATCCCAACGCAGCTCACAAGTAGGATGAAGAATTTCTGGCACCGTTGCCGGGGAGACATCATCAAAACCTATCAAGTACCTACACACAAACTATCATCTACTTGCTTTACTTCTTATTTGCCCGTCCCTCTCGTTTTCATCTCCCCCACTTCTCATAAGAACCGAAAAACACAAAAATATTTGCTTTGTTAGTTTGATCGTTTGCTTGCTTGCTTTGTCTATATGTCTCTAGAAAATACCAAATTGTGTGACTTTTGAAATACTAACAATAACGATTTTATTAGTACTCTAATTTCTCCTCCCGCCACTAGTGCGGAGTCATGCGATATTAATGCTGCGTCGCTAGATCTTGTTATGAAAGAACAATTTTCTGGAACTCCTAATGAGGATGCTGCTTCCCATCTTAATACTTTCGTTAAATCATGTAATATGCAAAAGGAAAAAAGATTTAGAAATTGATATTATAAAGTTGAAATTATTTCCTTTGTCGCTAAGAGATCATGCTAAAATTTGGTTTTCATCCTTGTGATGAGGATATCCCAACCATGGACACCACACCACCAATCATCAATGGTCCAATCATAAGAAGCCATGCAATGCAAATACATGATCAGGTGAACGCTAACTGATACGTCTCCAACGTATCTATAATTTATGAAGTATTCATGCCATGTTTACAACAATTTTATATGGGTTTGGTATGATTTTATTAGAACTAACCCGGACTAATGCTGTTTTCAGCAGAACTACTGTGGTGTCGTTTTTTGTGTAGAAATAAAAGTTCTCGGAATGGGCTGAAAATTTACGGTGATTTTTATGGACCAAAAGAGATCCCCGAAGCATTGGAGGTGGGCCAGGAAGTGGACGAGGAGGCCACAAGCCAGGGGGTGCCCTACCCCCCAGGGCGTGCCCCTACGGCTTGTGGGCCCCTCGGGCTCCCCCTTGACGTGAGACTGACGCCAAAAATTCCTATATATACAGAAACCCCCGAATAGAACCCTTGATGAGAATTTTCATCGCTGCAAGTCTCTGTAGCCACGAAAAACCAATCGGGGCCCCGTTCCGGCACCCTGCCAGAGGGAGACATCATCATCGGAGGCCATCTTCATCATCCCGACGGCCACCATGATGAGGAGCGAGTAGTCCACCCTCGGGGCTGAGGGTTTGTATCAGTAGCTATGTGTTTTATCTCTCTCTCTCTCTCTCTCATGTTCTTGATTTGGCATGATCTTGATGTACTGCGAGCTTTGTTATTATAGTTGGATCTTATGGTGTTCTTCCCTCTCTACCTTGTGATGAACTGAGTCTTTTCCATTGAGGTTTTGTTATGTCCGATTGAATCTTTTAGATGTGAGAGCACTTGATGTATGTCTTGTGATGGGATATCTGTGGTGACAATGGGAATTTCTATTGATTCACTTGATGTATGTTTTGGTTGTCAACTTGAGGATTCCCTTGGTGACATTGGGGTAATCTATGCATGGGGGTTGATACGTGATACATCCATTTTGCATCATGCTTTTATACTGATATTTATTGCATTATGCATTTTCTCCCTTATTTGACAAGATTTACATGAAGAGGGAGAATGCCGACAGCTGGAATTCTGGACTAGAAAAGGAGCAAATCCGAGAGACCTATTCTGCACAACTCCAAAAGTCCTAAAACTTCACGCAGAATATTTTGGGAATATATAAAAAATATTGGGCGAAGAAAGCACCAGAGGGGGCCCACCAGCCATCCACAAGGGTGGGGGCGCGCCCTACCCCCTGGGTGCGCCCCCTACCTTGTGGCCCCCCCGGCAGGCCCCCGACGTCCATCTTCTGCTATATGTTGTCATTTGACCTGGAAAAAATAACAAGGAGGTTTTTGGGACGAAGCGCCGCAGTCTTGAGGCGGAACCTAGGCGAAACCAATCTAGAGCTCCGCCAGGGCTATTCTGCCGGGGATACTTCCCTCCGGGAGGGGGAAATCAAAGCCATCATCATCACCAATGATCCTCTCATCGAGAGAGTGTCAATCTCCATCAACATCTTCACCAGCACCATCTCCTCTCAAACCCTAGTTCATCTCTTCTATCCCATCTTTGTCTCAAAACCTTAGATTGGTACCTCTGGGTTGCTAGTAGTGTGGATTACTCCTTGTAGTTGATGCTAGTTGGTTTATTCAGTGGAAGATCATATGTTCAGATACTTAATGCTATTCAATACCCCTCTGATCATGAACATGAATATGCTTTGTGAGTAGTTATGTTTGTTCCTGAGGACATCGGAGAAGTCCTGTTATAAGTAATCATGTGAATTTGGTATTCGTTCGATATTTTGGTGAGATGTATGTTGTCTTTCCTCTAGTGGTGTTATGTGAACGTCGACTACATGACACTTCACCATTATTTGGGCCTAGGGGAAGGCATTGGTAAGTAATAAGTAGATGATGGGTTGCTAGAGTGGTAGAAGCTTAAACCCTAGTTTATGCGTTGCTTCGTAAGGGGCTGATTTGGATCCATATGTTTCATGCTATGGTTAGATTTATCTTAATACTTCTTTCGTAGTTTCGGATGCTTGCGAGAGTGGTTAATCATAAGTGGGAGGCTTGTCCAAGGAAGGACAGCACCCAAGCACCGGTCCACCCACATATCAAATTATCAAAGTAATGAACGCGAATCATATGAGCATGATGAAAACTAACTTGACAATAATTCCCATCTGTCCTCGGGAGCGCTTTGCTTTATATAAGAGTACGTGCAGGATTGTCCTTTGCTATAAAAAGGATTGGGACTTCTTTCTGCACCTTGTTTACTTTTGTTACTTGTTACCCGTTACGAATTATACTATCACACAACTATCTGTTACCGATAATTTCAGTGCTTGCAGAGATTACCTTGTTGAAAACCTCTTGTCATTTCCTTCTGATCCTTGTTGGGTTCGACACTCTTACTTATTGAAAGGACTATGATAGATCCCCTACACTTGTGGGCTATCAAGACTCTTTTTTGGCGCCGTTGCCAGGGATTGAAGCGCCTTTGGTAAGTGGAATTTGGTAAGGAAACATTTATATAGTGTGCTGAAATTTACTGTCACTTGTTACTATGGAAAATAATCCTCTGAGGGGTTTGTTCGGGGTATCTTCACCCCGACCGGAAGAAGAAAGAGTTTCTCCTCAACCTACTACACCTACTGAAAATATTTACTTTGAAATTCCTTTGGGTATGGTAGAGAAATTGCTAGCTAATCCTTGTGCAGGAGATGGAACATTGCATCCCGATTTACACCTAATCTATGTGGATGTAGTTTGTGGATTATTTAAGCTTGCAGGTATCCCAGAGGATGTTGTCAAGAATAAGGTCTTCCCTTTATCTTTGAAGGGAAAGGCATTGACATGGTATATGCTATGTGATGATATTGGATCATGGAACTACAACCGATTGAAATTGGAATTTCATAAAAGTTTTATCCTATGCATCTAGTTCATCGTGATCGGAATTATATATATAATTTTTGGCCTCGTGAAGGAGAAAGTATCGCTCAAGCTTGGGGGAGGCTTAAGTCAATGTTATATTCATGCCCCAATCATTAGCTCTCAAGAGAAATTATTATTTAGAACTTTTATGCTCGGCTTTCTCATAATGATCAATCCATGCTCAATACTTCTTGTGCTGGCTCTTATATGAATAAGACTATTGAACTCAAATGAGATTTATTGGAAAGAATTAAATGCAACTTTGAAGATTGGGATCTCGACAAAGGTAATGAGTGAGGTATAAACCTTAAGTTTGATTGTGTTAAATATTTTATGAATACCGATGCTTTTCATGAATTTAGCACTAAATATGGACTTGACTCTGAGATAGTAGCTTCTTTATGTGAATCATTTGCTACTCATGTTGATCTCCCTAAGGAGAAGTGGTTTAAATATCATCCTCCCATTGAAGGGAAAGTAGTAGAACCAATTAAAGTTGAAGAAGAAACTGTTACCTATAATGTTGATCCTATTATTCCTACTGCTTATATTGTGAAACCGCCTTTTCCTTTTAGAATGAAGGATCATGATAAAGCTTCAACTGTGGTTAATAAAAGTAATATTAGAGCACCTAGACCATCTGAACAAATTAAAGTTGAACCTAGAATTGCTATGGTTAAAGATCCCTTGGCTGATAATAAGGATGTGCATGTTATTTATTTTTGTGATAAAGCTGCTAGGGTTGCCAAAGCCAATACTAAAGATAAACGTAGACCTATTGTTGGCATGCCTGTTGTTTCTGTTAAAATAGGAGATCATTGTTATCATGGCTTATGTGATGTGGGTGCTAGTGTGAGTGCAATTCCTTTTACCTAATATGAAGAAATTATGAATGAGATTGCACCTGCTGAGTTAGAGGAAATCGATGTTACCATCAAGCTTGCTAATACAGATACCATATCACCAATTGGGATTGTTAGAGATGTTGAAGTCTTGTGTGGGAAAATAAAATATCCTACTGATTTTCTTGTTCTTGGTTCCCCACAAGATGGCTTTTGTCCCATTATATTTGGTAGACCATTCTTGAACACTGTAAATGCTAGGATAGACTGTGAGAAGGATATTATTACTGTTGGTCTAGGGGATATATCTCATGATTTTAATTTCTCTAAATTTCGCAGACAACCCCGTGAAAAAGAATTGCCTAGTAAGGATGAAATTATTGGTCTTGCTTCTATTGCCATGCCTCCTACTGAACCTTTAGAACAATATTTGTTAGACCATGAGAATGATATGTTTATGAATGAAAGAAGGGAAATAGATGAAATATTATTTAAACAAGGGCCTATTCTGAAAAACAATTTGCCTGTTGAAATCCTTGGGGATCCTCCTCCCCCTAAGGGTGATCCTGTGTTTGAGCTTAAACCATTACCCGATACATTGAAATATGCTTATCTTGATGAAAAGAAGATATATCCTGTTATTATTAGTGCTAACCTTTCAGAGCATGAAGAAAATAAATTATTGAAAACTCTGAAGAAGCACCGTGCTGCTATTTGATATAATCTTGATGATCTTAAGGGCATTAGTCCCACTTTATGCCAACACAAAATTAAGCTGGAACGAGATACTAAACCAGTTGTTGATCACCAACGATGATTAAATCCTAGGATGAAGGAAGTGGTAAGAAATGAAATACTAAAGCTTCTGGAGGCAGCTATTATTTATCCTATTGCTGATAGTCAGTGGGTAAGTCCTGTTCATTGTGTCCCTAAGAAGGGAGGCACTACTGTTGTTCCTAATGATAAGAATGAATTGATCCCGCAAAGAATTGTTACAGGTTATAGAATGGTAATTGATTTTCACAAATTAAATAAATCTACTAAAAAGGATCATTACCCTCTACCTTTTATTGATCAAATGCTAGAAAGATTATCCAAGCATACACACTTGTGCTTTCTAGATGGTTATTCTGGTTTCTCTCAAATACCTGTGTCAAAAGAGGATCAAGAGAAGACCACTTTTACTTGCCCTTTCGATACTTTTGCTTATATACGTATGCCTTTTGGTTTATGCAATGCACCTGCTACCTTTCAAAGATGTATGCCTGCTATATTCTTTGACTTTTGTGAAAAGATTGTTGAGGTGTTCACGGATGATTTCTCCATTTACGGAACTTCTTTTGATGATTGCTTAAGCAACCTTGATCGAGTTTTGCAGAGATGCGAAGAAACTAATCTTGTATTGAATTGGGAGAAAGTGCCACTTTATGGTTAATGAAGTTATTGTCTTGGGGCATAAGATTTCTGAAAGAGGTATTGAAGTTGATAAAGCTAAAGTAGATGCTATTGAAAAGATGGCGTGTCCTAAAGATATTAAAGGTATTAGAAGTTTTCTTGGTCATGCTGGTTTCTATAGGAGGTTTATTAAATACTTCTCTAAAATTTCTAGGCCTCTCAGTAATCTCTTGCAAAAATATGTTCCTTTTGTTTTTGATGATGGTTGTGTAGAAGCATTTGAAATACTTAAGAAACCCTTGATTTTTGCACCTATTGTTCAACCACCTGATTGGAATTTACACTTTGAAATTATGTGTGATGCGAGTGATTATGCTGTTGGTGCTGTTCTAGGACAAAGAGTTAATAAAAAATTGAATGTTATTCATTATGCTAGTAAAACTCTAGACATTGACTAGAGAAATTATGCTACTATTGAAAGTGAATTTTTAGCAGTTGTTTTTGCTTGTGATAAGTTTAGATCTTATATTGTTGATTCCAAAGTAACTGTTCACACTAATCATGCTGCTATTAAATATCTTTTGGAAAAGAAAGATGCTAAACCTAGACTTATTAGATGGGTTCTCTTGCTACAAGAATTTGATTTGCATATTATTGATAGAAAGGGAGCCGAGAACCCCGTTGCAGATAACTTGTCTAGGTTAGAAAATGTTCTTGATGACCCACTACCTATTGATGATAGCTTTCCTGATGAACAATTAGTGGTCGTAAATGCTTCTCGTAATGCTCCCTGGTATGCTGATTATGCTAATTACATTGTTGCTAAGTTTATACCACCTAGCTTCACATACCAACAAAAGAAAACGTTTTTCTATGATTTAAGACATTACTTTTGGGATGACCCACACCGTTATAAAGAAGGAGTAGATGGTGTTATTAGACGTTGTGTACCTGAGCATGAACAGGAACAGATCCTACGCAAGTGTCACTCTGAGGCATATGGAGGACACCATGCTGGAGATAGAACTGCACATAAGGTATTACAATCCGGTTTTTATTGGCGTACTCTCTTCAAAGATGCACGTAAGTTTGTCTTGTCTTGTGATGAATGTCAGAGAATAGGTAATATTAGTAGACGTCAGGAAATGCCTATGAATAATTCACTTGTTATTGAACCATTTGATGTTTGAGGCTTTGATTACATGGGACCTTTTCCTTCCTCTAACGGGTATACACATATTTTAGTTGATGTTGATTACGTTACTAAGTGGGTAGAAGCTATTCCAACTAGCAGTGCTGATCAAAACACCTCAATTAAGATGCTTAAAGAAGTTATTTTTCCAAGTTTTGGAGTCCCTAGATATTTAATGACTGCTGGTGGTTCACATTTTATTCACGACGCTTTCCATAAGATGCTTGATAAATATGATGTTAACCATAGAATTGCATCTCCATATCATCCTCAGTCTAGTGGTCAAGTAGAATTGAGCAATAGAGAGATTAAATTGATTTTGAAGAAGACTGTTAATAGATCTAGAAAGAATTGGTCTAAGAAACTTGATGATGCATTATGGGCTTATAGAACTGCTTATAAAAACCCCATGGGTATTTCTCCGTATAAAATGGTTTATGGAAAAGCATGTCACTTACCTCTTGAACTACAACATAAGGCATATTGGGCTATTAAGGAACTCAATTATGATTTCAAACTTGCCAGTGAGAATAGGTTATTTGACATTAGCTCACTTGATGAATGGAGAACCCAAGCCTATGAGAATGCCAACTTATTTAAATAAAAAGTTAAAAGATGGCATGACAAACGGATTGTAACATCCCAAATTTTCAATTTGGAATGTTATACATTAGATCATTATGCATATCATATTTTCTTGCTTTTGGTGATCCAAGAAAATCCTAAGCAACTCAAGGACCCTCGGAGAGAGTTGGGGATTTCAATATTTTCATATTTGAGGTTTCTCAAATTTTGAAAATAGGATCATTTGATTTTATTTATTTTATCTTCAAGTATTTCTATCATAAATATATGAGAGAGGGAGTAAAATGACTCTCCCAAAAAAAAAGAAACACGGAAGATTAAATAAAAAAAATCAAATAAGTTTTATTTGATTTAGGAAAAATTGCATGTTTTCAAAAATGCATTTTAGTGCCAAGAAAATGTTCATCTTGTTCTAAATATTCTATTTAGACGGTGAAAATTTGTTTTGGCATTTTTAGTTTTTTATTTTATTTTCTAGATTTCTTTTTCGTAGCGCCAGCGTTAATTAGAAAAAAAATAGGGGGACCCGACCCGACCGGGCCGTAGCCCAGCCGAGCCAGGCCCAGCCAACGCGATGTCGCCCGCACCGCCTTCCCCGCGCGCACGCCGTGCTCGCGTCGGACTTCTCCACCACCGCCGTCGTTTCTTGCCCCCTCCCCCAAGCTTCTAGCCCCCCTATATATATGCAGCACCCCCCTTCTGCCGCAAAGCCACCGCCCCGCCGCCTCACAGGCGCCGCCCGCCGCAAGCCACCGCCCCGCCGCCGCGACGCCGCCAACCGCCGCCCCACGG